>JBBPBO010000004.1:3317415-3447843 GCA_037974295.1 Cicer cuneatum | reverse complement strand
CCCCCCCCAATGAATTGAGGGCTTTTCACAAAACATGGGGGAGGCGAGAAGCTCACATAGATTTTACATATGACATACTTCACAATTTTCACAAAAAAATATCAATCTTTTTCTTTTAAACAAAAAATTTAATTTCAAGAACATTGTGAGATGCAATTTATGATTGACTCTTAATGTTCTACAGGTTATTTGAAGGAGACCGTCCGTGACATGTTAAGATTTGTAAGGTAGGTTGGTTATTAGATAGATCATGGAAATTATTTGAAGCCTTGTACTTCATTGTTATTATTAGTTTTCCAATATCAAAACCCATCTACTATGTGCCTTTAGTTTCTTTGTATATGCAATGTTTCATAACCGAAACTACAGTTAGACATAAACTCTGTTCTCTCATGAATCAGTGTCAGTTCGAAAGGTGAGCAATTTTTAGCCTCTTCTAGACCAGACTATCAGCCTCGCTTAGTTTTGCCATTGATTGGTGAGCTTGAAGAGGAGGAAAATAGAAGCACAGAAGAATTCAAAGTTTTGGCCACTTCAGAATCAGAAGGTTTTTCGGAGGTTGTAATGAAGTGGTGTTATTTTTTCAACTCCTTTTCTCTATTTCTTTCCTTATCTCCTCAATGAAGCTTGGAAGAGTATCGTTGTATGGCCTACTTGAGTTTTGGTCTACGTCTACAATGGATCAATTTCTAATAACCATTGATATATTATGAAATAATCACTTTTTTATTATTATTTATAATATATACGGACTACGGTTATTAGAAGTAGGTCCATTGGGGACCAAAACTCATGCAGGTCATGCTATGCACATCCATGAAGCTTCTTGAATAAGTGAACTCCAGTCTTATTGTTTTCAATTACTATGTTTCAAATAAACTGGAATATGTCGGCTCTAAATCTGTGTTGTACTTCTCTACTCAGACTGAGGGACAGCTCTACCAAATGCTTTTAGAAGAAAGATTGAAGCTTGCAAGAAGTGTCGGAACAGCTCCGTAGGTTTTATTTGATCTTCCAACACTTTCAAGACAACTAATCCTAGTTACAGTTTCTTTGATCCATAGTTTCTTCATGGTGCTGTTGTACCTTTGTAGATATGCTCTATGTGGTGATCAAACTATCAAAAAAATTGCTTTGACAAGACCATCTACAAAAGCAAGACTAGCAAACATTGATGGCGTGAATCAGGTATGTCGAAGTGATTGGGTTTTCGATAAAGAGGAAAGAGAAAGAATAAAGAGTTGTGTTATAAATATGGTTTGATATGTTTGATTATTATAATTATAATCTGGATGATACAAAAAGACTACACAATAACCCTTATATTTATACTAATACAATACAACAAAATCATATGAGGAAACAAATCATGATAATAACCAAAAAATATGGAAGCATAATCTTAAGAAATATTTATGATAAGAAACTAATCTTCTGGGTTTTGTTTCTAAATTTATGAGTTACGACTTCGGTTTTGCACTATCAATCCTATTTGTTTTTTAATTCATTTCGTTCATTGGTTTTGTACAGCACCTAGTAACAACATATGGAGATTATTTTCTTCAAGTTATTCAGAAACTATCACAAGGGCTAAACCTATCATTGGATGGTGAAGCAATTTTGCAAACTAATGAAGTACGAAAATTATCTCCCGTAGTAACCAACAAATCAACGAAGTTGTCAACAGCAAAGTATGACGCATGGAAAATGTGGCATGAAGATGGTCTTTCTATTCACCAGATTGCTGTAACTCTTACTAATCTTTTGTGACTATTAAACATCTACGCTTCACATGTTTTGATGTATAACTTCTTCCTTTCCTTCCCCTCCCCTGTTTGTTATCTAAGAACCATCCAGGTAGATCAGCTCCTATACAAGAACAAACAGTTGCTCAATATCTGCTGGATGCTGCCCAAGATGGATTACCATTTGATTGGACTAGGTACATTGAGATGATAGGACTGAAACAAGATTACATATCAGCAATTCAGGGCGCTATTTTAAAAGTTGGATCTACCGATAAGTTGAAGCCTATAAAAAATGAATTGCCGGAAGAGGTGGGTTTAAATCTCCGGCCTTTATGATTTGAGTACATCTCTTGATCATTCATTAATGTGAAAATATGGCCAATGTATTTCAATCTACATCTCTGCCATCATTGGCAGCAACTTTCTGATTTTGGATTCATTAATCTCTGAAATGTGAATGTCTGAAAACACTGATAACATTCAAAGGTAATTTTCGATGAAACGAATAGAGCTTGTTTTGTTTTCCCAAGTAAAGATTTCACATCGATTACAAATATGGCCAAATTAATCCTTATAAGGCGTTTACAGGCCTCCCTGGTTGAATAAGCTATTTGTGAGATAGCTTTTGGAGTTAAGCCGACTCCAAATTCTAAGAACCGAAAAAAGTAGCTGAAGTATATCATATTGTTCTGTAAAATTTTGGCTGGTAAACTTCTTAGTATTTTGATGAGGTTGAGATTGAATAATTTTTCATGGTACAGATAACTTATCCGCACATCAAGACTTACTTGACAATGAGAACCTGTGGAATATCCTTAGAAAACATTCAATCTGAAGGTCACCAGTCCGTGAAAGACGGCGAAGCTGTAAACAACGCAGCAAAATTATCAGAGCCATCTTTAGAAACACGTCACGCGGAAAGTCGTCTTGAAGTCGACATTTCTACCGAAAGTAGGATGGCAGCTGATGAAGTAGTACCTTCTACACCTGTCAACAGTTGCCAGGTACAGAAGCTTCCATTAGCCTGTGAGGCGGAATTCACAAGCAAACGACTGAAAGTCAACGAAACAGAGGAAGTGAGTTTAATTAAATTGAAAGCTACAGAGAGTTCTGTTGTAGAGTGGCTGAAGAATCTTGAAGGGGTTAGTGAGAACTGGTTCATATTTCAGATTAAAAGCTTTATGATATTATCTATTTATATCCTTTGTTTTGTGGTTATAATGTGTGATTTATTGGTTTCAGGCTACTTTGACTGATATTTTGAAGCACTTCAATGGAACCAATGAAGATTGTGTTATTGAACTGTTAAATTGCCTTGAGTGTGACTTTTTGATATATAAGAAAGGCAGTATGTACAGGGCTATGTAAAGAATTTGATGCATAGGGATTGTATTAACCATGCTTGTAGAAAGTGGTGTTTTTTAATGGTCTCTTGCATTGTTACTAAAATGTTAGGTGAATTGTGGGTTTGAATGATTGCATAACCAAAGTTTAGATGGAAGAGATCGACTTTTTCTATTTCTTTTTTAATGATGTGAATTAGTTAAAAGTAAAAAAATTCTATTGAAGAGCCCAAAAACAAAACTTCTATTAATAATTTCAGTATTTAACGATGTTTATTTGGTGAACATCTGGTGAATTCATAATGTGACAAAGTAAAGAGACTCATTTAATTCAAAAAAATAAAAATCTGAAACTCATCTCAAAATTTTAAATTGAAATTAAAAATTTCAGAACATAAAATTAAAAATCTATTTGAACAGGATCTAATGTATACAATTTTTAAAACTACATTTTTCAACAAAAACTTTATAAATTCGATTACTCTTTATATTGGCTAATTCCTTTGAAATTGAAGTTCAACATTGTAGTTAGCAGTGAAGAATTAACATATGTTTGTAATTTAAATATTTATTGTAGCAGTTCATAAAAACTTTTATCAGTAGTACATATGTATTTTAAGAAATCTTACAAGTTGGTTCCCGGACAGCAAAAAATTATCCAAGTTTATGAAAAAAATAACAAAAAAATATTTTAAATAGTTGCTCGTGCAATCCACAAGTAGAAGAAACAACATGTGTAATAGATCAGAATGAAAGGAGTTTTTTCCACCCCAAAATCACTTAGGATGCACATTTAAAAAAAAAAAAAACAATTTTTGAGTCGTCTGAATACATACTTGAAATCATGAGTGATTTTTTTAGAAATATGGAGTGGATAAAATTGCTCCCAACAACGTAGTGCTTTTGGGCTATTTGGCCTTTCCCCTTTAATGAATATCTCTTGACCAAAACAAAAGAAACAAATGGAAGAACAAGTAATGTTTGCATAAGGTTTTATGCATGGTAATGAAAATGAAGGAAATGTGTATATATTAACCATTAACCAATAAGCCAAAACTACAGTTAGTTTAAACATTCTCCCACCAATGATAAAACAGGGAGATCAAGGTTAACTTGCTCTGTTAATCTCTATGTAAACTATCTTCAAGATCAAGTTCTACCCCTATGCTATTTTTCAAAACAGTATTAGTATGTAGAGGTGTTTTGCACTTGCACTGTAGCTCCACGAATCTCTCAACATCAAAATTCTGTTTCTTACAAAGCTTCCTCTGCCTTGAAAGAAAAAGCCTCTTCATCAAGTCTTGGTAAGTAGGGTCTCTTGAAGTGAATAAAAAGTAGGCATAACCTGTGACTAAACCAGTGGTGGTCACAAAAAATGCAATAGGTTCCATTACATCCCATGAAAATTCCCAGAATGTTAGCCGGAAGAACAGCCCGACAGTAATTACACCAAATCCTAGTCCAGACCAAAGGACGCGTCGCACCTGTTTATGTGCCAACGTGTCAATTTCAATTTTCTTCTCTTGCAGTTTCTTTAACTCCTCCCTCATAGGATCGTCGTCAGAAGTCAGTGCCAGTGGAACAGCTCGTCGAATCAGATCCACCACCTTAACACACAGAAAATAGCCAAACAAACGGAACGGGTGAATTTAGAAACATGCACACATTAAAAAGACAATTCAATTCATGTTATTTCCTCAAACTCTAAAATGCATATCTTCAAAGAGGTTTATAACAGCAACAGAATGCTGATTAGGCAAATAAGATTCTACCCAAACATAGTCTAGAGAAGCATAGACTATGAGTAAATCTTCTTTGAAATGTTAATTAAAATGCTCATTAGACAAACTACGAGTAAATATTCTTTGAAATGTTAATTAAAATGGCAAGAGAAGCATAGACTATATGATATAGCCATGATGCGAAACATTTTGCATGATAGTTCAGTACATAAGATTACACAAAAAGATTGCATAATGCTTGTAATTTTATATAAGAAGGAATCCACTAGCAAGAAATGTCTATATTATTGATATTCTTCCTGAATGAAATAAATCCATCTGCTAGTATATGGTAGCTAATAAACTAAGTTATCTAACACCCTCTAAGAAAAAATAATTAAAGAAATGTAGTCAAATTTCACAACCAAAAACCAGTTTCAAAAGTATGATAATGTGGTTAATGCATGAAAAAGCTAAGGTTGAGCTAGCGAAGAAAGCAACCAAGGAAGAATGATACAGAAAGTTTGTAAGTGTAATATAGTTTCATTTCATTTCTCCTCAACATAATGAAATACATTGAAGCTTGTCAAGAAAAGATTGCCACTGAATAGTACGTGCTTCGAAACTTGATCCATGTCACTAGTTACTACCTATAATTAGTAATTACCATGAAAGATAGAGGGGTGGCAACAGTTGAAATTCCATATGAAAATTCAAAGATGAAAAAATAAAAGGTGAAAACAGAATGACTCATGTATATTTATCATGGAGTTAAGTCAAAGGGTGATTCATTAAATTATCAGAGGTTGAAACCTTTTTTTTTTTTTGTAAAGAATGTAATGACATCCAACCTCTTTTCACACAATGCCCTATGATCCAACCATGAAGTGAATGTTTTGTTTAAGATTGAAAAACACCCAACATATGTTTGGTCCAAAGATATTGAGATTGTCCAATGTTAATCCAATCGTTGCAACCATATGTCCCAATTCTAAAAGAGATGTGGAACATAAGGGCCATAAAGGACCCTCTCATTAAAAAAAGGGAATAATATAATGGCATATACTGTAGCTTTAATGAGTATAGACTTAGATCTTCTCATGCTTTTCATGAGCCCCACAAGCACAAATTCTGTTCTTATGCCAAGCATAAACAAACTCTTAAAATTTGAGAGAACCTAACTCAACAATACAAAATCAGCTTGTAAGGCGAGGAATATCTGCCACTTATAAACACATTATGGTATCTTATGTTGGACTCTCAAAACATTCCTCTGCCTAGGATTGAACATCTGGTGTGTGACTGAGGGACCCAATAGCGATGGCCAGATACCATCTTAAAATTTGGGGTTGGCCTAACTCGTAAGGTGGGGATGCCTTCCACTTATAAACTATAAACACATTCTCGGACCATATTTTATCCGAGACTCACAACACAAACAAACAAACAAATTCTAACAGGACAAAAATACAAGGAAAATATGGCAATTCAAAACAGTTAAAAGCTTACCTTATCAGGATGCAGATAAACCTTATCTCGGAAGAGTAGAACAACCCCAGCATCATCAAGAACTTTAGCGAATGTTGCAGCCTCCTCTTTATTCCTGGCAATACCAATACTCTCACAAGCTTGAAGAAGTTCAAAATAAGAAATAACTTCTTTCCCTTCCATACCAAGCTTCATCTTAAGTGATTCCACATTCACCAATCTCATGAGCTTCTTAGCCTCAGAAAATGATATAGCTTCTTCATTTCCATTACCATTACTAACACCACCATCTCCAGTGGAAGATGATAAACCCCTCTTCATCTGGTTCATCATAACTGACAAATATGCCAACCTTTCTCTCCTTCCACCATTACCACCACATGTCACAGTACCAACACCCCTCAAACCCAACAAATGAGGACCAAAAGGATTCATCTTTTCCTCATACCCATGTCTAAAATTAACAATAGAAGATACCCTTGTCCTCAATAATCTAAAACCTCCCCCAGAACACCACCACCTACCCCACATTTTTTCTCAGACTAAATAAAAATTGAAACTTTATGTGAAACGGTTAGTAACAGAAAAAATCAAGAGTACCCCAGTAATGTTATGACCATGGAAATCATAAATATTAAAAAAAAAAACTTGTTCTATATTTTCATTTATGACATTAAAAACCTACCAGTCATTGAAATTGAAGCTGAAGGTAACAACTTCGAAAAGGAATTGCTTAATGTAGACAGGGAAAACCAAAAAGTAGAAGAATCTTTGTGTTTTGTTAGAAAAAGAAAGAGAATGTTAAAAGAGAGAGAAGAGAGAAGAGAAATCAGAGGATGGGAGGCTAAGCAATAAGAAGAGAGAAGGTTGACGGTGACGGAGTTATAACGCCGTTACTTTATTAGTGGGTGATTAGTGAGAGTGGAGTATAACGGCGACATGCGTTAGGAACGTGGGCGGTTCTTGGAATTGAAATTGAATTGACCATCCACGTCGACGTATACTCGGCGTGAATAAATATACTAGTGGTGGAATATATCTTTATTTTATCTAATAAAATAATGAATTATTAAATTGTCTATTACTTTGAAATTTAAAAATAAATAATATTCTGAAAGATTTCAGGTAATAAAGTATATTTATTAGTTTGTTTTGTTAGTGAAATTGATATAGACATTAATTGAATTTCTATTTGTTTAGATACTAGTTAATTTATAGTTAATTTTCTGTCACATAAGAAAATGTCTAATTTATTGAATTTTGATAATACGGAGGTTAATTTGTCTAATTTTGAAAATAAAATTAAAACTCAATTTTAAAAAAAAAAAATTAAAACTATGTCATTGTTGCAACTATAATATCTTCATCTATCTAATTTATTGTTGTTCTTTTTCATTATGTTGTATCTTCTTCTTCCATAAACTTTCATTTATATAATTCATTCTTTTTCTATTTCATAGTTTTCAAGTTGTAGAAAATGAAAAAATAAAAAACCACTTATTTTTCTTCTTCCATGGATGAAGACTTAAACTCGGTGATTCTCAAATGTTATTATGAAATGAAAGTTGTTGCAATTTAAAAAGAACTTTGAAAGAAAATTATTTTCATTTGCTAAAGGTAATTTCTCCATTTTCGTATCTTATTTTCCTCCACAAGAGGGACAAAGCCAAACTGAAATACCACTTTCACAATCTAGATCCACTCATAAGATCAAGTGTTGTCTCACAAGGTACCTGTTCAATAAGATGCATCTGGAACTAGAAAAAAGGAATGATAACTTAAGGATTGTATTGTAATATTTAATATGATTGTAGGGATCAAATTGCTAATAAGTGTGCAATTTAAGAGACTGATTTGTATATATTGATTTTGATTTTTGCAGGTTAAAACATATGAACTTAGAGGATCAGTTATATACCACAATGAGTTTTGTATAAGGTCATCATCCATCAAATGACCTACACCACCATTCATGAATGCACCACCACCATCAGCAGACTTACACCACCACTCATGAATGCACCACCACATGCCTCCATTAGAGCACCACCACCCAAAACACGACTAGCTCCTACACCCTTCGGTCATCAAAGTGTCATTTTCTAAGTCTAATTCAAGAACAAATGAATTAGATTTAATATATTTTATTCCTAATCCAAGGATGCAACCTCCAAATCTAGAGTAGTAAACACATGAGTGAACATTTGAAGAATAAAACAGTTGAAAAATAAAATATTTTGAATCATGTTTTTATTTTATTTTATCTTGTTGATGTTTTGTTATATTCTGAATGATGTTATTCACACTTTACTTAATGATCTCTCTTTTTGAATCATTTAGATGATGTAGTTAGCATTTATTTAGATAATGTTATGGTGTATTTTTTGGATAATGTAATTAACACTTATTACTCATTAATTGAAACCTATTTAGAGTTAAACGAATTTCATTAATGCATTTTGGTATTTAGTTTATTTTGGAAAAAAAATGTCTAAAGTACTAACACTAATTTTTATGTGTAATTTAACTAAAGGAGTTAAATTGTTCGATTTACAATACAAAATCACAATAAAAATTTAAAGGATTACAAATGGTTTTTGTTTACAACAACAAATTAACTCAATAATAATACTTAAGAAAATAATCAATATCACTCACAATAAAATAATATAGAAAAATAGAGTAACAATGAGTATAGTATGAATATCGGTACTGGGTTAGTACTTGTATCGGTACTTCACCATTTTAAAAGTACTCATGTTTCATTAAGTGTGTTTAATTCAAAGTAGGAAAAAACTTATAGTTTTTATTTTAAAAGAAGATTTTATAATTCATTGAACACTTACAAAAGAATTTACATTTGTTTTACTCCTATGACACTAGAGAGATTCGATTATTCAAATACTATAATAAACAATAATAAATATTATAACAAAAACATTAAATAATTGTCCATCTTCAAGGGTAAACATGTAAAAACAATATCAATTATTAACAAATTTAATAATACTATCTAATTTCTTAATTTCCAGAATTTAATCAAGGATCTTATATTTAAGGATAAAGGTAGTAATATTTACATTTACATCTACATCTACATCTACATCATTTACGAATGATATGTTTTTAAGGATTGTTTATTTTTTTTATAATATCCTTAATTATTTATTATTTCATCTTATATATTTTATCTCTTCATAATAAGTCAATAATTTGCATTGAAGTTTGAAAATCAAAATTAAATAGAAATATTTTTTTTTTGTAAATATGACGATTACCATCAAACTATCTATTAGTACCATTTTAAATCACAAATCAGCGATGAGTTACTAAAATCTATTATTCTGACATCAAATTAAACCCTATTAGATAACGAACTTACTAAAATCAATAAATCAATCATTTTAAAAAAATTCTCTAACATCAAGCTTCAAGATTTTAACATTTATTGAACAAACAATTTTTTGATGGGTCGCGATACTGAAGCGTTTTAGAATTTGGAGAAAAACTATATCAAACATCAATTGAGAAAAGAAAATGCTATTATGTTTCTATGGTCGCTGCCATCGTGCGATTCTGCTTATATGAATTGCGGTCGTCGCACGATTCAAACGCGGTTCACAAAGGCAAAATGTGTAATTTCAAAAGTTTGAATATTCTTGACATAAAATACAAATATAAAATTTTAGAGTGAATAAAATATAAAAGTTAAGAATATCACTTTTAAAATTCAGACATACTAATGGTCTAATTGCTCAAGTTAAGTGTTGGTCCCATGAGTAGTGTGAGGTCTCTTGGGGATCAAACAATTGTAACATTTTAGTATGGAAATATGGAATCTGGATCCTCTACTTGGAGAATGTGTACAACATTATATACAATTCTTTATTTTTATTTTTTTTATTTTCACTTTTTTAAAATTTTACTCTCTCTCTTCTAATAACCATAAAACCTCTTGCACATATATTATTGCAATCTGTGATCCAATTTGATAAGTGAGGTATTCCTTTAGGAGTTTAAACTCAGATTTGATTTTTGTGACTCACCCATTTTAGAGAATAAAGTATGTAATATCAATGATCAAATAAATAGTTGATATTATATGCACATGCATGACAAATAGTTATAATATAAACTACTGATCCACTCACTTTACCAAATTCACATTTTAGATGAGACAAAGTCGTTCAAACAATTGTACTGGTCTTCGTTTGGAGGATTTTATTGAAATACTTAATATAAATCACGCAATTACAATAAACATAACTCTGAATAGTATTTTACAGAATAACATATACCTAATTTTCTTGCAACAAAAAAAAAAAACCAAATTTTCTCTTGTGGGCACTCAAAAGAGGTCGTTGTAGCATGTACCTATAAAAGTATTGGTCCATTTTACGCCACAATCTCTAAACTTTGATTTTTTTTCTTAGCTCACCGTATTTTATTATGCACCCTCCGAACCCAATCAATTTTTATTACGTTTCATTAAATTGAAACAAAGCCATTGTAATACCGAGGAAACTTTATTTTCGTGGTGTTGATTATGGACACATACATATAGGAAATTATATAATTTACTTTTTATATGTAAAATTGAAAAATGGGTTGCGGTGAAATTGAGATTATTTGAGTCTTACTTGAAAGATGAAGAATAATAAAAGTGAGCTTCAAACTCAATTTAATGATGGACCAATCTTTTAAAAGGTCCATTTTATAAAGAAGAGACTGGTTTTGAAAGATGAAATGGCGTACATTTTAAGTGTAGAAGTTATTCTATCTATAGAGTAGCGCATAACACTCGTGTGATGAAGAGATACAACTCTTCATAAAAGTTATAATCCTGTCTTTATGGATGATCTCATCCTTCCATAAATGAGTTCATCTTTTCATTTAAATCCATTTGGATTACACAATGATTTATAGAAGAACACAACCATTAGTGACACCTATTTGATTTAATGCTGACAATTTTAAGTATACCGTGATTTAAGAATAAATTTAATCACAAAAAATACTACTCAATTCAGTAATGCCAAATATACAATTGTACTGATTCATACAAGTATTGTAAGTAAAAAAAAATAAAAATTGTTGAGTGCAACTGTACTGAAGCAATGCAATGACCATTTTATGCATCAAGTATAGAGCAACACCAAATGGAGTGGAATCACTTGCTATGTTTTGTTTTTGAAAGAGTTTTTACCATACCCTTGGCAATCTTCCAGAACCAAAATAAATTCATCATTGACAACACAGGAGGCACCGCAAGCAAGCTGTAGAAACCCATTGGGAAAACCTCCTTGACCTGTGAATTAGGGGAGAAAAAGATTGGACTTATTCACTAGATTACAATCACTGTTAAGTTATGTATGTGATAGGGAATCACATAGAACATGCTCACCTCATCAAAATGGGTCCACATGTGAGTAAACAAGTACATGAACAGGAAAATCCTTGCCACCTGCAGCACAAAAAACATAAAGGAGTTAAGCATTCCATACTTCCTTTACAATTTACAATCATTGGAACTAAGAAACTTGATGGTCATGATAAAATTTAGAATTAGAATTCTTGCTGACATCAAAAGAACCAATTTCTCTATCTCTTGTTTCAAAAAGATATTAGCTCTAGTATTCAATGCCTGCTGTATCAAGAACCAACTATCCCAAAAACTGAAGTCGTTAATGAAGGCACATAAATAGTTTTACAACTCAAACACGTTTCCTCAAACAATAGCCCTTTCAACTTAAAGTGTAGCCAACATAACCTCCATCTTATACTGAAATAAGTCAGAAGAATGAGAATGGTGTGATCAAATTCTTAAAGCAATTGGCTATAGACTTCAATACCGTGTCAACAATCAACAAGTGTTATTGACTGCAGATGGTGGACCATGAAGGAAAGTCAAAAATCTGCCATAAAACATCATGGTGCTGCTGCCATCCTTCACAGATAGGCTATGGCGGTTGCCAGAAAATCCACTGCCACAATCTGCCATGGTAGCCATGGCCGATAATTGATAACACTGCAGTGAACTATTCCAAAAGCTTACTATGCTTGGTGAAGACACCAAAATAGTTTTTGATATTTAACACTAGTAATGTTTGGCCCATGAGTAGAATGAAACGGGATAGCCTGTTTGCTTTTGTTCTTTTTGACTCGAATCACTTTAGGAGATGGGTCTTCTCTATTTCTTCCATTACTATAGCTTTGGGAATAGACATAATAGTGTGCCATTAGGTGGGGTATAACTATTCTCGCTATATATCTCAAATCACCCCAAAATTTTAGTAATGAAAAGGAGAAATGCATAGGGGGGCGTCGAGGATCCTTTTCCCTCGTTTTAATAGAACAAAAATGTAACATTTTTTACTTCATGTCCTGCTTTTATTCTGCACCACACATAAAACAAAACTCAAATGTTCTGTTTTGTCTAATTCTAATATGTCTGCCAAACGCTACCTATGTTTCTTAGTGGATGAGATAGACATACAAATATCTATCTATCTATCATTGATTTATTATATATCTAAATTTAGGAAGCAAAATTGGCATATTTAACATAATTTAGTTATTGCATAAGCCTAAGCCACCAAAATCATATCGAGAACATATAACAAAAAAGGTATGCAATATTTTGAATTTGTCAGAACCCTTTGATAGTCTTATAATAAAAAACAAGGCCATAAGCAACTCCTTCAGGGACTACTATAATGGAATTAGAATTGAGGACCAAGAGTATATTAGACAGTACCAACCACCCGAAGAACAACGCAACGCCATTCCAGATGTAAAGTTTAGAGCTCTTAAGACCGGAAGTATCCAAGTACCTGTATATATGTAATTAAAGTAAGAAATCAATGTTGAAAAAAAGTATATGCAAGCAAATGGATGTCGGAACAACAGATTTACCATCTTAGATTTACAAAAGGAGTTGTGCTCTCAGAGAAAAGAACCATTAATATGTAGATCTGTGCTTGACCACTAAGCAAAGATTGGACTATTGAAAACATGGACAATCCGTGGTGTAGAACCTTCAATGAATGAAGTTAGCTCACATAACTAAGAATATGAAAGTACAGATCTTCAAATATACACACACACATATTTAATAACTAATGATATGTTCGGTTTGAGAAAGTCTTTTCTACTTTCATTTCATGTTTTTACTCTTAAATTAATTACAAAAATTCCACATTGGTTTCATTTAGTTTCCTGTTGTCAGTTTTTGTATTGGAAATGGTGAAATCATTAGGCAAAAACTACTTTTTTTTTTACTGTTTCCTGTAAGAAAAACTTTGAAAACAAGAAATAAAGGAAAACAAGGTGATATATTTTTGCATTGTTTTCTTTGTTTCCTATACCTATACAAAACTTTGAAAGCAGGAAAAGGAAACTAAATGAAAACAATGTGACAATTATGTAATTAAAAGTGAAGACAGGAACTGAAAATTTAAATAAAAAAATCAAAATGTAAATAAGCCAAAATATCTTTTTGACTTACATATTCCAGGCCACCCAAAGCTGGAAAATTCCAAACAACCATTGCCAGATCCGTTAGAAAATAGCCTGTAGAGAACTGTAAAAAGAAGAGTGGGGAGGGAAGATACATGAGAAAAAGTAACAAATAAGCTAAATGGACAATCATTGTTTTAATAATGCCCAACAATAATGTTACTAACTAACGAGAATAACAAAGATGAGAGATATCAAACAATTACAAGAAGAAACGGGAAGATTGAAATATAAAAGAAAGTCATAAACAGGACATGATAGGATACGTTCCAGATTGCTTATAAAAAGTTGCTCCAAAAAGTTGCCAAATAATATGATAGGTTCATTTGTAGATTGAAAAGGTGTTGTATGTCTCTTCTTCCATTGATGGAAAAATTATCATAAGGAATGAAATAATATTTACCAAAAGCTTGAATCTAGTTAAAATGTAAAAGAACTTAAAAATCAATTTCTGTTAAATCAAACAAGTCAATACTTCATCAACCTACCGCCAATACTGAATTTGAGAAAGTAGATGATCTATTAACAAAAACAAATAGATGATCTATTAACAACAAGTGTTTCTTCATCAACCTACCGCCAATACTGAATTTGAGAAAGTAGATGATCTATTAACAACAAGTGTTTCTTGTGAATCATCCTTGAAGAGATCTGATAAGATCAAGAGGTAAAATGACGTAAAGGATGCAAAGAGAGCATGAAATGTTGAGAATCCCCTGCATTGCAAAGAGTATTATAGTTAATGTAAAAGCCAATTATGGACAAAATCAATTCAAACAGAAATGATTATACAAAGGCATTACCGGTTATTCCATTCAACTTTCCCAGCACTGCTCAATTTTCTGTATCCCGTGAACCGGGAACTGAAAATAGCAGTCAATCTATACACCTATGAGAAAAAAATAAAAAAGGATCAAAATAACTAAATGAAGTGACTTTAATATGACAAGAAATTTTTAGCATTATCTAACCACACAGATAAACTGGACATATATTTAACAAGAAGAACAAACAGAAAGTAAATGAAAGAACACCATGTACATCTAACCCTAACAGTTCTGAATCCATTCTTATTATACCCTCTCAAACAACCACGACTTAAAGGAACTGAAAATACAAAAACAAATAGTCAGAGTTCAATTCTTCCTAGACCAAGACTCAACCAATAAAATATTACACTTAGAGAAACTTTATAGGCTTCTATTAATCCCATTCCAATTGGTCATAAAAGCCATAAAGGAATATTCACTAACTTGTTTGACAAGACAATTTTCCTTTTGGTAAACCGAGGTATCCCCACACGCAACTACTGAGAGCATGAGACTAATCCCTCAAGCTAATTGAGATCCATCTAAAGGGTTAACTTCTCCCAACATATGATTTTCCATGACAAGACAACGTATTTATGCACAACATCTTTTGGTAACTAGTAAAGCAGTCAAGTAAAAGTTTTCTTTGGAGTGAATATTAGAGGAATTGTGTCGATATTTATGAAAAACTATTTTGTGAGTAATATAAACTAAACAACAAGACTGAACCATATTTCTCTGAACTGAATAAACCAGTAGAACACTTTAAACAAATACTTTTTCCTAAAACCAGAGTAAGCACAATTTCAATTTCAGTCCATGGATATCCCAATTGACCCTCCATCGCATACAAAGTCTTTACCAGTAATTTCATTACAAAATACATAGCAATGCAAGCTTTTCCGCTTAATATTTTTTTTGGGTGCTTTTATGCTATAAAGCAGACGATACCAAGTTAATTATAGATAGCATCATTATGATCAAATACATAATCTCCAAATTACATTCAAAACGTGAAATAGAACCGATATCAAGAATAGACTAGCAGTAATTACTACAGTACATAATGAATTTCATACTCCATAACTGATCCTGCTTACATGCATCATAATTGACAAATATTAATTCCTTCATATATTTTATGTTAACTCCATCATCTAATTTATTCATCACTCATCTTACATGAATTCAAGTGAAGGCATTTCTGAAATGATATTCAGCTCCTCCACCAAAAAGACATCAAAATAAATCCTAATTAAGTTAATTAATTTCTAATTCCTTAAGAAGCATTTGCAACATAAAAGTCAATGACAAAAATTAATCAACAAATCATATTACTTACAATAAGACTGAAGACGATACCGGTGAAGACAGAAATCAGCCATTGAATTTCTTTGCTTGGAACAGCAAAGTCATAAGACGAAACATCAGCAGCAGAAGAAGCTAAGAAACCAAAAGAAAAAGGAATTCCCATCCAATCCCTTTGTTGAAAATCACAAAACCAAACCAAACTGCATCAAATACATAAAAGTATGATGACATGTGAACCACAGCCCAAAAAAAAGAAAGAAAAAAAACTATATTGAAGCATAGAATAATAGTAAAGGGTGGAAATTGGAATCTTCCTCAAAAAAAAAAAAAAACCATAAATAGAATATATAATTTTGTTTAGGAAAATAAAAATGAATGACCCTTGGAATAGAAAAACGTGTCAACCAAAAAGTGGTTAGTGATTATTTAATTTTGTCCCCTTAATATAAGTTTCATAAAAAGCTTAATTGGGAACGAAATCATATATACACACACACACGTGACATGATAATAACTAGCCATTACCATAGGTTAAAATTCTTCAAAAACAAAAAAACAACACAAGCAGAAAATACAACTAAGTTAAGTAAGTAATAATGAAAGGAAAAGTCTGAAAAATAATAATAATAATAATAATAATAATAATAATAATAATAATAATATTAGTGATAAAGTTGTTAGCATATTATAAATTATACCGAGGAGAATAGAAGAGAAGAAGCAATGAGAAGGAAAATCAGGGTTGAAAGAAATTGGGGTTAGCCATAAAATAAGGAGTAATAAATGCAGTGATTCGTTTAAAGTTTGAAATTTGTGTGTTTTTAGGGTCCATCTTGAAGTTAAAGGAATAGAGTGAGAATCAGAACTGACCTGAGCAGAAAGTGAGGCGAAAGAGACAACGGGAGAAGAAGATCGTATTAATCAATTTTAAATTAAACAATTTTTATTTTTTATTTTTGGGTCAAATTTAAATTAAATGTTCAACGTACAAATAATAAAGTCTCGCCGTAACTATTCTACCCAACTTTTGATATATTATTAATTATTAATTATTAATTAGTAATAGTATGTTTGGTTCTAAGGGAATTACTCACACCCACAAAAACTTCTGTATTCAATTTTCAGTGAAGTGAAGATCTTTTTGGTGAGTTACTTTCATGATCCTATAATTTATTTCATCTGAACTTTCTTTATTAATTAAAAAAGTCTGTCTAATTGATCTCATATTCCCTCCTTGTCATATTAATTCACACATTTACAAAAATAATTTGTCATAAAATAGATTAATATTTTAATTTTCAATTAATTTTTTTAATTATATCATTTAATTAATATTATTTTTAATATTTTTTATCATGCATTTTTTATATTGATAATGTATAAATATCTAACAAGAATAATTTGATAAAAAAAATATTTTTTTTATTTATATAATTTTTTTAATATGAATTAAGTGATTAAATATTTGGAGCCAAAACGAGTATTATTTTTTTATATATGTTACGAAAAAGAAAAAGAGATAATAAATTTAATGAATTAATTTTATATGTAGATATTATTAAAATACTTTTTACATATGAATGTACCGGTTCTATTTTCAAAATAAGTTAATAGGTTAAATAGCATCTGTGGTTCCTTAACTTAAATTCAGTTAACGTTTTAGTCCTTTATCTTTTTTTTTCTTCCTAATTTAGTCCTTTATTTTAATTTTAAGTGAAATAAAGAATGAAAATATTAGTTTATTTGAATATTTGAGTTACGAATCTAATGAAATTTGTATTATATGAACAAATATAATTAATTTTATGGGTGCTATTTAGCTAAGTTAATAATATTAATAAGAGATATGTTTTAAAAAATAATAAATGCATTTAATAATTTAAAAAAGTATTTATATTTAAAAATAAATTATTTTCACAAAGGTTACTTGTAATTATAGACGAATGTAGTACTATGATAGTACTAGTACATTATTTGTTTAAAATATGATTAAAAAATATTTAAATAAAACACATTTTTTAAGATAATATATTGATATTTAATACAATATAAAATAAAATACAATAATTATATTGGAAAATTGGTGGTCCATTTTAAATGACAAGAAATTATATCTAAATCAATACAAATTGAATTTATTTATTTTGTTTCAGATTGACCTCAAACATTAAGAGGGAGAAAAATCAAACAAATTTAATTGAAAAAAATACTTGTTTAGGCACATATAAATATAAAAAAACAAAATGGATATAATTTAATTATTTCTTAATTAATTTTTTTCTTTGTGAAACGTGTCTCGAACATTTTTAATTTGAATTTGTGCCAATATAAGATTTTACTCTTTAATTGATTGTGATTGAATTTTTTAATTTTATTGGAGCAATGATTTGATTTTAAATTTTCAAAACAAAACTCACAACGTATATAATTAGAATTTTTAGTGGAGAGATATAATATATTTTTAAATAATGGTGAAGGTTTTTTTATATAATTTTATTACTTTAAATAAAAAAATATTTGAAATTTTGAGAGATCGTTAGAGATACAAACAAGTAAAGTTAATCGATAAGTATTTATAGTATAGTCTATGATAAGTCAAATTTTTTATATAAGTTAGACTATATAATCTTTTAAATCTAGTTGATCGGTTTATCTAATTAAATATAAATAATTTTTTATTGCTATTATTATTATTATTAATATAATATTAAATTTTATTTTTGTATGTCAAATTATAAATTTGGAGACCATGGTAGAAATATTAAAAAAGTATTATTTATAATATAAAAAGTATTACTAAAAGTGTTATTTTACGAAAGTTTACTGCATTGATGTTTGACCGAATTAAACTTTACTAAAAGTATTATTAATAATATAAAAAGTATTACTAAAAGTATTATTTTAGTAAAGTTTACTGTATTGATGTTTTAAACTTAACTAATCTAGCCTACTGCAAGCCAAACTTAACTACTTATATGGTCTCTAGGAATGAGATGTATTACTTTTGCAAAAAAGTTAGACTCAATTAAACTTTCTTAATCTTGATTTTTGCTGTTTGAAATTATTAAAAAAATATTATTTTAAAATAGAATTGAAATATAATACAAGTTATTTATTTTAAGAGGTCACGATAAATATCATAAAATAACAGTGAAGATATTTAAATAAACTTTGAGTCTTTATTATACTTTAAAAAAATTTATATCAAATTTAAAAATTGGGTTTTTTCGGACAATGGTATTTGGACTTAATATTTTTAATATAGGTCAAATTCAAATTTAATAAAATTTAATTCGACCTAATTTATTTTCATTTCTATAGATTATAATCATGTGACGTCTCTACAAAATTTTGCCACCGAATTTAATTACTTTTGTAAAGATTAGTTACAAGCGTCAACCCAAAAGTAAGGTCTTGATTTTGGACCTAATTTTGTAAATACAAAATACTTTTTCAACGACCCTATGACGTTGAAATAGGGGAGAGGGGGGTGGATTATTACCAATAAATCATATAGGATAGATACATAATTTCATAAGCTATCTACATATAGCTCATTCGTTAAAAATAAAAAAATAAAATCTATATAGAGCTCCCCTATACAAGTTTCAGTTCTTTGAATATTGTTATACTTTAGACTCAAAAGATTGCCAAAATACTAGTGTGAAGTTTGAAATATTTTAGCATTTTGACATGTAACATACTTAATAAGAAAATTATTTTAGCATTTTGACATAGTAACATATTTAATAAGAAAATTATTTGTGGAACTCTTAATGGGAGATTCCCAGTCAATCTTAAAAGTCTTAAAAATCATTGTTATGATGTTGTTTGAGATATAAGTTAACAATTTTCTTAGTCTTTATAGTTGAGAAGATATATTGATTGATATTAATTTGATAAGTTGAATTTTCAAAACACATTCGTTTTTGTTGATTTTTATTGAATTGGTATATATCGATTCATTTTCTCAACCTTAAAAATTAGAAAGATCATTAACTTTCTAAATAGTCATCGATAGTCATTAAAATTTTGAATGACTTTTAATCATTAATATACAGTGAATCAATTATAAAGATGGTCCATCGTATTATCCGCCCTTAATTGAATTGTGCTCATAACTTGAAATGTACTACAAAATATTGGTGACGTTCACATCCTATGAAGCACGGACACTTCAAAAATAAAGATGTATATGTATCAGATATGTGTTTGATATCGATATTTGCTAATACGTATCTTAGAAATATCAACAAAAAAAATTATTTTTAAAAAATGAATCTTCTGATACTTCTCGCATATTTCACGGATATATATCATATGAAAATTAAGGAAAATAAACAATTTTTTGGGACATCAATGGAGATGTGCATGATCCACTTTCAAATATTGTTACTACTGTTGAATTGGAAAAATTATTTCTTGATGAACGAGTCTTCGAAACTATTTTTTTTTTATAGATAAAACAATTAAAAAAGTACTTTTAAATTGTTAACTATTGAATAAAATTAATATTTATTTAAATTATTTTAATGATATTTTTGTTGATATCCTAACACATGAATTAAATTAAAATATATATTATAAAAATTATTATCGTTATCATTATATATATTAAATTATTTACGAAGATTGATATTTTTGCCCTACTTTTGTTCGTCCTACGACCTGTTGAAGGATAATTTTTTTTAACTCACTAGGAGGTCACATTTCGGGGATGCGACCATGTACACGTTATATTATTTTAACAACTCTATCCTATATTTTGTAGATAAATTTATATTATTATAACAATTTTATCTTATTTTGCAAATAAAATAGCCATTTAATTCTATTTTGTTAACAATTTCCTCCAATTTTTTATCTGGATCTAATAAATAAAAATTCATAAAAATAATTATGATTTTAAAAAATAAATTATATTAATAACATGAAACAAAATACATTAAATAGAGAAAAAAAATACATCAAATTGAAGAAACAAAATACATCAAAATTAAATTAACGCCACACCTATAGACATTACACCGGTTTCATAATTTAAATTTGATATATTTTTTTCCTTTAATTTGATGTATTTTTTTTCTTCTATTTAATGTATTATGTTTCATGTTATTAATATAATTTACTTTTTCAAATTATAATTATTTTTATCATTATTATTTTTATTAATTTTTATTTATTAAATCCGAATAAAAAATACGAGAAAGTTGTTAACAAAATAGAATTAAGTGGCTATTTTATCTACAATATAGGAAAGAGTTGTTATAATAATATAAATTTATCTACAAAATAAAATAGAGTTGTTAAAATAATTATTTGTTTTGACACATATAATCAACTACATTTTTTTTAATTTAATGTATTTTATTAATAGTATTTTTTTTAAATATTTTAATTATTTTTAATTTATTAAATAACAAATAATTCAATTGTTAAAATGAAAAGAAAAAAGTGTAGATAGTCATTATCCTTCACGAGGTCGCAGGACAGACATAATAAGACGTACATATTTTTTAAAGTATGACATTTTAATTACTTTTTTTAAAAAGAGTGATATTTACATCAATAAACCCAATTAATACATTCTTTTTATAAGTATTCTACATCTATATAAATTTTTTAATAAAATTTTTGCTATCATATAGTATTCTAAACTTCAAAAAATATCCTAAACTTCATAGTTCATTTGTAGTCATTTTCATCGACCAAAAAATATTTTCAAAGTACGGAGTAAATATGAACACCACACATTCTCTTTTACTATAAACAACTAAAAAAGAAAAACTAAACTGAAATTAATCGAGGAAGCGAAACTCCCGTAGCATTAGGGCCGAACATACGTCGGATATGGATGGTTTAGGCTTAATTTTGCCGAATCGAGTAATTTACAAGTCTAATTCCGACTTATTTTAAAAAATTTACCACTCATATCTTTTTATTTACCTTCTACCTCCTAAAAAAAAAAATACATGAAAAAATCATTTTACTCCGGTCAAAGTTTTTTAAAATTATTAATATTTTGATAATTTTAAATTTTTTATTTTTTTAAAAAAATCAGAAAATGTTGCATTTGGAAAGTTTTACATTTATATAAAATTTCAAGTATTTTTTAAACTTTTGAAAAAATTGTATTTCGAAAGTTTCACATTTATCCAAATTTTCGAAAAGTTGCATTTCGAAAGTTTCATATTCATCCGAACTTTCAAAAAAAATTTAAACTTTTGAAAAAATTGCATTTTGGAAGTTTCACATTCATCCAAATTTTTGAATTTTTTTAAACTTTTGGAAAAATTACATTTCGGCAATTTCACATTCATCTAGTGTTTTTAAATTTTTAAATTTTTTTGGAAACATTGCATTTCGGAAGTTTCACATTTATCTAAAGTTTCGAAATTTTTAAAACTTTTAGAAAAATTACATTTCAGAAAGTTTCACATTTATCAAAAGTTTAGAAATTCTTTTAAACTTTTCAAAAAATTGACTATCAAGTAGCAGATGGTAAAAAAAGATAAAATTGTATTTTCATGTGTTTTGAGGGGAGAGAGATAAACGTAAGGGGTGAGAGGTAGATTTCTCTCTATTTTTGCATCGATGAGACGGTTTTCGGTTAGTGTAGATTTGTTGGTCATGCAAGTGGATTGGTTTTGGTGATGAACTTTTTATTTCTTATTGGGATGTTCATTTTTTAAGAAAAAACATATTGGACTTTTAATTTTTATCAATGTTTGACTAAGTTTTTATTAAACAATTCACTTATCATACTTGTGGTGTGATTACTAAGTGAGAATGAGAGACTCAGGGTCTATTTGATTTTCTTATCAAAAATTCTATTTTAGTTTTTTAAAATTTAAAAACTAAAAAATTTGTTTGAATTACTTGTTTTTAAAAACTGTTTTGTAAAACTATTTTTAATATTATACTTTTTAAAACTAAAAAAGCAAAACAGATAAATGATGTTTTACTTATCAGTTTTCAGTTTTTTAAATTATTTAGTCAAAAACTATTTTAAAAATTTAGATTACCAAATAGGTTTTCTCTTTTTCTCATCTCTAAAACTGTTTTTAAAACAAGAATCTCAAACAAGTTTTTTCTTTAATTATATTCTTTAAAACAATTTTTAAAAACTAAAATGCAAAAGTGTTTCAAACAGGCCCTCATTCTAATTTTTTTGAGTTTCTATATTTAGAACTTTAAGTGAAACCATAAAATTTGAGTAACTATGGGTGGATTTTTCTCACCCGCAATTGACCATTCATACCCAAATATATTCATATTTGTGTACGCGTGTGACACCGACCCGCTATAACTCGTTTGCATATCAAAATGACTTGTTTGATTGGATCAAATAATTTTGCTCAACCCTACATAGCACCAGCAAGAATAAACTGCCTACCGAGAGACTTTGAATTTTGATGCATATAGGAACATAAAAACCAATCTTCTAATTTTTTGTTTTTGAGTGAAATTGCATATAATAATATAAATCTTAAATTAAAATGCATTTAACTTGAAGAATTTAAAACCAAATCTAAGAATCAAAATCCAATAACCTTTTTTAAACTCAACTTCTAACGGGTAAACAACATGATAATACATATGCAATCATATCAATGTTAATACATCATATTCCATCAAAATTTAACGGTTAATTATGTCTGATTTAGAATAATACTAAAGTAGTTAACCTCGTGAGAAGTCACTCTATTGTGTCTCTTCCAATTTTTAGGTCCTTTATGTTTCACGAAAGTAATATTATGAATTTTTATATTTTTTTATAACACTTAAGTTCTTTAAATTTAGTTTAATTTTTGTGTATATCCTTTAACTTATTATTTCTCGATTTAGTCATTTAAGTTATATTTTGTTTTTATTATTAGCGTTTAAGTTATATTAAATTATGCATGTAGATAACTAAATTTGACAATTATCTTGAATTACTATTAAGATCTAATTCAAACTGCATAATAAGTTAATTATCCAATTTACTTTACAAGTGAATGAACTTAATAATATTGATTATGTGGATAGACCCTTAATACAAAGTTTTTAGATGCTATATGTGTCTAAATTGTTATAGAAAAATTACAAAAATATAGATTAGTTATAAGGTTTGATGATTGTTTTCAAAATAATTAGTATGAGTTACTTATTGTTGCAATATTTGATAGAATTTATAATTATAATATATTTTCAATTGCACTAGTCGTTGTTTAAAGTGAAACAAATGTCTGACAATGTAAATATGAGGTAACTTAAACAACTAAATCGAAAAAGTAAAAACTCAAAGGAGCAAAACAAAAATTAAATTAAACTTAAATAACCTAAACAGAAACTAAATTAAACTTAAAGGACTGAGTTAAAAAAAACGTAAAAGGAGAAAATTTATACATTCGTGATACATAGAGAACTTGAGATGTATTTTGAAAAGAAAAAAAAATAGTATGCTAAACCTCAGCACACCTCCTGGGAGAATATCCCAACCTGTAATTCTTAATATCATACAGAATATGAAAATTGTGCTGCAATAAGTTTCCAATAATTGTAGAAGAGTGATGAGGAGTTTCCAAAATTGCCAAACAAAGAACTTCATTTAGTTCATATGGATAAAAAACATTCTCCACTGGAAAATTCCACACAGACCCATCAGCAAAATGAATTCCAAACTCAGGCAACTCCACTTGCTTCCCTCCTGATACATTGTAACAAGTATCCATAACAAAAACAACTTCATCAATTGGTTGCAGTTTAATTTTCTCCTTAAATGCTTCTTTAATAATATCATAAGCTATGCTAGGAAAATAAGTCAATGTTGAACCTGAGTCAATAATTGTACCACCATCACCTTCTAATGAAAAATTCCAAATTTGTTCAGGAATATCAAGCATTTCACCACCAACTATAATAGACTTTATCTTAAGATAATAAAATGATTCATTAGGACTTTCTTGTTCATCAAGCAGTGTAGTGAAATTCAAATTAGGGTCATCCAATAGGTCCTTGTTTTCTCCAAATATTAATTTGCTACTAGTGCTTGTGTTACTAAATAAATCATCAAGACAATAAGAAAATGAATGTCCATAAATAGATTGAAGTTGTGAAGAAAATGAAAGTGGTCCTCTTCCAAGTCCTAACAAACCAAACGCACCATGAAAATACCCTTTATTAAAATGACCACAACCAAACATTATATCAACTACCCTTTTCATTTTTTCATCTCCATTAGGCCAAGTGAGGTTCATATTAAATGTTTCTAATGAAAAATCACCTGTTGTGTTTGAACCATCTGCATAGTCATAAAAATAAGGACATGTTTGGTTTTCATCTTCACAAAGATGAAAAGGGTCTAAAGAAGAAACTAATTGACACCGCGGATCGTGGCAGCTTATGTTTTTGAAAGAGCTTGAGTCAGTTGGATCATAATAGGAACCATTTTGTTCAAAACAATCATAACATGGAACACATTGAATCCAATTGAGGTCACTTCCTGTATCAAGTATTAACCAAACATGTTTAGGAGGTGTACCTATAAACATGTCTATGAAATACTCACCTGTTCCAAGAGAGGCTCCTGAGACTAAAGTTGCCATCATATTGTTACCTGAAAACTCATCTTTAGAAGATTTCAAAGATGCTAAAAAGACATCTTTTTCTCTTGATATGATGTTTGTGTTCTTTTTCTCTATGACTTTTCTATGAAGAGTTTGAATTCTAACTAAATCTTTGATTTTTGAGTCCAATACATGTTTTCCAGGCTCATTTCTATGCCTAAATGGCAATCTCATTAAGTGTAACTTTGCTGATGTAGAAGCATCTCCATCTTGTTGCTTTTCGAACCTTTCGGGCTTCGAAAATTCTGAGGTGGTGAGAATTGAATCATTGTTGTGACCATTTTGGTTTTCAACTTCAATGTATGCCTTGAAAGTGAGAGATATGATTGAAATAAGTACCAAAATCAGGAAAACTTTAAGGACCATTTGTGCTGATATGAATTTAGGAGAATTTTCTTAAGTTTATAACTCAACAATGAACACCAAGATTGAGATATATATACTAAGTATTTTCTTACAAGAAACAAAATATAGAAAAAAAAAATCTGCTTCTGTTCAGAAACAAGGACAACCCTTCACTAGAAATTATAAACCATAACTTATTTCAAGGCCAAAGAAAAAAACTAGTGTTTAATAAAACCATACAAGATCTATAGTGTATTTTAAATAGTTTTTGTATAACAATTTTTTAATAAACCCTTTTATTTAAATTCATTGGTGACAATAATAAAGCATATTATAACCTTGTTACATGTGAAGAATCATTGTCTTGTTTTAATTAAAAAACTTGTATTACTCTGACTTTGTCTTCTTTGGTTTATTAAATGACCAAATTAAGAGCAAGTCAACCTTCCCTACCCAAGCTATTCACATACATAGTGTAAATGAAATCACCACAGAGAAACTCAAGTCTCACATGCTAGATTTTGTAATCTGCATTTATAATTTTTTATTTTTATAACCCTTTGAACTAATCAAGCTAGGAATAGGGAAAAGATAATGATTTTTTTGTTATTTTCTTTTTGCCATAGAACAAAAACATCTAATATTTGACTACAAATATTATATGCTACAACCATATTTTTAATTATGTATTTCATTTTCTCACAGCAAATTTCTTTTCCATTTTATTTATTTGTTTCCATGCCTCACATCATGCCCAATTTTCTAACTACCTCTTTTGTTGGCTTTAACTTTTCTACTTTAAAAAATTTATTCTTTTTTTCAAAAAGTTTTTCTATATGCACATTGGACAACCTTTATAAATTATAGGTAGCGCGGACCAATGCTTAATGGCGTGTTTGGGAGGTGATTTACAAGGGTTTTGAATGATTTAGTCTAAATTTTAATATGTTTTTTGTGATTTTTAAAAAATAAATTGATTTATGATCATGTAACATCTTAACAAAACTTCAATTATTCTTAAAAATATCTTATAGCTTGTTTAGTTTAAAAAAGAAAACTAAGTTCTTCGTTTTCCTCCAAATCCTTCTAAATAAATCTTAAAAGTCATTCGAAATTTTAATGATAGATTGACGAAATTTCTCAAAAATATAAATAAACGATTCTCATCATCTTTATAATTTAGAAAGTAAGTTAACTAATGTCGGTAGTTTAATAATTTGAGTTTTGATGGACACTTTTTTATTTTTTATACGGCGGATAGAATTAAATTATTATATCAAACATAAAGATTAAGATTAGAATCACAATTAATATATAATTCTAAAAAATATTATCGATAATTAAAATTTCAACTACCTTTTTAGTATTAATCTATTGTACACCACTTATGAAACGATAACTAATGCCATGATATTGATATGTATCCCATCGCCATCATCCATTGAATTTAATGTGTTTCTTGCCTTTGAGCTTTCTTCCAGTACTCGTCTTCTTTTCTACTTTAGGATGCTTCTGAATTTAAAATTGCTATATATTGCTAGATTATTTATTTAATTTATATAGATTAATATTAATCAATTATTCAGAGCTATGCTTAAATTATTAATATCAATTATAGGAATCTTTTATAATTACACTCAATTAATTGATAGAGATCATGTTAAAAAAACTATATGATATACAAATTGATTAATAGAAATTTTGAAATTATCCTCAAACTAGCTAAATCGAAACGTATTTTTGAGATATTTTGTGCTAACATAGCGTTTAATATATTCTTTTTGGCTTTTAAAAAAATAATCCAAATTCCAAATATTATAGTTTCAATAATTATTGTAGGTTTGTTTACTTACAATCTTGACTTACTAAACACAATAATTTAAAATTAAAAGATATATACAAACACATGAAGTCTTTGACAAATACTACTATTAATGTTATGTGCTAATTTCAGGCACGGATGGTGTCTTAAAGACTAGAAAACCAAAAGTCACATTCTGAGGCAATACTATTGTAGATCATCAAATTGGGTTGGTATGAATTCGAGCTTCTCATTGCATCGTCAAAATGGATCCTTTGTCGCATAGTACCTTAATCCTTTGAGTTTGAGGTTGGCAATCAAGTTCTTGCAAAATGCCAATAGTTTCCACCTTTTCTAAGTAAGTACAAAAATGTTCGATTGGTTATAATGTTGGTTTTTGTGTAAATTAAATAAAAATTTGAGCCTTGATAGATGTTATATGCAAGGGATGAAATAGATGGACTAATCAATATGGACTATGACCTAGTCTACGTAGATTCATGTTATGCTAATTTATTTATTTTTAAATATAAGTGAAGCCAAAATTTTTAAAATATTAAAGTTATTAAAAAATCTATTTAAACTTAGGTTGATTTATTTAATTAAATATAAATAAACTTTTATTACTATTGTTATTATAATATTAATTTTTGTTATTTTTAAATTATAAACATACTATTACATCAATGTTTGAAATATTTAAAGATATATTTTAAAATAGAATTGAAATATGATGTAATATAATGTTTGATTATCTAAAATATAAAGTTATATATCGAAATAGTCGTTTATGTTAACTTTGTTGTCTATTTATAAAACCATAATATGAATAATGAAATAGTTTTTTAAAAACCTTTTAAACTTTGTCAAATTTTAAAACAAAGTTAAATCAGACCTTAAAATTAAACTTTTAATAGGTAATGGATCAAACTCGACACCTAAATAAAATAATCTATATTTATTTATTTACTAAACAATCTGTAATTACTTGAAATAGAATACCTTATTTAAATATTTTTTTTTAGAAAGTATTAATCTATTATAACAAGCCTTCCAATATAAAAGATACCTTTTCAAATAATAATAATTGGAAGAAGTAATGGAAACAATTGGAGCGGGAAAGTTTGGCGCCATTATCACACTCTCCTTTTCTATTTAACAACATTAAGAACAACGATCCCCATTCATTGCGCACACACACTTCTCATTTCTATTCTTTTCATTTCCAATAATGTCTAACGTAAACGGCGTCGTTTCAGACCTTTTTCTCTTAGTCAAGAAGCTCACCGACAAAGCCGTTCTGCCTTCAAGGGCTTCCCCTCTCTCCGCTGGTTACGATCTTTCCAGCGCCGCCGCTACTAAAGTTCCGGCGCGAGGCAAGGCTCTCATTCCCACCGATCTCTCCATCGCTATTCCCGAAGGAACCTATGCTCGAATTGGTAATTTAATTTCTCCGTCTTTGCCGTAATCAGTTTATTTTGAATTTTAGGGTTTTAACTTGAACTTTATTTGCAGCACCGAGATCGGGGTTGGCTTGGAAGCATTCAATTGATGTAGGTGCGGGAGTAATTGATGCTGATTACAGAGGTCCTGTTGGTGTTATACTATTCAATCATTCAGATGTTGATTTTGAAGTGAATGTTGGTGATAGGGTTGCTCAGTTGATTATTGAGAAGATTATCACTCCTGAGGTTTCTGAGGTTCAGGATTTGGATTCCACTCTTAGAGGTGAAGGTGGTTTTGGATCAACTGGGGTTTGAATTTCATGATTATTATTACCCTTTTTAGGTTTCTTATTAGTTAACCTTTTAGTGCGAGGAGAATGATCAATTTCTCCAATTTTCTACATGTATGAAAGTGATCAGCTGTATTTTGTGTATTAAGGAACACTTTCTCTGCTATAACATTTTCTGCAATTACTCGTACTTGGCTATTAGAAAAAAGATAATAGATGAAGAAGAATCGTTTTTTTTTATTCAATGTGTTGGTTTATTTATTTTGATAACTTTGTCATATGAATTCTATTTTATCATTCAAATCATGAAGCTGTTGTTTAGGATATATCTTTTGCCTCAGTTAATTTGTAATTCAATAATTGATTAGTTACATTATAGTTACCTGTAGTTTTCTATATGAGCTTTCCTCGTCCCTTGCATTCAAAGAAAAATATTGGTGTTACATGCTATCAAATAAATATATGAATTTCTGGAAAACTTAGCCTTCACATTGTTACAAATAACTTGCACTAATCAATCAATACATTTTGAACAAATCATTTATTGTTCAACTTGACAAATTTACCTTATTATCAATTGTAGTTGGGTTCCAAGATCCATGTAAAAGGTCTGTTGATATCTGACCTCTCTAATGATAAATATTTTATTACCTTCCATCCCCATATACTACTTTTCTAGACTATAAACAAAGTTGACCTATAAACAAGGTTGAGCAATGAGGTAAAAAAAATATAACTTAAGATTCCAGAATAAGTGCATCAATATTTCGTTTTCCTTCAGGGCCTTTGGTATACCATGATGATACGTAATCTCCATAAACAACATCCCGGTATTTAGCTGGTGACGAATTACTGATTAGTTCAGAAGCAGGGGAGATCTTGACTGTCTTGGCAGGGTCATGAAATGTTGCCACAGAGAGTCTTGGTTTATCAGGATTAGTGATTGCTCTATGCACACAGCTCCTGTACTTTCCATTTGTTATAATCTGGTGCCAAAGTAAACAGACCTTGTTAACAACTTCAATTTCATGAATGAATCATTTATCAGGAAAACTAAAAGAAAGCACACAAATCATCAGGATACAATGCTAGGCTGCTACATCCTGTAATACTAAATCCCATTTTTAAAAGAAAAGTTACAGTAACCAATGCTTCTAATTCAGGAGCAAACATTGTCATTCATAAATCATAACAGACGGGGTAGATGGTGCCAAATGAATAACAAGGAGACTAATCAATATTTGCCTCTCATCAAAACCAATACTTCACTACAGCCCCTTGAATGTCCTTGAAGACTTAAAAAAACTTTAAAAGTTTAACTCTAATCCACTTAAATAAAACTATCCACAAATAGGTTATACCAGTTATTTTGATCATTACTGTTGTAATACCATTCACCCAGATGCTGAGAGTAGATAACCTAAAAAAAAGTTACACTACTTGAAGGATCATTAACAGTATTGACTGAACTCAAGTAAAAAAAAAAACCAGGTGCCATGCATATTTGCTGATTTGCACCTACAAATCCTTCTGGCCATTCTTAAAATTTATTTTATCTTTAAAGGAAAATGTCTTTCCCATAAAAGCTCCAATACATGCTCTGTTAAAAAGAAATATTGGTTATCTATTCTCAGCATCACAATACAACAAATCAACAACGACTCTCAAAAGTGCTTGCTTCATATATATAAAAACAGAACACAAGACACAAATCAAATACAGCATATATTCAACTTATTTTCCAAATCCAGAACTTGAATTGTAAGTTATAACTTGTACATGATGGATTGCGTTTGATTACCTCAGTTTGGTCAGCCAAAAGAACAAGAATAGCATCCGACAAAGGCTGCACAGTAACCCAACTATCACTACCATTTTGAAGAACCTGAAGACCACCCACATCGTCTTGAATCAAAAGGGTAATAGCACCCATATCAGAATGTGATTGCAGACCAAGTGTGAGGTCCGGTTGAGGACACGGTGGGTAATAGCTTATAGTTATATTCTGGTACAATTCTCCAACACCATCTTCAATGCAAGAAGGTCGCAACCCAACACTCTCTGATATCAAAGCTAGTAACTTTTGCGCCAGAATCTTCATTTCATCACTGTACTTTGCTACCGATTCCCTGTAATCGGATGTAAAATTCGGCCAACGATTAGGGTTCCGGCGAGAAAGGGGAAAAGTGTGGTGGTCGAAATAGTCTCTCCAATCAAGGACCTGCGAGACGGTGTCGTTTCCTTTTTCATTTGAACTCGCCAGCATCCGACTTCCGTACCCCTCCGACGCGGCTACGCCGGCGTTACACGCGTACCGGAGCTTCACTGGCATGGAGCATTCGTTGAAGAAGGCGAGGCCTGCGCGACGGACGGCGTCGAGGAGGGTTGTGGGAACGCCGTGGTTGGTGACGTAGAAGGCGCCCCATTCACGGCAGGCTTGTCCGATTGCTTTCCGGGTGGAATCACGGCGATTGGGGTTGAAGTTGAAGAGGTCGACGATGGGAATGTTGGCATCGGGATTGGTGTGAATAGGTCGGTTATTTGGGGGTTGAATGTATTCGGATGGGACTCGGGATAGACCCGATTGAATTAGGGATTGTACCCGAATGGGTTCGCCGGTAACTTCCATTGAATTGGATAAGAACAGAACAGAGTGAAATGAGAAGCAAGAAGAAGAGGAACAGTGCAAGAGTGACAACTTGATTATGCATCTCTAATTTGTTGTTTTTTTTTCTTCTTTTTCTTAATTACATTTTTTTCCTATTATTTTCACTTATTTAATGAAATTAATTTTTTATTTTAAAAGTTGAGAATTTCGTCTCAATAATTTTTTTTTATAAAAAATAACGTTTTCATATATTTTAAACAATGTATATAGGATTTAATTATATAAAACCATGAATTTATTCATATATGTCATTAATTATTATAAAAATAAAAAAATTTGAAATGTAAAAGTTAAGTTTTTAAAAAGTTTTATTATAATTTTATTAGTGTTAATTATTCTGCAGTCTTATTATATGTTACGTTATTTAAAATATTTCATATCACTAATTTTTAGTTAAAAAATCAGAATAAATGACAAAAAATGTTGGATTTTAAAATAAAGTGAACGATTTTATAAATTATTAAAAATAAGAGACTAAAACTACAACTAAACGTGTTTTTTTGTTTGAGTTGGCACTTGGTTTTTTATAAAGAATTTTGCTATTTACACCTATTTTTCAACAAATATTTTTTTTTGTTCATAGGAGAAATGATAAAAAAATGAGGTTTGAAATGTGGCTCTTTTAAATTTTTGACTGATGTGCTTAATTTAAATTAATTCAAGATCAATCTTGGTTGAAACAAAATGTTCAGAATGTTATAGATATGTTAAAAGTAAATAAAACAAATTAGTTTATATTAAAGTGTGATTTTTGTGTGCAAATAATTAAAGATAAGATATATAAATCACATAAAAAGTATATTGGTTCATCCAATTCAAACTAATCAAGTCCTTACACCCGTGAGATTTTCACTATGTACTTCAAAACCAGAATGCTCTCATTCACACCTTTTCTCTTGATAACTCCTTAATTAATTACAATCTTCACATTTCAACCTATAAATGATTTTTACGGTCACCTTTCAACCTTGAAATAATTTTTACAAATACACTCAATCTAACATAAAACATAGACTTGAGTTACAAATGATGTGTATGATAAAAGTGTTTGGGATCTTGGAACTTCTCAACACTTGTTTGCTTGAAGAGTTTTTGACTTGTTCTTACTTGAACAAGTGTTGGTAGATTTTTAAATTGAACTATTGCTTTAATCTTCCAATTGATCTTCAATTTATAGATGATAAAAGACTTTGGATATTCAATTTAAATTTAATATATCCGTTAAACACATCATCCAAGTGTCGGATTTTTTTTAAAACAATTAAACACATGTTTATATTGTTGTCCATAATGTTCTTGCTTTTGGATCTGATAGAAAACGTGAATGAGTGAGTGAATGGGCTGTGAAATGTTAGTTGGTATTGTTTCATATCAGAATTATGCAGAAAACTGTGCGTAATAATGTAAGTATACTTGCATCATTGCTCACAACTCATAAATTTGGAGGTTGTTTTCCTCCTTTGGGCATTCAGCTCAAGTTCTGGGCCTGACCACTGATTTGAGCAGTCTTGATTCTCTTTAGCTTATGGTTTGGACTGTGGAAAATGATATGTTTTAATTATGTATTTAAAAGAGAATAACCAGAATGTTCTTTTATAAAACCAAAACGTTCTTAGTTCTGTGTTGTACGGAAAACGTGGACGGGTGATTTAATAGCTGTCTAGCGTCAGTCATTTGTCTGAAAAGCATGATGTGTTTTCTGTAAAAAGGTGTAGCCACATTGTCCTTGCTATCTTTGCTCATAGCCCATCAATATGGAGATTGATCTTGATGTTGTTTGCTTCTTTGAGCCTTTAGCTAGACTTTTGGGCTTGAGTATTGTTTTGAGTAGTTTTGACATATGTTTATCTTAAGGTCAGGACTATAAGGAAAGATTTATTTTAATCATGTTCTTAAAACGAATTAACCATAATGATCTTGAAAAAACTAGAATGATCTTGATAAATCAGAATGTTTCTTTGATAAACTAGAATGATTTTGATAAACCAGAATGATCTTTTGATAAAAACTAGAATGATCATTTGATAAACCAGAATTATCTTTTAATAAACCAGAATGATATTTTGATAAACTATAATGAGCCTTTGATAAACCAGAATAATATTTTAATAAACCAAAATGATCTTTTATAAACTAAAATGTTTTTCTAATCAATCTGCCATCAATCTGCATGTTTGATTTTGCAAGTAGGCATTCAAATCTAGAGTTTTAATTGCTCATTAAATGTTGGGAAGATCATGTGCGAAATGTCACCTGATTTACTACATGTTGCTTTTCTAAAAAGATTCATTTTGTCAATTGTTCTTTAATTGAATAACTAGAACATTGTGGTAAATGTTCTTCCATCATTCTTTTAACAAATAACTTAATAAATGACCTAGTCTTGAAATGATTTATTATTCAAAGTTAATTCTTGTTATTTTGCCGAACTGATATGACTATTTATGAATGCAATAATCTTGTTGATCATGAGAACATTATTTCATACCAGTTGAGAATGTACTTATGTAGGGCTGGACAACGGGCCGGGTAGGGCGGGTTCGGGCCCAAAAACCCCAACTGGCCCAATCCGCGGTTGTCAAACTGAAGCCCATTTTCGCCCAATTCATAATTCGGGTTTACGGGTTGTGGGTTGCACGGGTTGCGGGTTACACGGGTAAACACAGTCGGGTTGGATCTTTGTTTGGGCTATTCAAATTTTTTGGCCCAATAACCTGTTTATAAAAAAACCCAACTATTTTTTGTAATTTTCCTGAAAAATAGTAATTTTTTTATCCATTCCAAGGCCACTTTTGAGCCATTTAAAGTCAAAATTTGTATTTGTTTTTTCTTTTAAAAGTGGGCTACTAACATTCACATAACATACATTAACATACACATACATCAGCTTACAATTAAAGTTTTACACAATTTAATTTATAGATAAAGTCCAACAGATTACAAGTCCAACATATTACAATAGTTAATTTTTCAAGTCCAACAGATTAGAACAGTTTAATTTTTACTACAGCTCAGCCATATTCAAGTTATAGATAAAGTCTAATGATACACACATTCAAATTCAAATTATACATAAAGTCTAATATTAATACACACTTGTTGGAAAATATTGATAGTTATAATTGACTCTATGACAATACAATATCAATATATGTTTCCAATTTGTTTCCACTGCCAACCTAAAAAATTAGAGCAAAAATTAGTATTCGATAATCCTTGTAAAAATATGCTGCTGATATGTGCCATAGAAAAAATAATTCAATACCTTGTTTGCAATCAACATTAAAAAATTCCATACTCAATAATGCCAAATTCCACTTTAGCTTAGTTTCTTGTATAGTAGCCTAGTTTGAATAAAAAATAACCCATCAACCCTTTCATAATCAATCCATGCATGCTAAATAACATAATGAGTATAACAAAAATTCGAAGGTAGACCTCACACAACATTTGTACATATGACTCAAACACCAAGCATAGCCATACCTCAATAGTTGCATCAGATGCATCAAATGAATCATAGCTGACAAAGCCAAAGCCTCGTGAATTTCCCGTGTCAGGATCTCTCATGATCTGCAGCAAGATGCCTCAACAATCAATATTTAATTAAATTAACAAGACGAAATGTATCTAGTCACACAAAAAGACATTATAAAATATAAAAATGGCCAAATTAAAGTAAAGTAAGTCAACAAAAGCACAACACAAGCAATAGTCCATTTCAATCCCTACGTTTTCAGATTGTGTCGCAAAATGTGTATGTTTTTCAGAAATAGATAACATGCAATTCTAAAAGTAATAAGACAAATAATATGGTATACATGCTTTAATATGATGTCAAAGGGGGATCAATCAAAAGCTCAAGTTCACTTATTGGTATACAAGCTTTAATATGATTTTCAAATCATCAGTACTTAAAAAGTGCAAAATGCACCAATAAGTATAACTCTACTAATACCATACATTTCAGTCTCCAACTACTTCTATACATACATAGTTACAGAAAAAGATAAATTACAATATAAGAAATAATTGATCCAAACAAACGTAAGTCAACAAAACCACAACACAAATAATAGTCTATTTCAATCCTTGGATTCCAGAATACATTATTAACACCAATAGGGACTACAGTTATATATAACCTCAGGTTATAAGTGACAAATCAATGCAAAATTAAAATGAACTATGCAACCAAAAGAGAGAACACATGAACCTAGATAAATCACATCACCCAAAATTTAAATAGGTTAATAGGGTCATTTTAGCAAGTTGGCATACAAGAATGAACAACTTTAATATACAAAAGTCAAAAGGAACTTAATCAAAAACTAACAAGCCAACCTGTGGTACTGCTTGCAGGTTTTTTCAGCTTCAGTTTCTGGAATGCTTAAATGAGGGTGCTCAGTAGCAACTTCAGTATCAAGCAAGCACATATGTCACGATTATATATTATATATATGCCAAGGAAGACATCAGAATGTAATAGGAAGATATAACAATAGTAACTTACTAGGCAGAACAACAGTTTATACCATTCCCAAAAAACTCATGTTGATATTGTCATAGAGCCAAGTCAATATTTGATATATTTGTGTGACTTCAAAAAATTCAAAAAAGTCCAGATCTAAAAAGTTTGGCAGAATTAGTTAGTATTAACACAAGATTGACAAAATCATTTCAAATTAGTAACAATAAGAGGAATATGACATACAATAATTTTACTCAACCACAACTATGTGGCTGTGATGATGAGCCACCTGCAGTAGTTGCATTTCCTACTGACATTCCTTGAAACTCTGAAATAATTAACAAAATAATAAACATTCGACTATATTATTAACATATAAATATATTAAGAAATTCAAACAGTTGAAAGATATATAAATAATTTTACCTTTAATAATTTCTTCAGAAAGATCAACATCTTCACTAAGATTTAAGTCTTTAAAATAAGTGAGTGAAGGTTTTAACCAATTCTGAGTGCAGATTAATGCTTCAGCCATTTCTGGCTTAAGAGAGCTTCTAAATGTCTCAATGACTCTCCCACCAGTGCTAAAAGCACTTTCAGAAGCAACTGTAGATACTGGTGTGGCCAAAATATCTTTGGCTATAAGGGATAAGATTGGGTACTGAGTTGCATTATGTTTCCACCAAGCAAGAATATCAAACTTTTCACTCATCTTCACACATTTACTAGAATAATATCCTTCAAGCTCATTTTGTTGGTCAATAGAGTCTTTCTCTTTCAAATGGTCTTCAAAAGCTTGTACTCTGTCCATATGTGAATTATGGGCAGCATGAACAGAGGTTTCATCTTGGGAAGCATTGTCAACCGCCACGGGAAATGGTTGTGGTGAATTGTTTGTTTTTTCATATACTTTTTTATACCAATTGTACATTTTAGTTAAATCTTCTTTAATTAATGTGATCAATTCAGTAGCCACCTCTGATTTAGTTGCTTACATATCTTGAAAGCATCACTCAACATATTTCAACTTATACCATGGATCGAAAATTACCCCAAAATACAGCAACTTGTTAATGTTTGCAATACGACCCCAATACTTATCATACTTCGTTAACATATCCGCAGCCACACTTGCAAAAATGGTATTCAAATTCAAAGAGGCATTTTGCAGCTCACAATAGATTGCAAACAATTGGTGAAAAGTTGCATGTATACTTTCATGTTGTGAAGAGGAAAAAACTCTAGTTGCCTCATAAAATAACTTCAAAAAAGTTGCAAACGCCCTAGCTATATCCCAATCAGAACTAGTTGGGGGACCAGCTTCCCCAAAGAAATCCATATAACTTGACTCCTTAATCTCAAGCTTTCCAAAAGCTACTTCAAACTTCTCCGCAGCCTCAAGCATCATGTAGGTGGAGTTCCAGCGAGTTGAAACATCAAGAGATAGCAATTTTTTACAAGATATTCCAGCCAATTGAACACACTCCTTAAACTTGGCAGCTCTATGAGATGATGATTTTACAAATCTAACAGCATTTCTAATCCTAGAGATTGCCAAAAAAATTTCTTTCAAGCCATTAGTTACAACTAAATTCAGAATATAGCAGCACACCTCATGTGGAAGTGTTCCCCATCCCCCATCAAACCATCCATATTATTTATCTTTTTTTTCAAAAAAGCTACAGCTACATCATTAGATGATGCATTATCAACGGTTATAGTTGACACATTCCGAATTCCCCAATCCTTTAAAACCTCTTCAATCTTCTTACCAACTGTGTCACCCTTATGATTTGAGATTACTGTGAAACTAATAATCCTTTTTTGATAATTCCAATCACTATCAATAAAGTGTGTCGTAAGGGTCAAGTAGTTAAGGTTTTGGATTGAAGTCCAACAATCTGTTGTAAGAGCTACCCTATTGCAATCAGACTTAAAAAAAAGCTTTCAACCTTACTTTTTCTTCCAAAAACAATTGAAAACTATCCCTAGCTACAGTTCGCCTAGATGGTATTGTAAATTGAGGTTGCAACGCTCTCAACAAATATTTAAATCCTTGACCTTCCACAGCTTTGAATGGTTGCTCATCCAAAACCACAAAAATAGACAATTCCCTACGACAAGCTTGAATGTTAAATTTACTACTTGTTGAAACCAAACCAGATCCTTCTACAATAGGAAATGTTAGAATAGTTTGAGTGGGGTCATCATATACAACAACAGGTTTTTTGGCACATTTGGTAAGGTGGTAGTTGAGGTTGGAGGTGTCGTGAGTTCAAAGGTTACACAAGTATATATTGTGGCAGTATTTACACGCGGCAAATTGTACATCATCTTCATTAGAAGGAATTTTGTTAAAATGTTCCCAACATTTAGCAGACTGTCTAGGACCACTTGCATTAGCTTTTCTCTTCTTTTTAGTTTGATTGTCAGCCAATTCAGGTCCAGCAGCTTCAATTGTTACTGCTGCACCAACTCCATTAGTATTGATATTTAGATTTGGTGAATTTTGACTAGGTTGGTTCATCACTAAAATCATGAAGGAGCCTTAATAACCAAATACCAACCACATTGAATTATTTATTTTAAGTTTATTGACTTTTAAAGGGTTTGTAATAAGTTTTTAAGGGAATGTATTAAAATTTTAAGTGGATTTAATTTAACATTCAAGGATTATATTACTTTATTATTTAAGTGGCTTTAATTGAAAATTTAAGAGTTATAAATATTTAAGTGGCTATAATTCAACAGTCTAGTGTGTTTCACACACACTAGACTTATTCAGCATTATGAAGTATACTTTTAACATTATCAGAAACATTATCAGCATTATGAAGTATACTTTTAACATACACTTGAATTAAACAACCAAAATTACAAACTTACAGTCCTCTTGCTCTACAATCACCCCTTGCTTGCTATTGTTACTGGCTCGTTGATCCATCTTTCCTAGTCACAATCAAAGAACATCAAGAATGGTTGGAAATTATTAATTATCATTATGCAACGAAAATATTATAAAAAAAAGTAAATAAACATAATTTTTTTCACAACAATATTAATTCATCAAACTGAATGAGAGATTTGTAACAAAGATGAAAAAAATGAGATGAGAGTAGATTAAAAATAGCATAGGCTCAAAAATAAAAGGAGCATAAATTGAAGAAAGCCTGTTATTATTTTTTGTTGCACATTTTGCCTTAAAATAAAATGGAGATGTTATTTATTAATGCTGAAATTAAAAATAAAAATAGTTTCAAATATTATGAAGCAAGGAAAATAAGTAGCCACAATTTTAAGAATGAGAAGCACAAAGACACATTCATGCTAATTAATACTAATAATAGGTTATCCAAAAAGAAACTAAACCAAACTGCTAAACCGAATCAAACTTCACCAAAATAAGAAGTAGAAGCAGAAAAAAACATGCAGAAAAAAATTCAAACTCCAGAAAAATCAGAAGCATAAATAATAGCTATATAAAAGCCCTAATCATGATATAAAAAATAAAAACCTTAATACAACTATAAGAACAAGAAATTACAAACTTCAAAACTTTAGATCGAGAAACTATATTAGCTTAATACAAATATAAAAACCTTAATACAAATATAAGAACAAGATTAGAACCAGATTAACATATTTAAAACGATAGAGACGAAAAAAAAGCAGCTTTTAAACACTACATTCAAAACTTTAGAACGAGAAATTAAGAACTTGAAAACTTTAGAACGCCGTTGAGACTTCAAGGAATTAGGGTTTGTTGGTGTGTGTGACTTAAGTTATGTGTGTGTGATGAGAGAACTAGGGTTCGAGGGTTTGAGAGGATGATTGATGATGACATAATGAAATTAGGGTTGTAGTGTTTAATGGGACTGTGTGAGTGTGAGTGAGAGTGTGAGTGAGAATCTAGTTGAATTAGGTTAGGGTTGGATTATTTAATGGGCCGGATCTAGTTGGGCTTTGGTCCAGTCCAACACTTAGCATAATAATAATAAATTAATTATAATAGTAATAAAAAAAATTAATTAACTTGTTGACTTACAAGTTACAACGCAGATTCAAAACCCAGTGAACTTCAATACTTCATTACCGAATCTTCATCATCTTCAGACTTCAGATTATTCACTTCATTTCTTCATAATCATCATCAGTTACGGAATCACCATCATCTTCTTCATTTCTTCATTACGGAACTGTTGGCCGGCGCAGACTTCACTTCATCTTCTTCGATTCTTCCACCGCCGATTCTGTTTCTGTATTTCTCTAAACCCAGCCCTCCCCTTCTGATCCAGTCATTGCTGCATGCGTCACTCCGCCCAGTCCAGTGGAGTAAGATCCACACTTCATCTTCAATTCTTCATCATCGATTTTTCATCATCTTCTACACCGACTCATCACTCAACACTTCATCATCTTCGATTCTTCAGTCGCCGATTCTGTTTCTGTATTTCTCTGTTCTGTGCGGGCCTGTTACTAGTTGTCACCAACAAAAGCCATTCGGGCGGGTCGGTCATCGCCGGTCCAAAAACCGTGACCCGAACCCGCCCGTCTCTACCCTTATGGACCCTACAGTGTTACCCGTATGACCCGTTGGGCCCGATCTAACCCGCCCAACTCACCTCACCCGTTGCGGGCCGGGCGGTACAGGGCGGGTACATCTGCTTTGTCCAGCCCTATACTTATGCACTTGTTGGTGGCTTCTTACTTGTTCACTTATGTAATTCATGTTTCTTAAATAAAACTCAAGTGAAATCATTAGTAGATCGCCATTTATATAACTTAATCATTTATTTCATAAGGTTTGCTGTAGTTAAAACATATACCAAAAAAGTCTTTACCTCAACAATATCCCCATTTTTTATGATGACAAACATTTTGAATAAAACTTAAGTTTTATGGATTGACACAAATAAAATGCAAGAATGTTCATAGATATGTAAATAAACTCCCCCTAAACACATGCAAGAGTTTAATTCTTAACATTCTAATTAAACTCCCCCTAAACATATGCAAGAGGTTAATTCTTAATATTATTCATTAATTACTTTCATCCTATATTCATCATATATTTCTCTCCCCCTTTTGACATCTATCAAAAAGGTTGGGGAATAAAAAATGAAGGACAAATGTAGGGAGCAATATCATGAGTATATTACACATAGAAATCATGTAGTTGATCAATGCATTCAGATAACAAACTAGTCAAGTTTGCGTGTATAATGATCAATATCATTTTAGTCAATATTGCAATCAAGATATGGATAATGATAACAAAAACAATATGACATAATTATATGCAAGCATTTTAGAACACTCGAAAAACAATCAATGAATATATATTCTTCTCATTTTTAGAAAAAACAATGAGTTTTCTTTAGTTTTAAGAAAAGTAATATTTTCTAAAAACTTCCCCTGAATATTACGAAATTAATATTCTTTAATATTTCAAAGTTCCATAATACAAGTAAGATGTTTATTTGCTCTTTGTCTTCTTTCACAAGAGGCAATATTTTAATTTGAACATGATCATGCTTACTGTTATTAATATATCCATTTTTCATTTTTAGAACTAGAGAGAATGAGCGCAAAATAAGATGAATGTGACATCATGTCAAATATAATTTCTCCCTTTACAAAATATTTTTATGCTAATAATGTTTGTATTTTTCAAAAACTAATTTTTTAAAAGGATAAAAAATATGCTAAAGGATTTGCTCAGTTAAAAAAAAAATTCACAATGTTTTTGAAAACACACAAATTAAAAATAAGGCACATGTTCAAGTTTAGTTTCATTAGTAAGTGTATATGATACTTTTTGATTGTTGTTATTTCTATCTATCATGCTTAAAATATATTTAAACACTTGATATTAGTTTTCACAAAAGAAGTATGTAACAAATAAGACTCATTTGCAAATATATATATTAATATGCCTCAAAATGCTCACATCAGTTTTTTACTTCATGCAATAATCTTTTTGGGTTAGTTTTGAGTTTTAAAGCAAAAAAAGACACAAATCATTTTCATGAAGACCAAACATATATTCTCTTGTTGAAATCCTTCAAAAATAAATCATAAACAAGGATATATATTTAAAATATGTTGAAGAATAATTTTTTTCATAAGTCACATTATAATCTTAATTTTTTTTTTGAAAAGTCATTCAAAATATTATACTCAAGCATCAAACAATGTATATGTTACTCAATATATGCAAAACAATTGGAGAACATGATAGATAATGTTTTCGAAGACATAAAGAGGCGAATTTGCACAAAATGGTGTTAATTCATTTAACATGATAATTTAAAAGATGTTATTGTACAAATTGTGAAAAAATCATTTAATGAATTATACTTGACAAAACAACCATTTGTCTAATTATTAAAGACACTAGTTTATTTTAAATGTCTTTATAACAAGGACAATAATTTTGAACATCAAATTAGATTTGCACACTTGTTTACACAACAGTAGATTTGCACATCAAATATTGGGAAGACCATGTGCGAAATGTCAACTGATTTACTACATGTTGCTCTTAAAAAAAATCTTTTGTCAATTGTTCTTTAATTGAATAATCAGAACATTCTGGTGAATGTTCTTCCATCATTCTTTTAACAAATGACTTAATAAATGACTAAATCTTGAATTGATTTATTCTTCAAAGTTGATTCTTGTCATTTTGCCGAACTGATATGACTATTTATGAACGCAATGAACTTGTTCATCATGAGAACATTATTTCATAATAATTGAGAATGTACTTATGCATTTGTTGATGACTTCTTGCTTGTTCACTTATGCAATTCATATTCCTTAAATAAAACTCAAGTGCACTCATTAGTAGATCAACATTCATAAAATTTAATCATTTATTTCATATGATTTATTGTCATTAAAACATATATCAAAAAGATTTTTGGCTCAACAAATATTTCTTTTATTCGATAAGCTTGTTTTTCATCGACTATTACACCTAAAAACGAGTATAAAATGATTCAAATCTTCTTTGTACATCTATTAAAATGGGGAATTACCCGTACAATACTCGTGGTTACTTATCCGGTACTGATATTGATATCGTACTAATGTGTATTTTTTTCCATGTTATTTTGTTGAGAGAAAAATTGATGATTTTCTTATTATTAATATATTGCTATTTGTGTGTTTGAGTTAATTTATTGTTGTAAGCAAATACAATTTGTGACTTTGTAAATTTTAATTGTGATTTTATATTATAAATTAACCAAATTTAACTCTTTTAGTTAAATTATATAAAAAAAATCATGTTTTTTTGTTAATGTATCCGTACCTTTATTTTTTATAAAATTATGTATCCCGTTACCCGTACCAGTACCGGTACTGTACTCATATTTATGCATCCTAGTTGTATACTTGTTTATTTATTTTTTTGTAAACTCAATATATTTCTAAAATTTATATGCTCCTTTACTTTGAAAAAATTATTTTTTACTTACATTTTTTTTTCAAGTTGTGTAAATTTCTTTTAGTAAAGAGATGAAAGACTCTCTTAAAGTAGACAATTATTTATATCTCTAAAAATAATTAAAATATTTTTTATTATTTTTAAAAATACATCTTTATTAATTAATATTAACTTTCAAACGAATATTTTTCTACTACGCTAATGCGTATATATATATATATATATTTTTTTTTCTTATGTTTTTTTGTGCAACTTTTTACACGATTTATAGATTACATATGACTTTTATATGTTTTTGTACACTCATCAATACCATATATAGAAGGATTTGTTGTATATATGTAGCAGCTATTTCACAAATATATACAATTAAAAAATAAAAATGTTTAACTAACAAATGAAACATATATGTTGCCAAAATAGTACATTCATACAAAATTACACATACATATACATATGTATATGTAATAATATCACATTGCACAAATTATTTTTTTTCTTATGTGTCGTTATTGTTTAGTCACTTCGATGGAGCCGCAATGACGTGGATAATAGAATTTAAAAAATATTCATATTAAATATAAAAGAGAGGACAATATTGATAAATTTCATATTGATCAAATAAAAAAGATAATTATAATAGTAGATATAATAAATATTATATATTCAAATTAGAATAATTAATTTTTAATTAGGGTAATTAATTTGTAAATAATTTTACATCTCTAGTATTCTTGCAAATGAAAAGGTGTTCCCAACACTTTTAATTTAGGACGAATAACACAAATGTTGTAACAATAATAAAGAAAATACAATGAGAAACGTTGAAATAAATTGACTAAATAATTTTGAAATAATGGAATAAATCAGCTAAAAGATTATTTGAAGATTTATTATTTGTTTGAAATAAGAATAAGAAAGATTTTAATGTAATTTTGCTTCTTTTCCTTTTTTGTTGTAGTATGTGTTAAATTGAGTTTACACCTCCATGCAATATCTTCTCTTGCGTTTTTTTTTAACGAAATCTTTTGCGTAATTCATTGGCCATAAGTTAAGATTTCTAAATGAGAATTCAATTATGAATTTTTTTTTTTTAGAAACGAGAACAATCTTGTGTTTTTTGTTGTTGTTAGTAAGTGCTTAATTCTAAACTCTATACTTTCATGCAAGATATTTGCTTGAGTTTTTTTTTAATGCCAATTTGGCTAAAAATAAATAATTTTGTCACCAAATGTTACCGGTGTTCTTGAAAAGTCTTAAACAAATGATTTGATAGTAGATCTTATTGAGTTTGATGATGAGGGGAATTTTAATATTGTACTTGATTCCATCTTTTTCATACTTGACGAAAGTTGTTAATGTTGAAACAAAATTGATATCAAAACATTGAAGACGTATTGGGTTTTGGTAAAGTTTTGTTCGCAAATGTGTTGCCCTTTATGGCCACTGTGTTGATGTTTTTTTTAATTATTATCATCATCATGGTGAGATAATTCTAACTTTGTATTTGAGAGGAAAAGAGAAGAAATTAAATAAAGAAGAAAAAATAACTAGTTTTAAATGAAAAACAAAATAGAGAAAAATGAACAAATTGTTCAAAAATCAAACAAGAAAGAAAAGATTAATTAATTAAGTTTTTATGAAAATTTTCCTAAAAAATTTTGAGAAAAAAATAACAAAATTATTAGCATTCTAATATCATAATATAATTTGCAAAATACTCATATTAAACATGAAAAGAGGAAAGCAAATATAAATTTTGTATTTATCAAATGAAAAATTTGATTACAATATTAAATATAATGAAACTTATATATCCAAATTAAAACGAATAATTTCTAATTAGGGTAGCTAACATCTAACTAACTAAAATAATTAACTTGTAATTAATTTTATATATGTGAATTGCTAGATGACACTAGTTTTGGAAAAGAGAGGGAATGAGGGGAAAATTTGGTGTGGTGGTTAATGTGCTAGAATTGTCAATCCAATGTAGAAAAATATTGTGCACCATACACCACTTAATTTATTTGTGCACATTAGACTATGCTTTTATTTTAATTCATTAGAGCTTGGATTGAAACTGGAACTGTGAATTAAACCAAAATTTTTAAAAATGTCTTTTACTAAATCTCTTAATATTAGACTTGATATTGGTATAATATTGAAAATTATATCTTATATCTCTATATTTATACTCATATCTCTACGTTATATGTAAACTATCTATTGTATCCTTTTTATTTTTTAAAACAAAAACAAAAAAAATTTGTGACACACTAAATTCAACTTTAATTCCGAAAAACTTAAAAATATGTTTTAAAAAATCGAATTTTGTGTATCGAAAAACTCATAAACATGTACAATAAAAACATAAAGTTTATTTTTTTTTCTTTTTAAAAAGAGTAAAATTGAATTTTTATTAAAATGTAAGGGGTAAGAATATAAATATGGGGATATGAAGTAAAATCTTCTATAATATTTTAAGGCTTCGACCCATTATTTTATTATTTTTTTGTGGACTTAATTGAGGGAGCTCATGAGTCTAATGTTAACTTCTTTAATAATTTAAAATTTAAATATTTATATAAAATATTTAAAATTGTATTTATTTATTTTTAATATTTAAATTTATTACATTTTTAATATTATTTAATATTTATTTCATTTATAGATTGAAATATTAAAATTAAATTTATTTTACTTTATTTATAAATTAAAATATTTAAATTTATTTTTATCCAACAATAATTTTAAATTTTGAATTATTTTTATAAAATAAATAATAAAATTAATTACAACAATAATGACATAAAAAATTAATTACATCTACATTTTGTTGTCAATTAATGAGAGAGTGATGTCATAAAAATGGTGGAGTCCAAAAAATCTCAAAAATTAATTAATAATAGACCAAAGATCTAATTTTAAAAATGGTTAGAGTAAAATTTTATTATTAGTAAAATAAGAGATCGAAAACACATTTAACTAAAATGGAAAGTCTCCAATCAAAATTGGTAAGTGGTAAATATAGAGGGGTTTATTTTTTATTTAGTGTAACTCTGATATGTAAATGTGAGAAAAGGTTATGTACCATGGACAACTTAGTTTACTTGTGCACACTGCCTTCCCCTAAAATAAAATTCTGTTTCTGAATTTTTTTATATTTAAAAAAATTAGGAATGAAAATAAGTCAGATCAATCAACAAGAGTTTACGGTCTAGTCTACGATTGCTTTAAGTCAGATTGGGTTTTTTGTATATATAAATCAAATTAAGACTTTTTTAAAAGATTACTTAGTTAAAAAATGTTAGGCAAAAGCCACGGAAAAAGACTTTTAAGCCTAACAAACGGACTTATTTAATTAAATATAAATAAACTTTTTATTATTATTATTATATTAATTTTTTTTTGTTAAATCATAATTTGGTTAACATTTTTTATAATTTAATCATATTGACCTACATCAATATTTGACATATTTAAAAATATTATTATACAATAAAATTATAATATGATGTAATATAATGTTAAATACTCTAGAAGATTATATTAAATGTCAAAATATAACTTAAATTCATTGACATGTTAATTTGTTGCTCTATTTACAAAATCCTAGCGGTGAGTGGTGTAGAATTTTATAACATAATAGTGAAGTAGACTTTTAAACGATCATTTCAGACTTTGATAGATGTCATACCAGACCTTAACAATGGGAAAATTGAATTTTGTACCCCACAACTAGACTTGTACCTCTTATTTATAATGTTTATCCTTTAACTTACTAAAATACCCTTAAATGAATAATAAAAAATAAAACAAATTTGGATACGTTGATGATACCCCACATTCCCAAATTTTTGAGAAAGTAATTTTTCCAATGAAACTTTCGATACTTGTTTTCAATCGAAAATTTCATTTTTGAAATTTTCGGTATTAAAATATAACTACCAGAAATTTTATATTTTCGGTTGAACGGTCCCAATTAGGGAGACCCCTATTTTTTTTTTTATGAATCGTGATGTTAGGGTGTTGTGATTTACTAATTTTAAGAACTCAATTTGTTTGAAATGATCGATTTACTGATGTTAGGAACTCATTAGAGTTTAATTTGATATAATGAAAATGATCAAATGCCTCAAGAGACTAATTGAGAAAGAAAAGAAAAATTGAAAAAAAAAACAATATTTAAAAGAATTATTTCAAGAGCGATTTTTTTAAAAAATTATATTTTTTAAAAAATATAGAATAAAAAAAATTATGTATTGAAAATTTCAAACTTTGAAATTTCCAATAGAATAAAATTAATTACCGAAAATTAATCTTTCGGAGAGTCATTAATTACTGAAAATTTTGTTGGCGAAATTTTTGGTACATAATTTATACTAGAAAATTTTGTGCCGTTTTCCGAACACCAATTATACCACCGGAAATTTTGAAAATACAATTTTTAGTAGTGTCAATTTGTGTATCGAATTTTAGAAAAAAAATTTAAGCACTGAAAATTTTGGTGAAGAGATAGGATTTTGAAGCAATTTATGAAAATAAAAGAGATAAAGTTAAGTTTTTTACATATTGGAGGGTACAAGTTAAATTATGGAATACCAAATCCAATTTTCTAAGAATGAATCTTCTAACATATAATATATTCAACTCAGGCCTAACATTTTTATTATAAGTCATAGACTCATATTCAGACTTTACAAAACTTAATTCAACCTAATCTATTTGTAACCATATATTACCTGAAAATATATTAAAGGTAAAAGGATTAGTCAAAACAAAAGTCAAAGGATGAGAAAACTGCTAAATAATTTCAAAAACTGCTTGCACTTTTGGATTTTGTTGAATTTTTTTTAGTTATTAGACTTTGCTATAGTATTTGGGTTTGAAAATTCAGAGTTGAAGATGAATAATGGAAATATGATGATTAAGAATATGAAGGGAAAAGGTTGAACATTTTAGGGTTCTTCAACGTTTTGTATTTTTAATAAATAAAAAATTAAAAATGATTATTTTTTCAAAAAAACTATTCAAAATTACCACATTAGACCTGTAATGGTCATACTTAAATTTTTTAACGAAATTTATTAAGAAAATTAACGGTGCACACATTTTATAACTTAAAAAATTGAAGTGTTACAAAAAAACTTAAATGATTAAAGTGATATTTTTGTGAAATATAATGTGAAATATATTTTACCAAAAATAATATTAATTTTAAATTTATTTAATTAATTTGTTTTTCTTCAGTTAGACAAAATTAAGTATATATAATATTTATGAATAGATTAAATTTTATACATTGTCAGTGTAAAAAAAATTAAAAAATTATTTATAACTTTAGAAGTAATTATAGCTAAAGTAAAATAACTTTAATAATTCAAAAATTTTGATTAATTGAAAGTATAAAAACCATTAACACTAAAAATACATATACAAATTAAATTCAGAGTGAAAAGATAAATTGGGCTTTCAAATTTTCAATTATCAATCAAATTAATCCCTAAATTTTGTAAATTGACAAATACATCTTTAAAATTATAACATATTAATCAAAATAATTCATATTTAAACTTTTGTCATTATACATTATGACGTGACATGTTAGTTGAATATTTGACCTCTCCATGTTGATCTCATATCAATGTCATCACAAAGTGGACTAACTTTCCTATTAAATTTAAATATTTCATGGGCTAATTGTCCATAATTAGTCAATGCACATTTACAATTACTCATAAATTTATGATAAAATTCAATGAATAAAATTATCCGTGAAAAGATAACATTGACGTGAGATCAACATGGATAAGCGACATATTCAATTACGTACCATCAAAACATCTAATGACAAAATTTATCGAGGGGCTATTTTGATGATATTTTATAATTTCAAATATGTATTTGGCAAATGACAAAATTTAGATAGTAGTTTAACCGACAGTTACAATTTCAATGATCAATTTGTATATTTACAAATTACTATAAAAAAACTTATTATGCTTTTTGTAGCAAAAATAGAGTACAAAAACATCACAATTAACATGTCATCCCAACTATGTTGCCACTCCAAGTTAATCACATATCATTTGCAACACTTTGAAATATTATTAAAAATAAAATAAAATACAAGATGTCTGATGGACTAAACCAAAACCCAATAAAACAATCCATGCACAACATATTGCCTCATTAAAAACCTTACTAGAAAAACCTATGAAAACCAAGGTGAGGGAAAAAAGTGCAGTAAACACTTATAAACATCAACAAAATTCATATTGAGGGAGACCAATGTTATTTCTATTAAAAATATCACAAATATTAGAAAGAAATGTATCCCCCCAATGACTCTAAATAATGTGAAGTCCCAATTTAGCAATATTGTCCACACATTGATTCTCTTATCTAAAAGTATATGATATAATAAAAATTATTCTTTCAATCATCTCAAGACAAGTCATCTATTTATAATGGACCAAGGAACAAGACTATTATTCCTAAAAGCCAAATTTGCTAATTGTGAATCAGATTCAATCAATAGAAATCGTCACTCATTCTTATAGGTTGTTTCAATAGTAATCATAACTCTCGTAAACTCAACATGTAATGCAGTTGTAATCCCTAAGTTCTTAGCAAAATTACCCAATGAAATAATAGAGTTGTCCCTAGATATAGCTCCACAAGTAGCAATATCGGGACATCTAGATGCAACATCATCCTTATTACATTTAGGGGCTTTATGAGGATGAACTCCAACTTCAAAGGAGTTGAGAATTTGAGATGAATATAGTTGGAAACTGTGCTAGAAATGTGATTGTCAGATAAAAATACATTGACAATAATTTTGTTGATAACAGTATGAAAAACAAGAATCTTACATTCAAAATAAGCTTGATTTATGCAATACCAAATAGTATCGATAGTAAAAATTGTGCTGGTCAAAATAACATCTCTACATTGACGGAACTAACCTTTGTCACATATGACAAGAAGATTTTGAACCGAATTAATATCAATTTGAGAGTAAAAAATAAGGTTTAACCAAAATCAGAATCTAATGGTAAAAGAGTATGATAAAAAGAGATGAGTGATAGTCTCTATTTCACATTAATAGAGCCCACATATTGAAATAATTTGACAACCTCGAGATATTAAATTATCATCGTTAGACATCTTGTTATGCATCAATCTTTAAAACCTTAAAGCCAAATAGCTTTGACCCGAGGGATTTGTTGTCTTAAATGCTTGAAGAATAGATAATCCTTAAAACTTCAAAGTTGTTTAATCTCCTAACCATATAATCATCACAAACTAATTTTATAGATTATGATATAAAGGTGAGATTGTCGGTCTTTGTCAAACTATCAAACTAATTTTATAGATTAGATATTTTATAAAACTTTTTACAATAATAATATATGATAATTTGCGTCTTACACCAAAACAAAGTGACAATGCTTTTGTTTTGTCTCTAGACAAAATAACCAAGTAAACAAGTTTAAATGATTAATAAACTTCAGATAAAGATAAATTATTCGAGAGACCAAATTTAATTTACCTCCCAACAAAATTCTAGATTACTATGATCTCATCTATCTAAAAATCAAAGATTAAAAAAAAAAAAAAACTACCTTAGAAATTCAGATAAAATCTAATGTATAATAATATCTACATTCCACAGTTAAACTATAGTATTTTTATTTTCCTCTTTTCTTAAATTTTTTACCTAAATTTTACTTGGTATTATTTTCTCATCAAGCGATAAATTCCAAATAATAAAGTTGCGGTTTTTCACTTATCCCTACCGCAGAAGCTAAAACCCAAACTCCTCACTCAACTCTCTTCAACTTCGCTAATTTCGCCCAAATTTCAAACCGTTTTTTACTTCTCTAATTCACCACCACTACTAATTTCTCCGTTTCATTGTTTTTCCGATTCCGTAGCTTCAAAATGGAGAACCTTAACTTAGCCCTTGTTTCTTCCCCTAAACCTTTGCTTATAGGACATTCTTCTTCAACAAACGTTTTCACCAGAAGAAAGCCTTTCACTTTTGGGAAGTTCTTTGTTTCTGCCAACTCTTCATCCTCTCATGTTACCCGGGCTACACCTAAATCTCACCAAAATCCTAAATCTGGTATTTTTTTTTTGTAACTTCTTTTGTTATGAGCGCACTTTTTATTTTTTATTTTTGGGAAATTAGTCTTTTTTTTAATGTTATGAATATAATTTTTGATTAGCAGAAATAAAGTCATTAGTTTATGATGGAGTTCAATGAAATGTATATAATGATGCTATTGCTGTGTTTTAATTTGAACTCAATTGCTCAATTTGGATTCCATTATTTGATTGGAAACTCCGATGAAGATTGTAATGATTGAATAATGAACATAGAGCATTGTGTACTACACATTTTCACCGGACAAAGTATTGACACATTCACACCGGTAATAATTTAAGAAAATAAATTAATTAAATGTAATCAGGTGTCGGACACTGGACACACATTCGATCAAGAGGTGTCGGTGTTACATTGCTTGCATATGCTGCGTTGAGATTTTCAGGGGTTTTAGTTTTAGCATTTTTGTTTTTCTGCTTTAAGTTGTATGACTTGTATCTAGCGTTTGTGTAAGGAGGTGTATTGTGAATTTCCAAGCAATCTTATGCTCAAATTTGATTGAAGTTGATTGCATTTTGAATACATTTTTTGAATGTATTATGTGAAAGGTCTCCCCTTCTATTATTTTGTGATTAGTAAACATTTCCATACAAATTGAATATATTTCATTGATTTACACTCATCTCGGAAGAGGTACAAGTAATGCATGCTGTGAATACAGTGCAGGGGAAGCTGATAGTGCATACCTTTGCTAGCATTTCTTCTTCAAATAGTGAAGAAACCACATCAGTTGGAGTTAGCCCCCAGTTATCACCACCTCCATCTTCAACTGTGTAATCATACTGTTCCTTCTTTCACATTTTGATTTTCTTGTAGTTGTTTTAGACAATGTTATATGATGGTCAATGTCAACAACTTGGAAGGGAGATGATTTTATATAGATATTTTATTTATTTGATTTTGTTTATCAATTTTGCTTATATATTCATATTCTGATTTATTTGTTCACTATATTTCTAGAGGGTCGCCGCTCTTTTGGATTGGTGTTGGTGTTGGGTTTTCTGCACTATTTTCAATTGTGAGAACCATTGTCAAAACTCAGTTTTACATGTACTGATGTTAAGTTATTTCCCTCCTCTTGTTCAATATACTAAGGGGTATTTTATTGTTTGTAGGTAGCATCAAGATTAAAGGTGAGTTCCACTTTATTGCAAGGCATGTGTGTAAACTGGTTTGTCCTTTCAGCTCAACTGTAAGATATTGGTAACATATCAAGTGAGAGGAGCAAGTCTTTTCACCTTCAATTTTTACATGAAGTTGCAATAAATGCTCTGTCAAATCTTATCTTTTGTGGCTTTTCAGAACTGCAAGAACAAACCTTGTAACTTTTCTGTACCCTTTTATACAATTTCAATATTTGTGTTTTAATCTTCTCTCAGAAATATGCGATGCAACAAGCTTTCAAGACCATGATGGGCCAGATGAATACACAAAATAATCCATTTGACAGTGCTGCCTTTTCCCCTGGATCTCCTTTCCCCTTTCCAATGCCTTCATCATCAGGGCCTGCTGCACCTGCTAGTTCTGCTGGTACTCAATCTCAATCAACTTCTGCACGAACTGCATCTCAATCCACTGTAACAGTAGACATACCTGCAACAAAAGTAGAAGCAGCCCCAGCAACCAATATTAAGGATGAAGTGGAAGTAAAGAATGAACCCAAAAAAATTGGTAACATAAAATCTCTGCTCGGAACTCCCATTTCTTTCTTGTTGGATGACATGTACTACATGTACAATTTATAAGTTGTGGTCTTGTGTCCACTATGAGATGTATCTGTTGTTCTTTTATTTTTTTAAGCTAGATCAAAATTTTAACTCCACTGATGTGCTAGACAAGATTAAAGGCGATTGGTTGTTATGCTGAACTTCAGGTCAAAGTCATTTTTAAAAAAACTATTTTCCATGCGATCTTATTACAGGTTTTGTAGATGTTTCTCCAGAAGAAACTGTACAGAAGAGTCCTTTTGAAAGCTTTAAAGATGTTGATGAATCAAGTTCATTCAAGGAAGCCCGAGCTCCAGCAGAAGTGAGTTTTTAAGATTCTAGTTTTTGATAAAGATGTTTAGTGACTTGTCATGTTCTTAATATGAACTAACAACGGTCATATATATTGAAGGCTTTTCAAAATGGAGCTCCCTCTAACCAAGGCTTTGGCAATTCACCAGGTTCTCAATCTGGCGGTATGCAATGAGTCAATTTAAATTGAAAATATTTACACTTCTGATTTATTGCTGGAAAACCCTGTGTAGAGTGATACATCTATTCAAGCTTAATTTCAAGGAAATGAATTTAACAATTTTGACCAGCTGTGTTAAAAAATGATTGTTCATGCTGTCATGGTCGTATATATTGATTTAATCTATATCTATAAGATATATAAAGGTGGACAGATGGGAAAATGAGTGCTCGCCTGGACTTGCTTCTCAAATCAAATTTATTAAGTAACTGCATAATAACAATACACACATGGTAGCACAACAAAAAAGCGGACAGACGGGAAAATGAGTCCTCGTCTGGACGCTTGTCTTGCTATAATTGTTGAGTTTATGAAGGATCATGTGTACTTAGTACTTACTATTGTATTTGGACATTTGATCTTTTCTATAAAGCCTTTGTTGTGAATACCTATTACTTTTTGCCTGATAACAGATTGTCATTCCCTGGTTTGAAACAATGTCATAAATCAAATATGAGTAATTCCAAGATGCATTGCTTTCTTCTAAGATTTACATTATAGGCTGCAATTCTTTAAACCTTCTTTTGTTATCATGTAACATTGTTTTTGTAATTTTTGTTCTTTCAAAGTTGCATTAAATGAGCTTCTGTATTGATTAACCAAATGTTCTTAATGTGACCTTGTTTATTTCTGGATAGGAAAATCAGTCTTATCAGTGGAAGCTTTAGAGAAAATGATGGAGGACCCAACAGTGCAGAAGATGGTTTATCCGTAATATTAGTTCCTTTTATCTTTTTAATAACAATTATCATTCTTCATTTCTAGTGAATATGGATAAGTTTTAAACCTTGGGTAAATCAGTTTTTGAATATATCAAAAAAGTTTCCATAAATGGTAAAAATGTATTTTTCTGTCTTATCTTAGAAATGCTGATGACAGTAGTACCAACAGTACCTGTGATACTCTACATTGAACTTAGAAGTAGTTCCATTCTGCATATTTGTATTGAACTACTTTGAAAGTTTTGATGTGTCTTAAAATCTACTGGAGCCCTTAATGTTTCTTTCCCACATACTCTCGGGGGCTTTTGACTCAGGAGTTTCCGGGGGAAACCTATTAGGTTTGCGACTGCCCTTTTAATCATTGACCATTGAGTGGAGCTAGTTTGTACTCCCTCTGATTCTTATTTTCTCAAATTGAACAGATTTCCAATGTGTTTTGCATAGTGGTCACTTCACTTGATGAAAATTTATAGATTTGCATGATTGTTTAATGTTTATTTTATTTAAATTTTTTAATCAAAAGAAGGCTCCTAATTTTTGGCTACTGGTGCAGCTATTTACCTGAGGAGATGAGGAACCCTTCTACCTTCAAATGTAATTCTCTTAACAATCATATTGCTTCTGGTTCTATGCAACATTTAATCAAAGTTTTAAGATTCATTACAATGTGCCGACTGTAATTTTCATTGTTTACTTTAGCACCTTCGTGGAAGTAACTAAGGCACTACCACATTTGACCACACTTATTGTTACTTACATGTACAATACTGCTATATATGACATTTATATGCCTGTCTTTTTGTTCATTACCAAAACCATACTTCTGTATGTTGTTTAAAATAAGTTTGTTGGTTAAAACTCAGAAGTCACGTTTGTTTATTTCAACTGGTTGATATTAATTTCCACATGACATGTTGATAAGACTGGCCACTGGATAATAGTTGTTTACTGTTGCTGCTTTTGACAGGGATGCTGCAGAATCCTCAGTACCGGCAACAACTTGAAGAAATGCTGTATGTTCTTCATATTCTTTTTCAGAGCCTTTTTTTTCTCCAACAATATTCTCACTCCCCATGGATCCATGAGTTATTATTTGTAAAAATAAGGGTTTGTTTGCTTTTAAAATACGTTGTCTGTTTTCACTTTCAATCGCAAAAATGCTATCTTGTCTTACCTTTGTTTTCTATTTTCAAATTATTTGTATAGGAAACAATAAAAACAATATAAGTTTCACCGTTTCGTATGCAAATATTTGAAAACACGTAATAAAGTGAAAATGTGGTATTTTGGTAAATAAAAGTGAAAATAAGAAATAAAAAGGCCCTAAGCTTTTAGGGAAGTGCTTACCTACATTGGATTGTCTGACAGTTGTACAAATCCCAGTTTGCTGATGAATGGAAAAATTCTCTAAGTTAGGATACTGATTTCCTCTTTTTAAAGTCATCATTTCCTTTAATTTGTCACTAAAGTACAACTGGCTGTTAGACTCTTCTACCTGTGAGCCATCTTGCTCAGGCTTTCTAACACTCACTATACACTGATTCCAGTTATTAGCCTCTCATTTGGTGAACTTATGAACCCCACATTGGGAATTAAGAAAGGCGGTGTTCCTGGAGGAAATGATAATTCTTCTACTTTTGTACAATAACCTTCCATCTAACCTAAAGAGAGGGGAAATCCCTGTTCTTACCTTCGGACTTTGCTGTTTAAGTTTCTTCTTTTGCTTCTTTGCACTATGTTATTTGTTTAAATTGCCTATGTTTTCAGCTTTCTGTGTGTAGGATTCATATGCCTTATGATAAGTGCTCAGTGCTTACATGTTTGAGTTTCCTTAGGAATGGATTCCCCATTGACATGAGACCTAAAGTAGCAGAAAAATGTAATTCTTATTTGTTATTTCTCCGTCAAGGGTCATTCTATGTGCTGCAGTTAGATAAACCAATGCATTTTTCAGTAATATATATGTAAACAATATTCTCTGGCTTATTGAGATTCATACAGTATTTCTCTTTCTCCTACATGTTTGATTTCAGAAACAACATGGGTGGAAGCACTGAATGGGACAGTCGAATGATGGACACCTTAAAAAATTTTGACCTTAATAGTCCCGATGTTAAACAACAATTTGGTAAGTGTTATTGTTATGCCTCCCATTCTGGATCAATTTAGCAATTACTTGCTTTAGACAATTCAATTTTCACCTGCTCCTTATATTACTTGTTAACTTAAAAACATTCTCAAGTACTTCAAAAATTTGGAGCATGGACATTTATCTTTCCTCAAGTTGTGCCATACCTGGTGCCTGGTCAAATAACATTTTTATTATTCATAATAACTTGTTTTTGTAAGTTGGTTTCAATTTATCTATTTACTCTCTCCGGTCTCAAATATAAGAAAAAGTAGTTCTAACATCATCACACGTCTTCCCATGAATATCATAGTTCATGCTAATTTTGTAAAGGTTTAATATTTGTTGTGAGAAATTGAATTCTTTTTGACTCATTAACTTAATTTAAATGGTACTAGATGTCTGTTTTTTTTTGTCTCTAGGATTTTGTTAATTGAGTTTTGAAAAGTTATGGTGATTAAAGTCTTCGATAATACCATATTACTTTGTACTTTGTATATTTCTCTTCTCACTTTGTTAATGCTATAGGTATGAATCTTTCTTTCCCCTAACTCCTTTCGTATTTTCTTAACTTTTTACATTTTCACTTTCGTCAGATCAAATCGGGCTTTCTCCGGAAGAAGTCATTTCAAAGATCATGGCCAATCCTGAAGTTGCAATGGCATTTCAAAATCCTAGAGTTCAAGCAGCTATTATGGATGTATGTTCTAGTTTTAGTACTTACTTTGTACTACTATTTCATATAAAATCTCTGAATGCTTCTTGTTTTGGTTGCAGTGTTCATCAAATCCACTGAATATTGCCAAATATCAAAATGATAAGGAGGTATGATGATACTTATTTGACTTCGCTTTATCTTTCTTGGAAGCATGTTTAGCCCATTTTACCTTGAATCTGACATTAACGTTTTCCTCTTTACAATTCAGGTCATGGACGTCTTCAATAAAATATCTGAACTCTTCCCTGGGGTGTCAGGCCCCCCTTGATTCATTTGTTTGTTGGTCAAGTTTAGATATTCACGAAGTTATTCACGCCTTTCCTGATGAGCAATGAAAATTAGCTAGTTGTGTCTCGCCATAAGGAACTGTGCAAAACTCTTCTGTTCATGACTTTACTGCAGGCTCATGGTTACAGCTCCATTGTGAAATACGGATAATAATAACTGTGGCTTGGTCTTAATTGTTGCCATAGTTGGATTTATGTTTTGGCAAAATAGTTAATATTGTATATTGATATTTAAATTTTATTTTCGAGGCACTGCATCTTAGTGTAGTTTTCTTTTCTTGTGCGAGTTCCTAGACTTGGCTAATTCAGACTTCTAAGGTACCTGGAAAAGAAATGAAGTGAACGCTTCACATAATCTTCATGAGCTTATGCTGCATGAATTTGAACTACTTTGCAATAAGTGACCAAATAAACAAGGGTTATTTGTTGGATTGGACATAACAATGGTCTCCTTATTTTTGTTGATTATATGATTTTGAAGTTTGACTGTACATTGTGCTTCACGCAACCTTGTGAGTTGGTAAGGGCAATTCTTAGACGTGACCAAGAACAAATATTACATGTTGCTAATTTCAAATTCACCGTATGTAGCTAAATGTAATAATTTAGTAACTAGTAATACAACAAATTGGTATGTTTGTGGTAAATTCTTTTTGATCCAAAGGAATATATAACAGTGGCACAAATTTGAATCCCCAAAGAAAAAGAAGCAGAAAATGTAAGGTGGAAGCCATTGTCAAATTGACATATCATTTATTTATTTTTATTATCAACAAAAGGGTTTCAGAATTGAAGTTACTGACATAGTGGGGTCAGCTAAATCAGATAAAAAATATGACCATTCAATGGACCTGTGTTTTGCTGCCCGCTCTGCCCTATCTCAAATTTTGAATTCTCTCTCTCTCTCTCTCTCCCCTTCATTTTTTTAATCAGTAAGTTTCAATCTTTTTCTAAAACAAATTATTGGGCAGCTTTGTTGTACAACCTTTTTGCAATTCAAATATTCACTTCTTTCTCTCTCTTGTGAGGCAACTCTACTATGACCCTTCCATTTCACTAAAACAACTATCTCTTTCTCTAGCTCCATTCGTTAGACCAAACCACAACGTTTCATGGGTACATGTTTGAGTAAGAAGAAAGGGTCTTCAACCACCACCTCCTCTCTAGCTGAAACCAAGTCATCCACAACAACAACTGTTCTGTTTGAGTGGAAGAACAATTCTTCTCAGAATGGCATCACAAAACCCAAAATAGAAACGCAGCCAGAAGTGAATCTGAAGAAGGAGAATAGTAAGAAAGCACCACAGAAACATGATTGTTCAGTACAAGAACATAAAGGGCAAGTGAAAAAAGAGATTTTTATCATCAAACACAGGAAGAGCCATGATGCTAATACTGAATCAGGTGAGTTAACGGGTATGAGAACTTCAAGTGTTACTAAAGAAGATGTAGATGCAATTCTTATACATTGTGGTAGACTCAGCAGAAATTCTTCTTTTGGGGAGCATAGGAGAAGATTCTCAGGTTCAAAGAAAAGTAATGATTTTGATAACTTTGACAATGATATCATTTCCATTGAAAATGACCAAAAGAAGAGTGATTTGCATGAGGATGATTGGAAGGAACCTGCAGAGAAAATGCTCCTACAATCTCCGAGGTCAACTTCACAAGATAGAAATAGAAATAGAGTAAGAAGAAGAAGAACACCAAGTAGGGAAAGAGAACAGCAACAACAATGTTCTAGCAGTAGAGAGAGGAGATTTAGTATATCACCTGTAAGAAGATCTTCAGATACAACTACAACAATCAATGCAAGAAACAACAACACCAAGCCTGCAAAAATGGTATCTGTTCCTGCTACTGTTTCATCCCTTGTAATGGGTAAGAGCAATGACAATGGTTGTGGAGGTGGAGAATCTGCAACAGCTACAACTGGTATTAAGAGGATTACAGTTAGGAGAAACGTCGGTGCAGCCTCACCGCGTTCTCAATCTCCTGCAAGGGCAAATGGGAGTGCAGCAAATCAACCATCTCTTAGCCGCAACTCCTCAAGGAAAGCAGAAGAATCACCATACAGAAGAAATCCATTGAGTGACCTTGAACCTAACACTTTTCCTATTCCACATTCAACAACCAACTATAACAGCAGCCGGCTGGAAAATAGATCAAAGAAGGAAGCTGAATATGAAGCTAATCAAGTATGCACTAGTTACTCTGAACTCGTAAAATTGATTTTGTTATGTCTGAATGTTATGAGTACAATTGCTTTTATCTTTGAACTAGGTTTTAACTTGAAATTGGGATTTGAAGTTTTTGCCCCCAAAACGTTAATTTTAGCCTCAACTTTATCATTCAATCCACGTTTACCTTAAACGTGGAATCAATTTTACAAATCAATTCATTCAAAATCCATTTTTGTCGGAACAGAACCTAAGATTCAGAATTTATTTGCTTGAAAGAATTGACCTTTCATGTTTTGTAATTTGTCCTATTTATGTATGTGATTGATGTAATAGTGTTTAAATGTTTTTCTTACCCTAATGCAGAAACCAAATGTCAGCAGAATTGAATTGGACAAGGGAGAAGATGTGAGTTACAAGCCAAAATTGCAAGAGGAAGACGTCAAATTGATATCTTCAATAACTGATAGTGTTGTTGTCGAGACAGAGGTGCCACAAGGGGTTGAAAACCACAAACCCCCGACATTATCAAGAAGCCGATCTTTGAGGCGATCGCAAGACTTAGAGTTAGACCTCAACCATGAAGCTCTATCAATTCCTCCACAGTCCTACACCTCACTACTGCTTGAAGATATCCAGAACTTCCATCAAAAGAACACACAACCACCACCCTTTTCTCTCCCAGCTTGTGTCACCAGAGCTTGCTCTATTGTTGAAGCTGTTGCTAATCTCAATTCCAATACCAGCTCCAAATTGTCTGGTGTAGAGGACAAGAGGAATCCACCAGGTTCTAGTAGGAATGAATACAATTTTCCATTGGGTTCTAGAAAGGATCCAATTGTAGAGTCTGAGTTACTTGTTTATGATGATTTGGCTGAGCCGAGCTTACATAAGTATGTGACAGTGAATAGGGGTGGTTCAGACATGGACGAGCAAGAGTCTTCAGGAAGCAACAACTTAACTGTCAGTAGTGCAAAACAGCGGCATGACATTTCTTCTACTTCTCGGGAACCCAGTTCTACTGATTCAAAAGATTGTTGGACTGCTAGATTGAACAACTGCAAAGAGGAAGATCGGAAAAGTCCATTACGCTTGCAAAGAAGGGTGTCTTCTGTAGCAGGACGGGGGAACATGGATGGAGCAAAGAAGCAATTGAACAGCAAAAAGAGAGAGTGTGATCGTCAGCATGACAATGAGTGGGTACGTGGCAGGCTTGGTGAAAATAATGTTCATCACATGAAACCAGTTGTCACAGCAGCTGCAGTCACATAAATGAATTCACCTCCATCTTTTGTCATTAATAGTCCCATGGGTTTGACATTCCTTCTGTTTGGTGTTGCACACTCTGCAACCAGATTTCATTTAATAAAGGTCCATGTAAACAATGTATGTCGTTCCTGTTTCACTTGTAACAACATTATGTTTCTCTATCTCTTCATAACATAAATGCATAAGACAGATCAGTTACAATGGGCGTGGAGTATCCTAATTGCGGATACAATTTCCGTATATTTGTTCTTCCAAATCCAATAATACTAATGTAAAAGAACGCGTGTTTGAGAATCAGAAACAAATCTGGTATATATCATACATTCAACACTAGCCCAAAATGTATATTTCATTCGTGTGATCAACAATTCACCATATACAAAACTTGCCATAAACAAGTCATAATTTATACATTCTTATTCGTCCTAGTGTAACAGTAAAGGCATCTTTTTTATTTGGTACGGTAAAGTCATCTAATACAAAGAAGATTTCTATGTAAACAATATTTCCCTTGTATAAGGCACGTGTTCAACTCTGGTAACTTACAATCTGCTACTATATATTGTCGAGAAAGAGACTCAAAGCCTAAATTAACAACTAATTGAAATTGTATTTACACTATAAAGCAGGATACCAAGTGCTCAAGATCACATATCACTCAAACTTCTCTGCTCCATGTCAAAAAGCACTAGCATTCGCAATTTGAGTTTGTGGCAATTTTTTTGTTGGGTTAGGTTGAAAGAACCAGTAGAAAACCGACTATATAATTCATTCTGTTGAAGTGTTTCTGAAGTTAACCATATATATTGCAGCTACAGTAACAATGGCTCCACCAAGCTGTACAGGTGAGAAGGTCTCACCAAGATACAGAAACCTGAAATACCAAAGCAAAAATGTGTATACAAAGGTCTGCACAAAGATATACATAGAAAGGTGCAAAAAATGCATGACTTCGCTAGAGGATATATCAGTGGAAAAAGGTACAAAAAGTTACACTCTTGCGGGCACGATACTTCAATAAATTATGAAGGATGGCACTGGGTTGTTATTCTGTTAAAAAAATATCATAGTTGTAAAAGATGGTCGCTTTTTTCTCCTTAATGACCCTTAAGGTAAAGAAGTGCTATATCACCATCAGTTGTGATTTCAGATTTGTATTCTGTGTTCTACATAATTCCAGAAAACTGAAAGAGCTTCAAAATCCTGCAACTTTTTTCCATTGTTAGGCAGTCTTACCCGAAAATTGAGGCAAACATTGGGGTTAGAAATGTAAGTGAACTGAGCTTGGTCAAGCTACCTGCAGTGCATTACAAATGCAGCGTCAATAATAGTATGGTGTATTCTTTATGGGTTGATATGGTTTTCGAAAAACAAAAATAATCTTCAAATCAGCAAGTGTACAAAACAGCTAAATATGCATCAATAACAGTGATTACAATGTGGATGAAGAAATGAACCATTCTGAACTTAACATGGATGCTTAAATTCAAATATTTTAATGATTATGAAAAAACAAAATTCACTGCAAGGAAAAGAGAGAGCAGAAAGATATACAGACCTCTAGTTGCACTGTAGAAGAAAACACCATAGCTAACAGCGCTTCCAAAAACGGATGTGTAAAGAAGTGCCAATATATCACTTGAACTGTACTCTTTAAGACTCCCACTTACAGCAGGGTCATTGTTAAGAATTGCAAACGCCACCAGGGGGAGACCACCAATAACCATATGCTACAACATTAGCAGGATATAATCATCATTTCACTGCTTTCAATATACAAACTTATTGTTAACACATCTGCTGAAATTAATATTTCTGCAGCTATAATCAGGATCTATAAAGTAGAGCCAAATACACACTTTTTGTAAATTTGACACATTGTCTGGTTTTAAAATGTAATGTAAAGAGGTTTGATGACATTCAAAACAGTGCAAAAATAAATATAATGAAAAAATAGATATAACTTTGTACATTAGAATAAACATATGTTGATTTTTAAATTGAAAAATGGAATATTAACCATTCAGTTACGTTTCATAACGTAAAATTATCAAATACTCGAGTCAAAGTGAGATTTGAAGCTCACCCATCCAGTTGCCATGATGGGATCAGAGTACTTGGAGACCCACCGAACCATAACAGTGCCAACTGCCATGCTCTGAGCTGCAAGAAGCATCCACCACTCCCCACTTCCCCACAGTGAGAAGTTGCTTCTATCAAATGATAGGGCAGGTAACTGCAATAAAACCCGTAGTGCTTTCATTACTGAATATACCATAGAAGGTATTGGATAGGCCAAGAGAAATTGTATATTTCAAAATTATAAAATTAACTAGGTAATCGTATTTTTTGGACAGCGCTGACTATAGCAAAACATATCCTATCCTTCCATATTATATGCATAAGAATTTGACTGCTAGCTTTGGGCTGTGCTAACTAAAAGGGTATGAGAATTAAGTCACTTCCTTTTGGTTACAACCAAAATTAAAATACCTCGAGTAACACAAGTCCTACGACACCAAGTACAAGCCCGGCAGCTCCAACAATTCCAATGGACTCACCAAATAACAAAGCTGCTAGTACAGCCACCGTCAAAGGTTGTGAATCAATAATAACCTGCCATATATCCACGCTCGATTGTCAAAGCAAGCAATAATTCATGCTTTTAGAATTGCAATCTAGATTCCGAATCAACACAAAGTTAAACTCAAAACAACTTTCACTCTAATCCAATTCTATCAATATGGCGAACATACAGCACTTTACAGAGTAATTTAACCGGTCTCAACACAAAACTCAGCCATCCAATGTGAACTAAATAAGGACTATACTCTAGTCTCTAGCATAGACACATGAACTAGACATAAACACCTAAACAAAACAAAAAAAAGACCTCTATCCCTAAATATAAGCCCCATTTGAAAGAGTTTTTTTAGTCTTCAAATATAAACTAAATTTTTAAATTACAAGATACATTTATTATTATAATATTTTTTTGGAAAAAAAATTAAACAAATGTGGCTGCTGGGATTCGAGCCCAGGTCTCCACGGCCACAACGTGGAATTCTTACCACTAAACTACAGCCACATGATGTTTACTAATGTTTCCAATATACTCTTTATCAACAGTTAAGATAACTAATTTGTCTAGAAAGAAAAAGAAAAAAAATCAAAATCAGACACATCTATGTATAACGGGCAATTTAATAATACTCATACACAAAATGTTTACATTAATTACACTAATTATTTTTCATTTTTTAATACACCTGAAGAATGCGAAAAGAACTTATAAAAAGGAAAATATAATAAGAAAAAAACTTAAGTGAATTTCCTGAAATCATGCATAACCACCCATAATTTCTTGAAATCCATAGTTTCTCAAAGTCTGTTATAACAAGAAAAATGTATTTTATGTTAGAACAACACAAAAAGCATTGTAAAAAATGCCCTTAAGTTTTGTCCTAATAATAATAATCATAATAGAATATAGAACAATAGCATTAGTAAACTAGTACTAGTAAGAGTAAAATTGATTAAGAAATTAAGTGGACACATACACTGCCCAAACCAGCTGAAGTCTTCTGCAACCCTTCAGCGAGAAAACCCTGTTTCATTAACAGCAACAAACAAAGGCAAATCAATAAATCCACCAACTACATATTACTAATTTTGTATTGAGTAAAGAAAGGAATAAAACCTGAAAACATGCAGCATCTACAAGAGCGAAGAGAGATATGGAAAGCCAAGCATTCAACCCAGACGGGAAAGGCCTTCCTCTCGAAGCAGCAAAAGCAACGAGAAGAAACCCAGCGGGAATGAGACGAAAAGACGAAACGAAAAAAGGACCGTATTTCGGAAGCACTTCTTTCATCGCTACCATGGCGGTTCCCCAGAAGAAGAACGGTGATATTAACACAGCACCTTCCCATAACCCTTCCGCTAGGCACAGTGTCTTCGACGATGATTCATCAATTTTCTTTGCGTTTCCATCTTCTTGTTCTGTGTTTAGGAAGCACTCCACGTCTTGTCCTGTTCCGACGCAATCTAGCAGCTCAAGCTCGGTGGACTCAGGTGGTTTTCCGGTTTTTGGGGTGGTTTTGTTATTGGAGCATGGAACCCTAAATCGAAGGGAAGATGGAGTAGTGGAAAAGCGAGAAGAAGATGGGAGTTGGTTGAGAAATTGAGGAGTGTAAGAAGTGAAAGAGTAGCGGTGGACGGTGGTGGTGAAAGGAGAAGAGCACCACGACGACGACGCCATAGCCACGACGGAAGTGAGTGGCTTGTAATACCGGAAAGAAAATTGTGGTGGTTATAACTGCCAAGTGCTTAATTGCACTGCTGATTCAGCTAAATCTCGACGAAGCTTCATACAGTCACGACACGTGTCAATACAATAAAAAATAAACATTTATTATTACGGCATAGATTTAATTTAAAAAATTTATCAAAACTCTCCAACATCATCCTTTCATGTGATTTTTTATTTCTCTAAATTAATTTTTTTTTTATATTGTTAGAAAAATAAACCCACAAAGTTCTCCATTCTTTCTGCTTCATCATTTTTTTTGTCTTCATAGCTCTCTCCTAGTCTAAAAATAAATTAGTAAAAAAATCACTAACTACTTGGCACCAATAACATACGTAAACAAACTAAGAGGAGACTATTTCCAAAGTCAAATTAATAATTATGATAATATTTTAGTAATCTAACTTGTATTTAACACTTTGAGAGATGATTAATCCAGCGTATCACTGGGCCTACAAGATTAGGTGAAGTACTATTTAAAACTACATCTGATACATTAACTTAATTTCAATTAACTTAATTTCAGTTAATGTTTTAGTTCTTTATCTTTTTTTTCTTTCGATTTGACCATTTATTTTAATTTTAAGTGACAATTTGATCTTTTATGTTTTAAAATGTCAACAATATTATCCTTTTTTTTTTACAATAAATTAAAAAATTCATCAAAATTTTCAACCAAAACCCATAAAATTTTCAACCAAAACCCATAGAATATTTGTTGATGCATTTTATTAACATAAATATTTTATAATTTATTTCAAAAATTGGTATAATAAAGTAACATAATGGTGATATATAATTGAATGGATGGATATGTATAACTTTTTTACACGTTATTTTTTTTTTGGTAAACACTTTTTTACACAAGTTATACATATCAATTAAATTCTCTGTATTATATTTATATGCGCAAAATTGTGGTACAAGCTTACTATACAAGGGGAGAATTGGAAGACAATAATTATTTTCACTTCAAATTATGTTCGAAATAATGAAACTTATATAAGATTTGATTCGGTCCCTTCGGAGAAAATAACTTGTATACTTTTCTCTCTTTTATTAATGAGAATGACTCTATGCAATACAAAGAAATTAAGCAATTTGGTGTTTGATATTCATTATTCAATTTGCATTTACTTTATCATATAACTTTACATTTATTGGTTTCACTTGACTTTTTGGACATGATAACGAATGTGTATATATAAGAACGTTTCCACAGCACATGGACCAATGATATGTAAGAATTGAGATAGACAAACGTATTTGTATATATACTAGTACTTCGATTCCAAGCTAAAAATACTGAAATATATTAGTTAGTTCGATGGCATACTATGTATTTCATCATTATTATTAATAATCAACTTTGAAATATTTGGCACATGTGATTGGTGATCCTATCTATTATCATACAAAATAGAACCTAATAGTGATGGATGGTGACCCTTTTAACCATTCAATTCGAACATATGAAATGACCTTTTCCTATATATGAATATGTGAAATTGAAAAGCTTCAAGTCTCTATATATGCAATGACCTTTTCCTCCTATACATATTCATGTTCACACCCACCTTCTTGCTACACCCCATTGATTCACTTATATAACAAGAAACTCTGTCAAACATTTGTAGTGATCACATATACTTCTTAAGCCACCTTTTCTGATAACAAAAACAATGATGGCTGATCATCAGAGAATTTACCCTGCCAATGATGTCGAGGCACAAAGCAAACCTACAGTTCCTTTGGTGCCTCGAAACATGGAAAAATCTGAGAGAGGCAATCCTTGGCAACATGATCACAGTCCACCTCTTCCAAAACGCCACTTTCCAGTGAGGCATTCCATGCCACCAAAGAAGAGAAGAAGTTGCTGCTGCAGATTCCTTTGTTCGATCTTCTGCATATTGCTGATTCTTATAATTGCAATTTCCATCACCATTGGGGTACTCTACCTTGCTTTTAGGCCAAAGCTTCCAAAATACTCAGTAGACAGGCTAAGAATAACACAGTTCAATCTTTCTGATAACAACAGTCTCTTTGTTACGTTCAATGTGACAATAACTGCTAGAAACCCAAATAAGAAGATTGGAATAGACTATGTAGATGGAAGCCATATAAGTGCTTGGTATAAGGACACAGAACTGTGTGAAGGGTCTTTGCCGAAATTCTATCAGGGTCATCGTAATACAACCGTGCTTAATCTGCCTTTAACGGGTCAAACACAGGATGCAACAGGCTTAGTAAACACGTTGCAGCAGCAGCTGCAAGAGGTGGGTAATATCCCCCTTAATATTAAGGTCAATCAGAATGTACGGGTTAAGCTTGGTAAGTTGAAGATCTTTAGAATCAAGTTTCGTGTTAGGTGCAGGCTTGTGGTGGATAACCTTGGTGCTGATAATGATATTAATGTTTCAGACAGTAGCTGTAAATTCAGGCTTAGGCTATGAATTCATTTGTACTTGGTTAATAGTAGAATATGTGCCATAGTTATAAATATTAATCCTTGTTTTGTTCTTTTATGGTTTCCTTCTGATGATTGAGATTTTTAATAATAAGGGAAGGAGGATCAGGTGTTCCCTCAGCCCTTTGAGATACAGTTCTTGTACATTGATTCAATTCTTTGAGCCACTTCTCACTCATATTATATATAGCTATATGATATATACTAAGTGTTCAATCCCAAATATTGTTAGCTTTCTGCACTCTGTAAACACTAAACACACAGCCGAGTAATTTTAAGATGATATCTTTTACAAACCTTTTTTTGACAACATATCTTTAATATGTTAGGTACATGTGTTTGTTCTCTATGTTATCTTCACCTAATTCATTCTCCAAGGATATATCGGTGACTTTATCCAATACTTAAATTTTCAAGTGTAATGATATTTTACTACTAAAACTTGAGTTTCAAACGCACCCAAATAAATTGACAGACAAAAAGCCAGGTGGGATGTTCAATAGTTTCCTGATTATTCTGAGGGTCTGTTTTGTAAGCATGTTTATTATTATAAAAAATGACTAGTTTAACATATCTGATTCTGATAAAACGCAAGCATATGTTTGAGAAGATTCTTCTTGGGCTAAAAAAAAAGCTTTCACAAGAAACACGTGGTACAAACCAGAAGCTGAATGGATTATGTATCAAGCAAATGTGGTGATTCAAGAAATACACATAAATAGTACCTGCGGTGTTAAGTCTAGTGATCCAACCCTCTTTCAACCATCATCGTTCTAATTCTCTCCATATCCTCTAATCTGCCTGCGTTTTTATAAATCTTCATAAGCAGTACAAAATTATGTTCATTGTCCGGCTCTAATTCAAAAAGCTTGTTTGCAGAAATCTCCCCTATAATTACATTTCCATGCAAAAGGCATGCATATAATAAAGCTCCCCACAGAGTTGGACCAACAGTCTCAGAGTCCATTCTATCAATGATGTTATAAGCCTTTTCAATCAGTCCTGCTCTACCACATAGGTTAACCATACAACCATAATGTTCCATAATTGGTTTTATTTTATACTTTTCACACATTAAAGCAAACAATCTCTCTCCATCCTTCACCAAACCTAAATGAGCACAAGCTGATAACAGTGAAACAAATGTTATTTTATCAGGAACTTCACCGGCCTCCTCCATTTTCTCAAAATAACCAATGGCATCCGGGTGTTTACAATGAGCAGAGATTATGGAATTCCACGAAACAACATCCCTTTCTGGCATTAGATTGAATATCGAACGTGCCTTATCCAATCTTCCATGATTGGAGTACACAACAATCAAGGAATTAGCAATAGACAAGTTCCATTCAACGCCTCGCCGAATCACCCATCCATGAATTTGGACCCCAACATCCAGCGATGACACGCCAGTAAGAATCACAGATATGGAAAAAAAGTCAGGCTTTTTCCCTTCCAAAAGCATTTGGCAAAAAATGTTGATTGCCTCAACCTCAAGACCATGATGAACATAAGCTGCGAGCATTGAGTTCCATGAAACCGAGTCTCTAAAAGGTATCTTGTTAAAGACCTTTCTTGCCTTAACAATGTCACCACACTTAGAATACATGTCAACAAGTGCATTAAGAACAAACCCATCATTGCCAAACCCGGAACGTACAATATGTCGATGCACCTCTTCCCCAACTTGAACCGACCCAATTCCACCACAAACTTTAAGAACTCGAGGGAAGGTAAACAAGTCAGGTTCAACAGCCTCTTCAACCATTTGGAAGTAAAGTGCAATGGCATCATCATAAAGACCCAATTGGGCATATCCAGATATGAGCGAATTCCATGGAAATGCATACATATCTCTCTTAGTCATTTGATCAAACAAGTCATGTGCATCATCCATATACCCAAATGAAGCATACAGCCTAACAAGTTTAGATGATATACCAACATTTCTATGCAAAAGGGTTGGTGGGATAAGGCGGTGAAGTCGGATACCATGATTAATTGCTTGGAAACGGTAACAAGTTTCTAACAAAGAAGCATAGATTTCAGTGTCAATTTTGATGCCTTTTTCAACTGAACCTTCAAGGTCATTGAGGACTTTTTCAAGTGCTTGAAATTTAGTTTGGGGAAATGGTTGTTGTTGAATGAGAAGTGGAGTTGGTTTTGATTGTGGGTAAGAAAATGTGTTTTTTCTTCTTTGGGTTTCCCATTTTCTTAATTTCTTAAGTTTCTTGTTCTCGTTGCTCTTCTTTGCAGAGCACAGACTCATGCGATTTCGACAAATGCTTGATGTGGCTATCATTATTTTGATTTCTAAACCAATCTTTTACAAATTTATTATTGAAATTATACGAGAATTTGTATATTTAACTTTTTAAAGTTTAAATTTTCTTTTTTTTTCTATATGAAATTTTCTTTTTTGATTCTTTAAAATTCTATTAAACACGAAATCAAATTTTCTTTAGTCACTGATTTTTCACATTCATGCGGTTGAAATTAAATGCGTGAATTTATCGGTTTGTGTTAGGATCCAACACAAAATCAAAGCACCACTCACCAGCTATAAAAGGGAGTAGGAAATATAAGGAGTTTGGTAAAGATTTTTTTTTTACTCAACCCCTTGGTAAAGATAAATTTTTGGTTTAAATAATCAAATTCTTACAATTATTTAAAATGAAAATATGTAATTCATTTTCTGGCTTCTTTGTTTTTTACCATCCGATTTTGTTGTTGTTGTAGTCTTTGCGCTTCAGACATCAATTATACGAGAAAAGGAAAATTCTTATTTTGGTGCCCCTAATGCCATGAATTTATGTTTTGTCAATCAGCCCTTTTAATCCTGAACCTTTTGTTTCATTCCGTTGATAAACACGAGCCTCAGGTGTTCGACGAAATGTCAAACAGAGTTTACATGAAAAGGGGGTTGCTGACAGCAATGGGCACTCACATTGTGAGCTTTCTAACCAAACACAAACAACAACAGGCATTTTGTGTTTCCATTCGATCAAAAACAACTTCTATCCAATATGTAGAATCGAGAGCTAGAGACCCCACATTTGAGAAACTGATGGAAAAGTACAAGAACCTTCTCAAAGTCATTGCCATTCAAGACCTTATCCTTGCTAACCCCAAAAACCAATCAGTCTCTGTTGAATTCCTCTCCAACCTCTCTCAGAAGCTCCACCTCAACCGCGGCGCCACTGCCTTCCTTCGCAAGTTTCCTCACATCTTTCTCATTTACTATGAACCTTCCAAGTTGCAGCCATTTTGCAGGTTAACCGATGCTGCTCTTGATGTCTCGCACCATGAAGCTGAGGTCATTAATGCTTCTTTGCCTCTTGTTGTTGAAAGACTTGTTCGGATATTGTCCATGTCTGCTTCCAAGACGGTTCCTCTTAGAGCTATTTTCAAGGTTTGGAGGGAACTTGGCCTTCCCGATGATTTTGAAGACTCGGTTATATCTGCCAACTCTAGTGTTTTTCAGCTCTGCGATGCGGATGAACCGAACACTCATTTGTTGAAGCTGGTTTCTGATGTTCCCAGCAATGGTTTTAGAGCTGCTGTTGAGGATTGGAGGGTTGTTGAGTATTGTAAAGAGGAGTGCAGTGTTGATAGGATGGAAATGCGGTTTAGTTTCAAACATGGGTATCCTCCAGGAATGCGGTTGACCAAGAATTTTAGAGCCAAGGTGAAGGAATGGCAGAGTTTGCCTTATGTGGGGCCTTATGAAATGGTCAGTGAGAAGAAGAAGTTGTCTAAGGCTGGAATGATGGCGATGGAGAAACGAGCGGTGTCAATTGTTCATGAGTTTATGAGTTTGACAGTGGAGAAGATGGTGGAAGTTGAGAAGATAAGCCAATTTAGAAAATGGTTTGGGATTGATTTAAATATAAGGGATTTGTTCTTGGATCACCCGGGGATCTTCTATTTGTCGACTAAGGGTAAAAGGCACACTGTTTTTTTGAGGGAAGCTTATGAAAGAGGGTGTTTGATACAACCAAATCCTGTCTATGAAGCAAGGAGAAAGCTACTTGATCTTGTTGCTTTGGAACGTCGGGGTTTACGTGCTGTTAATTCCAAGTTGCAGGATAGAAGCAGTAGCAATGAGGTTGAACAAAAGGACAGCATGCAAAGAGATGATTCATTATCATCTTTTGATTAAAGCATCATTCCATTACACTCTAGGTACATTGTTTATTTGCTTTTCATTGTCCAAGGTTGCTTAACTTTCTTGTGTGTTGTTAGTATATAAGGACCAAGAAATGAAAATGATATACTACATTACACCTTTTATTCTAACTTGGTTAAATGCTCTGCATTGACAGTTTGTGTATATAGGAAGACATCCTAATTAACGAGAAGTATTTTCTGTACTGGAATAGTTGGGTGGGTGAAATCTGAGCGCAGGCTATCTTCATCTTGTTACTCTATTTCAGCTTGTTCGGACAACATCATGCAAAACTGTTACTGGCTTTTTATCACATTGAAGGATGCAAAACTACGCTTCCTGTTTATCTTCATTTCAACATTTTGGCACATAAATTTAAGGTGCTAGTAAGCTTATCATTTTTAAAAGGTTTCGAGAGATGTCAACATATATTTGATCCAGGCGATATGGTCGCTTGATACTCAAATATGGCAAGGTTAGGCACAGAATGTTGGATACCCCTGTGCCAATATAAGTTATAAGGATGAACTTGTTATTTAGTTCTGTTGCTATGCTATGCTCTTAGAAGTAGCCTTAACAAAAGAAATGTATTTTGGATAAAGCATTATATTTGAAAATTTTCTAGAACATTCTGTTCTTACAGCAGAAAATAATATTTGTACTGAATTCTGCAACCAATTATTATTATATTGGCGCTATATTATGCTCCTCAGTGAATTACTATTTACTATTTTATATCAGTCATGAACTCATGCACATATGACCTGGTGTTGTGTTGATCGCGATAGTTTTTTTTTCTGCTTTGAGCAAATGCTATACATTTAAAATGTTCTTTTAAAGGTCAATAAGTTAAAAAAAATAATCAAAGAATAATATCATGATAAATAGGAAGAAGATTATTTTATAAACACTCCATGAGAGAGAGGAGATGAAAAAGAAAAGACATGAAAGTAGGTATAGCAAAACCATTTTAGGAAGAGTTTTGTCTATCTTGCTGAATGTTGATTTTTTCTCTTCCATCTCTTTTCCTGTCTTATTTTCTTTTCTATCACATTATTCATTATATCTCTTATTTAATTTTCTTCCCCCCTATCACATAAAGAGAGATGTAACATAAGAAAAAAAATTGGTCGTCTAAGGTATCCTCAAGCTAAAAGGTAAAGACTAATCATTCGAAGTACAAAAATCTATTTAAAGAATTGATATTTCTCAACAAATATTCTTCTATATCCACCACATCAATCAAAAATCAAAAATTAAAATGTTCTTCCAACAAATGTTGTCCCATAAGAAAATTTTGCTATCGAAACAAACATAGTATTTCATTATTGAAACAAATAAATAATTGAAAATGGTATTTAAAAGTGAGTTTATAAAAATTGATTTTGTTTGGATGACAAAGTATAGACTTGATATACTCCTTTTTAAGTGTCTTAACAAGTAGTATATTTTTGGGTACCAATAAATTTTTTTTTATCTATTTTAATCCTTACAAATATACTTCTTCATGTCCTATTTATAAGTTAGTCATTTTTTAGTCCTAAATATAAGAACCATAGTACACTTTTAAGTGTATTAATCCCTAGACTTCTATGTAAACCACTAATTTATTGTTAGTTTTATTTTAACTAGAAATCATCTTTTCTATTACTCTTTTCATCTCAAAATAATTGTCACAATTGACTATTTCACATAGATTAAAAAAATGATAAATAAAAGAAAGAGAATAATAATTTTACTCCGTTACTCTTATTAATTATTGATGTATTTCTATCATTATAAATATAAAGTGAAAGATAAATACTTAAAAGTGAGACACATTATATTAATTAAAGATTATCATTGAAAAAAAGGATAATTAAAATTGCATTAGAAACTAAAAGTAAATTTTTTTTTGAACAATATGTTTTACAAATACAATAATTATTGTAAAATAGAGGGAGTAAAATGAATTTCATTTGTAAGGGATATTTTTAGAGAGAGAAATTAGCATCAACTCATTTAAATATGTTACGTGGCATATGTGATTTTGTCTTTTTGTTTTACATAAATAAGACCAAAGCAAGTATTTCTTATTTTTAATCCTTATTGTTATGTTTTATCCTCTCTAAAATTTGTCACAGGGATAACATGTGTTACAACGAATTAGTATAGAAAGATTTGTGGATCTCACTCTCACCATAATTAAGTATACTACTCAATAATAAAGCTAAAAATTATCAATTTCTTTCACCAAAATAAAGCTAAAAATTACCGAAAATTGTGTACACATATTAAAAAATATAATAATTAAAAGAAAAAAATAAATCATTTTTTTATCTATAAAATCTAATTTAATTAATAAATGTCAAAAATTGCTAAACTTAATATTATATCTCAAATTTAAACTAAAAATCTCGTAGTTGTGTATAAATTTCTTTATCATTTCATCTAAAAAACTACTAAATCATTTTACCAAATTATATTTTGAGATTCTTTTTATTAAAGTGAAGACAGAAAAAGTATTATATACAGTATAGGTTTTGATAACAAAGACCTCCAATGAGTGTTACAGTTGGATTTTGGGGTAAAAATAGATTTCAAAATCCAATTAAAACATTTTCCAACGTAGATGCACCCTGGTAATATTGTTTTTTAAAAACAATTTATGTCACAAAAATATTAGTGGGTTGAATCGCAAACTAGGTCAGAAATAAAGTGTTGTAGCGCCCACGTGGTGATTTATTTTGAATGCGTTCTCCTTCATAAAATTGAGGTATCCATTAGAGCACACACCTTTTAAACACTACTTAAATGTGTAATTTCTTCTATGTAAAACTTCTATTTTTTCAATTCGCATGCTAACTCTAAGTTAATTTCCATTTCCATCAGGGAATTGATAAGAACCATAGTAGTGCAATCATGCAAATAATGTATACTTAATCAAACAATCATAAAAGAACAGATAAGCTTTTAGTTTAATAAAGCTGGCCCTTGTGGTTCTTCCATTATAGTTTGCCTAACCAAAAAGTGATTTTTCTTTTACCTTTTTAGTAAAGTAGAATATTCTGGAACATAGATATGAAATTATAAACCATTGTTCTCACATCCAAAAATTGCACCTTTACAGCATCCACATGAAAAAATTGACAGCTTTGTCGCTTCCCCAAAACCAAAAAAAAAAAAAAAAACTAGTAATATCCATTAAAAGTAACAATAACCCTAAAGTGTTACTAAAAATTGAAATTGAAAAAAATCAACAAGTAGATGATAATAAGGATGTTTTGAAAAGTCGAATTTTTTTGAGACAAATTTGTGCCTTCTCAAGAACCAAATCGACCCTATCTTTTCTCTTCCTTGTATTGTGAGATTGTGCCTTCTCCATTACTACTTTTTCTTCCCTGTCTGGTAAAGCAAGTTGTATTCTTTTTGTTTGGTCCAAGCTGGTGGATTCTGCATAACATAGAATAAAATACAACATCAAGAAGCACAACAACAATAAGAAGAAAAAGAAGAAAAAGAAAAAAAAAAAGGAACCTTGTGTATCTACTAAATAAGAGAGGGAGGTGTAGTTTTGGGAAAGGGGGTGTGATTGAAGTTGAAAGATGAAGGAGTTAAGTTCTTGCTTGAGGATGTGATGTTGATTGGGATAAAGGGTTTCAAGCATCTCCAACTCTTCCTTTGCTTGCTCTAATTCTCCCATTCAAATCAATGTGACTTTTCCACTCCTTTGCTAATGAGGAAATGGAATTGGAAAAGTGGCAACAAAAGCCAGAAAAAGATGGCAGGGAAAAATAAAATAAAACATCATTAGCATTGGGTTTTTAAATTAGAAGACACTGCGAAGTTATGTCGCTTTTTCTTTGGGGTTTCCGAGGTTTATTCTATTTTATTTATTGGCGTATTTGGTGGGGCGATTTCAATACTTTCATCAATGCCAAATAGACAAGACATTATTTGAAAAAAAATTTAAATCTCTATAAAAATTGATATTTTATATTTTATAAATGTGTTGAGAAAAACTTAAATCTCATGTTAGTTGTTGTTTATAATAAATACTAAAAGAAAAAGTTAATATTTGTTCTTGTGACATGTGTTAATAATTTAAATTTAAAAAAATTTATCTTAAAATTTGTAAATCACAACAATGATACATATATTTATGATTTTTATATATTCGTTTAATATATTATTTATTTTTTATCTCTTTTATTATATCACATTATTAATATATATTTTTATTATATCATTTTTTTATTTGATTCTCTCTCAATGTGTCATTGGTTTGGGTGTTTATTGATAATTTTTAATTAAATTATTAACTCTTCTCTATCTACCAATGTTTAGTGAAGTAGGAAATTGAAATGCATGATTGATTTGCATGGTGTACTTAACAAAATTAAGATGAGTAAGTGATTTTGAAAAGAAAAAAAAACTACATTTTTCCTTTATTATAAATTTTTATTGTTTTTTTCACTCTTATTAAGAAACCTTGATAAGGTATTTAATGTGTTTAATATATGTGTAATATTTCTAAAATAACATTTGTATTTGAATAGCTTAAACTTTAATTTTTATATTATAAGACAAATTACTAGTATTAAAAAGGGATATCTTTAAAAAAAATAAATAAATGCACCTAATAAATTAAATAAGTGTTTACATTTAGCGATTTTTTTTTAAATGGTGCTTATAGTTAAAGAGATAGGTAGTATGAACGTAACTTTGGAATCTATGATTTTCCAATAGGATAGTGAAACGAAACATACACAAAAATATGTCTCTTTCACAATCCTCCTTCAACCGTATGTGAGAAGTAGAACCATTGCACACGTTGAATATTCATTTACAAGGGAATGTCCCAATATAGAAAATGTTAACAAATGCTGATGACACTTAACACAAGTGTCCTTAAGGACACTTGTTTAGAATCTAAAATATAAATTTTCAATTGAAATAGTATTAAAAGTTGTGTATTATTTTTATTGAAAATATAAATTTTGATATTTTTGATACTAAATTTCTATTTTTGAGTCTTTAATGAGTATTTTTATAACACTGCAAAACGATCAAAATCCTCTAAAATACTCCGTTTCTACTTTTATCATTTATTATACACAAAATCATAGTAGATCCATATTATTATAAAATATACTATTTGATTTAAATTTATTATTACATACATCATATCTATAAATTTTATATCATTGATATATTTCAAAATTAATGTCTCGTGAACCTTTAATAAACAAGATAGTTGTAATGTATTTCATTTACATATGAAATGATTTCATATTGTTACATTTTATAGACATGCTAACTTTTTTTATCTTCAAGAGGTTGCAAGACGGGAATGCGAGTAGATAAAATAATTTTTTTTTACTCTTTCAGGAAGTCACATCTTGGAGATGCGACCATGTATTCATTTTTTTTAACAAATGAAAAAATATATTAATTTAATAAATAAAATATAATAAAAAAATTAAATTAAATTATATTTAATAAAATCAAACAAAATACATTAAATGAGAAAAATGCATCAAAGTTAATGCGGTTGAGTAGACGTACTAGCAGAGTTTGAACAATGTTTCCTATTATTACTAGACACTCGACATAACTCGCACTTTCTTGGTACTCTTTATGTGGTGTTTATTTCTGTTCTAATGCGCTTATATTTGGGCGACTTTTCTTGACTCTCTGCATTTGAGGATTGTGACACATCCTAACACCTTCATATTTGGGTATTGAAGAAAAATGTTGTTTCTATGGGTAATAACTTCATTTTTACTTTTTAATTAATGTAATTTTCAATTTTTTTTCCTATAAAATTTGACACGTTTTTTCTTATGTCAATACAGGTTACTCAATTAATGAGCATACATACTTGTACCTTCATATTTGGGTATTGAAGAAAAAAGTTGTTTCTATGGGTAATAATTTCATTCTTACTTTTTAATTAATGTAATTTTCAATTTTTTTCCTATAAAATTTGAGACGTTTTTTCTTATGTCAATACAGTTTACTCAATTAATGAGCATTCATACAAATATTACAGTAGTGAAATCGGTATGGTAAACTGAGATGGCTAGAATATGAAGGTGTTAGGGTGTATCACAATCCTCAAATACGAAGAGTCAGAAAGATCATCCAAAGAGTAAGCGCATTAGAATAGAAACGAATACCATATAAAAAGTACCAAGAAAGTGCAGGTTATGTCGAGTCTCAGGTCATAATAGAAAACATTGTCCAAATGCTACTCACACATCTACTCAATCGCATTAAAAAATGAGTACATGGTCGCATCTTCCTGAATGAGCCAACCAAATTTCTTTCACTTGATCGCATCCTCACCTTGTGACATCTTAAAGGTAAAAAGAAATAGAACATTTTCGAATATCAATTTCAAACTATAGTATATTGAATTTTTTTAAAAGGGGATATAGTTGAAAGAATTCCTAAGAATAGAGATGGCAAAGTAGGTCGGTTCGCCTCATAATTAGTTCGCTAAAAAGTAGTGGGATGGACCAATTTTGATGGTCTAGTTGAAAGTACCACCATGCTCCGCCTTGTCAAAAAATACTTTTTATTTTATTTTAACATTTTTATAAAAATAATAAATGCAACCATAATCAATCCACAAAAATAAATGTCAAAACAAAGTTACCACTAACATAAAAAAGACTCAAAATAAATTCATCTATATTAAACAATCCCAAAAAAGTTTATTACAACCTACCTACTGCTATAGTATATTAATAAATAAAAATTATAAAACTTAAAAAATGTATTATAGTTGAATGTAGAGTTTAGCTCTACTTTTCAACATGAGATTATATATTCTCACCTTCATAATGTATTAACGCATTAATTAAGGTTATGTGATTCAATTTTTTTTTTATCCTTGTACGTCAAATTCATATCCTAATAAACTTTTAATTTGAGTTCGAGTTTTTAATTGAACTGGGTAAATCAATGAGCCACTTTTAGTCTAAGTTTGTTTGAGTTAGTAAAACAAAATCTAAAGTCATAAAAAAATAAAATCAAAAGTAGCCAATTTTTTCAATCTAACCAGAATGGCCAACCTGCCATCAGTGCCATGCCACATGTTCGCCCCGTTTTTTAAGCGGATTAAACGGGGCGGGTCAACTTAGGTAGCGAGTTCAAATCTTCAACTTTGCCCTCTTAAAATGTCAGATAAAACAGGTCGATCTAGCAGGTTCGACCTATTTTGTCATCCCTAATTAAGAATTATTAAATGTGTCATAATATTAATGTTTGACACTACAACGTCAAATGATCCTAGTTCCTAACCCATATATACCGACTCTAACCTTTTTTTTTAATACACTCTCAGACCTTATTATAAAAAAAAAAAAATGAATGTATTTTGTGGGCCTCAAATATAAGTAAAAGGCAATTAATCTACCTACATTTAATGACAATGTTTCAAAAATATTATTGCATTATTTCATTAACATTGTAGGAGATGACCATAATAATTAAGGGCAACCATTCGAACTCATCTCAATTTTGATTGGAAAACTAGTTTTAACTAGATGCATGTGCAAGTTTTCTCCTAAATTCAAACATGGAAGTAGATGTAAAGTGGGGGTGTTGATACACGCCTCTTATCAACGCCTCACATCCGCCTCAAAACATGATCCATTATATTTTTTTTTTACTTTCAAATTAAATACATATACTTTATTCATTTTATTTAATGTTTTATATCTTATAAATTTTAATTTAATTTTATTATTATTTAATGATTATTCTTTTATTATATTAATTATGATAAATATAACTTTTAATATTATTATTTTATATATAGAAGCAAGGTTGGGTGGAAAAATTCAACCTTCGATGATATATAGAGATGGAGATCCAAATTTCAACTCTAATGAAGAACGAAGCAGGTGCATATTTTTTTCAAAGAAAGATTTTAATAGATCCATTATGATGACGAGACGATTATAGGTTCAATTTAAGGTGTGTAGGAAGGAGAGTTAACATGTTCAACTCCTAGACTCTGCATTTTTTTATTTTTAAAATAATGTGTTAAATTTCATACTTAACCGAGTTTTTCTGATTCTATCTAGTTCAACCTATACACAATCGGGTTGATGGCAGTTTCAATCTAACTATCAAATGAGAATTATTATAGGTCTAATTTCGAGATTAAATTGATTGGTCTAACCAATTCAAAACCCTAAATTTATTTATTAAAAAAAAAGAGTGCAATGCAAGGGTGAAAAATAATATTTTCAAGTGTTTTGATTTAAGGTGTTAAAAATTGATTTTTATTAAAAATAATGCAAAATAAAATACAATTCTTTACACATCCACAATCCTATGGATCTTTCGGATTAGTGTATTTTTTTATTTGGAATATGTAAAAAAGTTGAAGTATTACACAATAAATCCAGCCACTTAAGTTTGAAATTCAATTTCATATCTAGTTTTCATATAAAAACAATTCTATCAAAAAAGTTCAAATTCAAATATGATAGATAATTAGAATTGAAAATAGGAAGTGTTGAAGTGAAGAGAGGGAATGTATGACTTTATTGAATAAGAAAACAGAATTACACGGTAAAGTAATTCATTAACACAAAGCACAATGCTCCTTCAGAGTGCCAAATGCTCTCTGCCTACAACTACAAATTATATTCATCCTCCCCCTCCTTTTACACACACATTACAGTCTGGACATTTTACCTTTAATTTTGAACCAGGTCTGGATTGATTCTGGAACTCATTTCTTTTGGTCTGGACTTAGTTCCATGCCCTGAATCATGCTATCTCATGATCTGGGCCAAATCTGAATTGATCCTCTTGTTCAGGACTCATAAACATACCTTCTGGTCAAGTCTGGAACAAGTCTGGACTATGTAATTTTTCACTTCCAGGCCATCTTCTGGTCAGAATAACTTATGGAATAAAATTGATATTCGACTCCTGTTTGTCTGGAACAACTCTCCTTCTGGAAGGCTTTCCAATGATATGATCCATGTTCATTATGATTTTTTATTCCTTCTGTTCTGGGCCACCAAACATATCCTCTGGTGATGTTTTGACATCCTGGAACATCTTCTGGAAATTTCAGAATTCATTTTCCTTTGATCTCTACTTCTGTTTCCTTCAGTTTCTGGGGCATTTAACTTAATAATTCAAAGTACAAAATAAGTTTACATTGAGTACATTTGTAAGCATCAAAATCCTAAGTACTTAGAACCAACTTGGTTCCAACAATCTCCCCCTTTTTGATGATGACAAAACCATAACTTATTTTGCTATTATGACTTGAAAATTTTGAATTACTCCCCCTCAGACCAATCTCTCCCCCTAAGTCCGATACTCTCCTTTTCAACTCTTTCTTTGTTCTCTCTTTCTTTTCTTCTCTTCTCCTCTCCTTTTCAACTCCTTCTCTTTTCACTCTTTCTTTTTCTCTCTCCCTGATTCCTCTCCTTTTCAACTCCTTCTGTTTTCACTCTTTCTTTTTCTTTCTTTGTTTTTCTCTCTCCCTGTTTCCTCTCCTTTTCAACTCCTTCTGTTTTCTCTATTTCTTTTTCTCTCCTTCTTTCTTTTTATCTCTCCTTTTCTACTTATTTCTCCCCCTTTTTGTCATCAGCCAAAAAGTGGTCCTACTATTTTTGTATTTTTTTTTTGTTTTTCTCTTTACAAATTACAGAAAGTAAAAACTGAATAAATAAAATTGCAAGAAATTTAAAAACTCCTAAGACGACTACTTGAGCTAGTCAGATATGGAGGTCATGCTGAGATGCTTCTTAATGAACTCGAACCTATCTTCTGGTAAAGCTTTGGTGAAGATATCAGCCCATTGATGATCAGTGTCCACAAACTGAATGTTGAGTACTCCTTTCTGGACATAATCTCTGATGAAGTGGTGTTTGATTTTTATGTGTTTGGCTCTAGAATGTAGGATAGGATTTTTGGTTAGGCAAATTGCAGAGGTGTTATCACAATAGATGAGTATGTTGGATTCTAATATTTTGTAGTCTTCAAGTTGATGCTTCATCCAGAGTAGTTGAGAGCTGCATCCTGCTGCTGATATATATTCAGCTTCTGCTGTTGACATGGCAATGGTACTTTGTCTTTTGCTTGACCAAGAGATCAAATTTTCACCTAAAAATGTGCAGTTGCCACTGGTACTTTTCCTTTCCAACTTGTCTCCAGCATAGTCAGAATCACAAAAACCTTTTAGTTTGTAGGTGGGTGTTTTCTTGTATATCAAGGTAAGGTTGGTGGTTCCTTTAAGGTATCTCAGAATTCGTTTGACAGCAGTTAAATGGGATTCCCTAGGGTCAGCTTGAAATTGGGCACAGACACAAACACTAAACATAATGTCAGGTCTAGAAGCAGTTAAATATAGAAGGGATCCAATAATACCTCTGTATGTTTTCTGGTCTACCTTTTTACTGGTTTCATCTTTCTCAAGTGAGCAGGTTGGGTGCATGGGGGTGGCCATTGGCTTACCGTCACTCATCTTGAACTTTTTGAGAAGTTCTTTGGTGTATTTAGATTGGTGAATGAGTATACCTGTTTTACCTTGATGAATCTGAATTCCCAGGAAGAACTTAAGTTCTCCCATCATGCTCATTTGGAACTCCTTCTTTCTGTTGATTGTTTCTGAACACCTACTTGGTTCCAATAAGATTTTTTGTTTGGTCTGGATACCAGATCCTAAACATCATTCCTTTGGAATTCATTCAGCTCTTCTTGCATAGAAAGTATTCAACCTTCTTCTGCCAAAACTTCATCAACAATGCTTGGTTCGCATCAGCTTCTGGTTCTGTAACAGCTTCTGATTCTGATGAATCAGCTTCTAGTTCTGGTGAATCTATAACAGCTTTATCTTTCTTTGATTTGTCAAGCAGTTTGTCATATACCACAATATAAATCCATTAATTTAAAAATGAACTTAGTACAGCCAAACCATTAATTCTGCTTCTGGTGGTTTCTGTTTGTTTTTGAAACCACTGGAATGCTGTTTCTTTTGAGGTGTTTAATTCGTGTGAATCACCTGGTTTCTCTGACAATTTGAAAACCTGCAGAACAATTATCTAGCTTTGATTTGTTAAGATCAAGCTTCTTGTTATCACAGCAAACATAAAGATTAAATAATAACAGTATTAACAGCAAGATGTAGCCTCAGTTCTGAAAATCCTCTTGCTTCTGATTTTCAGATTCCTAATCTATATGTTTTGAGATTACATGGTTTGGATGAGGGAATTTGAATTCCCTTCCAGGTTTGTAGTGTTGATGAATCTTACTGGAGTGTTTGAAGAACTCTCCTGATTCTGATATTTCTGCTTTGGCTCATATACCATGTTCCTCTGGTGATTCTGGTAATTATACTGATTCTGATAATTAGAGTAATTCTGATGATCATACCTCAACCTTTGATACTGATACCTGTTCAAGTTCTGGTTCTGGTACTGATTCTGATTCTGATTCTGGTTCCAGTGTTGATTCTGGTTCCAGTTTTTGTGCCTCCAGTTCTGGTTCTGGTTCTGGTTCCAGTGTTGGTTCTGGTTCCAGTTCCTGTACCTCTGATACTGGTTCCAGTTCTGGTTCTGGTTCCAGTTTCTGTGTTTCTGGTACTGGTTCCAGTTCTGGTTCTGGTTCCAGTTCTGGTTCTGGTTCCAGTTCCTGTTCCTCTGATACTGGTTCCAGTTCTGATTGTGTTGACCAGTTCTTCTTCTACTAGAGTCACTTGGCTTCGGTTTGGTAGATGTTGGAACATAAACCTTCCTCTGCTTGTGCGTTGCCAACATCCATTGTCCAGGCACCATTGTTGGTGTCTCCTTCTGGTTACTCAAAACATCTGCAACATAGACAATTTGATCTTTTGGTACCCAAAACTGATTGGGTCCAGGTTTGTTAGTCTTAACAGCTCTCTGATCTTGTTCAGATTTTACCATTGGGCAAGATAATTCAGAGTGACCTTTCTTAGCACAGACAATACATAAAACATCAGAATAAGCAGTTTTACTTTTAGTACTTGTTTCTGTAAAACCAAGACCTCTCTTTCCAGAGTTGTTGTTTCCATAAATCATAGATGCATACTTACTTCTTTCCATTCCATTTGAAATAAAGTTTTGAAAAAATTGCTCATGCATATCAGATTTACAAACAGTCTCAGAATTGGAACAATTATTATTTTTCAGAGTTTGGTTTTCAGACTTGAGTCTTGCAACTTCAGTTTTCAAATCTTTGATTTCAGTTGCATACTTAGAAATTCGATTCTTTGAAACTTGGACCTCTTTGGTTAGATTTTTCTTATCTTCCCTAAGAGTTTTCAGTTTTAAAGATGTCTTATTATTTGCATTTAATAAGTCCTTTAAAGTATCAATTAATTCAGGTTTAGAAAGATCAGAAAATACCTCACTGTCTTTATCTTCTGATTCAGTTTCAGAGCAGTATTCAGAACCTGAATTTGTATGAGCCATCAGAGACAGAATTGTTTCCTCTGATGTGCTTCCAGACTTGCCTGAGTGATTGCTTCTATCACTTTTCCTTCTGCCTGTTTTTCTTCTGGAATTCGTGCCTTTATGAGGTCCAGAAGCAGACCTGATGTGTGCCATCATTGCTGTTTCTGCCTCTTCTTCATCAGATGATTCTTCTTATTCTGATACATCCCAGGCAGCCATCAGACCTTTCTTTCTGTATCTGGAACTCTTCTTGTGCTGTTTTCCTTTTTCCAGATTTGGACATTCTGACTTGATATGTCCAGATTCATTGCATCCATAACAGATGATGTTCTTCTTGTAAGATTCTTCCTTGCTGTTATGTTTCTTCTGGGAACCTCTCCTCTTTCTGTTTTCCCAGATCTTAACCATCTTTTTGGTTAAGTAAGCCATATCATCACAGTCACTGTCACTATCCTCTGATTCTGATACTGCCTTTGCAGCTTTCTTCTGTTTCGACTTCAGAGCCAGATTCTTCTTCTTCTTAGATTCATCTTCTTCCAGTTCTATTTCATGAGACCTGAGTGAGCTGATCAGATCTTCCAGCCTCAAGGTACTCAGATCCTTAGCTTCCTGAATTGCAGTAACCTTTGGTCTCCACCTTTTTGGTAGACTTCTCAGAATTTTCCAGACATGATCTTCAGTGGTATAGCTTTTGTTTAATACTTTCAGTCCTGATACCAAAGTCTGGAATCTGCAGAACATTGTGTCAATGTCTTCATCCTCTTCCATCTTGAACAGTTCATACTTTCTGACCAATATGTTAGCCTTTGTTTGTTGAACTTGCTTGGTTCCTTCATAGGTCAGAACCAGACTATCGAATATATTCTTTGTTGTTTCTTTATTTGTGCATCTATGAAATTCCTTGAATGTGATTGCACTAACCATGATGGTTCTGGACTTGTGATGAAGTTTGTGTAATCTGCTATGATCTCGTGTCATATCATCCAAGTCTAATTCTTTAGTTGGATCTTCTGGATCAGTTGGTGCAGTGTATCCTTTAACTATCATCTTCCATAGTTCAGGATCCTGAGATATGACAAAACTTCTCAGTCTGTCCTTCCAATACTCAAACCTTTCTCCATCAAATATTGGTGGTCTGTTGATGTTGCCTCCCAATTCTTCTGACATATTGAACCCCTTAGACCTTTCCTCAAACACTGTTAAGTGCTCAGCCTTGAGACCGAGCTCTGATACCCATTGAAGGTGCAAACACGAGAAGGGGGTTGACTTAACTTAAATACTTTTCCTGTTTTAATACTTTCAAAACAAAATTTGATGTATAATTAAAACAGAGTTCGCAGCGGATAAAAATAAAAATAAAAACTCACAGATTTTATACTGGTTCACCGTTAACGAGGCTACGTTCAGTCCCTTCGCCTTGAAGGATTTCACTAATTCAATCTTGAATTACAACCTTGCTACTGACCCTCCAAGTCAGTCTTCTCAATAGTCTAACAATCCTAGACTTCTTGAGGAAAACAACCTTGTCTTCAGCCAATCTGACAACCCCAGATTGTAGAAGAATTCACAACACTATGAATCTAATTGCTAAGTACCTTGCTACCCTTTCTGAATCCCTCAGTTTGTAGACTCTACTTCAACAACTTAGATACAACCCTATCTAATTGCCAAGTACCCTGCTACCTCTACTGACTCCCTCAGATTGTAGACTCTACTTCAACAACTTAGATTTGCCACAGTGGAAAGAAAATAACACGAGTACTTGCTTCTTGAAAGCTAAAACTCACAATTGACTTCTATGAAAATTTGGGTGTTTGTTGCTTTGGAAGTGTATGACTCTTTTGTGATTTTTCGATGCTTTATTCTTCAGCATTAAGTCTCTATTTATAGTTGAACTTTAGAACTTCATTGATGCTTTACTTCTGCAGTATATTCAGATTAATCTGTTTTGAAAATATTCTGGAGTATTTTGCTCAGATTCTGTTTTGAGCCTTTTGCTCACTGATCTGTTTTGAGCATTTTGCTCAGCTTCTGTTTTGAGCGTTTTTCTCAGATTCTTTAATTCTCATGATCAAATATGCACCATTGGATCTTAATGCGATAGTCCACATCTGGACCAGCCTATTTCATATTTTGTGATCCTCTAATTTCGGCCATTCCTGGACCACACTTCCTAACCCTCTGATTTCGGCCACCACTGGGTCATGGTCTGATTTTCTTATCTGGATCATCACTGGACCAAATAATTTTTTCTGAACCATTGATCTGGAAATTTTTACTCTGATCTGGACAGATTCTGGACTTTGGTCTGGAACAAACTGAAATTAACTTGAACAAAAAATATTTCAGTCTCGACATTTTACCTTTAATTTTGAACCAGGTCTGGATTGATTCTGGAACTCATTTCTTTTGGTCTGGACTTAGTTCCATGCCCTGAATCATGCTATCTCATGATCTGGGCCAAATCTGAATTGATCCTCTTGTTCAGGACTCATAAACATACCTTCTGGTCAAGTCTGGAACAAGTCTGGACTATGTAATTTTTCACTTCCAGGCCATCTTCTGGTCAGAATAACTTATGGAATAAAATTGATATTCGACTCCTGTTTGTCTGGAACAACTCTCCTTCTGGCAGGCTTTCCAATGATATGATCCATGTTTCATTATGATTTTTTATTCCTTCTGTTCTGGGCCACCAAACATATCCTCTGGTGATGTTTTGACATCCTGGAACATCTTCTGGAAATTTCAGAATTCATTTTCCTTTGATCTCTGCTTCTGTTTCCTTCAGTTTCTGGGGCATTTAACTTAATAATTCAAAGTACAAAATAAGTTTACATTGAGTACATTTGTAAGCATCAAAATCCTAAGTACTTAGAACCAACTTGGTTCCAACAGAACTTTATTGAGATCCACAGCCACACCCTCCTTAGAAATTATGTGGCCTAGGTAATCAATTTTGGCTTGAGCAAATGAACATTTTTTACAGTTAGCCTCTAATTTATGTTGCTGCAGCACCTTCAAAACCTCTCTCAAATGCTTCATATGGGACTCCCAATTTGAACTATAGATCAAAATGTCATCAAAGAACACTAACACAAATCTTCTCATCATTGGTTTGAAAATATCATTCATTAAAGATTGAAATGTGGAGGGTGCATTCATCAAACCAAAAGGCATTACCATGAATTCGTAGTGGCCCTCGTGAGTTCTGAATGCAGTCTTGTGGATGTCTTCCTCCTTCATTCGTACTTGATGATATCCGGATTTAAGGTCGAGCTTGGTGAAATATTTGGCACCGTGTAGTTCAACCAAGAGTTCCTCAATAACTGGAAAAGGGAATTTATCAGGGATAATGACCTTGTTCAAAGCTCTATTGTTAATGCACATCCTCCATGTGTTGTCTTTCTTCTTCACCAAAATTACCGGGCTAGAATATGTGCTCTGACTAGGTCTGATTACCCCGGACTCCAATAACCCTTGCACTTGCTTCTCGATCTCATCTTTGTGATGATGTGGGTATCGGTAAGGTCTTACCTTCACAGGTCTTTTTCCTTCCTCTAGACAAATAGCGTGATCTTTTCCCCTTCTAGGAGGTATCCCCTTGGGTTCACTGAAAACTGCAGCATAGCATTCCAAAAGCTCTTGCAATTCCCTACTCAATTCAACGTTTAGTTGCTGTCCTAACTCGGTGTTCTTATCATCAGCCAGCAAAAGTATCTGTTTGGATAATAGTAACCCATCCACTAATTGTTTACACTTCCCCAACAAACTTTGCAAGGTCATGGGTTGCTCGGCAACACCTCCTCCTTCTCCGAATTGGACCCATTGTCCCTTCAATTCAAATTCCATCACTTTCTCCTTCCAATCCACCCACATTCTCCCTACTGTTTCCAACCAATCCATCCCCAACACTAAGTCCACCCCTTCTAAATCAAACATAACAGCTTCAATGGTGAATTTAGTAGTCCCAACCTCAACTTCAATATCATTGTTTCAGTTTGCTTGATGGGCCAACCAAGTACATTTACCTATTTCCTAGCAATGAAATTGAGAGTAGCACCACTATCAACCAAGAGTAAAATGGGCACTCCATTGATTTTAGCCTTTAATTTCATGGTCCTTGGTCTCTTTTTTTCAACCTCAGTGATATTGCTCAAAGACATGCTGTTGTACTCCTCTTCATTTTCGACTTCATCTTCTTCCTTCTCATCCTCCATGACTTTGGCCTCACAATCTCCTTCATCAGGTTCATCTATCACCATTACTTTAAAATGACTGTCAGGGCATTGATGTTGGGGGTGATAATTTCCCCCACACTTGTAGCATAGCCCTTTCCTCCTTCTTTCCATCAACTCATGATACGACAGGTGCCTAACCCCTTTGTCCCGAGGCATATCACGCCTGGAATCACCTCTGTTATCATTTTTTGGTCTAGACCCATTTCCATTTTCCTTGTTAGACTTCCCATAACCCCACTCTAAACGAGGCCCACTAACATCCTGTGGGTTCACCCGGTTGAAAACTCCTCTCGGTCCACTCCTTTGGTTGGCACTACGCAACCCGACCCAATTTGGTTTCTTCTCCGAAAATTCCATCTCAACAGCTCGTGCCATGTTCATTAATCTTGAGCGCGAGACCGGCCCCATCGCTATCATACTTCTTAATCGCCCCCTTTTTCCTTCTCGAAGACCATGTAAGAAGTAACCCAAATATTGTGAATCGGGTATTCGGTTCACTTGCGCCACTAGCCTCTCGAAATCTTTGATGTATTCTTCTACACTTCCCTCTTGCTGAATCGAAGAGAGTTGTTCGAACAAATTTCCTTCTCCAATCCCTCCATAACGTTCAAGTAAAGCATTCTTAAACTTCTCCCAAGTCAGATCCGCTTCTTCCTCCGTCAACGCTTTGAAAAAATGAATCGTTGACCCCTCCATGCATAATTGGGCCAGACTCACCTTCAATTCTGGGCTTGTATTAAGAACCCTGAAGTAAATCTCTGCACGTGCTATCCACCCTGCAGGATCTTCACCATCAAAAGAGGGGAGTTCCACCTTCACAGATTGACGAAATTCATCAAGGGTTTCACTCTGCATTTGTTGGTCGTTCCTCTTCGAAGTTTCTGAATATCCACTCTTCTCCGCAAGATTTTGGGATATGAGCGACACTGGTTTTTCCTGATCTTGAGCGGCTTGAAATCGCATCTCTGCCAAAGTTTGTTTGAGTGATGCAACTTCTGTCTCCAACTCATTCACCTTTGTTTCCATCTTCTTTGGTGACATTAGTTCAATTCAATTCGCTGGTATTTGGTTTCTCTCTCTCTCTCTAAATAAACGATCCGGCAGGTCGGACCAATTGATAGATAATTAGAATTGAAAATAGGAAGTGTTGAAGTGAAGAGAGAGAATTTATGACTTTATTGAATAAGAAAACAGAATTACACGGTAAAATAATCCCTTAACATAGAGCACAATGCTCATTCAGAGTGTCAAATGCTCTCTGCCTACAACATACAAATTATATTTATCCTCCCCCTCCTTTTACACACATTACATTATATAATTAATTCCTACTAGGTAGTTATGTAACTGCCAAATAATTATCCACAAACCTACTAGGCAGTTAGGTAACTACCAAGTAACTATCCATTAAATTTCTCTTATACACTTTCCACACATGTGGCTTACTAACAGTCTCCGTAGTAGTTACTGCATCAGTAACTGCTCCCCTAACAAAATACATCGAAATCAATTTTATAATTTTTGTTGATTTGAGAGTGGTGTTGGAATCAGTAATTTTATGTTTTTAGAATCACTTTTGGCTTCCATAAAATTGAAAAACAAAATGCAGTTTAATTAACTAGCCTAAATTCTGTGGCAAAACGCACATAACAGAGAGAATAAAACTCACAATTAGCTCTTTAAATAATGATTTGTGAATCTAAAACATATATGCAGACACAACATAACTTAAAGAAGAGTGATTATCCAATAATTTCATTCATATAAATTGCTGAAATAAATAACTGTACAAAATATCACAACAATGTGAAATGTTCTTTTGAGAATGAAAATAAGCAATTAATATGAATGATTCAACTTCAAGAATCTAAGAACGCATCAACCTTTGCATTAGCTGCTCTAGACAAGAACTTCATGCAGATAGGTGGCTGCACTCCAGCAAGTGCAAGAAACGAGCTAGGAAGTGACCAAATTCCATCTCCACAAATCAAACCAGAAGCAACAGCTGATCCAAATGCATCAGCCTTAGCCTTATCAACTCTCTGCCAAATGAACAAGATCAAGCTTCCAACACACATATCAATAGCAAAATAGCTTCCAATGTAAAAGGGTATTGCCATTGCCATAGGAACAGGAATAAATTTGGCCCATTTCTTTCCAGCCAAGTCGCGAACAAGATTGATGATTATGGCTCCTACGAAAAACACACAGCAAAGTAAGACACAGTTTTTCGGCAGAGCCGAGAAACCGTCCACTCCTAATATTGCCATGTTTCGATAAACGAGCGCATAAGGTGCAGGGTATGCTGTACCAGGATGACCAAGAGAACCGAAAGCGTTGTAGAAAAGCCAGAAAACACAAGGCGATATAATGCATCCCATAGCAGTTCCAATAACTTGGCTCACAAACATGGACTTTGGTGAAGCTAATGTCATGTAACCTGTTTTGAAGTCTTGCATAAGGTCAGAAGCTGTTGAAACAATGTTCATCATGACACCACATGCAGCTAAACCAGCTAGGACACCGCCGTTAGACGCACCAGCCCATGCACCAATAGTGAAGATGGCCAATTTTCCATAGGTGGATGCTAAGGACCAATCCGTTAGTCCACAACCGTAGGCGTTGCAAAAGGCTAGTGCCGGTGCAATGATGTAGATGCAAACAATGTAATACCACTTTAGCTGGTGGAAAATGTGGGGGATAGTCAAAATTGAGATTATTGCAATTGTAACATAGCCTCCAATAGCAAACCACGGGGGTATTTGATCTTTGAGGAACATCTCGGTTCTGCGCTTGTCGTCGTATGAAAGTGTAGGCATAGGAGCATTTGGATCATTGGATGCTGCTCCTATGTCTTTTTTGCTAAACTGGTTATACAAACCGAAAAGAGTGCGGCCAAGAACTTTCACAAAGTTGTATAGACCATCACCAAGAATCATTGCTATGGCTATGAAAACCTGTGGGTTAAAGAATGTACAATTAGAAACAAAGAAATAAAGTATCCACCAGTCACATAGTTAAAAAATATGTAGATCAGAATATGTCCAAATTCCTATTGTTCCAATGCAACTAACTATGATTTAACTTTGTGATTATAATATGTAGAGTTTAACGGGTTTACACTAACCTCCAATGAAAAACCACCATTTTCCCATATCAGACCATACACCAGTTTCAAAATACTTTTACACAAAAGTGGGTGATGTGGCAAAATAGTGAATTTTTATTGGTCGTCGGTGTAAAATTGGTTTACGCTGACGGTGCATACCCTTTAAATCTTAATATGTAAGCATGCAATTTAAAAAAAAGTGAAATGTGGAAAGACAGCTTACTTTGTAACCTTGAAGACCATGTAAGCTGCTTTGTTTGAGATCAGCAGAGTACCAGTCTCCTTTTTTAGCATCGATGAGAGGCCACATGACACCCCAAGAAAGGATTCCACCAATAAGTAGAGATATATTGATTATATATGGACATATCATCCCAACTCCCACATAGGTAGCCGAAAAATCGAAGTAGAACCTGTTAAGTACATACATAATTAAAGGTCGAAAAAGAAAAGGAACTAAACACATACAAGAGTTATATAAAATTGATCTATTTTATAATGTCAATATTGTCTAAAGAAGTTGCCAGTTCTTCTTACCAGTACTATGTTTGAGAAGATAGATGTTTCAGCCAATTTTTTTATATTGTATGCTTTATTATTATTATTATTCAAGTAGCAGAGTTAAGTCCTTTTTTTTTTTAATTCATTAATTAATAAAATAGAGGTGAGAAACATACATCTTTTGATAGGCTTCTAGACCAAATGCGGGGAAGCTTGCAAATCCACAAGCATCACCAGCAGTGAAAAACCATTGGAAGAAACCCCACAAGAAACTAAAGGAGAAGAATTTTCCCAGTGCTTTTACTTGCTTCCTATAAAAGAAAATATGTAAAAGGTGAAATTAAGGAGCATTCAAATTGATGTGTATATTATAAAGAACAAAAGAAACTTGTATGCAACTAAAAAGGCATGAATACTCACTTTGCTAGTTTGGCACCCTCTGTTGTATGGAAACTGTTGATAAGGTGAGCTGTTGCAGTACCACTTGGATATGTCAATCTAAAGTCCACAATCATAATCTGCAACAATAAGGAATATTAAAACAAAATGCCAATTCAAAATACAATAACCAAGGAGCTTAGATTCATTCATAGAAAACCTGTATGCCATGAAACCAAATATTTCAATGAGACATTCAAATTATAAACTAGTCTATATTAGTGCATGTTTGGGAATGACGATGAGTCTGACGAAAACTAATGGCACTGTGACTTTGTCAAACTTATTGTCAATTCAAACATGCACATCATAATGGTGCTGCTGATTACATTAATTAAGTTATATCAAATCCAGCTACATTGAAAAATTTCTCTCATAAATACATTATTCATTATTGGATGCAATTAGTTGGTGTACCTTTCGGAGTGGAACCACTGAAAACAAACCAAGAAAGCTAACAACAAATAGAAATGCAATCATCCATCCTAAACCAGGACTCTTAGTATCCATGGTAGTGCTAGCATCTGGAGATTGTTTTGCAATAGCTGGACTCATTCCAAACAAGTAGCTTCCAAATCCACCTACACAAGCAAATCAAATCAAAGATGTGTCAACAACAAATAAGGTATTTGCATAAGAATTACAATTAACTATTAGAGCATCAAATATTGATCCAACTAAGAGTTCAAGTAGAAAAGGTTCTAGTCATTCCAATGAAGAATCCACATTGCAGTAAATTAGTAAGGTACCACTTTAATTGCACAGCATTTCTCAAATAAGGTCAATACAGTAAATTAACACGACAAAAGAACTTTAAAATAATCGAACTCTATTGTATTACCATCTTGTCTAACCCTGTTTCAATAACGGAAGTGAAACATGGATATGGCCAAACTTGTCAAAGGTGTAGATGGTAGTACTACTAAGTAGATTGTTCTTATAAAACATTTGGATCCTTCAATATGTGACTGACGTGTCACTATAATGATTATCATCAGATATGTTTTTCATTTATCAGCTTAGTCCATGAAATTAATAAGAGAAGACACAGTGTTATTTATGTTTTGATACATATTTTCATAAAAGTTTTGTCTCACATTTAGAAAACAGAAAGAAGGTTTACTAACATTTATAGTTATATAGTACTAGTGTTACTTATTGTGTTTAAATTAATTCTTCAAAAATGCACACGGTATGTGTTTAGTATTCCTTCATTCAGTCAGAAACTTATCCCTCGTTTGTAATATAAAAAACATGAGGGAATCAAAAAAACTATATAATAAAATACATTGACTCGTAATTAAATTAAATAAAAAATAACACTTTTCAACTTTTCATTTGTCAAAAGGCAAAGAGACAAATCACTACCAAAAGGAAGACAAAAATTAAATCACAGAACCCAGCAGCACAAAAGGGACCACCACCAATAGAAACACAAGATTTTGGTGGTCATCACCATCGTTAGTAGTATAAAATTGACAGTGGGACCCACCTCCATAATACTACACTAAACAAAAATAAAACACATGCAATGCAATATACAAATCCCAAAAAACCAGAAACCCCAAATTCACAGATCAATTAAAAATCAAATCTTTTTGTAAAAAAAAAAAGGGTAATTGTAATTAGGTTATTATAATTACCGCTGAAGGCAATGCCACTAGCAGCAACAACACACGTTTGAATAACAGTATTCTCCTGTCTCGTAAAAGGTTGATTAAGCAAACCCGATTTCGCAAGCAACTTAGTCCACGTCTTCACGAAGAAGAACCCTAACAACCCAGCCGAAACATTCAGAGAAGGTATAATACCAGTCGTAAGATTAAGCTTCATCACGATGAACGAGAACAACACCGACAACACCATACTCACGAATATAGCTCTAACCGTAACCTGTTTCTGCCACGTAGGCACTGATTTCCCTTCAAACCCTCTCTCTACTGAAATCTCCTCGAATTCCTCTGACATCCTGAAAGTATCGTCGTCGCGACCTTCATCGTCGCCGGAAACGCTGCGTCGGTAGGGTTCGGAAGCCATTTGATTAAATGACGCGGTGTTTGTTTTGCTGTGTATGTGTTAGTGTTGATTTTATATTAATTACTATTAATTAAGTTTTGAGATCCGTTGCAACGAATAAAATGAAGTATTGTTATTAATGTTATTGAGCTGTGGCTTTAAGTGTTACTAGCTGTCATTTTCCCTTTTTTGATTTTGTTTAGGTTGACTTGTTGTTTATTTATAGTAATTAATGATAATTAAGTAATTGAATTTGATGGAATTAAATTGGAATGGAAGAAGAGTGTAGTACTGTGTTTGTGTTCTGTAGTACAGTAGTTTTTTCTAGTATTAGAATTATAATTCATTTATAGTAAAATATTTTCAGATTGGTGTTGTCATCGTATCTGGATCTTAGAATCCCAACCAATCTCTATTATTCTCCATTTCTATAAACATCCATAAATGTTAATCTATACTTTAGAGATATACTTTAAACTTTAAAGAATTAAATGTGTAAATTTTATCTTAAAATTTTAGTAATCATCTCATTAGAAGTTTAGAATATGATTTTTATTTTTTTTTTAAATAAAATATATTTTTGGAATTCTTAACATGTTCTACCTCGAAGTTACAATTTTTTAATAAAAAATAAACGAGTCAATAAAACATTAAATAAAAATATTTTTTTTTACATAAAAATTATACTTTTTAGAAATACTTAATTTATCATTTATTAAGAATAATAATCATGTACATTTAATTTTCTTTATTTTATATAAATGAGAAATATATTTATTAACTTTTTCTTTTTTGACTCTGATATATTTATGAACTTACTCTAAATATCCTGTCACAGAAAAAAAAATAAACCTCTAATTATTATAATCATCTCATCATAACTATATAAATTCATGTAAAAAAATAGGTCAAAAATATTAAATGTGAATAGATTCGTTTTATTTATTTTTAAATATTAGTTAACATTTGTTTTAATTTGCATCAAATACATGCATTTTAATCTTATTAGAGTATGAGAGAGTGGTTAATTGATCTAAATATCCTTTTTTTTTTTAAAAAAAAAAAACTTAATCAAAATACGCTACTTTAAAAAATATATACTAAAATGTCATACTTTTTTCACAATGTTTCTTATACTCAGTTGGAGGTCGCATCTCGAGATGCGATCATCTACACATTTTATTTTTTTTATTTTAATAATTGGGCTATTTTTTATTTAATAAATTAAAAATAATTAAAATATTTAAATAAAAAAATACATTAAATTAAAGAAAAAATTTGCGGTTGAGTAGATGTCTTAAAACAAATAACGTGTTATATTATTTTAACAACTCTATCCTATTTTTGTAGATAAATTTATACTACTATAACAACTCTCTTTGTAGATAAAATAGTCATCTATTTTGTTAACAATTTTCTCGTATTTTTTCTCTGAATCTAAAAATAAAAATAATTATAATTTAACAAAACTAATTTTTTTGGAAAAAAAAATAAAAAAAAGTTGTTATAATAATATAAATTTATCTACAAAATAGAAAATAGGACAAATTGTTAAAATAATATAACACTTTATTTTTTTAAGACATATGTTCGACTGCATTTTTTTTTTGTCAATTTAATATATTTTATTTTTAATTAATTAAATAACAAATAACTCAATTGTTAAAATAAAAATAAATAAATAAAACGTGTAGATGGTCGCATGATGTGATCTCCTACTGAATAAAAAAAATATTTCCATGAAATATCTTAAAAGTGAGAAAAAGCATAGGTATATATTTTTAAAAAGTAGGACATTTTGGTTAAATTTAAAAATAAAAAAAATATTTTGATCAATTAACTGGATAGAGTAGATTATTTAATATATTTAAATTTAACTAAAAACTATGAGTTATTGTTTATTTCAAATACTCTTATGCCTCTCAAATATAAACTAAATTGTGGTATAGAAAAGTGACGTATTTAAATTAAATATTTTAATTTTTGTTGATCATATTTTACTTATATTTAAGATTGTCAAAAATATGTATTACTTTCTCCGTCTTAATTTAAATATCTCATATCACTTTTCTTTGTCTCAAATTATATGTTAGTTTAAAATAACAATACAATATTAATTTTTTTTTTCGACTAAATATAATTAATAAATATATTTAAGTTAATGAAACTCGTTTTATCATTCAAATAATACAATCAATTATTTTATTAAAAATTGTGCACAACTCAAATGAAACATTTAAGTAAGATAGAGAGAATAAAAAAAATAAATAATAAATTTAATGTATTCATAAAAATTTTATGTATAAATATCTATTATATATCTATCTATTATATATATATATAAAAGTCGTTGTTCAGCATTATTATCATCTTACCCCAATCAAAATTTATAACACGTTATCTTTTCAAATGTTAAACATATATTTTTACCACTAAAAAATAAAATTATCACTTTCTATTACCTTATTTTTCCTGCTTTTTAATTTTTAATTTTTAATTTTTTTCCATCTTTTTTATCTCTCTTACCTTTTAGTCTCTTTTACCTTTTACCTTTTCCATATTTTATTACTTTTTATTTTTCTACTTCTATCGTCTTTCTTACTTTGCCAAAGTTTATTATTTTTGTTTTCTCAATTCTCTTATATTTCTTAAATTTTTATATTTTATTATTTTCTTTTTTTACCTCATTTTTAATCCACATTTGAAATTAAAATTACCTATATTCAATGTTTCACCATTTTTTCCTACCTTTTTTTTTCCTATATTTATATCTTTTCCAAATTCTATGATATTTCTCTAACTTTTTATTTACTATTTATATAAGAATAATATCTTTTCAAAAAACATATTATATAAGAATAATAACTACTCTAAAAAAAATATAATATCAAGTGTGACATTTGTCACTTAATGAGAGTGTTTAAGCTAAGCTATTTTTACTATTAATAAAAATCACGTCATTTATTTTATTTTATTTTTTGTTTTTTAATTTATTATATTTGAATTGTTTTTCTTTTTTAAATATCCCACGTAAACAAGTAAATCTTTCAAATTTCCCTTTTCAAGTGAACCTTTTTTCAATCTTCCACACAAAAAAATCAAAAGGAAAAACTTTTAAGCGTATAGCCTTTTCATTATTTTTCAATTCCAACAAATAAATAAAACTCTCCAGATTCATTTTCTTTACTAAATACAAGTCCATTAATTAGTTCTATTAATTATTTATTGTTTTACATCCACTTACCTAATAATTAATTAGCACTGATTCCATTCACTTCACTCATGATAAAATCTTTTCTTTTTTCATACTCCCAACATTTTTTTTCTCAATTTTTCTTGCAATTTTTTTTTTTTTAAACTTACATACTTTCAACTTCTCCCTCTCATCTCTACCAACAAAATAGCTTCTTCAAGTACACAATTTTTTTTTTCAAAGTTCATTCAATTTAAGTGCATTGCTACTATTAATTGTTTCCTTTATATCATTTTATGACTTTTGCAATGTTTGATTTGGTGTGTATGCAAAAATAAATTTTCTACAAGATCATGAGTAGAATTTGGTGTGTATGGACCATGATAAGATTTGGTGGATAATTTAACTTAAAGGTATTACTTTAAGCATTCTATACCTAAATTTAAAGGTTGCATGCATGACTCTAAATATATCTCTATAAAAAGTTTGATTTTCCTCAAATTTTTAAAAATAATAAACAGTTGCAGCAAAAATGCTATGATTTGATTAGGTTTATACACTTTTTCTTATTGAAAATTTTTTGAAGCCTTGATTGATTTTTCTTTTTTTTATAAGGAATATTTAATTTTCATGAATGTCTTAGAATATTTGTTAAATTTTGAAATTGTTTCTTCTATATGAAATTTACTAAAGGTAGATAGATTATTTTAATTATTAACATGAGTTTCCATTATTTTAAAGTATATCCTTGCTATAAGTCTATTAGAGCACACCTGAAAAAAAAAAAAAAAGGTAGAGTTCCTATCAATATTTATATAATATTACAAGCTCCAATGTTAAGCTAAAAAGTGAAGGAACCGATTGAATCCTTAATTGAAGTAATATTTATCTTTATCAAGTGTCGTTTCATGATAGGAAAAATGTTGATACAATTTTTGAATAGATTTTTTAGTTACAAAATAATTCACATTACTCGAAAATAGTAACTTTTGCTAATTTATTATTTTTCAGGAGTATTTATAAGTGTTTGCTGGAAAGAAGTTTCATGTGTCTCTTTGATTCATTAGAGGAATCAATTGCATTGCTTTAATCTAAAAAAACTCATTGCTTAATGTCATCGTCCTTAGACTTTAGGATTTATGAATATTTTTATCATATGTATAGTGTTTAATTTGGTGGATAATTTCGTGTAAATGAGTTATTAAGCTATGTTGAATAATGAAATTGAAGTTAATGTTTCTATTCCTTCCTTATTATAGGTATGAAAGGTTAAAGTTGAAAATTGTTGAGCTACAGCAAAAAAAAGAAGAAATTTTTGAAAAAAGTTGTACAATTTATGATTAATATACCTCACCAGCTGCATGTAAGAAATTCAAGGTTTTTTTAGAATAAGAATTTCAAATTTTATAGTAGTAATACTACAGAAGAAATCACTCTAATGATAAAATTTATTTAATTTATTAATATCTAACATTAAAAAAAATATTTTCATATAAGATTAAGAAACTATATTTTCACATAAATATTCTTCTTAAATTTTTCTTTAAAGTGAAGTATATAATTTTTATCCAACTAACTTTTTTTTAATAGAATTTTCAGAACCACCTTCGTATTTCATAAAAAAACTTTTTCAATTAACCAGAAAGTTAAACTTTTGTTGATGGTAAAAATAATTATAATACTAAATTTTAATTGATCAAGAAATTACCAATCTTTGTTGATAGATTGGTGACTTCAAACTTTTAATATTTATTTTAATTTAATTTTTTATTATGATATTTATTCCATCAATAAAATTAATATTTACTTGTATTAAGTCAGACTATTCAATTTATATGCAAATGTGCAAACCCGTATGAATGTACTGTATTTTGCTAGTTTTTAAAATAATATTTGCATTTGAATGAGGTTAACTTTTCATTTTCCAATTAAACTAATAATATTAACGAGGATTATGTTTGAAAATAATAATAATAAATATATCTCGTAATTTAAAATTGCACTTGTATTTAGGATTTTTTTTTTCTTTCCAAATCATACTTATAATTAAATATAATTAAGGATAATTGTAACAATAATAAAATATCCTAATAGACATTACGGGAGATTTTATCTCATATTTGATGTGTTCCATAATAATTGAGATATTTAATTATTTTACACGTATTAAAAATAGTAGTATTTATTATTTCTTCGAAGACAAATACAAAGTATATAAAAATTGTACTAAAAAAGTGTATAAATCAAAGTAAAATTACAATTTTATCAAATAATTATTATTAGATATTAATGAATTATCAATGTCATAAATAGATAGTTAAAGATATTATATCAAAAGAAATGAAAATTGTATTAATTATTAATTAAAGAGTATAGTTAAAAAAATTCATTAAAATTTAAAATGATAATTTTTTTAAATAATTATTTATTATTATTTATTGGGGGACAGAGATATTATATTAATAGGAGTTTATCTTTTAAGTTTCAAAACCATCGCCTAGTCGTCTGACCAATACCTATGCACTAAAGTTTAGTACAAAGAGAATGTTCACAAAACACACAACTACTTGGGATGTCATATTTAACCTCATTCTTGGGATACTATCTATTTTATTTTAATCAATTATAGTACACCGTACACCCTAATAAAAAGTTTTAAATTGACCTCTTACTTAGCAATCGTAGGATTTAGTGGTCCCTTTGTTGGGTTTTTAAAATTCCAGATTTCGTGACATCAACATCACCGATGAATATAACTTGCTCTAATAATAATAATAAATAAAGTGTTATATCTATTTATAGTTTGTAAAATATTATATGTGCTTTTAAGTTGAATGTCAGGATTAATGTTGTATTTGTTAAAAATTAAATTATAAGTTAATTGATGGTTAATTAATAGATGAAAAATTAGCTTATAATTGATAATAAATAATTAATAAATTAGTTTTTATAAATATAAAATAACTAAAAAGAAAATTATTTAATTTTAAATATTACTTTAAATGTTGTAAAAAAGATTTTAAAAATAAAATTTCAATTTTCGAGTAAATTCCTTTCCTTTCTCTTCCTCTCTCGTGTTTACTCTCTCTCCCTCACCATTCCTTATTAAGTAATTTGTCTTTCTCTCTAACCTTATAACATATAGAATTCAAAGTGAGTTAAAAAAAGTAAAACAAAATTGCACGACATGGCCTATAAAAAGACAAAAATCTTATTGAAAAAAATACAACAACGACCTTAATTATATTGCTTTGTTTGATAAAAGATCTTTTTAAAATAAAAATAATTTTCTAGTAGTAATGCGAGTTACAAAGAATTTACTAAAAAAATTACAAAGAAGATGAAAACCTAAAAAAAAAGGGTGAGTGGAGTAATTATATAATATTTTATTAAAATAATAAAAAAGTAATAAAATTAAAATAATAAGGTTATAAATGAAATAAAGTCAAAAAAATTATAATTTCAAACGCTAATTAAAATAACATCTCAAAAAAATTATAAGCCCATGTAAAAATTTGTTAATCAAACATATCTAATTTGACTAAATACACTTTTAAACTAATTCAACAAACTATAACGTGTATTGCCTCTCAAACAATTTTGCTATAAAAATATTTTTCGAAAGAAAAATAAATGGTTTTGCATAACAAATGGTTTATATAAAAAACATAGCAAACAAGCGAAAATTGTTTAGGTAAAAATCCTCTTCCATTTCTCAATGTTGCCACTAATTACACTTTCAACTCATCATAATCTAAAATTGTGTATCTAACTTTTCTGCATGAAGTCATAGATGTTTTCTTATCAACATATATATGTTGCTTGTAATAATAATAATAATAATAATAATAATAATAATAATAATAACAATAATAATAATAATAATAGTTTTCTAATAAAAAATAATGTAAGCTCGTTTGAAGTATACACTGCTACGCCACTATTAAATTAAAAACTTCACAGATAAATCCAACTATTTTTTTTTTACAAAGACAAATCCAACTGTTAGGAAAACAATTTAATACAACATTAAATCATAATTAACTAATCATTATCACTTGTTTTATTCACGTTTCTTAACTAGAAATATTTTCATAGACTTAGCTAACTGAGGGTAGTCTTGAAGTATTTTTTGATCTGAAAGGGTGTCATCCTCTTTTTGTGGGGTCCATAGCACCTCACCAGCCTGTAAGAAATTCAAGGATTTTTTAGAATAAGAAATTCAAATTTTATAGTAATAATACTATAGAAGAAATCACACTCATAACATATGAAATGAAAGACTTTTTTTTAACTTACTAATAATTTGCTCGATAGAAGGGTTTTAAGCTTTTGTAATGCTTCCTTTAAATCTTCAGCTCCATTGATGTTAGGTAGCTTATGTGCTCCTTTAACAGCTACCAATATGATTATCTAACATAACACATCTCAAATATAAGAAAAAAGTGAAAGATCTCAAAATAGCATATATGAAGGAATTTTTTGAGGGAATGTAATTTTTAAGAGAATTCAATTCATTCAATACAAATTACCTTCTTTGGATAATAAATTTGGAAGATTTTCAAAATAAAGGGATTTTATGAAGTCTTGTCAAAACTAAATTTAGAGAATTTCAAATACCACCTAAAACCTAAGAATTTCAAATTCTTTTTTTCAAATTTAAATTTTTGACCCTATATGTTTCTAAAATTGCATATTAGTCCCTATTTTATTTGCAAATTGATCCCTAAGTTTTTCAAAATTTGCAAATTGGTCCCTAAAAATTTGCAAAATAGTCCCCAACTTTTCCAAATTTTTAGTCTGGACCAAATTTAATTGTCATTTTTGCCCCAAAACTTTAAATTTTATAACAATAGCCTAATTTTAAAAGAACAATTCCTTTATCCAAACAACAAAATTTAGAAATGAAAGGAATTCAATTAAAGCATTGGAATTGCCTAGAATTCTAATTTCCATAGAAATTCCAATTATTCCATCCAAACACACTCTCAATTAATTTGCAAGTGATTAGAAAGACACAAAGATAATTATGTAGCCTAAGTATCTCAATGATTTTTCCACTTTGATGTTTTAAAAAAAATATAAGTTAGATAAGATTTGTTAGCTTGATTATGATCACTATATATAAAATATCATATATTCATTGTAATCAACTTTTCTTATTGAATCAATTTCAAATAATTCAATCTTTCACTCAATTGTTTCTCTTTTTATTAGGCTCTACCATACTTCTCAACAATTCAATTGGTTGATGCAATTTTAAAAATTGATTCATGCATAGGATAAACCACATATGGTGTTGAGGCACATAGAATTCTACTTAACAAAGTGATAGTCTTGAAAACAATAGAAATTTTGAACGTTGCAAAGTATATGCCAACATAAAAATTCAATCAAATTTATGAAACCATACCATACCACTGTGTACTTGTTGTCAAACCCACTGAGAAGTTTCTCATTTTCAAATTCCTCTGTTTCCTCATCCAACTGCATAAAACTATTATTAGTTGATTAATGCTAAAGCTCTATAACTAATATTTGGAACAAAATTATGAAATAATCTGTCCAATAGTTGAAATTGAAGTTGATTATAATTTTTTGTCAATGTGCATCATATTCCAAGAAATTGAAGCACATTTTATAAAATATTTTTGAATTAAAAATGATATCATACCATGGTCTGTTCATTGTCAAACCTATCATAACTCTGGCTTCTTATACTTGTCATATCTTTGTTGTTCAAGTTAACTAATGTCTCTTCATCAAATTTTGCCCTTTCTTCATTCGATACTTGGTGATACCATTTTTCTCCATCCTCCTTGCTCCGTTTAAGATCCACCTGCCAAAAATAAGGGTAACCCCTTTAAGGCTTTAACACCTATATGTAGTAATTGATATTGCATTTTGGCTTTGGGAGAATGAATGAACTTACAGATGAATATGCTGCAAAACAGTAACCATGATGTTGATCCAAAGTTTGTATTGTCTCTGTCACAAAAAGGCCACACAACAAGAAGTATATCAAACACAAAGCCTTGTGAAATAAAAAAAGTTCATTGTTAGGCCCCTCCCACGTGGGGCCTTGTGTCGCGGCATTCAGTCAGCTGCCTCTTAACTGCAGGTTTGCAGCATCAAGGGTGTACTTATTCAATTATAACCCTAGGTTGGTCGCCATCCACGTCCTTCGGAGATTGGTCGTGAGGTCAACTAAATTGGTACTGATCACAACCCAACGCGTCAAGGTCGAAAGGTGCAGAGTTCAAAGTGACCAAGTGATCCAATAAATTGGTACCAAACATAGTCCTCGAGCATCAAGGCCGAAGGGCACCGGCATTGAAAGCGACCAATTGATCCAATGAATTAAATTGGTTCCGAACAATTGGTTAAAAAGTAACTAATTCAATTAAAATTATGAAGGTGTTCTATAAAAAGGACAACGAATTGTAAAAATATTGCACGCAAGCAATTCACCTGTCAATAAATTGGTGACACCTTCCTTAGAGGATGTATTAGCAGCTTGTGCAATCCTAGTTAGATCCCTTTGTATTGTGTTTCCCATCTCACACAACATTCCAACCTTAAACAAACACACTAATTAAAACATTTACACATATATGCTTGACATTAAATGTTAATGTATGCAACTAAATCCACTACTAGTAATTGAAGAATAATGAGCACAATTAACAAAAGATTTTTATATTAACAACAACAACCTGAAGCTTAAGCACAGTAATTGTATTCCCATTGGTATCTTTGTTACAAAATCCAATCATAAAGAAACCAAATATGAAGACCATGAAGAACAACAATGGCCCTCTTCCACTTGCATGCTCATGATCATCATGAGGAGGTGCATCATGCATATGATGATGTTCCCTTTCATGTTGTTGAGAGTCAGAGTCACTTGTGAATGATTCTGAGGAGGAAGAATCTGAGTCGAAGAAACTCCCTCCCATGACACCTCCTGAAGAGGCTGAAACTAGGTTGAATTTGCATGTGAATGATAACAACACAATCAGTAACAAACCAATAACAGTAACGTGGTTTCTTAAGAAAATAGTTTGTGTTTTAAATGATGCCATGAATGCACAATCAAGTTATGTGTATTCAATGATTATTGAAAAAATAATCGAGGGAATGAAAATTCTATTGGTGATTGAATTAGAAAAATTGGTGTATTGTTTAATCATATACTTTATTGAGATTTGAATGTGGCGGAGATTGGGGATTTCGTAACGTTAGGGTGAAAAATTGGATTGAGGTTCAATGGATTGGGTCGGGTCGGGTTGATAATACCGAACCGTTATTTAGGGTTAAAATTGGATCCATTTGGAGTGGGTCGGGCCAAGTCGAATATTATTGAAATGAATTTTTTTGTTTGTTTGAGATTGTTAGTGTGAGAATTTGGAGGTGAGTGAGAGAATAGCGATGGCGAGGCGAGTCGAGACTCGGAACGAGTCGATATTGACTCGGATTGTTGAGGCGATTTTCGCGTTTGTGAGACGAGCTGAGTTTGAGATCTTCTTCTTTCTTTTCTTCTTCATCGCTTATATTCTCTTCAAAGATATCGTAAGTTCTTAATTCATATAAGATTCTGTCTTTTCTTGTGTTCTGCACTTGTTTGAAAAATTAGGCTAAATTTTTAAGATCTTGTGTGGGATTCTTAATTCTCAAATTATATATCTATTTTTTTAACTAATTCAAATTATATGGCTTGAAATGCAATTTTTGTGCTTGATTAGTGATTAATACGTTGTGAATTGCTTCCCTGGTTTGATGATTGATTAGATAATTGTATCAAAAATATGTACCTTTGTTGTTATTGTATATACTTTGGAATTACTATGTATTTCTTGTGAATGGATAACTTTATTGTCTTTTTTTTTTAATAGATCTTGTGGCTAATATATATATTACACATACAAATATATAGTTTTATCCTTGGTACATGAAGGTTTATTTTCCTTCAGTTCAAAATGCTTAATGGATGTTTATGTGAAAGCAAATACAAAGGATAATGAATATTTCTATGTTAGGAGTGTTAAACTAATGATAAAGTAGTTTTACCAAAGTCACTAAATCTCAAAGTTAGAGAATCTATTTCCAATTGGGATATAGTAATCATGTAAATTAGGGTCAACATCCAAGAAGCGCTGACACAAACACGATCACGTGATATGAGTCTGCTAATGGTGTATGACACCAACATATGTCGGACATTAATACACATTCAATCTGATGTGTCGGTGCTACATAGATCGAAATATTGGCTCTCGATGTCTCAGGTTTCAATCCATATATGGTTGGCAACTTGTAATTATGTTTTTAGCTGTGAGTTTTCAATGAATGTTTTGCATCAATTGCAGACATCAAGACCTGAATACAATCAAATGTTTGTAAAGAAACCTGGCGGACCAGAGTTTTGGCCCTTTCAAAAGAATTGATGCTTGGACAGGTTGGATGTCAAACGTCGAGAGGTATTCTTAACTCGTCCGGTGATGGTTTTGCATATTTCGTTTTGTATTTGTATCTTTATGTAACTTTGTAGGGAAAACAGGTGAAACTACCACAGATATGTATGATTTTATTATATTTCAGTTAGGTATAGAAATCAAGTAGAAAAGGTTGGCAATATGTTTTCTGTTCTCTGTCTTTGTTTCAAATTTGATGGGATTGTCAATTTGATATCTCTTTATCCCTTAAGTAATAGAAATGCTGGGACCCTCTTCAAGCTCAGATCTCATGTGGTTTACAGTTTAGTAATATTTCACGATCCTTATCTTTAACTAGATACATAAGTGTTTATGTATAGGCTATTTCTATAATTAAATAGTGAATGTGGTTAGTCTGTTTTCATGTTAATGATTGTTAGGTTTTATATAAGTTTTCTCGAATGCTTACCCAAGTGTTTATATCAAAGATAAGTTCAAATAAATTTGAAAATCTGCTCTTTCAAACACAACACATGTGGCATATTTGTGTTTTGTGATGCTGGCAATCTTAATTAGATAGTAGTATGTCGAATAAGAAAAGGTGAAGCAAAATCTAAACACATTAATATTTGACATTTTTGTTGGTTAATTTCATTACCACCCAAGCATTTTCTCTATCAAGTTGAAGAAGCAACTCTACTTTGTTGCCGAAAGCTCTTGTGATGCTTGTATTTTAATAGCAACCTGGTTTCAAAGGTATTCATTTATTCTTACAACTTGTTTGGTTTAGATGATATATCAAAAGCAAGAAGCAATATTGAAACAACTTCATTGATGCATTGGGGCCTATTTCTCTTCTAGTAAAAATAATTTTCCATTTATCAAACTCTGAGTGAAAGCCTCTCGATCATGAAACAAATGAACCTGAGTTGCATTCATGCACCTGAGAAAGACAGATAGACAGATGACACTTGAATCTATATGTAAAATGGAGGATTGCTGTTATCCTCAATGATAGTATTTGAAAATGCAAACATGTCTGATGTTTTGTACCACTCAACCTTATTACACTAATATTGAACAAAGATGGCATTAAAGGCACGGGACGTAAGAAACAATATTCTTGAAATAGTAGATAAATAACTCCTGCTGTGCAAGCATGACTAATGTTTGAACCCAAACACAAAAATTGTGCTTGTTCAAAAAATTTCTCACCCAAACAAGCTTTTAGTGCTTCTACTAAAATGACTTTTGAAACCTTTTAGAAAGCTAAAACAAACAAGCAAAATGGTTTGTTAAGAACACAATTGAAACTTAGCTAACGAAAAGTGCAAATGTTGGTGGGAACACCATTCAAACGTGACACTACAAAAGAGTTTTTGTTCAACCACACTAGTTTTCCCTGGCCATCGCAGATATTTGTTCTACAGGAACTTTATTTGCATCTTTAACTACTTTATGGTGCAATCCAATATCAGAAGCCAATCTTCTGATGCAGTAGATTCCACAACCAGCCAATGAGATTCCACAAAAACTGGTGGTTACATATCGAAGCGGTATAGAAGCTATAGAATATGCAGCAGCCAAATAAGAAGCTGCCTGCCCGCTTCGTCCTACACTGCTGTTTGTTACAAGGAGGCCTGTTTTGCAGTAAATTGCAAAATCTTCAGTTATTCTTGAAGACATGGTATCCACCAAACCCATTTTCAAGAAGATAATAAGCACGGTGAAGAACTTCTTCGGCTGAATCAGAAGAAGCAAGTGTGCAGGTACCTCCTCGAGCTTGGGCTAAAAAACGTACACAGGAGACACCATATTGAAAGAGATACAGATCACCTCCAGAAAGAAAACAATCCAAGCAGGATCGGATGACACTCTCACTATCAGTAGTACTTGTTTGGACGCTGTCGCCGCATCTTGGACATAGAATCTGAGTATTATTGTCAAGAGAGGAAAGTGAACTTATAAAGAGACTGTCGACATTAGTTTGTGTTCCAGTTTGTTGTTCTGCTCTTCCTGTGAAATGGATTACCATTTCCTCACCAACATATATTCCTGTTATCTTACAAAAAATGCAGTTAGCGTAACACAAATGTGGCAGTAACTTCAGTATCAGACTTATAACTGAAAACATAGGATAAGTTTGAAGACGTAAGAATATGAATATATTTACTATGCATGCATGTATATTCACATAGAAACTAAAAGCAAATAAAAGAAAGAAGAGATGACCGTGATGTGCATAAAGGTAAGCCTGCCTCCAAGAGTAAATATGATCGCCAGGTTTCAGATGTTTCCGATCAATCCTATTGAAAAGCACTCCCATATCTTAACCTTAATGTAATAATAATGTGTGTATGCTTTGCCAAGGTGAAGAATGAAATGGAAGAAATGAGGGGGAAAAAATGAACATGAACCATATGTATGCATAATTAAGAACCAAGCTCTTGGATTCCAATCCAAGGAAGGGCAATTAATTATTTCCTTTGACTCTACAGTGTCCACTAATATATTTTTCAGCAAACAATATGCCACATACCGAGGTGAGTTCTAGTATTTTATGCATTCATTTATAAGCCTTTAGCCATTCAAGGTACATTGAATACATTTATTGATATTACTCTAAAAGGAATATAAGTAAAAAAGAAATTGAAAAATTAATGTATCTGATTGTAATTTTTAATTAGATTATCTAAAATTAATGTATCTGATTGTAATTTTCAATTAGATATATTACTTTTTCAATTACTATTTTTATTTATATTTCATTTCAAAAGAAATATCAACATTAAAACCAAAAAGCATTTGCACTGTTGAATACCCTCCTTCCTTTTTTTTATTGTAAATAAACTTCGTTTATCAGATGCAACAGGTAGACTAATAATGAGTACAAACATAACGATAATGTGTTAGTCTATATTCCTTCCACATTTCAAGAGCTAACACAAGTAATTCAAGTATAAGGCAACAATGCATGTAGTGAAAATAGGGGCCAAAAGGACAATACCAAACTAAAAGCTAAAATAATAACAATCAAACTAATATAGTCCCATAGATAGGGATTGGTTGTTAACCACAACAACATTGATATGTAGAGGTTGAAATTCAAACCTGATATTTATTACTTAAGGTATTTGAATTTAGTCACTAAACTACTTGACAAAAAAAAAAACTAATAATTTTTTCATATGCTAAGTTGTCAAAAAGAAAGATCAAAAGTATTACTAATAAACTTTTTATTACACTTTATTTAATTGATTAAATTTTTTCATAAGTTCCACCAAAATATATGAGTTCCATATAAATTTAGTATGACTTATGTGTATTTTAATCAATAAAAAAGAATACGTTAAAAATATATGTTAAAAAGTATATTAGTAATATTATTAAAAAAAATATCTCTATAGTCTTTTTAATCTTATCCAATTAAAGATCATTTATTTAATTTGTGTATACTCTAATCGACTATACCTAATTCAAAAATGATCCATCAATACATAGGTCTGGAGATAATTTGTAAAGATAAAAGAATCATGAGGTTGGTAGTTGTGACCATTGACATCTTCATACAATTCCAAAATGCCAACTAAATTGGTGGAAATTTGAATCTAAAAGTTAATATCACTTTTTTGTGTGAATTGAACTCTTTTCTAAAAAAAATAATGTAAAGTGACTTTAATATTTTTACAAAAGGAAATATTTTGATTTGTGCTATTGACCTTAGACTAGATCCACGTCAGCTTTTGTCTTCTTCCGTTAATTTTCTTATCATTTTCCCTTACCTTCTATCTTTCTCTTTCACAAAAAAAATAAAAATAAACGAACAAGTTAATCGAATTTCAGTTTCTCTTTCTCTCCGCCATGGCTTCCCTCCTCCGTCTTCCAATCGCCGCCGTGATCGTCCTCATCGCGCTATTCGCCTCATCTGTTACCGCTCGTCCATGCCGGACCTTCATCATCTCATCGTACTCTTTCCGTAACCCTTCCTCCAACACCTTCGCCACCATCACCGAGATCCGTTCCATCTCCCCTCTCTACATCAACGAAAAACCCTACGAAATCTTCATTGATCGCCCGATCGAACACAACTTACAATTAGAAACCCAATCTCAAGGCGCGTCGCACCCACGCGGCCCCTTAGGGTTTTCCACCGCTGCTTACGATTTCTCCTCCCTCCGCGATCGCACCAAGGATATCCTCAGCGTCGCCCTCGCCTTGCTATTCGGCGTTGGATGCGGTGCCTTAACCGCCGCCACTATGTACTTGGTCTGGTCCGTCTTTACCGCCCGCCACGAACTCCGCGCCGCCGCTTACGGTGAATTCTCCGACGACGAGATTGAAAGCCCCAAGAAAATGGGATATGTCAAGATTCCGGCGGCTGAGGTGGCTGTTGCTGCTCCCGCACCGCCGGCCAAGGATTCGGTATGAGAAATTTAAGAATGGGATTTTTAGTAATTCATAGTATAACCGTGTGGTTTATGTGTATTGTTAATAATCATAGTCGAATTTTAATGTAAAAGAAACGCCGAAAAGGTGCAAACTCTTGCCCTGTATCAGTAATTGTTTCTCTATTACATGTTTGCGTTCGTACTTGATGTATTTGCAATATTTTAGGATTATTATCCTAGTGTTGATGGTGTTGGTTTTCTATGTTGATCGTTTCAATGTGGAAGCCTGGAATTAAATGTGATCTGCTAAGCTTGATGCAAATGGAACTAATCGTGGTGTATGATACAATGGTAGTATTTTGTTATAGCGTGATTTTATCTGAAAGATTTGCTTTTTCATCATTGTATATTTTATGCAGATTCAGGTTCCTGTGATTAATTTATTGTACAAATGCAAATGATGGATCTAAAGCAAATTCTATCAATTCTAGTGTAGTTTGCTTTGAGAGTTGGTCTTACTTATCATAAATTGGATACTTATCATGGGTAAATCAACCTGGGCTATTTAAAGTTGGATTTGACCTTTGTGAACAATAAAAATAGGGTTAAAGTAGGGTTTTATTTTATTATGACCCAATTATCAGGTTAGGGACAGATTTGGGATAATGGGTGGGTTACCTGTCCTGTCATACATACACAAACCATTTTTAGGTCTACTGTTGAGTTCAAGTTAAAAAATTTGACTTGATCAAAATTTAAGGACCGAGTGAGGAGCAAACAAATCATTTGAAAATGTTTTGATTCTGATAGTTGTTTATTATGGTTCTCTGATATGATATTGTAATAGAAAAAGGTGAAGTTATTGTTCCTGGTCAGTTTTTTTCTTTCCCTTGGCTTTTCTTCCTCGTATTCTTAGTCCTCTTTACTGTCTGCCCAAGCAGTTGTGCAATTTTATATCATTAACATTGTCAAAATAAGCGAAATTTGTGACATTATAAGTGAATGCTGATGATTGCCTGTTGAAGTTAAACTTCAAAATCAATTTTCTCTGTGATAGGACACAATCCATTCTAGCCATGTAAATCTGTATCCATAGTATAGAATTATTCTTCTATCATTCTCTTCAATAATGTAGGAAGTCACTGAAGGCGTAGACTCGATAGAGAGGCTAGCTATGTCTGGGTTTTTATGCCAAGTTTTGAATTAACAGCAGAAATATGAATGAATTTATTAGTTTAAGAAGTGATGATTTGTGAGGAACTGGTATTATGAACACAACTGTATTGTGAGGTAGTTTTGGAATTAAGGGTGTAATAGGGTAGATTGCTGATATTGATATTGAAGAACCCAAATCACTCCTCCTCCTTTAGCTTACTAGAGACTGCAATTAAGCTGTATATCATGGTAAATGGTAAATTATTCCTTATAAAGACAATCACTGGTCCCCCAATTATATCTTATAAGGAATAATTTATAAGGACCCCATTCCAACTTGCCTGTGTATTCTCAAGGGATATGATAGAAGTGTTTTTAAAGGCTGTGATTCTGAGTAAATTTCTGTATAAGAATCTACGGAAAATTTTCAGTATGGAAATTCTTAGTTTTATTATCGTCCTTTGTGAGTGATGTGGAGATTGGTATTTTTTTTTTTTATTACCCGTTCATTCTCATTTCGCATTGTCAACTATTTGTTCATTATTCATTAGTCTGTTTGTCTTTGTTCCTCTTTTTATTTTTTTTTTCAAATGGGAATTCATTAAGAAGCAAATTGAACCTTAAAAGAGAACAACTCAGTTGCCCAAACTAGAAAGATTAAACAGGGAACACATAGCAGCCTTGGGAGCACTAACAGTACTTGTGATCCCACTTGGACACGAGACTAATAATGCAGGGTCTTTCATATTTATTTTAGATGTGGGCTTTCAAATATACTGATATTGTGAATAGGATAAATACAAAGCATATTCATCTGATGTAAAATAAGGAAGAAAACTAGATAAATAAATATTGGAATCAAAATTTACTGTTTTAATCAAGGTAAATTCTATTATAGTGCACAAGTGTGATAGGTTTTGCACCATGCACAACATAAAAAATAAAAATAAAACGCATATTCATATTTAATGATACACCCTCAACATCAAATATTCTCCCTCTTCCTCCGAATCATGTTGGGATCATGTTTCCCAACGCTCACCACTCCGACACTCCCTTCACCATCTTCCATGGATGAAGAAAGGCAACAATGACAGCTTGTTGTGATGGGGACAACGTTTCACAACCTCTCAATGTGGTTGAAACAAAAAGGAAGTGGAATGGAGAAGTTCAGGCCAATGAAAACAACAAAGGGAGAAAGTTTCATCTGAAAAATGAAAGAGAAGGACAAAGAAGATGATCAGAGCTATTTACGAGTGGTGAAACAGTGGTGGTTAGGTACCCAGAATGCAAAAGTAAGTGGTCCAATAGATAGGTCTTGCGAGTTGCAACTGTCATCTTCTTGATCCAGCTTTGTGGTGGTCGAAAATGGCCTCTGAAAATGGTGGCCACAAAAATGAACTTGCTCTAGTCTTAACAGATTAGGGGGGGTTTTGCATGGAAGAATGAGAGGAGTTCAGTGATAGTGGTTTTGTGGCCAAAGATGACCCACAATGGCCAGAATAGAGGAGAGAAAGTGGCGGACTGTGGCCGAAAAGATGGGGTGGTGGGTCTCAAGGAGAAAGAAGAAGCTACTGTGAGATCTATCTATTCTCTTTTGGATATGTATTACATTACCTACTTTACTAGTTTCTGGTGCCCCTTTTGTTTTCCTTGTTTTGATTAATAATTAGATATCTTGGTATGTATGATTTAATGTATATTTTTCAATGTTAAACATGACTTGCTTCTCTTAAAATGTTTGGTTTAAAAAAGATGAAGCGATTCTTCCAGCCGAAGCTTTAGATGGCAAAGGTAATCGGTATGTTCTTGTGAGCAAATGAATATAACAAACGTGCATTTTTTATCACATTGATATGAAATGTTTAGATTGAATTTATTATAAAGTAAAGACATTAAACTTCCAAAGAGAACTTAGAAAAAAGATGATAAGAAGAAAGAAAGTTAAATTCAAGAACAAGTAAAAGCGTTAAATTTATTTGAAACTCACTTGTAACTACTTCGTGACTAGGTAGTAACAGGACTTTTTCTGACGATAAAACAGAGCAACTGTTTCATAAAATGTTTGTAAAATGCTCAAATAGATAGTTAACTACTTATCTGCAAGCATAATAATACTATTCAAAATATGCACCAATTACAAACAAAACAGTGCTACCTCGTCTATTAAATATATCAATTTTGCATACAGATATATTAAAGTTGTCTTTCAATTAATGTTTTAGTTGAAAAAATGACAAAAGTGTTGAATAATTAAAAAGAACAACTTTTTTAGAGTTTATATTTAGAGACATAGATAGTGGCATTCAAGAGGTATCTAAGAATAGTATATAGTTGCGATTTTAATGACAGCAGTCATATACTACTCATAGTAGGTAGAAGTTGGAATACTTAAAGGAGGTAGGATATAAAAACAACTTAATCTTAAAGTCTTCTCTAGAGTACATAATAAGTACATGCAATAAGTTAATGAAATACTAAAATAGTAGCAGCACTAATTCTAGCTTTCACTGTGCCAAGTTCAGATTGACACAAGCTTGTCCTAAATTTCTTATCATAAATGTATATTTTCTTCTCAATCCTGACATAAATAATATAGATGATAAGTGGAATAGATCAACAGTATATTCGACTGAAAATAATACACATACAGAAATTGTCTTAATCGTGGAACATGAAGGTTACATTTTGGAATCATCTCATTCTCAGTATTCAAGTGAGCCAATTGATGGTGGTTGTCCAGAAACGTGGTGAGAATCCGCACCACTGTCGCTAAGCCTTTGTCCTGAACCTAGCGCGTGCGTTTCTACCGCTTGTTCTCCCATCTTCTGAATATCTTCGGGAGAAAGTATTTTGATATACCAAACGTTATTCACGAATGATCTACAAAGAGTCGCACAAAAGATACACACCAATCATGAAAATATCAACAAACATTAACCAAGTGAAATGATCAACAACCGCATGTTATATAATTTGAAAATCAAGGATGGGAAAGTTTAATCGCAAATTCAGCAAAAGTCTTGATGCAATTGAAACTGGTACTTACTCCCACGGATCGTCGCCAAGGAGAAGCACGTCATTCTCCCTGTCGACGAACACAAGCTGCCAGCCTGATCTAAGAGGGTCTTCTAACTTCCCCTCAATTCCAAACATCTGACCCAACTCCTCTCGCAGTTCACGATAGCTGCTGAACCGAGAGATGTCAAGTGAGCGCCCAACCGAACCCGATTTGTAAACCTGAGAAAAGACAAAATTACACTGCTAAATTCAATCGAAGGACAGACAAAAGCTTCGCAGATTACTTAAAAATCATACCTTGACAAATGTTGGGTTCTGGTTTTGTGGATCGATTTGCCCCGCATTGTGCAAAAACGAAGATGAATCTTGCATGCAAGCGTATAGAGAGCCCTGGAATCCAGACTCCCCTAGTTGCATTGTGGATGCATCAGTGTCAGCGGATGAAGTGGTGTAACCTGGGACAGTGGTGGGGAGTAGAAGGCCAGATGAATCGATATTAACACCCGAGAGAGTATGATTTTGGGCATCTGAATCACAATGTGGAGTCACCATTGCAGAATCTTTTCCGGAATATTGTGCATGTGACATTGTGCTGCCAAAGGCATTGACCTGCATACTTGCATACTTTGGCGTCCATGATTGTTGCGGTAACTGTTCAGTCAACAAGGACTGACCGCCTCTAGATAGACTCGATAGATTCAAGAGATTGCCAGTTCCTTCAGAGCAAAGTGAACTAAGCATGTTTTGTCCAGGGGGAACTGAAGCAGTGAACTTCATGTTTGAATCCAGAAAATCTGGTTTTGAATACGACGGTGAAGGCACGTTGGAGGGTTGTCTCTGATGGAGCTGATCATTTTGAAGCAGAAGTGTATCTTGATAAGTATGATGCTGCTGCTGTTGAGCTTGGACTTCTTGATTATTATTTGGTTTCTGAAGAAGGTGCTGAGACAGGTTTTCTGTAAGTAATTGAGCTTGTTGTGGCTGCAGCATATTAGAAGACCCAGAGTGTTGAATTGCTTGCGGCTGCTGAAGTTGCAAAGGCGAGTTATTGTTTCCTGATTGAAGATAATGGATAGGCTGTTGTTGAAAATTCATCATCTGTGGCCTCATCATATATCCACTACCCATATTCTGCAATCCAGCTGCCAACATGGCTTGGTATTGTTGATTCTGATCATTTCCAAGTAAAGATGGGTCTAGTCTCTGCTGCATCCAGGGCAACAAACCAGCAGCACCTTGAAAATTTAGGGAATTGAGACCTTGGTCTGCAGGTCCACCTCTCATCCACATTAGACCATTTGCTGCTTCATCTCTTCCATCTGTAACAAGATCCTAGGTAAGTAAAGGATACTCAAGAAGGCCCTCAGAATAACCACGGCCATTTGTTTCAAAAGCAAGAAAGACACGAAACAGTGTGTGTGACCCCTTAAATGTGGATCAACAGCAGTCACTGTGTTTTGGAAATGAATGGAGGAAATATGAAAGATACAAAATCAAAGGGCTTGTTTGGTTTGAAAAAAATAATTTGTTTTCATTTCCTATTTTCACTAATAAAATTAATCCTTTTTTGGAAAAAATCTTCATATATTTAAAAAAATACATTATGCAGTATCTCACTAACTTCAAACTGTCAATTGCTTTCAATTACATAAGTCATAACTCAAACTACGAGTAATAGTAAAATAAAAGGAAATTTGTAAACTAATTTACACACAGATAGAATGACGTGGAAAAATGTACCAAGCAAAGATGAGGTGCCAGGATGCCATGGACGCTTCAATCTGAGGGGAAACAATGAAGGATACATTGGGAATGTCGTTAAAGGCTCAATTTCCCATAATGACACCCGTGGCTGTCTCTCTCCTGCTGTTGATTCATCCCAACCAACCTATTCACAACGGATAAAAAGATTGAGCAAGTGCAATTCTTTAAAACATCTAATGAAATTGAACTGTGAGAGTATTGAAATGTTACTGCTCTAGTTCAATCTTTTAGTACAATCACAAAGGACTTATGTGTGATACGCCTTAAGTAAACCCTTCTAGTGTGCCATACATAAGCCCTAGATTGATAGTGTAAAGTGTTTTTTATTCTGGTGGGGTGTAGGTTAGGGGAAACCACTGCTATACAATTTGAATATTCAAAATAAGATAAGCTCTACAGCGTCACATGTAATTTCAACCATACGATTAAGAAGAAGGCCAACTAGAACAACTAGAACTACAGGAAAAAATTGCAATATTAAAATCATACATCAACAAATCTTATGGTTTGAAAGAGAAAAATAAATATTAAACAATACAGGATTAGATTGATACAGAAAAGAGCATTTATCAAGCATTGCGAAAAATCTCGGAAGACCGCACCCCTCCTTAGGCACAGTGAACAGAACAATAGGTATCATAATATGTACTGCTGTCTAATCTTTTGAACACCATGCATTGTGATTCTTACTTACCTTGACAGAGCGCCAATGAGAACTCGGCCACCGAACAGCATCCAGATCACTTATGCCAGTTATTGTACCCATGTACCTACAAAACAAAAGTCAGACACGGTTAAGTAAATTCAAAGTAGTACGGTGCAGAACTACCAGATGATACTGTACCTGCGAACACTTGACTCTTCAGTCTCGAAAAGCATCCTGAAGCGCATACCAACAGAAATACGTGTATGATACACGGCTTTGATGTATTTTGAAAGTGGTATGACAAACTCAGACGGACTAGCCCTGCTCATGATGGAACTGTCAAAAGAAGCATTATAATTTTCTTATAAAGAATTCGTAATGGAAATTCAGACAACATTGACAACCTTGGATTATAGAAGACAGTAAAACAGCTATTAGTTGCTGCAGCATGGGCAGCGGCTGCAAGAAGTCCAATGTGCATACTGTCACTGGAAAGAACTGATGATGGCATTACAGTTTGCGGTCGATTGGCTCGACGTATTCCCAAAAGAAGCTGATTCTTCTCATTCCTTAAAGTGAAAATACACGGGACGAAATTAATATCCAGCTTTCAAGGGTAAGAAAAAGAAGCCAAAATACAAAAAGGAAACAAGCACCATATGAAAAGGACAGAATCTCCAGCAACGAGTCTCTTGGCACTAACAAATATACTCCAGCCTGTTGTAAGAAGGTGTCGTTTTGGCTGTCCTGAAATGACACACAAGCAACAAACGAATTAGTAAGGTCTGAAAATACAATGGAAATAAAAATTTGTTCTCATGTACTAGTAGCATAATCGATAATGACTCCAATACATTTCCCTGATTTAAAAATAGTGCACTTAAAAGTTTAAGCTTATGATGTAGCAGAAAGAATGGCTCTGAAACCAAAACTAATATAAGCAAACTTGTGAGGTTAACCCAAAAACAACAGGTAAATAAAATGAACCAATTGAAAGTACCAAGTTGTTACATTTATTGGCTCGTATTTTCCTCTTAAGCGGCAAACCTATTATCAAGTAATGGAAGAGGACAGATACATAAACTTCCCTAACACAAGGTAATATCGACGACCGGTGCAAGACTATAGATCAACATTTTGGAACTCCCTTTTCAGAAGATAATGCTTCTTATTGGAAGGAAACCTAAGCTAGCTGCCATGTTTTTAAGCAGTTAAAAACACAAAATTGAACCAATCTACAGCTTCCAAACATGGAAGCATTTGCTATGGTTAAAAGTTATGCTTGCCAAATTGATCATTGTGTAATGCCGTGTTTGTGGCTCAGTGAGTTGCAGGACATTTTGTAAAAGATATGACAAGTTTCATGTAGTAAAGTATACTCTACTGGATCTCGTTGGAACATTGTTTCAATTTAGTTAGTTATAGGCCAATTCCAAAAGTAAAAGGACAATCTCAATTCCTTATGAAGGACTCATACTGGGACAGATTTCTGACTCCAGAAGACGAAGACAGATTGGACGCAATCGCTCATTTATAAGGGAAGATAAAATTTCCTAAAAACATAATTTCATTTTCTGTTGGCCAGTATTCATAATCAAACAATTCCAAAGTTGTTTAATTCTTGTTAATTAAAGATCACATATCCATAAAAGACTAATGTCAAACATTGATGTTACTTTTCTGATAGAACTGGTCTGATTGGGTATATACTTGGCGAAATGGATTGTTTATTAAAGGAATAACAATGTTTATACTCTGCGAAGTAACTTAGGCAAAAGTTGGTTACAATTCTGTACTGTAATAAACACTTTCTGAAACATAAAAGTAACTGCCGGAAATTAAACCAACTCTAGGAATTGGAGAGCTCAGTCTCTCCCAAACCAACCAACAAAATACAAATTACCAAATGCCTTCCCTTTTCCCTGTCAGCCTATATTTATTATTCTAATTTCCTATAGCAGTTACTGTACACACAACATTTAATAATAATAAACTAAATGGCCTACTAATACTACATAACTTCTGCTCTAACATTAATGTAATTTCTATACTTATATCTAACAAAAGTAGGAAGCATATTACTAACATTTTCTAACCACAATTGCTAAGTCTCCTTCAGCCAACCATCAGGGTCACAATCCATGGTCAGATTACTCAAGTTTGGGTATTATTCATTTCAAGCTCCTTATACAACAGAGGATTGCAACTATTGGAGACGATCCATTGTTTTAAGGTTAGCTGATTTTATTCTGGCTAGTTCATATCAGGATTTAAGATCTAGTCTTGAAGCTGACAGAATTGCCATACACATTGGTGACACTCATCAAAGCAACAAAAGAAAAATGCTACCAAGCAGTTAGCAATATATATCAGGTGTATGTACAAATAGGATATTCCCAAATCTTGGTCATTTATGATAGGCCACATTGGTATGCTTTTTAATGTATACCAATCAAAGCCTTCTCTCACTATGTCGCCGGCTACATGAGTTGATCAATTCCAAAGTATCCTATCATGTATCACATCTAGTGATAGACCATTTAAATGTTAATCTCTCAATACTCTGTCCTATTATTTTCCTTGGCCACTCTCTAACTATATGAATTTCATCCATCTAGTACTAGTATGTCCTATTCTCTTGTGAGTGCACAGGTCTCCTGCATACATGCCCAAATCAACAGTGACGAGACTCTACCATCATTTTTACAACAGGGGCTAACCTGGCTTTCTCTTCAATGATACTAACCCTAATTCTCTTTTGTCCTCTGAACAACTTATTCATCATAATGTTCTCATCCATTCTTGCAACATAAAGCTTGCCTTCCGGTTAGCTCTTTACCACATAGAATTCAGTTTTCACAACATCGCCATTCGTACGGCTATGCAGTAAAAGTTTTTATAACAATTTGAGTAATAATACTTTTATGTCACACAATACACTCAAAACATTATTTCATTTCATTCGTCTTGCTTATCCTATGATTGACATCTTTCTAATTTCCTTCATTTAGCATAATGGACCCGAGGCACATCGCAATACTTTTAATAGGTACCCTATTGTTTGAAAATTATAGATGGGTCACAGTCAAGATTCAGAAATGACATTTATTTTTTTAAAGCTATAGGAACTTATTTTAGTTTTTAATCTATAAGAACTTATTAAATAAACACCCAAAAAAAAAAACAGGGACTTGAAAATTAATTTAATCTTTAAGATAAACCAGACAGTTCTGACTACTTAGTGCCTTAGTTTCGCAAAATTCTCCTCTAAACTGGAGATTCTAAACTAAATCTGTAGTATAACATAAGTATGCACAAACCAGTACTCTGAGAATTTCACAGGTGCCAAGTTCCAAAAGAAAAACATACTCTACCAAAATATTGTTGCATACATTTAAATCCCAATGCAAATAACAAGATTATAAGAATGGAGTTAGAGTCGTACCCCGAAAAATATGTCGAAACTTCCATTCAACGTCATGGAGATCCCTAGCAATTAGTTCTTGTGCTGGTGGTTGCTGTGAGAAATCCTGTATAGCCCAAATTTATGAGAAATGCCTCGACAACCAACCAGAATCAAACACAAAGGCAAAACATGAACATTACCAGTGGAGGGAACACTTTCTCAGCCGCACGACGAGGAACAGAGAATCCTCCGTGTGTGCTAGTGTCACTGGCTGTTAAAGTCTTGCAAAAATAGTTTGACGGCTGCTTACTTGGAATGCCTAATTCCATAGGAAGAAACGTATCCTTCTGCTCGTCCTACATCCACATTTAAAATGCATATTTCAGTTCCCTAAATAGAAAGAGATGTTCATAAATAACACACAATGCAAATGGGTCAACAAGCATCAGGATACCGGAGTCAATGGCTGTAGTGTCATTTGGGCATATACTTCATCTGTTTCAACATCTGCCTGAAAATCAACACATGCTCAAGTTCACTGAGTTTATTACACTATAGACAAACAACCATAACTCAACTATCATAACTAACTCAATGATACAAATAGTCAAATACACTCACATGCATTGTCACATTGTGAAGTTGGCAAACCAACTGAGGTGGCAAGCTAGGATAATTTGGTATATGCCCATCAATTTCTCTGTTAGTTGTGGCAGATACCTGAAATCAATATAAATATGTTCAGCTCAATGTCCATTCATAGAAACTATTGAATTGTTTCCAAATCAAATTTAGCAACAAAGGTTTCATATCCTCCATAGTGTACAAAATTGAAACAAATCAAAGTAGAGTAGGGGAATAATAAAGCATAAACCTGTTCACTATGACCCTGAGGGAAGTAAACCACACGAGTTCCTGCAGTTGGTAGGGACACTAAGGGCCCAGCACATGCATGCCATAGCTCAGAGTTCAGACACTTCTTCTCCCCTCCTCCTCCTACCATCATCAAAAAGAGAAAAGGAAAAAAACATACAAGGATGTTATTGTTCAAGCAACACAAAAGGTGTACTATGATAGAGACACACAATATTTTATATACATGTAATGACTAAAAGCCAAAACTAATACTAAGAATTGTTGCTCCATAAAAAAAGCAAAAAGAGAGAATTGAAATGGATACCTTCATGTCCCTGTTGACCCAACCCTGATGTTGAAAGCTTCATATCATCAAAGCTTTACCCTTTTCCTTTATTTCTCTTTCATTCAAAGACAACAGTAGTATAAATTTAGCAATAACAAAAAAACACATGAAATGAAAATGAAACCCTAGCTTAAAGCCATAAACTTCAATTTGCTTCAAGCCATTGCAATTTCCATTCCATAATCATTTTTCCTCTACCTAACCAATGCACTCCATACTCAACAAAACCAACAACACCAACTTCAAAAAACAAAAATCAAACAAAACCACCACAACATCCCCAAACAAATTCAGCAACAAAAAAAAAAACAACCCTCGAAAGTAGAAGAAGAGTAGCAAGTAAAAAGGTTAGTTTTTTAGTTCAGTTTTGCAAAATTGAAGCAAAACCCTGATGACCCAAAAGCATGACCCAATTGGAATTAACCTGCACGAGTGACACGTTGTTCGAGATCACCATGAAGGCAAATAGAAAGAAATGAAATGAAAAACCAAAGGGCCTCTTTTGTGGCCTATGATTAAGACCGAGTGAGGATTTTTTGCTGAGAAAAAACAAGTGTTTACAGTCACAGTGAGTGATGACAGAGGAGAGAGAATTAAAAGAAAGGGTTCATTTCTTTTTTTTGCATATATAAGGGGGCCCCGACCAAGCTGGACATGGTCACAGTAGAGAGAGAAAGCGTAGGAGAGAGAAAACTTGTGTTTTAGAGTTATGGAACGGTAAATATATCTCAACCGTTCGATTATCCGTACATACTAATCTTCACCGTTTATTTTTAGTGATGTGACAGCAGGCATGTGCCACCATCCTTCACCGGTCACTGTCTCAAGTACGGAGTATTAAGGTGAGAGAAAATTATTACCCTAAAATAAAATAATATACTCACTAATAATATCTATTTTTTTTTAATCAAAATAAAATAAAAATATCATATTGAAATATAGAGGGTAGGCGCGTGCTTTTTGTAAACAAGTAGGGTATGATGAAGGATAGTAATAAGTAAGAAGAAAAAGGTAAGTGGAAAATTATATTGATATGAATGATTGGTGGTTAGGCTCATGTATATAGCTCCATTCCTATTTGCATCCTTTCAAGCATGGACCTCACCTTCGATTACATATATAATATTGTTACTTTATTCTGGAATATTAGACATTATATTTATTTTTATTATTATTTTGGATTACTATAATTGGTAAGATAATCTTGATTTTTTATTTTAATTATAAATGTTATTATTATTATATATATATATGTTGAATAATTGAGCTCATATCCCTTTATAATATAGTCCATTTATTTTATGTTTAGTTACAATTATAAAAGTCATTTTTATTTTTGAAAAATGGTCACAACTACTATTCTTTAGATGATACTCAAAGTAGGTTTCAATTATAATTAAATTTTTTTATTCAAAAAATCAAACAAAAATGACAAAACTTGTAGCAGTGTTTAATTTTTTAAAAGAAAAATGAAATAAATGGGTATATTATAAGTAGCACTGTTAATTGCAATTTTTTATTGCTAAATAGAAGAAATCAACAAAGAGTTTATCTGATTAAAGAAAGTCAAAATGAAGATTGGGGCTCACTTGCATGCTTATCTTGTGGGTCACTATCTCTAACCACTTCCAACTGTCAATTGAGACAAGGAAGAATATTAATTAATATTATTTAATTGAAAAATACAATAAAAATTAAAATTCTCTTCAGGTGTGCACATAAACAGTTAGTTATTTGATGGTGATTTTAATTTAAAGTTTCTCTTATGCGATAAAATTATAACACAAAAGCATGGTTAGGATTAAGTTGTCGTGCCTGTGTGAGACATGATTAAGATGATTTTGTTGGCTTAAAAATTAGTGTGATATATTTTTTTTGATGTTGTTCCTATGACATTAACAAGAATAATTGAGTTCTTGTACTTTTATAATAATCTGCTTTGTTCCCATCGATCTTTTCGAATTAAAGGTGTTGTTTACAGGAGACATTACAAGATTTTTTTGGTATTAAGGAAACATTTATGTTAATCAACACCTTTATTGATTCCAAATTAGTTGAGATGTTTAGTAAAAAAACAATGAGTTGAGATATTGTAGATGAATTATGTTAATAACTTAAAAGGCGTAATTAATGAAATTTCTATTTCACTTTTTATGAGTTCGTAGTTTTATTTTTAAAACTAAGTATATACACTAACAACTTGATAAACTAATTCATCTGGGATGCAAATACGAACTATATTATCTAAGTACTTTTGGGTACTCGAGTTTATAGTTTAAAAAAATTGTTTTCACATATGTTTTTAGGACATTTCTTGATGAATAAAAAAGTATAAACTTTAGATTAAAAAATGAAAATTTTTAAATAGTAAAATTATGTTAGTTATCCTTTAAATTAATTTTTTTTCGATTAGTTTCTTTAAGTTTTAATTTGTATTGACCTTATCTTACATTATAAACCATTCTTTTAATTCACAGATACCTTATTAAAAATATAAACGAAGTCCAAAATCTAGTACATATAAGAATCAGGAAAAGAAGAAGAAGAAGATTGAGTTTTCAATTGGGTTTTCAATTTATGAATCAACGTTACGGAAAAAGAAATAATAAAGAAGATGACGTTGGATGAAGATTATTATTAAGAATAACATAATAAAGAAGATGATGAAGAAGAGAAAGAAAATGAGGAAGAGAGTGCAGATTGAAAAACGTTAACAAATACATGATGAACTTAGACCTGACTTAAAAAACATATGCAGAATTTAGACCTGACTTAAATGATCACAGTGTAATTTTGTCATTTTTAAACATTTAAGAAATTGAATATTACTTTTGTCCTTAAATATATGATCATATTGATCAAATTATGAAAGTTGATAGTGGTATTAAATTTGTTAAAAACACAAATTATTTTATAATTTTATCCTTTAAGAGAGATAATTAGTTAATGTTTTTATTACAATATTTATTGTTAGTTGTAGAAAAATATGTAAATTAAGTAAGGGTGTCTCAGTAAATAAATAATTAAGGCAATTGAAAATTTAAAGAAAGACTAATAAAAAGGACAAATAAATTTATTAAGAAGATATTTAAGGAGGAAGGCAACACACAACTTTCAAGACAATATTTTTATATTTAGTTTTTTAATATGTGTCATAAGAGTATTTGTTATCATTTGTCTTTTTAATGTATATTTTTTCTTGATGTCCTTGCATTGAATATAATATACTAGTACTTTTTTTTTACTATAACTGAAATGGTAAATAAATTTATATTCAACTATGAAGTCCCGAGTTATAACTCAAAACATAGTATTCAGTTTAACAATTTCAACATAAAATAGTAAATGCACTTTTATCTCCACCAATTCACTATTTGAGTCTCTCACTTTCTAAATTCTATAATATGGTCCCATATTTTTTAAAATTTAAAAAACTTTCTGCATAAATGCATTTGAGTTTTATTTTGCTTCTATTCTAAATTGAATAATGAACTAAAAAGTCACTAAATGGTATGCCAAAGCATATTTATTGAAAACTCTTATTTTTCTTTTTGTTACAATTTTACATTTTCTTCACAATTCTATCTTTCTAAACAATACTCAATGACTTACCATATCGTCTTTAAAATGATAAGATTTAATTTTCATATGTATCGCCATATCATCTTTTGACTTACCAACCAAATATTCACTTGATACATCACAAAAATAAGCCCCAAATTCAGCAATGGGATGTTTTGGAATTTTACAAATTGGAGTATTTTTAGATATCGTTTGAATTAGAACTTAGAGATATCACATAGAGACATAAAAGATAATATAATTTATTTAGTTTGTTAAATCTTATGTAATACTTATATAACACGAAAGAATCAATATTGGACTTAGGTGAGACCAAAAGTTCAATCTTCAACAAATATAAAGTGATTAAAATTATTAATAAATGAATATTGAGAAATCAATTGTACATTTAAATATTTATATATAAAAAAAAGCTTAGAAGACCTATTGGAGACAAATGTGTCCATGATATAAGAGTTAAAGTACCTACTTGAGACAAAAAACACAGAGGAACAAAATATTTTCCCTAACTTCTGTTAAATATTTTTTTAGGCTAAATAGCATATGTGGTCCCTTAACTTAATTTTAGGTAACGTTTTAGTCTTTTATCTTTTTTTTTCTAATTTGGTCATTTATTTTAATTTTAAGTGACAATTTAATTCTTTATGTTTTAAAATGTTAACAATATTATCCTTTTTTTTTTACAAAAATTCAAAAAATTCATCAAAATTTTCAATCAAAACCCATAAAATTAATTATATTCTTTAATATAATACAAATTTTATCAAATTCGTAAGTCAAATATTCAAATAAATTCATATTTTTATTCTTTATTAGATGGAATTTTAAAAATCAAATAAAAAATGAAAATATGAGTTTATTTGAATATTTGAGTTACGAATTTGATAAAATTTGTATTATATTAAAGAATGTAATTAATTTTATGGGTTTTGGTTAAAATTTTTGATGAATTTTTGTAAAAAAAAAGGATAATATTGTTAACATTTTAAAACATAAAGTATTAAATTGTCACTTAAAATTAAAATAAAAGACCAAATCGAAAAAAAAATAAATAAATAAAGGACTAAAACGTTACCTGAAATTAAGTTAAGGGACAATAGATGCTATTTAGCCATTTTTATTTGTACTTTTATTATACTTCATGAGTTGATCAATTAATTTTTATTTTTATTTTAAAAATTGGGAGTATTCTGAACGTAACAGTAGAAATTAATTTTTCCATACAGAATGCGATAAAGTTCTCTCTCAAATGTTTTACCAATATTTACTATACAAATTTTTTTTAATACTATTTTGATTACACGTACTATGAATATTTTATTTCATTTGTTAAATAAGTTTTGCTTTTTATTTTATCAAGGTTTGGCCAATATGTATTATGGATTCTCAAGAATTTAAAAATAAAGTTTTACTTTATACTTTCACAATTATATTTATACTTTTACAAAATTTTAAAATGTCAAATATATTTTTCATTTTTTTTTTACTATTTTCTCAAATATTCAATTTTTTTTTACCTTCCAAATATTTATGAATAAAAAAAAATAAGATTTTTCAGTACGTAAAAGTTTTTCGGTAATTATCGAAATTTTTCAGTAACTATCAGAAAACTTCCTCACAAGTTTTTCGGTAGTTTTATTTATTTTTTTTCCAAAAATTTGTGAGGAAGTTTTTCGGTAGTTACTGAAAACTTGTAACTATCGAAAAACTTCAAGTTTTTTGGTAGTGTTAAATGCTGCTTTACCGAAATTTTGTTAAAGTTTTCCGGTAGAAGCCTTCCGTATCGAAAAGTTTTCCGTTAGAAATCTTTTGTACCGGAAATCTTGTTTTTTTATGGTCTGAAAATCTTTAGAATGTAAACAAAATGAATTTTAATTTGGTAAAATAGTAAAAAAAATAAATGATATATTTAGCATTTTAGAAAATTTGTGAGGTATAGGTATAACTGTAGGAGTAAAATTTTCATTTAAAAATGGACCTAGTACATTTGGACTAACCATTTTTAGCCCAACAATTATAAATTGGTTCGAAATACATAGACAGAAATGTCAAAATTTTTTTGACTAGCAGAAATATTAGATTAGTTATGCTACATTAAACTTTTCACACATATAATTTGATGTAATGTTTATTTTTTTTCTTAAATCTTACCTCAAATAAAATGTAAATATTATTAAATTAAATATTATATTCGGAATTCTACCTTAAAATTTAATGTTAGGTGAGTTTATAAAAACAAAACTATTTTATGATGTATATGATGATGATGATAGGACCTACTATTTCCGATTTTGCACATGAATTCAATTCTCATAATTTTAGGGGATGTTTACGAAGAGAATAATTCTCATCATTTTGAAAGGTAGAAAAAAATGACTTGAATAAATTATATAAAGTAGCTGGGTACATCAGTGTCTTTCTGTCTATATAATGGTAGAAAGTGGTAATAGGGTAATTCATTGTTTGGAAACACAATCTCTTTAAAATCCAAATCAGGTGTTGGTAGAAAACATAAAACAAGTATTTGAGGATCTCACTGTATCAGATTTTGTATTTTGTCCTCTAATTAAAAAAAATGATTTTTTTTTCTCATTTTTTTGATTTTGCTATATATTTGAAGTATTTTTAGTAAAAAAACTAAAAAAATATAGTAACTTTGTTCGCGGTCAGATTGCAAATTTCAAAGTTGGATCAACAAAGGTTCACATTAGTTGGCCCCAAGTTGATCTAGTTTGATTTCTCCCTATCTCTATGAAAACTTTTATACCTCTACAATTGGACTATACCTCTTTGAAATATAAAAAATTTAATTTTGTCTCTTTCATTTTCATTCGATCAAAGTTTAAAAAGAGTACTCTAAAATTTTATCCATCACCAAAATTTTAGATAATTAAATTGTTTTCCCCAAAAATTAGGTACATATTACAATTTTTATACCGAAAATTTTAAAGCACAAAATTTTCAATAGTATGAATTGTTTACCGAAAATTTCGCCAACAAAATTTTTGGTAGTTACTTTTATTCTACTGGAAATTTGTGTCTTGAAATTTTCAGGAAATTTCTAATTTTCAAATTTTTGATAAGTAATTTTTTTTTAACTTTTTTAAGTAGGAATGGACAAAAAATTATAAATAAAAAAAACCGTAGTATGACATATCAGGAAAGAAATTTCTGGTAGTTCTTTTTCAATATAGAAATTTCATAAATTTCATATGAAATTTCCAGAAGTTTCAATCGGAAATTTCAAATTTCAAATATTTATTTTTCAATACCGAAAATTTCAAAAGTGAAATTTTCACTTGAGAACAACTACTGGATTTTTAAATTTTTATATGAGACTAACTCTAAATTTTTTGTAGTTATTTTTCAATATCAAAAATTTCATTATGAAATTTCCGAGAGTTAGTTTCATTCAGAAATTTAAAAATCCGATACTGAAAAATTTATTTTTGAAATTTTCGATATTGAAAAATAAATATTTGAAATTTAAAATTTTCGATTGAAAATGAAATTTTCGTATTGAAAAATCAAAATTTCCGATAAGAGTATTTCAAAGAAAAAAAATTATTTTTTCCATAAATTCGAGAACATAAGGTAGGATCAAATATCCGAATTTGTATTTATTTTTTTACTATATACTTAAAGATACTTTAGTAAGTTAAGAAATAAAAATTTTAAATGAGGAGATATAAGTTAAATCGTGGGATACAAAATTCAATTTTTCTTTATCATGAGAGCACTTATTTTGTTTTTTTTTTTATTTAAAAAAGGTTCGTTTTTAACATCATAATAAAATATTCATTTACTCTATTTACATTACACTTTTGATGATTACATCTATTTTTATCTATTGTGTTGTGTAAATTTAATTCATGTATCTTACACGTAAATGTAATTTTAGGTGAATAATTTACATGAATAACATTTTTTAATGTAAATTGAAAAAACAAAATGTGACTAGCAACCGTTTTACATTATTATCGTAACAAAAGTAAACTTTCCCGTTAAAAAAAATTAAACGTGTGAATACATGACTAATTTTTATTCTTTCAACCCAAAATGCACTTTATTTGATAGAAAGGCAAAAAAATGTTTTAATTTAATAATCTTGATTTAAATGAAATTAATTAAAAGTTTTTTTTTTTGTTTTGAAAAAACTAGCTAAAAGTTACTCACATAAATATGACTTATACCAGTCTCTTTTTTTTTTT
>JBBPBO010000004.1:3221963-3317348 GCA_037974295.1 Cicer cuneatum | reverse complement strand
TCTATTGGCCCTTAATACAAGAAACAATGCAATATAATTTTAGTTCGAATACGTTTTTGTTTTACTATTTTTATTTTTATTGATTTACAATTTTAGTTTGTCAATTTCTTAATTAAAAAAAATATACTTTCTCAATTTTTATAATTTTACAAAAAAAATTCACCATCAAATATAAGAATTTATTTTTATTGATGTGTTGAGTTGAATAATGGATTGACAAGTTAAAAAATTACGAGACAATGCATAGGATTCAAAAGAAATAGTTAAAATATATTATTAGTATTTGTTTAGTGTGAATGTGAATGTAAAACATTGTAGGTTTTTTGAGCAGAGATCTTTTCTCTTTGACAAAAGTAGAAAGATGATTTTTGGGTGGATAAAAACCGCCTGTTTTACTTGATTTTTGTTTTAAGTTCTTAAATATTTTTTTGCAAATCAATTTTTAAAAATTCTTTTTAGAAAAATTTAAAAGAAAAAGTGTTTAAAAAATTAAAAAACTTGTTTGGCAACTTTATTTTCAAAATAATGTTCTAAAAAGTAAATTACATAAAATTTGTTTAATTAATATTTCAATTTTTCTTAATTATTCTCTTTTAATTTGAATATTTTTTTAAAAAAATTTAGAATATTATTTATCGTATTAAATTTTAAAAATAATAAAGTAATCATGATATATTTTGGAAATTTGAATCCATTGAACTAATATTTTTTTGATAAAAATAATATATTTTGGTGAAAGTGATATATATTTCATTTTATTTAGTAATATATATATATATATATATATATATATAATTTGTTCGAAATTGACCCAAACATCATTTGTATCTCTCTTAGGCCTCGTGCCATACGTTTCTCACATAATAATAAAAGCACTGCCAAACTTTCATGACAATTTTTGTAATAATCAATTGAGTATTATTGCACATCCCTGAAGCTTGATCAATGTTTCTCAACGTCACAAGCACTTGAACTTTTAGTTTCAATATGTCATTAGGAAGACCAGAAGCAACGGCGTTAAAAAATTCTGGTGTATGCAAATCATTTGAACCATCCACATTTGGATTTGTTGAAACCGAAATATCAAAATTTAGATATATTTTTTCTTCATTAGGAATTAACAACAATATATAATTATTAATAAGATCAACAATAGTATTCTTTGAGGCTAATATAGCCCTATCTTGAAAAATTGATGGGTCATTCATGTTTTTCAAGAATGATGAATAGAGAGCACGAACAATAAATAAGATGGAATCACCTATATTTTTTATGAACAAATCATTTGGAATTTCAAGGCAATTTCAAGGCAGATATCTCCATCACTATCTTCACCAATTGTACCGTCACCAATACCTAACACCGATTATAAGAAGACTTATCTTTGAAGTACATCAATATCTCCACATTTGGTAAGTAACCTCATATTTGTATGTAATGTCATAACTTTACAATAATTCCAAAGGCACGAGGAATTAATAGTAGCATGAACAACATGTCGTCTTGTGGCTTTTGGATTAACTAAAAGAATCTACCTAAAGTCTTCACCAAAAACAACAAATTTACACCCAAATTGAATGTCTAGTCAATCATTGTTTATGAGCGAAGTACATCACTCAAAGTCCTATCAATAGCTTCAAAGCAATTTTTATGTCTCTTAGATGCTTCATCCCATATAAGGAGCTTTGTTTTAGCCATCAATTTTGCCAATGAACTTTTTTTTATCAACGGAGTAAGTTGAATTTTCATCAACATCTAGTGGGATGACAAACTTTGAATGTGCAGTTCTTCCTCTAAGCATTAGCAAAGCAACAATCCCACTTGAGGCCATTGTTAGAACATTATCTCCTTTAGTTCTTAAATCTGGATACACAATCCTCCATAAGTAAGTTTTTTTGTCCATCAATTCAAGACATGATCCTGTTATATATGCCTCTTTGTTCAACAATCATCGTAGACACTAACTGAATATGTTTTGAGGTCGGTGTTTGTCTATCATAATTTAACTCATCATATATGAGTCTATTTTGACTTTTCACAATTCAATGATTAATCTGGTTAAGACTTTTCATAATTTAACTCATCATATATGGGAAACTCACTCAAACTTCTATTGTTTCTAAGCATATATTATTTTTTCTAAATCATTTGGATGTACATATCTAAATTTAGGTTGTAGAAATATAAGAATGTGTGCATGTGGTAATCAACGCTTCTGACATTCAATTGTTTAGATGATTGTACATGAAACAAAAATATAACTAGTGTAACTAACTTTGAATTTTTTAAAATTAAACTTCAGAAATCTAAAAAGATAGAAAAAAATCTAAAAAAATATTTGTGTACCTAATTTAACCTTAGCAAATATTTTTCCTTTCTTTATTTCCTTAATCAAATGGTCAAGTTTTATCTTGAATATTCTACATACTAAATCAGACCTATCTTCTTATTTGAGTTTGTATTTGTACGAAAATGGGATATTATGTCCATGCACATATAGTCATAGCATCTTGATAGTTATGATGTATATAATGCGTACCATCAACAAAAGTCGATGGCAATACAATCCTTCTACCTATTATTGTAGGATTAGTTTCTCCTCTAAAAACAAATTATGTCAAACCTTTGTACATTTCAGCTATTTAAATCATTATGATGAGTTCGAATTCGTTGTAACCTTGAAGACTTAATCAAGCTATAGTCGTCTACCAAATATTGTTGAAACAAACATCTACCAAACAACAATGTTTATTCTTCATTTATCCTTTGTTGGATCCTATAACCATATTCGCCGTTTGACTGTTGGATGACTTTCAACATTGATTGATTTTCTTCGAATTGAGAATAATGAAGAAAGTTTCCTTAAAATCGATTGAGAGGAAAAGATATCAATTTGATCATCGTCGTTTAAGACAATTTAAATATGGCAAGGAAGAATCAAATCTTATATGATCTGAAAACTTATTCGAACATTTATTCATTAACTAACATGACTTATATAAAAAGTTGTTTATATCTTTTGGAGAACTAAAATGGCAAATAAATGATTTAAATGATAGTCAATAATATTTTTTTTGGAAATGTCAGATCATATAATGTAGCAACTTGGGAATGGATTAATTCAATAAAACTATTAAGATTTGTGACGTTGATATTACAAAATTCTAAGCATACTTAATCATAGTTATGACTTTGTATACAATTTTTTTTTAGAATGTAAAGATATATTTTCTTTGATTTTAAATATAAACAAAAAAAATTAGTCTTTTATAATCTAAAATATAAACAACTTTCAATAATATTTACTATATTAAATATTATTTTTTTCTATAATACGTTTCATTTAATTTAAATTTTTTTCCTCCTATTTTTAATATCATAATTAATACATTTATGTTTACAAAGTAATCCATGAATAATTTCAAAAGTTAAATTTATTTATTTTCCAATAACAATAAAAATGTATAAGGATAAAACGAATTAGAAATGGATTAATTCATTATTGCCATTAAAGATTTGTGATCTTGTGCCAAACAACATTCTAGACATGATGCACTTACCAATTACATGTGTGTGGTTTAGTTTTCAAAGTGAATTCATTCATATCTTATCTTAAAGAAGTAATTTGGCATATGTTTAGTCATTGTATTGAGCCCAAAAAATTCCTTGATCAATAGAACCAATCATTTAATGGAGACATTGTTCTTTACATGAAAATGAAAAATCGTTGGTCTTCAATGAATTAAATGAATGCTACTAATTAAATTCATGAACCGGTATAGAAAAATTAATTTAACATGTATAGAAATGCCCCCTCGAAAATGAAAATGATTTAAATATATTCAAACATGTGCCTTGAAAATAAATATAGCCTCTCAAATCATTAAATTTTTTCCATCCATTCTTCATTTATCCTTTTAATCCTATGCAAAGACTCCATCGACCATTGCATAGAAATTACACTAATAACAAATGAATATTACACTAAATAGTTAATTATTTTCTGACTATGTAATAAATGTGAAGCATTTCAATATTTTGTGAAGACCAATTTGTTACCCAATACAATATGTGCCCTTTGCAAGTCTACCAAAATTGAAATGACATTCTTTAATGGCTTTCCAATTTTTAAATTCATCTTCCAAAGCCACTTATTACTCATTGTCAAAGGTATTATAATTTATTTTTTCAATGTGGACCTCGAATTCATTACTCTTTGAATCACATAAAGTACAATATTGTCAATTGATGAACCAAACTCTTTTGTACAAAGTTCCGGTAACATGTGTTTGATTTTTTATTTTTATTTTTAAAAACATATTAAACAAAATCAAATTGTATACAATTAAAATATAGACGAAAAAAATTTAATAATGTTTGGCAAAAATCCAACATTTGAAACCGAAAGTACTTGTTCGAATTAAGCAATATTGCAGGATCATATGAAACTGAAAAAATAAAATAGAGACAAAACAAATATATAACAAATAAAAATAATGAAAAGAAAGACATTAGTTACAAAGAAATATATAGCAAATAAAATATGCAAAAAGTAAGAATATTTTTGAGATTGTTCAAAGAAAAATTCTATACAAAACTCTTAAATGTTATGATGATTCACAGCAAATAACCAAAAAATACCAAAAAGATTGAAAATGAAAAAAGAACCCCAAAAAGAAGTATATATATATATATATATATATATGAAGCCGTAAAATGAGAATTATTGTCAATTTTATTTTACACATATTGAATGAATATGAATGGTTAAATATATATTAAATACCACTTGTGATCTCTTAACTTAATTTCAGTTAACGTTTTAATCATTTATTTATTTTTTCTTTCGATTTGGTCATTTATTTTAATTTTAAGCGACAATTTGATATTTTATGTTTTAAAATATCAACAATATTATCCTTTTTTACAAAAATTAAAAAAATTGATCAAAATTTTCAACAAAAACCCATAAAATTAATTATATTCTTTAATATAATACAAATTTCATCAAATTTGTAACTCAAATCTTCAAATAAACTCATATTTTCATTCTTTATTTGATGTTGTTAGAGATAAAAATACGAGTTTATCTGAAAATTTAAAAATACCTATTAGGTCTGACAAATTGGCTCGTATGTGTGTGTGTGTGTCTATGCAAAAATAATAAAATAAAAGATTTATCATATTTTTGTAATATAAATTCTTTATATTTATGTAATAAAAAATTATTTATTAGAAATTTGAAATCTAATTTTTTTTTCCACTTTCCATCACCTATCTATAGTATTCTCTCTCAAAATCATTATGCTATGAATTTGACAATTGTGTTTAATTCTTTTGTTTTATCTATAATTGTTGTACATATATACATTACATCTTTTGCAAAGAGTAAAAAAAAACATGAATGTTATGGTTGAACAATCTCAACAAAATTCACATTTTTTATCTATCTATTAACTATTTTTAGAAATAAACAAAATATTTTTTTAAAGACTCTAACACAAAATATACTTTTAAATAAGATAATAGGTGAGACCAAAATTTTAAAAAGATGAGACATAAAATAAAAGAAGTTGAAACTTTAATTTTTGAAGTAGATTTAATTTATTTAAGGAAAAAACAACTTATTAACTCCTAGTGATAAAGATGCAACTTTTGATCTGTTAGGTCGCATGTCCAGTTTGTTAGGTCGCATGTCCAGTTTAGGGGAGTAATTGTCAGATTGATTGGTAGTATAATTGTTGATTTAGTCTTCTAGTTGGTTAATAAATGTCCCAAATAATAGGATAGTGTAGGTAACATTTAATTATGTTGTTAGGAGACCGAGTAGTAAGGCGCGCGATTTTGCTTCTGGCCGCGTTTTTCTGCTTCTGGTAGTTCTGTTTCCTTCTGTTCCTTCTGTTTTACTGTACCGTTTCTTCTGGTACTTCTGTTATGTATTTTGGCTATTTAATGCTCCAGTTTTAATTAATAAATAAGTTTTTCCCATTCAAGCATTGAGATTATTGTACTAATCACTTTAACAATTGGTATCAGAGCTTCGAAAGAAGCATGATAAGCGTGAAAGTGTGTGGATAGTGAAGTCCAGAACAAACACGAGAGTTTGAGTGTGTGAGAGTAAACACAAAGAGATTAAGATGTCAATCTTAGAAAGGTTTGTGCAGCCGTCCATTCCCAAATTTGATGGCCATTATGATTACTGGTCAATGACAATGGAGAATTTCCTTAGGAGCAAGGAGATGTGGAACCTGGTGGACGAGGGAATTCCAACACCAGCAGTTGGAAATACACCAGTAAGTGAAACTCAGAGAAAAAGTGTGGAAGAGGCCAAACTCAAGGATTTAAAGGTGAAAATTTTCTTGTTTCAAGCTATTGATAGAGAAATATTGGAAACAATTCTTGACAAGGGAACATCGAAGGCGATTTGGGACTCAATGAAACAGAAGTATCAAGGGTCCACGAAAGTATGAAGAGCACAACTTCAAGCCTTGAGGAAGGAATTTGAGTTACTGGCCATGAAAGAAGGAGAGAAAGTAGATAACTTCTTGGGGCGGACTCTAACCGTGGTCAACAAATGAAGACAAATGGTGAGGTGATGGAACAAAGCACAGTGGTTAGTAAGATACTTAGATCATTGACCTCCAAATTCAACTATGTTGTTTGCTCAATAGAGGAGTCAAATGATCTAAGTACCTTGAGCATTGATGAACTACATGGAAGTATGCTTGTTCATGAACAGAGGATGTAGGGACACCAGGAAGAAGAACAAGTGTTAAAAGTGACATATGATGAAAGATCAGGCAGAGGAAGAGGTAGAGGCATGAATAGAGGAGGACGAGGTAGAGGACGAGGCAAACAATCTTTCAACAAAGCTATAGTTGAATGTTTCAATTGTCATAAATTGGGACACTTTCAAAATGAGTGTCCGGAATGGGACAAAAGAGCCAATTATGCAGAATTGGATGAGAAGGAAGAGCTTCCGCTGATGTCTTATGTTGAGATCAATAATTCAAAGAAATAGGTAGTTTGGTTTCTTGACTCTGGTTGTTCTAACCATATGACAGGAAACAAGCAATGGTTTGTGGAGCTGGATGAGCAATTCAGTCATTCAGTGAAACTTGGAAACAATCTTAGAATGCCAGTGAAAGGGAAGGGCAACATCAAACTTGAAGTAGAAGGTGCAACTCAGGTGATCTCTGAAGTTTATTATGTTCCTGAGTTGAAAAATAACCTGCTGAGTATGGGTCAGTTACAAGAGAAAGGGTTGGCTATTCTAATACAAAATGGAGAATGCAAAATCTATCATCCTAGAAGAGGACTAATCATGCACACACGTATGACATCTAATAGGATGTTTGTAGTTCTGGCTAATGTTCTAGAGCATACATCATCTGCATGTCTAAGTGTGAGAAGTGATGATACTAGTGATTAGTGACATAAGAGATATGGTCATTTAAGTATTACCAGTCTGAATTTATTGCACCAGAAGGAACTTGTCAGAGGACTCCCCAAGTTTCAGATGCCAACCTATGTGTGTACAAGCTGCATGAAAGGGAAACAACATTGGAAGATCATTCCAAAGAAAAGCAAGTGGAGAGCAACACAGAAGCTACAACATGTACACTCAGACATTTGCGGACCTATCACTCCAAAGTCATATGGCAAAAAAAAGGTACCTATTAACTTTCATTGATGACCTGAGCTGCAAGCTTTGGGTCTATTTTCTGAATGAAAAGAGTGAAGCCTTAACAACATTTAAAAGCTTCAAAAATGTTGTGGAGAAGGAGTCTGGTTTATCTATTTGTGGATTAAGGGCAGACAGATTAGGGGAGTTCACCTCCAAGGAATTCATAGAGTTTTGTAGACTTGAAGGTATTAAGAGACAGCTGACTACAGCCTACACTCCTCAACAAAACGGGGTTGTAGAACGCAAAAATCGTACCATACTTAACATGGTACGATGTTTGCTAGAAGAAAAGAAGATGCCTACTCCATTCTGGCCAGAAGCTGTGAAAACGACATGCCACATTATCAACCGAAGTCCAACTTCTACTGTAAAGAATAAAACACCAGAAGAATGCTGGAGTGGAGTTAAGTCTAATGTTGATCATTTTCGAGTGTTTGGATGTGTAGGAAATGTACATGTACCAAATGCAAAGAGGTTAAAGTTGGATGCTCGAAGTCAAGAGTGTGTACTGATAGGGTATAGTGAAGAGTCTAAGGGATACAAAATGGTCAATCCGACCACAAAGAAGGTGATAATTAGCAGAGATGTTGTGTTTGAAGAAGGAAAAAGCTGGGATTGGAGAAAGACAAAAGGAAAAGCTAAGAATGACATTCTTGACTGGGGAGAAGTTGATGAAGATACATATGCTTCTAGTGATGAAGAAAGTGAAGAAGAAGGATAATCTGGTCAAAGTAGTATCTCCAGTGATACTGCATCTGGTCACAGTAGTATCTCCAGTGATACTACCACATCTACACTTCCTAAAAGAAGAGTCACTCGAGCTCCATCCTATCTTCAAGATTATATAAGTGGAGAAGGACTTTCAGAAGAAGACGAAGAGGTACAAAATTTAGTTTTGTTTATATCTTCTGATGATCCTATTAACTATGAAGAAGCAGTAAAACTAAAAAGATGGAGGGATGCAATGGATATGGAGTTCAATGCTATTGTAAAGAACGAAACCTGGGAGCTTGTTGATGCACCAAAGGAGGTCAGAGTAATTGGTGTAAAGTGGATCTATAAAACCAAATTAAATGAGAAGGGTGAAATAGATAAGTGTAAAGCTCGTCTTGTGGCTAAAGGATATGCACAAGAGAAAGGAGTAGACTATAATGAAGTCTTTGCTCCAGTTACTAGGTGGGATACAATCCGTACAGTGATAGCCTTGACAACAAGAAATGGATGGACAATTTTTCAACTTGATGTCAAAAGTGCCTTTCTTCATGGTGAGCTGAATGAAGATGTTTATATTGCTCAACCTCCAGGCTATGTGGTCAGTGGGGCAGAGAAGAAAGTATACAAATTAAAGAAAGCACTCTATGGTCTAAAGCAGGCACCAAGAGCGTGGTTTAGCAAAATTGAAGGCTACTTTATTAAGGAAGGGTTTGAGAAAAGCAGCTATGAGCACACCTTGTTCATCAAAAGAGAAGAGAAGAACAAGATCCTAATTGTAAGTCTCTATGTTGATGATCTCATTTTTACTAGCAACAATACAATTATGGTGAATGAGTTCAAAGAGTCTATGAAAAAGGAGTTTGAGATGACTAATCTGGGTAAGATGAAGTATTTTCTGGGAGTTGAAATACGGAAAAGCTTCAATGGCATTCACATTGGTCAGAAGAAGTATGCTGAAGAAGTTCTAAAAAAATTTGGTTTGGAAAGTTGCGATGGAGTTAAGAATCCCATGGTTCCTGGAAGTAATAGACTAACAAACAAGAAGATGGTAAGAAGGTAGATGCAACCTTATTCAAGCAAATGGTGGGAAGTCTGATGTACATGACAGTCACAAGACCTGACTTAGCTTATAGTGTTTGTCTAATAAGTCGTTTTATGGCCAATCCTATGGAGTCTCACATGATGGCAGCCAAGAGAATTCTCAAATACATTAGAGCTACCACTGAGCTCGGTGTATTCTACAAAAGGGGATGTAAAGATGAGATGCTAGCCCACACGGACAGTGACTATGCAGGAGATTTGGATGATCGAAAAAGCACTTTTGGTTATGTTTTCATGCTAAGTGGAGGAGCAGTAGCTTGGTCATCAAAGAAGCAGCCAATAGTGACACTTTCAACCTCAGAAGCAGAATATGTGGCAGCTGCTTCTTGTGCATGTCAGTGCATTTGGTTACAACAAATACTTAAACAGATTGGAGGCACTCAAAGTAAAAGTGTCAAGGTACTGTGTGATAACTCTTCTACAATAAAACTTGCAAAGAATCCAGTCTTCCATGGTAGGAGTAAGCATATTGATGTAAGGTTTCATTTTCTAAGGAATCTCACGAAGGATGAAGTGATTGATATGAAATACTGTGGTACAAGTGAACAATTGGCTGACATTATGACTAAATCTATGAGGCTGGAGGTGTTTGAGAAACTCAGAAAATCACTTGGAGTGAAGTCAGCTGGAGAAGTAAACTGAAATGCCTCTGGCATGTCCAGTTTAGGGAAGCAATTGTTAGGTCGCATGTCCAGTTTAGGGGAGTAATTGTCAGATTGATTGGCAGGATAATTGTTGATTTAGTCTTCTAGTTGGTTAATAAATGTCCCAAATAATAGGATAGTGTAGGTAAGATTTAATTATGTTGTTATGAGACCGAGTAGTAAGGCGCACGATTCTGCTTCTGGCCGCGTTTTTCTGCTTCTGGTAGTTCTGTTTCCTTCTGTTCCTTCTGTTTTACTGTACCGTTTCTTCTGATACTTCTGTTTTGTATTTTGACTATATAATGCCTCCAGTTTTAATTAATAAATAAGTTTTTCCTATTCAAGCATTGAGATTATTGTATTAATCACTTTAACATGATCTCTCTTCAACAAAATGGTAATAATATTAACAATATACTGCTAAATATTAATAGATATTAATAATATACTATTAATTATTAAGAGGGTCATAGCCTCATAGGACGTTGTTAAAATTTCAAAAAATTAAATGTATTCACTTATTAAATTTTCACTTTTAATATTTTTAACAAGTATCCAACGTCACTTGTTAGTCATTCTCTTATTAATATTGGCTTTAGTTTTTTTTGAACCAAAATTTTATCATCTGATTTATTATCATGAATTTCAAGATAAATAAATCAGGGCTCACAAATTTGTACTGTTCATTCAATTGGCGTCATCTTTAAACCAGATAAGGTAACGAGAGTATCTTTACCTTCTTCAACTTTCTATTATTTTCTAACTTCACTTTCATTTTTTCTTCTGCAAACTCTAATTTCAAAATTGCCACAAAAAAATGAAGCATTCAATTTCATTTGGGTCGTTTCAATTTTTTTTCTTTCCCTTTATGCAATTATGCTACCATGTGTATATGAGTGTTTTTATTATTATTATTTTTATATGTAATAATTTAGTTATAAAAATTCATGTGAAGTTAATTAATACATTTGATGTTGTTGATAAGGTTGAGTTCAGAGAACAATGGAGTTAAGAACATTTACCTTAAAACCGACACACTTGTTTCCAACATTCACATGTCGTGTCAAATATTATAATTTCCAGCATTCACATAAGAACGATTTTTCACTGAAAATCAGTAGAAGAAATTTGGGGTTGATTATTTTTAGTGGAGAGTGTATACTTAGGACAGAGAATGCAAATGCATTTGAGTTTGGACTTGTAGCACCTGATCAAACAGTTGAAGAGGCACAAAATGTTGTTAGGGTTCATGCACAAGATTTATTGCAAGTTAGAGATTTGTTAGAGTCAGAGTCATGGAAAATAGCACAAAAAGTATTGAGAAGAAGCTCAGCACTGTTGAAGAAGGATATCTACACCATAATTCAAAGCAAGCCTGGAAGTGAAAGGCCACAATTAAGGAAGCTCTATTCTACTCTCTTCAACAATGTTACTAGAGTAAGTGCTTTTTCAATCTCCATTTATACATTGATATAGACTCTGATTTATTTTTTTAGACAAATATTAGTATATATTTTCTCCTTCATTAGAGTTTTTGAACTTCGGTCTGATAACTCCTCTAGATCTTTTAACCCTTAGATCAAACCAGTTGAACTATACAATGCTCTAAAAAAATTTGAAGTGTTTTTTGAAATGACGCACGCACATCAAATAATGCAGATTGAATAACACTTTATCGCATTATGAGAGTAAAACTTAAACATTATTGAAATGCATTTTTGGCATACTATATGTAACTTATGTGTTATTTCAATGTGGAAATTATGAAGCTACAATAATAAACTTTTGCAAGCAGCATGTTGAAAGGAATTCTTACTTTTGTTCCAAACGCGTATGGAATATGGTATCTATAAAGTAAGTGAATTTTATCAAGGAAATAAAATATAAGAATTAGAACAGCATAAATTGTTAACTTGGAATCTATATGTGGAATTAATTAGGCTTGATCTTCAAGTTGGTTTTGATTTTTCCTTCAAACTAGGATACCTTGTCATCAAGAGTTTATTGTTGTTTTGTAAGCTGATTTGAATTGATGTTTATTCTTGTATGGTGAAAAATAATGCAGCTAGATTATGCAGCAAGGGATAAAGATGGACCTGAAGTATGGCAGTGTTATGAGAACATTGTTGCGGCTGTGAATGAATTTCTATCAAGAATATAATAATAATAATCCATAGTGTTTTGATCAATGGGAGACTAAGCAATTCTTGATAAAGTTTATGTTGAGAATTAGCCAACTATAATTGTTGCAAGAGAGTGATGTATTGTGATATATGGAATACAAAGTAGTTGAATGAAGAAAGGGACCCTGTTGCATAGATCATGAATTTGGTCATTTAGAGTTAGCTATGAGTGTTGAGTGTCTAATTATAGGTGCAAATATGTGCTCTGCCTCAGTTTCCTCAGGAGCTAAAGAGAAATCTAAGCCAACTTTTGAAATGTTATTCAACTGCAAATATGAATCTTCCTTACAAATGCCTTAAAAGATACACATTAAAGAATTAAAAATAGAAATTTTGGATTGAATACACTACTTCCAAGACATTTTCATACTTTGAAAAGACAATATTTTTGTATTTGATTTATGTTGCACTCTAAATTTGACATTGCAACTCCAGTTATAATCGAAATAATAAAAGAAAATAAATACCGAATAGCTCATAATTACTCAAATATTTTAAAATATTTCTAAAAGTACATTGAATTAGTGTTTATCACTTCAAATTTTCATTGTTGGTTTTAGCCTTTTACAATGCACTCCTGTGTTGTATTATTGGATCTCCACATAATGCTTAGTTTTCTTTGCCATCTGTTGTTTTACAAAAGTTTGTGTCAAAACTTTGAATGACAAAAATAACTCTTTTATTTGTTAGATGCTACTAAATTATTTTTCTAACTCAAAATTTAGATAAATTTAACAATTTTTTAACTCAGTATTTGTGTCAGTTGATTTGAGATTAATTCACTTTGAAAGCAAGTTGTAAGTTGTTGTGATCGGTTTTATTTTTATTTGGAATTGTTGTTTGTTGGTCTTTTATTTTGAACTCAGAATTGTGTGCAATTTATAGAAGCTTTTGCATCATTGCCATTGTCCTTCAAAGTATGGCCGATTGTCATTCAAGGAATGGTCTTGTGTCCTTCACGACATAGTTTGTTTGTCCTTCAACATAGTGCTTCATTGTCTTTAAAATTATAATCGTTGAGTTCAATTCTAACCTTTAAACATAAATTTGAGAGACTTAGAAAGTATTTATGAAATTTCAGTTTAATTTCAAGATGCTGTTTATCTTAAAGTAAATATCTAAGTAATTTCAGATAACAATTTAATGAATTTATTTATTTATTTATTTTTGTTAGTGATATTTCACCACACCAAACCATTTATATATCTTTCAATTTTCCACTCTTTTTAGGCTGTGCTGACAGCGAAGTTTCTGCTGTCATAATAGTCCCCCAAGTGGACAATAATAATTTTTCTTGAGCCATTTATCAAATCAAGCACCCCTTTGCATTATAATCCATATATTAACTCAATTATAAATAAAAATATCAAACTTTCATATATATATGAAATTATTAATTAAAGATTAAAGATAATAGTTAGTTTAGTTTTCTTAATTTTAGGTAAAATAAGAAATATGTTTTGATCTTTACTTATATCTAAATTAAAAAAATATAAATATTCTGTTTAGTTTAATAAACATACACCAAAAAATGCAATACAATTTTACACATTAATCAAACAAACGAGAAACTACAATTTTGTCATGTCATAATGATGCTACCATTATTTAATATATCTTTGTAAAAATAAAGTGATTCGGTAGAATACAAATTTTATTCAATTTCTGAATAATATTTAATAGAATATGTAAAATATTGATATTAAATATAAAAGATAGAAAAGTAAAAATTGAATAAAGAAAATTATTAACAATAAATGTAAAATACTATTTATATAAAAATCTCAAAATAATTATTATAACTAACTTACGATTAACTAATTTACTACTAAAGTAATTTAAACTCAAAGTATATCTATTTTCTAGTTAAGTGTTGAGAGAGTATTATATATTTATACACAAGATCATGAATTTTCTTCTTAGCTTATTTTTGCTTGTATTGACTTTTATATATAAACAAAATTTCCTCCATGTGAGACCAACTTGAAGACTCACGACAACAACATGCGACGGAAACAATTTAACCTCCTGATTACGTTAATTGCCTCGTTGGTGTTGTGGTCATGGAGCTTTGTTGTGACACAAGCTGACCCTCAATCACGTTTAATCAACAAAGGTTGTAGTCAATACAACGCGACCAACTTGTCCAATTTCTACCAAAATCTAAACGCAACTTTTTCAGACTTGAAATCACAAGTGTCGAATGAAAACAAGTATTTTGCAACTGCACAATCAGCCAGGGGAGCAAACCCTGTTTATGCTCTGTTTCAGTGTAGGAATTATCTCTCCAATTATGATTGCTCCGCCTGTTTCGACGTCGCCACCGCACAAATCCGTAATTGCTCCGCTGGTTCCAACGGTGCTCGTGTCATTTATGATGGTTGCTTCCTTAGGTACAACTCTACCTATTATTTCTTTAATTATATTATTATTATTATGATAAGGTTGGCATTTCGAGTGATACATTTCACATTCACATTCACACGTACACAAGCTCGGAGGAATTAATATTCATTTGTTTTATAAAAAAAAAAACCTTATATATTGATTTGTTAATTACATTAATAGTAATAACTAAAATTATGTTTTATTAAAAATTAATTGTGTGTCGTGCTTTTAGATTAGCTGTTATGCTTTATGAATATGATGAAAGTTTCATATGAAAAAAGAAATTTGTGTTAACGTTTCATTTGAATTTAGTTATTAGGTAGTATATCATTATGCATTTGCATTTTTTTGACTTAAAAAAAAAACTAAATATTGTATTGAGATTTTTGGTAAGAAGACGTCACGGGGAATTAAAAGAGAATAATTTAATGGATTGTCTAAGATGTGGGTGTGGGCCGGCTGTGTACCCATATTTTGGTCTTTGATGTAATCTTTTGTTTCTTAATATAAAAATATTTGTACAATATTTTTTGAGAGAAAAAATAATATAATAGATATGATATATTAATAATATAATAAAAAAATAAAATATTTAAGAATATACGGTAAAAGAAAAAACTCATGTTTTGCCATCATGATCATAAAATAGTTTATCGGATAAGTATGACCCAGTTGTTTAAGAAGGGCAAAATTTGTGAAGGTGAACTACAGCTTGATTCCCCACATAATATATTCTTGAAAAATGCGAGAAATCTTCTACAAGCTACGACTTAATTAAGCTGTCTCTAGTACAAATTAATTTTATATTGTAGTATATTTATTGTTGGTCCAATTCCTTCGCTAGAAAAAGTCGCTGTTTTAGAAACAATAGATAAATAAATAGGGATGCTATAGCGGATTAAAATGTTTTGTTTACTCAATAACATATACAATAAATTGATTTACACATTAATCATGATCATGATGGTTCATGCTTATAAAATAGTCTCACACACACACATATATATATATATGTAAAGAGAGAATGATTGTTTTCTATCAAAAATATATAATACTATTTTTTTTATTTTTATCAAAAATATAAATGTACGTATTAATTACATAAATTATGTACTCTTGCTTTATCATGCATTTTGTCTTAATAAAAAATTCTATTTTCTCGTGCAATATCCATACATCAATTAGTTAAGATTAATTTTTAAAAAATAGAGTAACAATTTTGGAGTTGATATTTATCTCTTATTGTTCTTAACATTTATCTTAGTATTTTGGTCATTATCTTTATAGAAGACATAAGTTAATGATAAAAGAAGAATATTTATTTGCAATTTACATATTTTCTTAATTTTTAATCGGTCCAATTGACCAATCCGTCTTATCTCATATTTCAACAATTAAATACGATGAACTAATTTAAATAGTCAAATTAAAACGATTCACTCAAAATGACAGATTAAACAAACTAATTCAAAATATTCATCAATTTTGCCCCCATAATATCAATAGGTGGAAACATGCCACCATAAAAATCTTTCACCGTAAAAGCCATCTAAAATGAAAATAAATTAAATTAAAAATAATTTTTTTAACATCTAATTTTTAAAGAAATTGAACATTAATAATTTAGAGTTCAGTCAAAAAATAATTAAATTCTGATTAATAATTATTTCAGTCAAAGTTTGAATTCTAATCCTTCAAAACAATTTGTACTTAATTTAAATTTAGTAACAATTTGAGTTCAATTACTTAGTTTAAATTAAAATAATTTAATAAATATATAATAAAAATTATTTTTAAAAATAATTGAAAAGGTGAAAACTTATCATTAAAGTAACATTAATAATTATTTTAATCCTGTCTACGGGAGAATTGAAATCGTTACTTAAATTGATTATTTTTGTGTTGTTATAATTTTATATTAAATAACAATAATTTTTTATATATGTAAAAAGTCAATAGTATTTACTTTTTCCTTACAAGTAAACACAAAAAAAGTCATCGCATAATTGAATGCTACTAGAGTAGTAGTTGACCCTAACATGATTTTATTTTGACACATGCAACGTTAATATGATGAATGATGACGCATATTGAACTTGAGATTTCTAATTTCTTTACATTTAATATATTAAATGTGAGTTTAACTAATGAAATTTTTTTTTATCTTGATTAACTATTAATATATTCATAATTAACATTAATAATGATACTGAAAGCTTTGAAATGATGCAGGTATGAGAGCAATGGTTTCTTTGACCAAACAACTCTGCCTGGCAACAGTATGATATGTGGAAATGAGACAGCAAATGGAGCCACAGCTTTCAGTTCAACTGCACAACAAGTTCTAGTTGATATATATACAGCAACACCCAAAATTCCTGGTTTTTTTGCAGTTACAAAGACACCATTTGGTGGAAATTCAATCTATGCCATTGCACAATGTGCTGAAACAGTAACTGAAAGTGGTTGTTTGGATTGCTTGAAAGTTGGATTCAACAATATACATAATTGTTTTCCTAATACAGATGGTAGGGCATTTGATGCAGGGTGTTTTATCAGATACTCTGATAAATCTTTCTTTGCTGATGACCAGATTATTGATATCACACCCTTCTTAAAACAAGGTCAAATTATAATCATGCTTTCTTTACTTGGATTTTAGATGAATGTATATATATTTTGATTTTCCATACATTTGTGTCTCTTAAGTGTCACGTTTGAAATATTTGTTTGTCTTATCTTGCAGGAGGTTCAAGTAAGAAGGTGGCAATTATTGGTGTTGTTGGAGGTGTAGCCTTTGTTGTGATCCTCCTTGCAGCACTATTTGTTTGGCTTAGACTTAACAAGAAACCCAAGAGACTTCCTATTGGTGAGATGGAAAGTCTTTGAATCCATCTTCATGATTTCTTACAAAAGAAGATAGAATGTCAATTTTTTAGAATAATATTATGATGCAATATGATTAGTTTTTTGTCTTACATTATATTAATGAAGAGATTTCTAATTATGTTTCCCTTATCAGGTGACATATTGGGAGCAACTGAGTTGAAAGGTCCAGTTACTTACAGATATAAAGATTTGAAGTCTGCTACAAAAAATTTTAATGATGAAAATAAATTGGGAGAAGGAGGTTTTGGAGATGTATACAAGGTATTATATTTGTAAGAGTTTATTTATTATACTATCATTTTTTCAAATAATTATTAGTGTCTCTGTGTCAGTGTCAATTTTGTGTCTGATGTTTGTATTTGTGTGATTACCCGAGTATTATTTCCTCTATACGTAAAGATAGATTGTTTTCAAAATGAAAAATTATTAATCCTCAATTATTGAACAGGGCACTCTGAAAAATGGTAAAATAGTTGCTGTCAAGAAATTGCTATTAGGCCAATCCGGTAAGATGGATGGACAGTTTGAAAGTGAAGCGAAGCTCATAAGTAATGTTCATCACAGGAATCTTGTTCGACTTCTCGGATGTTGCAGTAAAGGCCAAGAAAGAATCCTTGTTTATGAATACATGGCAAACAACAGCCTTGACAGATTCTTATTTGGTAAATAAAACTCATGATAATCTTCCTATTGAAAGCATGTTGTGAATCTCAATCTATTGTTTAAATTTTTGGTAACAGGTGAAAAGAAGGGTTCTCTCAATTGGATTCAAAGGTATGATATAATTTTAGGCACAGCAAGAGGATTGACCTATTTGCATGAAGATTTCCATGTTTGCATCATACATAGGGATATAAAGACTAGCAATATTCTCTTGGATGATGATCTTCAACCTAGAATTGCTGATTTCGGTTTGGCAAGACTTCTGCCAGAAGATCAATCTCATCTTAGCACAAGATTTGCAGGAACATTGTAAGTCCAAATGTTGACTTCTATAAAGAGGTAGATTATCGTAGTGTTGTTAAACAACATCTATAGCTGCATTTTAACGCATTAACATAACAAAATTTGAACATATCACTATTATTCTCTAATACGCTATTTAGTACAAAATATTGTCAAACAGTAGCTATACCGATGCTATAACACTATTGTTGCATTGCATAGTAGAATTTAAACAAATCGCTATTTTCTGCGATCTGCGATTGACAACACTAATCATAGTTTTAATATATCTAATGGGGATGCGACATTAATATGTGTCTTTTGTGTTTTAAAAATTGTGCATATGCAGGGGATACACTGCACCAGAATATGCAATCCATGGTCAGTTATCAGTGAAGGCTGATACCTACAGCTTTGGTGTTGTGGTCCTAGAAATCATAAGTGGCCAAAAGAGCAGCGAGTTGCGGGATGACCCTGATGGTGAATTCCTCCTTCAAAGGGTAATATATTTCACAGAATTTCATAACTAACTTAGGGACTATTTGGTATCAGAAAACATTTTCCACTTTCAATTTCTGTTTTCATTTCTAAGTAGTAACAAAACTCTACCCTATTTTCAATTTGTTTTATGCATTCACCGTAAAGTAATATAAAGTCAAATTATGTTCATATAAGCTATAAGCCATTTTCATAAACTATCTTGGAGAGTTTTTGGAAATAAACTAAAAACAACTTATGTACATGTCATAAGTTGTTTTCATAAGCTCTCTCAAACATTCTCACAAGTGTTTATGCCGGTAGATAATGAACGGTCATTTTTTTTTCTTCACATTTTGCTATATGAACTTGGATTGTTACTTGAATAGGCATGGAAACTATATGAGGGAGAAAGGCACTTGGAGTTGGTTGACAAGTCGTTGAACTCTAGTGACTATGATGCAGAAGAATTGAAGAAAATTATAGAGATTGCTTTGTTGTGCACTCAAGCATCAGCTGCAACAAGACCAACTATGTCTGAAATAGTAGTTCTACTCAAAAACAAGAACTTGGTGGAGCATATAAAGCCAACCATGCCTGTCTTTGTTGATTCTAACTTGAGGACAAGGAAAGCCAATTCTAACTCAACTGCTTCCTCTACATCTAATGCTACTGTTTCCACTTCTGTATTATCAGCTAGATGAATATATTAAATAGGAGCATGGATTTCTCTAGTTAAGGGGTTTGAGGTTTTGAAGTTGAAATGAAGACAGAAATAAAGAAAAAAAAGAAGAGGATTTTTGTGTATGAATTCTTAAAACTTGTACATTTTTCATACAAATACCAAGTATATTGTGATATAGTAATGCTGAGATGTTATTTCATATAAAAAAATACACTACTAAGATGCTTATTTACTTGTTTGATTGAATAGAATGGATGATTTGTTGAAAATGAAGCACTTTGGCGAAGAGGGGACTTGCTAGTACAGAAGATCTTCCACTGAATGGTTCTTATTTTGCATGTTCTGTTAGTCCTATTTTTCAAGATGTGGTGTTATTTCTGAAGTAGTATTGGAGATATATTTTTACTTTGGAGAATCTCAGTCTGGAGACATATTAACATAATCGACATTAATTGATTCACCATGAGTCAATTAATTTTGATTATTATATATACATGAATGGAAGTCGTGCTCTCTCCTAGAAAGGTGGTCATAGGAGAGTTTATATATCCTCAACCATGTTCTGAATAGAAAAGAGTGTGTACAATGTTTGTTTTGTTTTGTGAGATGTGAGTATTAACATTTCTTAAAACTCATGACCGAGAGTTGTTGGTGCATTAAGTGTGAGAAGAGTCTTCAATTGGATCATTTGGATGAAAGATTAGATGTTGATCAACGGATAAGTGAGATAATTTATACTCCTATTGTTTTTTAGATTTTGCATGAAGATGTGTTGTTTATCTCTCTTATGTGCCTGCTTTTAGTTCAATGTGACTATCTCTCGGGTTTCTCCTTGTAGCCCAACAAGAGTATTGTTGAGTGATATATATATTGGGTGTATACAATGTCAGCGTTGATTGAAATTTTAATGTTAAAATAGTCTCATATTGCTTATAATTGTAAAGAAAGAGAAATTTCAAAACTATATATATAGATAACTACTAATTTTCTCTTAGGAGAGTGTGGCTGTATTGGGGATATGAGATATTTGAGATAAGTTTATATTTGTAACAATTTTTACAATGTTATTATCTATTGTAGTTTTTTTTCTCTAGTTTGGAGTTACCACGTTATTTTCTTATGTTTTCATCGTTATTTAAACTAGAATATAGTTCGTGCATTGCACGGTTGTAATTTGTAAATTTTTTTCAAATGTGAATTTTTATAATGTTTGAAGTGATATTTATAGTGTATAAATGTATCAATATGACCATAATTTTTTTAAATATTTTTTAAGTTTATAAAAATAATTTGTTGTGTAAAAAAAAACGAATAAAATTGAATAGTAACAATTGAAAAGTTTTTAACAAAATATGATTGATTTTCACTCTGAAAAATATGATTAAAAAAATATGAGTGGTTGTTGTATACATGTTTTTTTAAATATTCAATCATTATATAATACTTCGTTCGAGTAAAAAGTAGAATATATGTTTTGTAAGCAATAATTTGATATATATTTGTAAGCATTGATTTTTATATGATTATTTATTTATTTATTTTTATTTTACTTTTTATCTTGATTGTACTATTATTTGTTATTTCCACTTAAGTTTTGAATAACTAATTTTTAATTAGAGGTGTTATGTCATGTAATTCTTTCAAAGATATTTTGATTGTATCCTTTTTGAAAATTGGTTATAATGAAGGAATCCAAAGTATTGTTTTCTTATAACAAAAACACTAAATATTGTTGGAAATGATAATATGTGACTACTTGATTTTGATTATTTTTGTTGTTGAATAAAATAATGCTCTGATTTATCCATAATCCAATCTATAAGTTTAATATTTTGAAAAGAGTGTCTTTGTTTCATGAATAATTTTTATAGATAAATATTTTCTTTTGTATTGGAAGAATAAAATATATGTCTGAGCATTATTAAAAAAATGTACACAAATTGTATACTACTTTAAAAATATTCAATGTATAATTTATGATTTTTATTTTTTTCAATAAATATCCTCTACTATTCTTTTGTTTTTTGCCATAGGCTTGCTAATTTAAATGGATTTATTTGTTTCAATATTTTTTTTATTACTTTAAATTTAAATTTTATTAGATTGTTTGTGTATAAGTTTTATTATTGTTAGTTAAGATGTGATGATTATATTTTTATATATTTTATGATAATTTATGATTACTACATTTTAATTATTTAAATGTAATTAAAATATTGTGATGTATGTATACGCAATGAACTAAAAAAGTAATAGATAATTAAATCAAATTTATAATGAATGTTATATTTTTTATTATTGATTTTTTAATCATAGTTATATAAAAAAAGAAGTAGAATAATGAAAAAACGAGAATGAAGGAATTCTAGAGATGTCATATCATATTATTAAATGATGTAACATAATTAGTATTATATAGTATATAAAGATGTGACGTGTAATATAATGATTTAGGAGTTTGTTTTAATATATTAAATAAAAATTTTTTGTGTTTGTTTATTTTTTCAACAAATAAGAAGACTAGACCATGTAAATCTTTGTGTGTTTAATTACTTTTATGGTGTGTCATCTAAGATCTTTGGACGTGTTTGTAAATTCATCTACTTGTGCAAGTTTTCCCCTACACTCGTCTCCTATATATACTAGTCCTCATCCTCATCCAAGTTTGCCATCACGAAGAGATAACATAACAGGATATATGTTCAAGACATCTTAGACTAGGGCCCATAAGGAAAACTCAAAACCTAATAAACTCATTCCTCTCCACTAACTTGTAAAGTTCAAGTGTGAATGGTTAAAAATGAGTTAAATTAAATGTTGGATATATAAGAGGAGATCCATTTACCTAATGCTTTAAGGTTTTGGATGGATATGTTGTTTCAAAGTTTCTTGTGGTCTTGAAGCAATGAGTCCAATGTTGCTTCTGCGCTCCTGGACTTCCCAACAAGTGATATGAGAGTCTAGTTCGGCTTGATGGAGTAATAAGAGTGGATCCTACTGTTGGATCATTGTATCGAAAGTCTTCTAGATGGTGCAGTCAGGAGGCGTGTTCCGTTGAAGGGGAGATTTTTAAGTTCAAGTGTGAGTGGTTAAGTTCCACATTGATTAAAAATGAATTAAATGTTGAATATGTAAAAGAGGAGACCTATTTACCTAATGCCTTAAAGTTTTGGGTGGAGATGTGGTGTCAAAGTCTTTTGTGGTCTTGAAGTTTTTGGCCACTTGGTGCTCTCGTGTCCTCGGACTCCCTAATATGTCTAGCTCCAAAAGTGTGAGGCAATAAGGTAAAACCATTCATGAAAGTCAACAATCTTCTATCAACTGTTGAAATTCAAGTGTGAGTGGTTAGTTTCACTTCAAATAAGAATAGATTAAATGGAGAATATATAAGAGAGATTACTCATATTCTTAAACTCTTAAGATATTTTGTGGATATGTGGTATCCATGTTTCACTGCGGTCACAATCTTTAGTCCATTGTTTCCTCTAGTGTTCCCTAAACTTTCCAACAAGCGGTATCAAAGTCATGATTTAATTTGATGGGAAGTAAGAATGGATAGTGATGAGAGCAGTTGACACTTGAAAACTGTAAGAATTTAAGAGTGAATAGTTGGTCCTACATCAACTAGGAATGACTTAATTAAATAAAAGACACATTAGAGAGGTGAGATATACTCAATATCTTAAGATATACGTGGTGTTCAAATATCATATAGTGTGGTCTTGACCTTTAGCACTTTTTTATGTCAATATGAATTTCATTAAGCAGCTAAATCAACTAAAATAAAAGAGGCAATAGAAGGAGGACAAACCTCAAATCAAATTAAGTTTATGGAATCTAAAGCAAAACGAGCTAAATGATGAGCAACCCGTATACATTTTTAAAAAAATAAATGGAAATAAATGTTAATCTTTTGATAATTGGCAATCACTAAGTCAAAATAGGGTAAATGTTTAATTTTTTCATGCAATCATCGAATCACATTAAGAGAGTCCCTTTCAAAAATCATTAGATTGAATTCAATATCAAGAGTAAACCTTAAGGGCTAGATTGAATTCAATATTGAATCACATTAAGATATCAGTGTCTGAGTATTTAAAATCTGAACGTTCAATATATTCTTGTGGTCCTCAATCACACTCTAAACTCTATGAATGATTTCAAACATGGAAGTGTTTTTCCTTCAAAACAGACTTTATTTTTAGCATACCAAATATGATAACATAAAATTAGACAACCTAATAATATAAAGATAAACACGTTTCTTCATCTAAACCATGAATTAAAGAGTATGGTTGTTCATATAGCATACTTAATTAAAAATATCGAAATTATTAAATTGAATATTACATTTCGAATTCAAACTCAAAAAATCACATTTTATATGAATTTATTTACCATTTTGGAAAAAAAAGTGTATGGTCATGATTCCATATTGTAATAAACTATATGGAAGCAAACACATACTAGTAAAGAGTGTGGTCCAGATTGCAAGATGATCAAGGCAATACATACGACAGATTGGAGCTTTATGCCCTTCTTACGTGGCAACAAATATCCCGGCAAGTGTGAAAGATAAGACTAGTATAGTATGCTAATGTCATAAGAAAATTAGACTAATGACAACATCATAATCATGGAACTATAAATAATTAATAATTAGCTATTTTATGAATTATTTGACATAATCATGTACTATGCTAAATTATTAACTAATATGTGAGATGTTTTCAAATTATTACTCCAAAGTTTATAACCTGATTATATTTTCTAAATGCATGTATAAAGACGGTTCCCATTTTAAAGTAAAAAAAATTCAATAAACCGACAAGTCAAGAAGAAATTACAATATTGAGTTAAAAAAGAAAGAAAAGAAATTATAATATAACGACGAAAGTACTAACATTAATTATAAAAAATTTGCTTACGAAAATGAAATACGAAATTTTTAAGCAAATAATCAAATTATGAGTGATACTATGTTGTACGAATACAATATGCACGAGATTTGACGACTTGCTTAAAACCAACTATACATAAATATAGTGATAATATAAAAATAATTTGAGATTAAAAAGGTAACTATATGTTAAATCCAGTACAATTCTTACATTTCGTTGAATAGGTATTCGTAACAACCAGTTTTCGTCGTAGCCAAAATATGGTTATGCAACTACAAATTATTCGTCAATTCTCAAATAGGAGGAGAATATTCAACTTAATCTAAATTAATTAACAGTAGTAGTTTATTTTAGCAGACACAAACAAACAACTAACAAGTGCTGATTCTAAAAAATGACATATATAAGAGACATGATTTCAAAATATAAGTTCTAAGTAAAGTCTTGCCTCTTCCTAAAAAAAAAGTAAAGTATTGCCACTAATAAATTATCCTCTCCAATTCCTCTCAAACAAAGACCAATTATTATTGAATCAGTAAAATTAAAAGATTTTTTAATAACTTATTCATTGATGTTGAACAAAAGATTATAAACGATTACTTATATTATGTATAGGATGAATAATTTCTCAATATCCCTTAACAAATTAAACTAGTTAATATAACTAACTTAGAACTAAGTAATGAATTATAAGGAGATAATATATTAATATTATCAACGTAATATCAGTTCAATTATAAACCCAAAAGTCCTACTCCCTTCGCTTCGACCCTTTTATGCCAATTTTACCCTTAATATTGGAACTAATATTTTTTTTTATCATTTATAATTTATTTATTATAATTTAAAATAAATAAACAACTAAATACTTTAAAATAAATAAATTTAAAATTATAATATTTAATTAGTATAAATTTTATTTTTAATTAAGAATATTATTTTATGTCATTTTATATTTTTCAGTTAATTAAATCACTAATTTTACTAAATATTTCAATTAACTTAATAGTAAAATGACAAACAGAGCTTAACAGTAAAATTTATATCAGTTAATTTATTAACTATCATCTAAATTTTTACCAAACAGAGTCCAAAATGTAAGCAACAAAATCTACCTTTATGGTGTTAAACATAAGTAAAAGTGTTAATCAACTCTACTACATTTGATGCTATTATTCTTAGTATCATTTCATTAATTTAGATTTTATTTTTCCAATAACTTTTTTTTTTCTATCTCATGAAAGGCAATAGTTTAGATAATTAACCTGTTTGTTACAAATTAAAAAATAATAATTAAAAAGTCTTTTATCTTTTTGTTATAATTTTTTAAAAATATATATATTTTTTAAAAAAACTTTAAATATGAAATTGATTTAAATAGTTTATTATAAAAAATCATTTAAAATTTTTCATCTTTTGCTCCAACTCTTTTTGGATGATAAAATTTTAAAAAATACTTAAAAGTGTGATTTTTATTATGTTAAAATCTATAATAATCAAATTATTTTTAGAAAATAAAATTAAAATTATTTTTTTAGTTTTATAACAATTTTTTTTATTATTTTAAACATATTAAATTGATTTTATAAGATAGTTTTTGTTCTTTATATATAAGATGAGAGGAGGAAGTATTTGACCGTCTTCTCTATTATAACCACCAAGTCCAAGTCCTAAGATCATGATCCATAATAAATAAGACAAAGTGTGTGAAAGCACTTATGGTCAACCACTCAACCCTAAAAGCACTTATGGTCTCAACTCCATAAAGTGTGTGAAAGTCTAAAAATAATGTACAAACAAACAAACCTTTTTTTTTGTCAAGAGGAAAGGGTATGGCCGTTTGAGGAGATGAAGAGTGATGGATTTTCCATTAATTGATTTCTTAGTTTATGCGTAGAGTCTTTTTTATACAAACTTAAGCTTAATGGTAAAAATTTAATTGTGATAATTTTGAGGGACGGAGTTAAAATAATTTTAGAGACAATTGTAAAATAATAATTAATAATTATTTCTCTTTTTCACCCTTTTTTAAGAATAATTTGAGAAAACTGTTTAATTACATTCGAATAAATTAGTTAGATTATTTTTATAATTTATTATTTTAAAGAGAGTTGATATAAAATTGGTCCAAAGAAAAGTATGTGTTACGTTAAAAATAGCAATATTAATTAACTATAAAATGTCTATTATTTTATAGGCCTGATTATTGATTTACATTTTATTTATAATATAAAATGTGTATTATTGATTTATATAATAATTTATTTATTATAATTTTAAATAATTGATAAATAACTTAAATTTTAAAATAGTTAATATTTTAAAGTAAATAATTATTTACTTTAATTTAAAATAAATAACATATATCGAATTGATAAAAATAAATAAATTTTAAATTACTACTTTTAAAATATTTTAAGTATTAATTTATAAAATTTATTTATAATTAAAAATATCATTTTGTATCATTTTATATTTTTAAGCTAATTGAACTATTTATTTTATCAAATAGAGACTTAATCTTTTGATTTTCAAGAGAATTAGACTTTAGTAATTTGAAGTTCGACCGAGACTTGGGAGGTAATAAATATGTCATCGAACTTTTAACTAGAAAAATTTATAATGAAATTATAAATTTGTCTAATTTATAATTAGGTCTTTGAATTAAAATAATTTTTAACCAGATTCTTTAATTTTTAAATAATTTATAAATACATTCTCAGAAATAGGAAATCGATTATTTAAAAGTTTAAGGACATGTTTATTAATTATTTAAAATTTCATGGATCTAATTAAAAATTTATTAATTTAGAATCTTAAATACAAACTATAGACAAGTGCAAAGATTCAATTATAAAGTTATCTTGTTCATCATAGACTATTTAATTTATTTGAAAACAACTTAGAAACTCTGAGAGAGGTGGTGTGGTGGGTAGTTTTACACGTCTTGTGGAAATCATATTTCTAATATATGTAATGGAAGTTATAAACGGATCATTTCTTTGGCTGCTAATTTTTCGTATTGACTACGTTTCGAGTATTTGTCTCGTCCAAACCATGCCCATCAATATATATATATATATATAAATAAATACAAATTTTCAAACCACGGCATAATTACTATTATTTTTTTGGCAGAGTTTGAATATTAAATCCCACCAGGACTATTCTCATTTTTCTATATGTTAATAATATAGGATAAATAGCACTCGTGGTCCCTTAACTTAATTTCAGTTAACATTTTAGTCATTTATATTTTTTTTCTTTCCGTTTTAGTCTTTTATTTTAATTTTAAGTGACAATTTGATCTTTTATGTTTTAAAATGTCAACAATGTTATCTTTTTCTTTAATAAAAATTCATCAAAATTTTCAACCAAAACCCATAAAATTAATTATATTATTCAATATAATACAAATTTCATCAAATTCGAAATTCAAATCTTCAAATAAACTCATATTTCCATCTCTAACAACATTAAATAAAGAATAAAATTTGATGAAATTTTTGTATGAGTTTATTTGAATATTTGAGTTACGAATTTGATGAAATTTGTATTATATTAAATAATATAATTAACTTTATGGGTTTTGGTTGAAAATTTTGATGAGTTTTTTGAATTTTTATAAAAAAAAAAGGATAATATTGCTGACATTTTAAAACATAAAATATCAAATTGTCACTTAAAATTAAAATAAAGGACCAAATCGAAAAAAAAATAAAAGTAAAAGACTAAAACTTTAACTGAAATTAAGTTAAGGAATCACATCTGCTATTTAGCCTAATAATATATTAATAGCATACATAAAAGTATTATTATTCTTTTACGGGTTTCAAAATTCAGTTCATTTGATAAAAAAAAGGTTATTTGAAAGTACAAAGAAAATAGTCTATATAATACTAATGTTATCTCATATCTCTCGTAATACAAATTAACTACCTTGTGCAAAACTAAAACTATAGTTGTTATTATTAAGGATGGTGTTGCAAGTTAAGGTAGTGGTGATAACGTTGGTATGTTGGAGCGTAATAATTAGTTATGATTGTGTAGTAGTTGGAGATTCACAAACAAGTATTGTACTAAACAGTGGATGTAGCTCCTATAACGCATCAAACTTGCATAGCTTCTATGCTAATGTTAACGCAACATTTTTGGATTTGAGAAATCAAATTAGTAATCAAAGCAAACATTTTGCCACAGCACAACATGCCACAGGAGATGTATTGGTATTTTCTATGTTTCAATGTAGAAATTATCTTACTAGAAATGATTGTGTTGCTTGCTTTGACACTGCCTCTACCAATATCCGTAACTGCTCAGCTTCTAATGGTGCTAGACTCATCTACGATGGCTGTTTCCTTAGGTATGTATCATTAATTAATAATTAGTAGTATTAATAAGTATTATTGTGAAATTCTCATTCATTTTAGAAATTAAAGACGGGTTGTGTGAGTTAATTACGATAGAATTTAAAAATAGTTACTCTTCAGTTTTTGCGTCGCTTAAAGATAAAATAAAGATAGATTTTGTGTTTTTCGTGTTTAAATTTTTTTTTTGTGGCTAATTCAACTTTTTTTAGTTTGTGTTTGCCAATATCAAAGTATGATTTATAGTATATAAAGTCATTGAACCAAAGTAACTCGGTTAGGTAATCAAATTACTCACTATTTCTTATATTAACATATTTTCACTAATTTATTGCATTTTTTCACATGCGACAATATGCAGTATTCAAGTTTATGTATGCTTATAACGTATCATTTTTTGTTTCATTTTTATCATGTTATTTTAATTCAACAAATTTAAGTATTGATTAAAAATATATTTGAATATCAACACTATTCGAATAATTGATTCTGTTTTAAAAATATTGCTTAATTAAATATCAACGGTTGATTTTTCAATTGATAACTATAAACGTTCATTTTTTTAAAAGAGTCTAGCAGCAAATTAAACACTCTAAATGTAAATATAAAGATTATCAAATATATCCGCAACTATCATCTAAATTGTACAACAATAAACACTTTCATATATATACTAATCACTTTTATTTTTCCTATAAATTGTACAACAATAAACACTTTCATATATATACTAATCACTTTTATTTTTCCTACGCATAAAATAAAAAGTATTTTTCTCAAATAAACCACAACGGTAAAGATAGAATGAAGATTATTTTTATTTTTGTTGATAATGGAAATAAATTTGATTTTATTTATTAAAAGAGATTAACTATCTAAGCACAATGCCTACAGGCTATATTTATATTTTAATTAATAGACTAATCCGTTTGATTTCGATTATAATAAAAAGTAACTAATACAAATTAAAAAATTTAATTAAGTGTGTTATTTTCTTGACCACAAAAAAATAAGTGCATTCTTGTAAGTACCAGTATGTCATGATATAATTCCACGTATCTTGGATGAATGGCTATTGAGCAATGCATGAGTCAATGCTTTATTTGAATTTTAAGGTACGAGAGTGAAAGATTCTACGATCAAACAAATCAACCTGGCAATGGTATAATATGTGGTAACAAGACTACAAAGGAAGGCAATGCTACTTTTGAAACAATTGGACAAAAAGTGCTAATGGATCTCCAATTAGCAACACCCAAAATTAAAGGTTTTTTTGCAGCTACTAAGACACAGGTGACTCCTGGTGGTAGTAGTGCAGTTTATGCAATTGCACAATGTGTTGAAACTGCAACAGAAAGTAGTTGTCTTGCTTGCATGACAGTTGCATACAACAATTTGCAAACTTGTCTTCCTAATGCTGCTGGTAGAGCATATGATGCAGGGTGTTTTATGAGATACTCAGAGACACCATTCTTTGCTGATAATCAGACCATTGATATCACAACCTATTTAAATCATGGTACAATTATAAATATATAATATAATTCATTTTTCATTGATTTTAGATGAGTGGATAATGTATATTGAGTTTAATTGTTTTTTACATATACATCTAATCACATTTCGTCATATAGAAATTTTAATAGATACTTTAGGAACTAATATAATAAAATGACACAATTATTGACAATGATTAGAATTTAGATACATGTGTAAAACTTTTTTATAATACAAATTAAATCCATGCATATTTAAATACAAATGGCCAATTTGATGCACTAAGCTGCACACATACAGTACATATTAGTACCTCATTTCATTTTTTTTTAATCAGTTACCTCATTTCATTTGGAACTGATGTAAACTCTTCTTTGATGTTATGAAGGAGGTTCAAGTAACAAGTGGGCCATTATAGGAGGTGTTGTTGGAGGTGTAGGTCTTGTTGCGATCCTTCTTGCATTTTTAGCTTGGCGACAATACAGAAAATCCAAGAGGGCTCCTAGAGGTTAGTGATGCTTGTATCTTTAGTGTGTTTTCATTCATTGACAAATGAAATTTTCAATGTACTTGGTTTATAAAATATATTTGGCTAAAAGTGTTTCAAACTCATATGTTTCTTGGCAGGCAACATATTAGGAGCAACAGAGTTGCAAGGTCCGGTTAACTACAAGTATAGTGATTTGAAAGCTGCAACAAAAAACTTTAGTGATGAAAATAAACTTGGAGAGGGAGGCTTTGGTGATGTATACAAGGTAAGCTAAAGTCTTTTTCATAATTTCAATGTCCAATGAAGAGCAAGTTCAAAGACAATAATGATTCTGTCAGAGAAAATTCACTAGCTACAACTACAAACAGGCCTACTACACCAACAGAGAAAATTCACTTTACAGTTTTTTTTCCAAAATAAATGTTATTTGGACTATTTTTTTTGTCTGATATAATATATATATATATATATATGGTGTGCATACGGTTTGATTTGTTTATTACTTTTTTTTTTCTCTTTCAATCATATCAATAGTTATAAGTGATATATTTTTATACAATGTCAACTTTTTTATGTTCAAAACAATATCACTTTTTTTTTTCAATCATGTTATTGAGTAGGGTACTCTGAAAAATGGAAAAGTTGTTGCAGTCAAGAAACTAGTGTTGGGCAAATCCAGCAAGATGGACAATGATTTTGAAAGTGAAGTAAAACTAATAAGCAACGTTCATCATAGAAATCTTGTTAGACTTCTTGGTTGTTGCAGTAAAAACCAAGAGAGAATCCTTGTCTATGAATACATGGCAAACAGCAGCCTAGACAAATTCTTATTTGGTAATAAACTCTCTTCAATTTAACCACTAATACAATCATTTCATTGAATCTGTCTTTTTTTTCTTTCTCTTTTCCATAACATTAAGTTTATAAACTTGTTAATTAAATAGGTAACAAACAAGGTTCCCTCAATTGGAAACAAAGGTATGATATAATTTTAGGCACAGCAAGGGGACTGGCCTATCTACATGAGGAATTCCACATTTCCATTATACATAGAGATATAAAGACAAGCAATATCCTCCTTGATGATAATCTTCAGCCCAAAATTGCTGATTTTGGATTGGCAAGGCTTTTGCCAGGGGACCGTTCTCATCTAAGCACAGGATTTGCAGGAACACTGTAAGCAGCATATGTAATACGAGTTCTCTACATGTTTAGTTGATGGTGGAATTAATGTATAATAATATGCACTTGTCAGGGGATACACAGCACCTGAGTATGCAATCCATGGTCAATTATCAGAAAAGGCTGACACCTACAGTTATGGTATTGTGTTCTTAGAAATCATAAGTGGTCAAAAGAGTACTGAAGTAAAGTCTGATGATGATGGTGAATACCTTCTTCAAAAAGTAAGCAATTTCTCACAAGTTATAACTATGAATTGCAAACTTGTGCAACACGCACAGATAAATTCGCGGAAAGAATCTATCAAACGAATGAAAAAAAGACACATATCAGAGAACCATCTTAAAAGTAGTTAATGCTCATTTATCTTTCAAAATACCCTTTACATAAGGGTATAAAAGAAAATTTAACAGTTAATAATATACTTTAAAATTGTACTTTTTTAAGGAAACCTAAAATGTCTCTTATAAAAAGAAGAAGATGGAGTATTTCCTAATATTTTACAATATGGTCTTTGATTTTCACTTAACAGGCATGGAAACTGCATGAGAGAGGCATGCACTTGGAGCTCGTGGACAAGTTATTAGACCCTAATGACTATGATGGAGAAGAAGTGAAGAAAATGATAGAGATTGCTTTACTTTGCACTCAAGCATCAGCTGGAATGAGACCAACAATGTCTGAAGTAGTAATCCTACTCCAAAGCAGGAGCTTAGTGGAGCACCTGCAACCAACTATGCCTGTGTTTGTAGAAACGAATCTTAAGTCCCGTGAAGACCACTCTACCTCAACTGGTTCTTCTACATCTAATGCTACCGCCTCCATTTCTCTTCCATCGGGTCGATGATTATATGGTGCAGTAAAGGGACTTGAACCGAAAAGGTAGCAGAATAAACTAGATGAGGGGTACCCGTCATTAATTAATTCCAATTGTTCACCAATCATACAAGTATACTGTGAAATGTGACGTTTGATTTCAACAATAGAATTCAGAAATAGTATTAGACATTGGACAGATACAAAAATTGCAGCTATGGTTGTTATGAATTAATTGTTAAGTTTGTGTTTTTGTAGTTTATTAGTTTTGTTCATTATGAATTTGTTGTAAGCCAGTTAGTTTGTTACAAAGGAGTTTTTCTTATTTATTTTTCTTGCACTATAAATACACTATGTACTTATCTCTTTATTAGGAGAAAGAATAATTCCTGGCCGAAAGAGACACTTCGCTCAGAGAAATAAGTGCTTGCATACCTAGTACATTATAAGTCCTTCAAATACAATACGGTGACACTACACATCCACTTATTTTGAACGCTTTGATACTGGACACACGAGGTGATTTTTATTCATTATATTATATTCCATTATTACAAAGAGCTACTAGAGAGATACTTGAATCCCAAGTAGTGCCATCAACTGAGAAATGAACTCAGGGTGCCCTGGCCATGCAGCTCCAGTAACCAAATTTCCATCAGTGAAGCAGCGGCTTATGGGGTCAGGCTCCAGCCATGTAGCTCCTGACAGAACCACGTTAAGCTTCACAGCCGGATAAGCAGTACATTTCCTTCCCTGTTACATTACACGAAAAATATACTAGATTTTAAATAGCTAGCTACTCAATTCAAGTGGTGGTTAATAACATATGTGAAATAGCAAAAATGGTATCTTGAAAGATTTTTCGGTAATAATACCTTGAGAACACCAGCAGCAGCTAAAATCTGTTGGCCATGGCAGATTGATGCCACTGGCTTATTTTTTTCCATGAAATGCTTCACCAAGGCAATAACTGCCTCATTCAATGCCAAGTACTCGGGTGATCGACCTCCAGGGATGACAAGAGCATCATATACTGAAGCATCAACATCATCAAAGGTCGCAGTTAAAGTAAAATTGTGTCCCGGCTTCTCGCTGTAAGTTTGATCTCCTTCAAAATCATGAACAGCAGTTGGGCAAGTATCACCAGCCTTCTTTGAGGGGCAAACTGCATCAACATGGCATCCTAAAGCCTGAAGAGACTGAAAAGGAACCTTGACCTCGTAATCTTCCATGTAATCCTGTGATTAAAAATTGTTAAAACACATCTCATCAACCAGCATTGCAATAAAGGTAAAATTATTTATGAAAGAACGTCAAAACAAAAGAAATTATTGGTTACACTAGGTGCATGACATTCCTCATATACTATAATATTGAAGTTAATAATTGTAGGTCACTAGGCCGCAATTGTCTCCCACTTAACTATTTAAATGTTAATAATTGTTAAAGCGTATACAAAGTAGCAAGTGATGGTCTCCCACTTTAACTATTTTAATGCTAATAATTGTCAGCTATGAAACACTAGCATAGACACGGACAAAGGACATGACACTGACACGTAGACACTGATAATAACTTCAAAAAATAGAAGTGATTGTTTGTAATCACAAGTACTAGTGTCATGTCAACGTCACTCAGAGACACTTTCAATTTGAAGTGTCGGTATTACATAGATCATTAGTGTATAAATAGTAGCAAGTAAGCTACATCAATTAAGTGGAATAACTGTATAAGGGCATTGCTTGAAGGTATAGTACAACAGTGTAAGAAAATAGTTTTACATCAAGTTTAACTAGGAAAGTCTAAAACAAAAACCCTTGATACTAATTAGTAAATAGTCATACGCTCTAAGCCTAAAAGTTCTACTTCTACAACTAGTCATGCCAAAAGAAGAAAAGTGAGAAGTATCGCAGCCCGTGATTTTTGACAACAAAAACAATTTAACGTACCCCACAAATAAAGAGGATTTTCTTTTCAGATCCACTTATTTTCCCTCCTAATGCCTTCACAAAATGGTGAATAAGTTCCGGGTGCCCTTCATAAGTAGGTGCAGTAATGAGATTACCATCCACCACAGTTGTTGACAAGGAGTCAGGTTCAACCCAATGAGCACCAGCAGCAACCAATACCGGTTTGACAGGAGGATAAGCTGTGCACTTACGACCTTCAACTACACCAGCAGCTGCCAGAATCAATTGACCATGACAAATGCAAGCAATTGCTTTTCCAGAACTGACAAACTTGGTCACCAGCTCCACAACACTAGGAATGTGAGCAAGATATTCCGGTGCCCTTCCTCCCGGCAACCACAACCCATCATAGCTTGTGTGATCAATTTCATCAAAAGTTGCATTGAGTGCAAAATTGTGACCAACTGTCTCAGTAAAAGTCTGAAACCATCAAAATCCATTATTCAAGATTAAAACTTTTACCAATACATATCACAAATCTCACCAAGAATACGTTTGGAAATTGGAACTACATTGATTGGATATTTCTAGATGAGATTTTTTATCTTTTTTCCTTTAAAAGTTAGGATCTATTTGGATTGACTTTTGTGAGAGCTTATGAAACAACTTATGACATATCCATAACCTGTTTTCAGCTTATTTTCATAAGAGCTTTAGGATAGCTTATGATATCAGTTTACAGCTTATATAAAAACAGTTTGACTTTATTTATTTTAACTAATGTTATAAAAATAGTTTCTAAATAAGCACTTACATGATAAGTATTTATGCTACAAATGCTTAATTAAACGGTTTATTCAAACATGTCTTATAAATTTAGATCCGACTTGATGTTGAAATTATTTTGACTTAAAGTCGTGTACATACAAAAAAAAAAAAACTCCATTTCATCCTTGAAAATTTGGCAAACAGATAAGTAATTAGCAAATCAATTCAAACCTTGTATATATAATTTACAATAAATATAATGAATTATATCTAATGATAAAGCGAGTTGAACAAAAGCAGTTACATATTTTAATGATGGGGAAAATCACGAGGAAGCAAATAAAGAAAAGAATGAAGGGAGACCTGGGCACCGGAAAGAATGTGGACGGCGGTGCGGCAGACGTCACCGGATTTTTTTCCTGGACAAACAGCGTCGACGGCGACACCAAAGGCTTGGAGTGCTTGAAAAGGAACCATACCCTGCAAAACGAAAAGTGAGGAGGGAATTGAGTGAGTGTGTGAGTGAAGTGAAGGGAAGCGAAGCGAAGCGTACTTCATAGTCTTCCATGTAGTCACCGCAGAGCAGAAGAACCCTTTTAGGAGCCATGGCTGATTGCAATGCTACTGATTCAAGAAACAAACAGATTATGTGGAATTTAAATGGGATTGACAGTTGTATACTAATTTTTTATTTTATTTTTGAATTGATATCAACTGTATCATTCTTGTTTTACTTATAAAGATGAGAGGTGATGTAAATTTCTCTTTACATTAAACAATACTAATAATAGAGTAAATAATATTCAAACTTCATTCAATATGAGACAAATTCTCATCCTAAAAACTACCTATAATAAAGTGAATAATATCGATTATTAAATAGAAAATAATTTCTAAATTATATGAAAGTATCACTTTAATAATTGTTTTTAAGATATATGAGATATTAGCGTGATAAAAAAAATTTAAATAAAAACGATTTTTTATTAACTTTGAGAATTAATTATTTTGGCTAAACTAGAGTGGTGGATGGAGACTAAATGAAATTTTATTATAATCTTTAGAATTTAGTTGGTAGTGTGATTTGGGTATCTCTAGATTTTCAGTAACCATCTTCTTCTTTAGTGCAAGATCAGACAGGGACTACTTTTTCTTTGCCTTCTATCTTTGAGAAAAATAATTTACTTAGTTCTAATTTAGATACAATGTTATTGAAAAGGACATCAAAGTAGTGGACGTGCCGGAGTGGTTATCGGGCATGACTAGAAATCATGTGGGCTTTGCCCGCGCAGGTTCGAATCCTGCCGTACACGATTTTTTGCAATTTTTTACTTCATAAGTTTTGTTTAGAGCAATTGTGTAAATATGTGGTCCAAATAGCTGCACCCAGGTATAGAAGTACCAAACATAATACTTGAATATGTTTGATTATGTATAAAATTTATTCGTTGTTTTTTTATATTTGCATTTTAAATGACCGATAGACTTTTTGTAGAATTATAGATAGTATCTAAAAATTCAATAGTTTTGTAGAGTGAAATGGGAAGCACCAGGAACACCCAAGATAATAGCTGTTACATCAACGATAAAGTAAATGGTATTCACTGTTTGACCGAGATTTTGGAGAGGAACCAGAATTGCCAAGAGCTACATTATACTTTTGTGGAATTTTAGAAAAAGTCATCCTACTGAGTTCAAGGGAACTTTTGATCTGCAAGGAGCTTTGAAGTTGATCAAAGGAATTGACAAGATTTTCACAACAATATAGTGCACTTATGCACATAAGGTCCAGTTTGCTGCTTTTCAAGCTGATCGATGAGGCTGAAGCCCGATGGGACAATATGAAAATCCGTTTGGGAGTATGTCAAGTTGAGGTAACTTACGAAGCCTTCAATGATAATTTTATGGGGAAACTCTTTCTTGTGTATCTTCAAGACATGAAAGAGGTTGATTTCTTACCTTTGAAACAATGATTCATAATCATTAGAGAGTATGCTGCAAAATTCGGGGAATTTTTTCGTTTCTATCCTCCATATCTTAATGCTACTAGTAATCGTTCTACGTGTGTTAAGTTCATAATCGGTTTGCATCGTGAGATAAAGCAAGGAGTTGTGACTTTGGAATGAAGGTTTACAAGAGTAGGCAATATTATGATACTTACATTGAGAAGGTTAACATGTTTAGAAAAAAAAATTGTTGTAGTTGAAAAAGGAAAAGTCTTAGCACTTACAAGTCTTGACTTCAAGAATAATGGTGAAAAGAAGATCGTAGATCATAATACTAATGGAAGATCTGCAACTATGTAAGAACAGAGTTGCACCTAAGAGGGGGGTGAATTAGGTGTTGGACAATTTTTCTGTTTTAGAGATCAGAAGATTGTTAAAGGACTGTTTTAACTTTGTTTCAATATTTGCTGTGTTTGTAAATGAAAGCAGTAAATGGCAGAAGATAAAAACACATAGAAGATTTATCCTGGTTCCCCTTACAACCAAGGGTACGTCCAGTCCTCTTGCACACCACAAGAGATTTTCCACTTTGTATGAATATGTTACAAGTCTAACCCTAAGACTAAGTTACAGATTCACAAACACTTAACAGAAGATAGTACACCACTATTTCTATTAACACAACTTGAAGAATCTACACTAAATCCTTCAAGTGATACAATGATTTTGTAATGATGTTCTTGACTAAGAACAAGGTTATAATACTGAGTATTTGATACTTAATCAATCACACTTCCAAGTACAACTGAGAACCTTTCTTAATGATATGAAAATGAAAAACAAGTACTTGAAAATATGAAAGTTAAGTTTTTAAGTGTTTGATGTTTCAGAAAATTGATTCTTAAAAAGTCAGTTCGAAAGTTTTTTTTTTTTTTTGAAATCTGAAACGTTTGAAGTATTTATACTTCATAGGTAACACTTCAGATCAATGGCAAAGGTTCCCAAACGTTTTTTTTGATGAACATGTGCAATGTTTCAAAATTGAAAAGTTGCATTGTTTCGAAGTTGTATTCGAATACACCTCTAAAACGTTCTGATTATATTTGAAATTTGAACTATGTAGTCGACTACAAGATCGTGTAGTCGAATACAAATTCGGGTTTTTGCCACTGACTTGAGTTGTATTCGATTACACAAGGTTGTAGTCGAATACAGATGTTTAAAAATAGGTACTGACTTGAGTTGTATTCGAATACAGAAGGCTGTAGTCGAATACACATGTTTGAAAATAGGTACTGACTTGCAATCTGTATTCGACTACGACACTGCGTATTCGAATACAGATATTTAGTTTTAGCTTCTGACTTGGAGTCTGTATTCGACTACGATACCTCGTATTCGAATACAGATTTCCAATTTTTGTAAAAAGTTTATTTTCAACATGTTTAAGTCATTAATTATTTTCATAAAAACATTTTAATGCATATGCTCAGAAGGTTCTCATAATATTGTACTTTTAAATTGCGTTTTGATTTAATATCAAAATACTTTTACGTTAATATAAATGAAAAAATAAGTTGCTTAATAATCCTTCTTCTTTTTGATCAAGGATCTTTTTGTCTTCATCAAAAATGTAAGTCTTTAAATTTCATTCTCCCTCTTTTTGATGATGACAAAAATCTTGTTGCTTGGATTTCAAAACGTCTTGATTTCTCCCCCTAGATGTGTGCTTACTCCCCCCTGATAAATGTGTTTCTGCTTCTTAAGTGTTGGAGGAACTGTTCAACATAAATTGCAACAGTAACACAGCAACAATATATATAACGTTTTTCTCCCCCTTTTGACATTATGAAAAAGGAAGAGGATATCACATAGCAAAATAAGATATGCACATATGTAATAAATAAACAGAGGCAATCACAGGATTATCTGAAGAAAACAGCTTTAATTAAACATGTTCAGAATTACAATTACAATAATACTTAAGAGTTTTAACAAACAAAAATACAAGGAAAGTCAAACAGTATATACAAATAACAAAAAAAAACTGCAAGTAGCCAGATTTAATCATCTGAGTTGGGTGGTATATGAAGATGGTCAATCTTGTCAGACAAGTCACTCAGTTCCTGATGAAAAAATGAATGTTGGGTATTGATGGTATTTTCCAGATCTTGGAATTTTTGGTCAAAGGCAGCAGTTATTGTGTGGGTTCGATTACTGAAAGACTCATTCAATTGTTGGAACTGATCTGTGACAAAGGATTGAATGAAGTTAAGTTTGTTCATGATCATTCTATTGGTGATGATGTCTTCAGTATGTGATGGTTCTGCTGCTGTTGCTACTGCTTCTGGTTCTGATTCTGGTAATGCAACAGGTGCTTCTGGTATTGGTGCTTCTGGTGCATCTTCTGGATTGGCAGTGGATGAACTTTGTCCAAGATCACCCTTATGAACATAATTTTGAAGTGATTCACTCCAAACAATTTTCATACTTTGCAGAACAGTTAAATCCAGTAGATTGTCCTTGGTGGTCTTGTATAGCACTTCCCCTGAGAAGTCAACCTTAAAATGATCCAGTATTCTGGTGACTTCTCGTGCATAGGGTAAGGCTATAGAATCCTTTGAGGCATATAGGATAGAGTGAACAAAGTATGCCCAATCTAACTCAGCACCTTCTATCATAAAAGTCATGACTTGGAGTTCAAACTCAGAGATCTGAGAATAGTTCCCTGCCTTTGGAATCAATATGTAACATAAGAAATAGTGTAGTAATCTGTTGTCAACAGTTAGATTACCAACACCATATCTTTGTCTTGCATACTCAGAACCAGATTGTGTCCGTTTTCTTTCCATAGTTTCTTTGTCAAAACGGCACAATGAAAGATAAGCATCATACTTAGTTGTATTGACCCATTCACATAAGTGTCCAGGGCACATTTTTTGACCTTCAAAAGGTATTTGCAGAATTTCCCCAATGATTTTGGTGTCTAACTTGATAGCTTTTCCCTTAACCTTAGACACCAATTTATTCCCATCCTTTTCTAAGTTACAGTAAAAAACCCTAACTAGGTCAGGATAAATGGGACCATTATACCCAATAAATTCTTCCAAATTCTGAGCCTTCAGCAATTCAGGAAATTTAAACTTAGAAAAAGAATCAAGAGTACCAATTTTGGGGGTTACCAGCTTTTTATCAGAGAAATGGGTTCTGAATCTGTCCAGTTCTTCTGGGGAATGAAGCAATCTGGATAGGTCAGCCATGTTGTCGTTTTTCTGTCTCTTTGAAGGACCCACAGAAGCTACCTTGGTTCTTGGTCCTCTTTTGCGTGCATCCATTTTTGAAAAGATGAAGTTTACAATGTTTGGGGATTTAGGGTTTTGATTTTTGATCTTACAGTAATCCTAGATGCAATGGATGATGAGGGGGAAAGTTTAGATATGACAGTATGAAGGTTTAGGAGTAGGTTTGGATGAAGATTTTGAGGATATGGAATCAGATATTTCGATTTGTAATCGGCTACCAGTTTTGTTGTATTCGTAACCTAATACTGTTAACAATCCCTTTTATATATAAAAATTTTCGAAAGTGTATTCGACTACAGACTTGGTGTAGTCGAATACATATTTTTCAGGGAACGTGTATTCGACTACAAATTGTCTGTATTCGAATACGACAGTAAAGATTTTGATTCTGGAAAAAAAAATTTAACATTTAAACAGACAAAAAACATTTCAAACAGGTAGAAAAACATACATAGGTATCACAAAAACATATATCAAGTAACAGAATAATGAAAAATTTAGAATTAACAATGATATAACTTACAGATCTTTCAAACCTTTTTAAGATCATTCTCATTTGGAGTGCTTAGTTCCTTCTGGATATTGTAGAATGAATCTCTAGGTAATGGCTTTGTAAACATATTCGTTATCTGAGTACCACATTGTTGAGGTTCTTTGTGTGTATTCCTACAAAACAAGTTTATGGTTTTATTTGGTACCCAGAGTGCTTTGAGTCCTTGAATGTTAGTACCTTTCTTGACCCACACAAACTGTCCTTATGGAACACCAATGTTCCTAACATGACAACCATTTGGTGTGTGACCATTTAGACCACAATAGAAACACTTTGGAGTATTTTTGGGAAAGTACGGTTTCTTTTGAATAATACTATTCTTAAAACAAAGATGATTCTTTTGAACAGCCATTTCTTTCTCTTCTTTAGATTGGTTACTTGCTTTTACAAAGATAGTTTTACCAATACTTGGTTTATCAAATTTTGAGTAACCAAGTCCTCTTTTGTCATTTGAGTATCTTTGCATGCTAAGTATATTCTCCAATCCAAATTGTCCCTTTTCGTACCTTTCTATGACTCTATTCATCTGGACAATTTTAAAGGAAAGTGAATCACATTTAATGCATGTAGAAATCTGTTTTTGTTTTTCAGAATTTTGTTCTATAGTGTCAATCTTTTTATTTAGAGAAAAAATCTGTTTCTTTTGATTTGACACTATTTTGTACAGATTTTTACATTCATTAAGTAGTTCTTCAATGACTTGTTGTGCATCATTATTTTCAAAACAAGAATCATTATTATCATAACAATTAGTATTACTACTAACCTCTTCTTCATTGTTCGAATGATGAGATGCCATCAAAGCAACATTAGCGCATTCGTCATTATCTGAATTTGATGAAGAACTTACTTCATTATCTTCCCACGCTATGTATGCCTTTTTGAGCTCCTTCCTTCTGTTTGCATTTTTCTTGATAAGGTTAGGACATTCTGCTTTCATATGTCCTTCTTTCCCACACTCAAAGCAAATAAAATTTTGATTTGCAGTAGAAGCATCTTTCTTCTTGAAGCTTTTCTTTCCTGTAGACGTTTTATTGTTTTGAAGAAATTTTCCGAATTTCTTGACAAGGAGGGTGATGTTTTTCTCTTCATATGAGTCTTCTTTATTTACTAATTCTTTTGACTCTATCCTTAATGCTATATTCTTTGTTTTCTTCTCTGCATTCTCATTCTTTTCCAATCTTTCTAATTCTATTTCGTGTTCCTGTAATTTTCCAAAGAGTGCTGAAAGTGACATCTTTGACAAAATTTTCTTTTCAGAAATTGCTGTCACTTTTGGCTGCCATGCTCTGGTTAATGATCTTAGAACCTTTAGGTTCAATTCATCATTAGTAAAGTTCTTTCCTAGTGCTGTTAAGTGGTTGGTTAAGTGGGAAAAACGTTTCTGCATGTCCAGGATTGCTTCTCCTGGTTGCATTCTAAACAATTCGTATTCTTGAGATAAAGTGTTCAGTTTGGAACGTTTTACCTCAATTGTTCCTTCATGGGTTACTTCCAATGTATCCCATATCTCTTTTGCTGTTTTGCAATGGGATATGCGAAAGAATTCATCCATACCCAATGCAGACTGTAACATATTTTTTGCTTTCTTATCAAACAGTACTCTTCTCTTTTCATCATCTGTCCAATAGGCTTTTATTTTTATCTCCTCTTTATTGTTGATAACTGTTATTGGAACATATGGACCGTTTTCTACTGCTTCCCATATGTCGTCTCCTTGAGCCTCAAGGTACGCTTGCATACGTATTTTCCATAAGTCATAATGTTCACCAACAAAGCAGGGTGGTTTGTTACTGCTACCACCATCTCTAAAAACAGGTTGTGCGGAAGCCATGGATCTAGGAGCAAATTACCAAAAACCTGCTCTGATACCAATTGTAAGAACAGAGTTGCACCTAAGAGGGGGGTGAATTAGGTGTTGGACAATTTTTCTGTTTTAGAGATCAGAAGATTGTTAAAGGACTGTTTTAACTTTGTTTCAATATTTGCTGTGTTTGTAAATGAAAGCAGTAAATGGCAGAAGATAAAAACACACTGAAGATTTATCCTGGTTCCCCTTACAACCAAGGGTACGTCCAGTCCTCTTGCACACCACAAGAGATTTTCCACTTTGTATGAATATGTTACAAGTCTAACCCTAAGACTAAGTTACAGATTCACAAACACTTAACAGAAGATAGTACACCACTATTTCTGTTAACACAACTTGAAGAATCTACACTAAATCCTTCAAGTGATACAATGATTTTGTAATGATGTTCTTGACTAAGAACAAGGTTATAATACTGAGTATTTGATACTTAATCAATCACACTTCCAAGTACAATTGAGAACCTTTCTTAATGATATGAAAATGAAAAACAAGTACTTGAAAATCTGAAAGTCATAGGTAACACTTCAAATCAATGGCAAAGGTTCCCAAACGTTTTTTTGATGAACATGTGCAATGTTTCAAAACTGAAAAGTTGCATTGTTTCGAAGTTGTATTCGAATACAATCTTAGCGTATTCGAATACACCTCTAAAACGTTCTGATTATATTTGAAATTTGAACTATGTAGTCGACTACAAGATCGTGTAGTCGAATACAGATTCAGGTTTTTGCCACTGACTTGAGTTGTATTCGATTACACAAAGTTGTAGTCGAATACAGATGTTTAAAAATAGGTACTGACTTGAGTTGTATTCGAATACAGAAGGCTGTAGTCGAATACACATGTTTGAAAATAGGTACTGACTTGCAATCTGTATTCGACTACGACACTTCGTATTCGAATACAGATATTTAGTTTTAGCTTCTAACTTGGAGTCTGTATTTGACTACGATACCTCGTATTCGAATACAGATTTCCAGTTTTTGTAAAAAGTTTATTTTCAACATGTTTAAGTCATTAATTATTTTCATAAAAACATTTTAATGCATATGCTCAGAAGGTTCTCATAATATTGTACTTTTAAATTGTGTTTTGATTTAATATCAAAATACTTTTACGTTAATATAAATGAAAAAATAAGTTGCTTAATAATCCTTCTTCTTTTTGATCAAGGATCTTTTTGTCTTCATCAAAAATGTAAGTCTTTAAATTTCAAACTACATGAGTTATTAAGTGTGGAAAGTATGATCAAGGGCACTACACACCAATCAGGGCAAGGAGACTGAAATTCTAACAACTCAATGTTTATAGCATTAACAGTGAAGTTCTAAACTCTATTTTCGAAAATACTTTAAGATAATTGTTAATTTTGCTTACAAAAAAACTTGAGTAAATTTTTTTTCTTTTTCAAAAAAATATCTTATTTCAATAATAACATTCAGAGTAGTCCGCGACGTTTTAAAATCTGATGTATGATTATAAAATAGAAGAGTTCCACTACAAATCATTCTACACAACCTAAGCTCGTAAGGATTACATTTTTCAAAAGTCACATTACAATATTTAAATATGCCCAAAAGATAAACCAAATGAAAAACATAGTTGAACAAGAGTCCCCGAAGATAACTCTGCGAAATAAATTGTTCCTGTGACTAGAACCTATCATAAAAGCTTAGCTACTAATCTACATCAAGTACTTCTAATATCATTGTCATCTAATCAAAGGTGGCGTTCAACCCAAACAAAAACATGTACAAGGGTCACCAAAACAAAAATAAGATATAAAATAATAAATTTAAGACAATGATCACATAAACAATAAAATAATTATAATGCACTACATCCTAATTCAATGACTATATGTCAATGCACATGATTCTAGAACATCATTTTCCCTCACAAGAGTTTGTGGGTTCTCTCCAAGCAACACCACAAATTTTAGTGAAATTCTCTCCGAGCAACTTTGTCATATCCCCGCAAGGATTGTGGGTCCTTCCAAGCAGCATCGCGACTGCCAAATCCTCGAAAGGATTATGGTACCCATCAAGGATCACCACTAAGGCCTATGTATGCATGACCATGTTCACCAAAATCAATTATCATCATGTCATGTATTCATAAAGAATTGCATTCTTTCTCAACAATATTCATACGGTAATGATTCAAATTCCAAACTTTCGTTTGCAAATAAATCAACAATAATACACCACATTGCATGTGAATCAAATCATATAATCACAATTAAAAAAATAGGAGCAAGACATCAATATATAGCAACAACCATATAATACACACCATCACAATTAAATATCAATTGCTTAAACAATTCAAACACATATAATTTTTTTAGCATGTTAGTAGGTGTTCTAAGTTCACACCTTCACATCGCATCATCTTAGCGCTTATCAAATTTAGGCTCTCAACACTACTAGGCCCTAGTTTGGGTTCACAACACAACTAAGGGTGCATTTGTTTAAGATTTTTCATGAAAAAAATCTATTTTTTCAAACCACAAATCATTTTTTATTGTTTGAATGGTGTTTGTTTCAGATTTTTGAAAAATCATCTTTGTTAAAAAAATCACTTTTTGGCTAAAAATGAAAAGCTAAAAATAGTAGCTTCTCACATTTGCCTCATGCGATAGATGCAAGAGAAAGATGAAATAAAATTGAAAAACACGTAACTTAATTCACTAATGAGAGAAAATGATGTAATTACCTTACCTATTTTGGCAAATCCGAAATTACTCTCCATTAATTTTTACTTCCTCACCGTTTTTCTCGTTCCATGTCACTCTGATATAGGTTTTCATCAAGGAATTGTTTTTCTTCTTTTCGATTTTTCCACATCGTTTTTTTGTCGTTTCTACGCCTTTTATTTAAAAAAGTATCTCCTTTATGGTAATCTTGTAGCTTAAAAAATCATTTTTATAAAATTGTATACAAACAGATTAAAAATCATTTTTATGATAGTAAACAAACGGAAATAAAAAAATCATTTTTAAACAAATCTCTAAATCTTTTAAAGTAAAAATCATTTTTATTTAAGCTTAAACAAACGCACTCTAAATCTCTACTTTAAAATTCATAAAGTAAAACAAAACACTTAAGAATTAAAACATCGTTAGTTAGTACACAAAATTTGAAACTGGTCCTCCCCATAAATAAGAGGCTTACAACTCGATTCCTTTCCGGATGAATCTTTGTTTCAAAATTTCATTCACGTGTACTTGGCTCACATTTTAAAGAATTCATAGCCACATCTCTAACACTTTTAAGTATACACATAATATTCTAAATCTCATTAAAAATATTTATGGTGCATTAAAAATATTTTAATTATTATTTATGGTGCATTAAAAATATTTTAATTAATTATTATTTTTGTTTTATATTTAATTTTAATGTCATATATTTTCTTTGTATACAGGAGCGACCAATGCTGAAAATTGTTGCGCATGGAAAGAAACTGCAAAAATTTACGCCGCAAGTACTCAAGCGAGTCATCGAGAACTTAGTGAACTTGTCGGGATTGACCCCATTACAACGGGGTAGTTTGAAGATGATTGACAACAACCTGATTTCTGCATTTGTGGAAAGATGGCATTCTGAGACATCGTCATTTCACATGTCATTCGGTGAAATGACAGTTACTTTGAACGACGTTGCCAATCTTCTTGGATGTCCTCTCAGGGGTGAGTTCTACAATATACCTGGTGTAGATAGAGGAATGACATGTAATCTTGCCATTACTTTATTATGAGTGCTTGCGGAAGAGATCTAGGAGGAGACCAGAAAGACCAGAGGGGCGCACTACAGACTAGATTGGTTGAAGGAGGTATTCATGAGGCAGTGCTCAGCAGAGAGATTTGATTGTGCTGTCAGGGCATATCTGCTGAATTTAGTAGGGAGTACTATTTTCACAGATAAGAGTCATACTCTTGTTGATGCGAAGTACTTCCCTTTATTCAGACATTTGGACGGTACAGATGTATACGCATGGGGTACTGGTGCACCTTTAGTCCTTTATGACTATCTCTCGGATGCATGTCGTTATGACACCATACAGCTAGGTGGTTATATGTCGCTACTACATGTATTAAATATTTATAATTATTTTATTTATTTTTAATTATTAATTTTTATGTTTATCATTAATTTATTTAATTTTATTTGCAACAGTGTTGGATATACAAATATTTTCCAAATATTTGTAATAGAGGTGATCATAGTGCTGATCTTGAGTGCATTGCCCCGAATGAATAGATGGAGCTACAAACAAGGCAAGCTGAAGATCCTTGAGTACATACATATGATTGACGCACTGACATCTGCTGAAGTCATATAGAGACCATGGGAAAATCATAGGGATGTCATTCCCTTTGATGATATCGTGCTCTACACTTGTCACCTCCGATTATGTAACACAGTAGTGTTGTACATTCTAGAGAGGTGTTTGAGACAGCTCGGATATATCCAACATATTCCACCACCGCCATTTGCAGCTCTTTCTAGATTATCTGATGCAGATGTGGAACGGATGGGATATGTGACTCATGTCACCGAGATATATCACATGATCCATCCAGCTACATATCCATCCGAGTGTCAGGAGGGATATTTGGAGTGGTTCTACTAGGTGTCTCATCCACTGCTAGTGCGACCCAAAGGTGTACCATAGGTCCTGAATTTTAGTGCACCGACCACCGCTACAGATGCTACTAGTTCACAACCATCTATTCTACAACAGGTCGGTGATCTTATACAGCAGAGCTTGGATGTACATGAAGCTCACCAGATGATGACTTGTATTCTCACTTTTATAGAGCTTTGTATTGAACACGTCATCACAATAATTAGTAGACGACTTGTAAATATTGTATTTGTTAATTTTAATGGTAGTTGGTCTTTATTTCATTATGTTTAGCATTATTTATTTATATGTCGTTAATTTTATATTATTTATGATGAACTATAACAAAAGTAAACTAAATAAAATACAAGATAAAATATAACGACAGAAAACTAAAATAAACTAATAACAAGTGATTTTATATATGTTTTAAAGTATTGTAGTTCATACAAAATCAATCATCATCTAATGACATGTCATATGACCTATTAAATACCCCCAATGTTGTAGACGCCCTGTGTATGCTCTTACCCAAGAAGTTGCCTCATTAGTGCGATATTGCTTCCAACCTGGTGCAATGTCTGGCATTGGAAACCCATCTTTCATCTTGAACTGCAAAATACATTGAAATAATAAATAATTTTATTTAAAAAAAACATTACCTAAGAAAATAATATAATTTTACCTGAACCTAGTGACTTGCGTCGACAAAACCAATACATATGATATGATCATTTTTTTTCAATCCTGAATGTGAACCCCTTCTAGGAAAGAAAGTCATAGAAAATGTCTGACCAAACGTGACGAGAATAATATTATATGTCGTCGCTATCACTACCCATATCAGGTATGGACATCCATTTATCTATGGGTTGAACACCTAAGCTTGTTATCTTCAACGAATATCTGATTTCTCTAATGCGTCTTGGGAACAGTCTATCATATGGACTTATATGAGAAGCAATCTCCTGGTCCAAACTATGGCGGACCAAAGACCAAGACTCCTCACCGTGTCCAAGCAGTGATGCTATAGCGCGATAGCCACAATTTCCATCCACTATCACATTAAATATGTCATCAACGTATGGTTGAATAACATCATGAAATTGTCTCAATAACAAATGTATTGAGGATTGTGATAATTGAGAAGGTTGTTTCTTTGATGAAAGAGAATGTCTCTTATTTGATGATTGAGATGGTGGGGAACCAGGATCTTCATAATATGTTGCGTTAACATGCTCAAAGTAAGAAGGGTCTCGATATACATCATATCCATCTGGCTTCTTAGACTCACTCTTCTTCACTCGTCCTTTGGTTTGAACTTTTTCAAGTGGTGGACACGTTGACCTTGTAGTTGGAAAAGCAAGTTCACGCACCTTACTCGTCAACACTCTTTTTCCTATAACATCAAGTGATCAAAAAGCGTTTCCACAAGGCATTCATCTCAACAGACATATCTAACTCTGATCCATCTTCTGTGTCTTGGGTGAGTTCACATTCCATGCTTAATTTCCTCCGTTGAATATGCATAGAGTCTAGAGGAATTGGTTCACCCATCATTTTATATTGTGTCAATTCACAAGCACAAGGTAACCCGTATGTTCTTCTGAGAGAGCACCCACATACAGATTTGTCGGTACCCACCCACTTAACTTTCTCGTATTCTTCAGCAATACGTCTTTGAGCTTCTCTTGATACAAATGTATTCAATCTATGATAAAATGGATTGTTGTGTCGTGCTCTTTATCATAAAAACTTTTATGAAATGAGCCCCTGATTTTTTTATGTTGCAACCTTATCATGTTGTTCATAGCATCCTAACATCTACAGATGTCACCCATGTTGTTTTCCAACATTAACTTCAGTTTCCAATGAGCTGACTCAACCCTATCATTACATGTAAATTGTCACCATGGAGCAATCCAACAATATATAGTAAAATTACAAAATCGAAGTTTTATAGTGAGATGTCATACCTATTAGTCGTTGTGTTCCCCAAATGCGTGACTCGGTTTGTCCATGCTTCAACAAACCTTTGCTTATGAGGAGTCAACCAAGTTTCTTTCACATAATCAACAAACACTTTATTATCGACACATGATTGCTCAAACATGTGCAAGTGCATTATATACTCTTTTTCATCACTGCAATACATAACGTCTTTCCACATATTCAATAATAACTCTTGTCTATCCTTTAAGACATATTGCTTGCTGATGAAAGTTTTTTACCAATCTACTTTCAAATCCCTTAGGATTCAATTATAGTATAGCAAAAGGGTTGTATCGTATCCACAGGGAATTGGAAATACAATGCCGTTCTTTAATGAATCACTCGAGCAATAAGTTTTCAAGTATTTGGATGATTGTTTTGGTAACCAAATTGAAATGTAACATAAGCAATAATAAAAAAAAGGATTTAAAAACACTATGAGAAAACTGTTGGAATTGGATTCATCTATTAACTCTTCAGTATCCTATTGATTCAACATACAAATCATGTTCTATGCTTAATTTCCTCACATCAGTTCTTATATATCCCATTAATCTCTTACATGAGAAGATTAACAATTCCCTAATCTAATTACCGATCTCTCGCATAATTAAAAAGGACAACCGTAACAAGTTCAGATGTAAATTGACAAACAGACTTAATTCTATTTCTAAAAATCAAGCTTGTTAGATGAGATAATCTAAGTCCGAATTAAACATGTAGTTCTCACTCACATATCAAATCTAAATTCATGCCTTAGGTGATCAAGCTAAAACATGTATGAAGAACAAGATTAAACCATTGAAATCATAGCATAGAAACAGATATCTGTATATAGAAATCAAATTAGATACATCCAAGTTAAAGAGTTACATTCAATCCCAACAAAAGAAAATTAGCAATCCATAGCCATGGATGCTTTCAAGCTCAAAGCGAAGATCTAAGAAGAACGGACGGCTCTGTGATGTCTCGGGAACAACTACAGCTCTTCGGTTGAACCCTAATCAAGCAACCAGTTCTTTTCTCTGTCTTCTCTCTTGATTTCTCTTTTTTAACCTCGTAACCGCCTTTTTTTGAAGTCTGTCTGTGCGTTTTTAAAGGAAATGAGTTGATGGTCTCGCTTAAGCCAAGCCAATCTGGCTTAAGCCAACAGGTTTCTTCATGCTTAGGAAAGGTTGCCCGCTTAAGCTAGAAAATATATGGCTTAAGCCAACTGAGTTCCTCAAAATCCGTCTCTGCCTCATTTTCGCTTAAACAGTCCTTCTGGTTTTGCTTTCAGCATTCTTCTGGCTTAAGCCAACCTGTTTTGGCTTAAGCCAAGTTCTTCAACTTTGACTTTTTGCTTTTCCTTTGCTTGGACCACTTTGATATTTCTCCTACAATTAAACACAAAGTAATTAACACTTATAATTAACATATTTACCATAATATTTATATAGAAACTAACTACTTGCTAAAATAACCTATTGAGGGATAATTTAACATATATCTTAAACATTTTAAACGTATAAGTGCCCAAAAGATCATGGAAAATTAGATAAATTTGGCACTTATCAACTTCCCCCAACTTAAGACTTTGTTTGCCCTCAAACAAAAGGTACCGATCAAAAAATATATATATACAAGGTTCATTCAACAAGTTGGATACATGAATAATCAAAATCAAAAAATATTTCCACTTTGCATGATCACAAGCTCCACTCATAAAACTCCCTAACAGATTATGTGATACACAAGTAATGGTCATAACAATGATATGAATGTAAATTCCATGAATCCATTAGGCAAATCACACTATCCATGTTTTCAACCAAAGGAAATTTCAATGATTCACACAAGTTCTTTTAGAACGAAATCAAGGTAAGTGTTTCACTCATGTTCAGCCATTGAATCACAACAAATCAAATTTGATACGTGTCTCAACAATTATCAAGATTGCATAGTTAATCAAGGATCACTAAGGGCTTTTCAGGGTTGTAATGTGGCCAGGTTTCAAAGAATATTGGTTTTTCTGGATATCAAAGTACTTTCAAACTAAGAGAGCAATTATAATGAGATTTACAATAAAACCATGCATTCATGCTCACTTCACTTTTCCTTTTACCAATCCCTTTTTGTCACCCTTCTTTTCACATTTGGATTTATAGAACCCTTTTTCATTCTCATAATTTTCTCAATCTTTCTCTTCATCTTTCTATTTTTTTTTATTTTTTTTTAAGATTAAGATTATGTACTAAAGATTGAGAAAATTTGAACCAATTTTGCTTTCTTCGCAAAGAGAACACAAACAGCTTCCACTTCCCCCAACTTTGCATAAATGCATACAATCCCATTATAAATGCTCTTTTAACTTTGAAAGTAAGGGATAAACATTGTTTTTCTTTAGGGTTTGGGATTAAACAAAAGAACAAAAATACTTTTCATTTCAGGCTCAAAATGGGTAGACAATGGATATTCCTATACAAGGGTAGGCTATTTGGTCAAGTAGCTATATACTCTAATGAACAAAAATTGCCTTGATCCTTTCCTATCATTTCTATGCAATCAAAATAGTCAGAGACTCAAACAAATCCAACTGTGCAAAACAAATGGCGAATCTCTCATACTTACATTGTTTAAGGTCACACTCCTTCACCAAGTTCAGGTACAAATTTCCTGATTTCAAACATTTCAAGGTTATGCCAATGACTTTCATGTGAAAAATACAATTATACATGCCATGGCATCATGAGTGCAACCACAAAATCCATCAAGGAGATATATTTCTAACTTTCAAATTTCAAAATAATCATGCAAAACTTTTGACTTTTCATGAATCATACTTACGAAAATGAACCAAACATGGTATTATCAGCCAAAAAGTACTAATTAACCAAACTAAACAATGAAACAAAGTATTGAAATAAAGTGCTAGAACTGAAGAAAAAAAATGGCCGAAATTAAAAATGAACTCTTTTTGTGATGTGGTGTGTGATAGCTCATCAATCCTCATCCTCTTGGTCTATTTGATCCACCATGTGCTGCTCTGTTCCGTCTTTCTCGGCCTGATCAACTCCATCTGCTCCTGCTTCTGTGGTTGTACCAGTAGCTGCTCTCTGACTGCCTTCTCCCTCCTCAAAAATTAGCCTGTCCCCAGGCCAAGCACAATGTGATTGAAATTCATTATAGGATAGCCATCTATATGGTGGAGAACCCTCATGAACCGAAACAGCGTATGATTGCCGATAAATAGCATCATTGGCCCTGTAATTAGCAGCTTCTTGTCTGAAAATATGCTCCTGCCTGTTGTAAAGATGCTCCTGTCTGGCATACATAAACTCCTGTCTGGAAAACATCTTTGTTATCTGCCTCTGCATCTGCTCTTGGAGTAATAACATCTGCTACATAGGATCTATCGGTTGTTGTAAAGATGGTGGTGGTAATGCGGCAGGTTGTGCTCCTCATATTTCCTCAGTTGGGTTTATGCAGTGTTGTCTGATAAGGGCATCATTGATTGCAGGTCTTATGTCAAGATGAGATTGATATGGGATATTCACCCCCTGGTCTTTGCATAGCTGGGTAATAAGTGAAGGAAAGATTAGTGTTGCAGGCTCCAAAGCTGTTGCAATTCTATGAATTTCATCTGATATTATTGATGCAACATCCACTGAGAATTGTTCCATGATGCAGTAAATCAAACACGCCCTTGACATGTTGATTCCTGATGTGTGTAAGGTGGGCTTGATGTTGGACAATAGAAAAGTCATCCAAATTTGTGTCAGTGTCTTCATCTGGGATCTTTTTATTTCCTTCTTTCCTGCCTCCCAACCTGATACGCACAATGTTGGCATTATCTCATTGTTAATGACTCTGTTCTCTGGTGGCATCATTTTTTGGTATCCACATAACCCTTCCTCGTCTAATACTGATTGATCTTCCAGATATGCACTAATGGTATTCCTATCATAAAGAATTCTTTTCCCCAGAACAAATGATTCCCTTCTTGCCTGTTGATTTGTAGTATACGCATTGGCATAAAAGTATTTGACAATATCAGGATTGAATTGCTTTGGCAGTGTTGCTAACTTTCTCCATCTCCTTCTTTGTAGCTCATGTTGAAATACCTCATACTGCCCTGGGAGAAGCTCCACTCTTCTTTCTTTTATAAATTGCAGCAACCTAATAGCCAAATACCTAGAGAATTTGATAGAGGATCTGAATTTCTTCTTGTCAAACTCTAAAGTGGCATGCTCTTGTGAACCAGCCTGAGAAGTTTCCCTTCTTGGTCATTTGTGTGGGTTTTTGGTTGTTGCCATTCTGGAAAAACAAAAAAAAATTAGAAAAGAACAAATAAAACTCAAAGTTACTTCCAATAGGCAAACCAAACTCTACAATTTTCTTTGAACATTGCAGCCAATATCAATCATGATTCATGGAAATGAGCATTTTCAAGCAAAAGCAAGTGTAGTTTCAAAAATAATCTCTTCCTCAAAAAGATGTTCATGAACTAATTTCTATTCACTTGTGTTTGTTCTTGCCTATATTTCCCAGTCATTCTTGCTGAACCATTTTAATATTCATTCAATGATTTTGACAAACATCTATAGTGCGATACGGGGCTTTGGTTCATTTTCAAGCTCATGAAACATAATAAACATATTTCAACATCCCATAAACTTTGTGAGATCATTGTTTTTCCACACTTTTAAGTAGACACATGGGATTGTATTTAAAGCAAATCATTGCTCAACTATTTATAGCACCAAATTAAGCATAACCATCTCTTGAGCATTTTGTCAAACACTTAGTATACACTAGTTCATGCTCATGGTTACAAACACTTAGGCACCTATCTTCAACACATGAAACACATAACCAAATTGATTCAACAGCCCCTCAATCATAACAGATGCACAATGTCAATCAAAATATATAGAGAGAATCCAAACATTTCACATTCTTAGACACACTCTCAACCTTACTTCTCTCTAGTTCATTCACCATAAACAAAATTATTATTCTCTTTCAAGTTCAAAACATGCAATCATTTTTCATGGCAAAATAATTGATCCATTCGTACTTACCCATGAATTCCCAATTTAGAACCGTAGGTTGCAAAATTAAATTGAGGAGAAAGAGTTAACTTACTTGAGAGGAGAATCAATGAACTATTGATGCAAGTGAGAAATCGTGAGTGAGAGTGAGAGGAATCATGATTGAGGATGAGAGAAAACGTGTGTTTAGCAAGGGAGTATGGCTTAAGCAAGGGAGTACACGGCTTAAGCGAAAATTAACCTGAAAGTATTTATTTATTTTTTTTTCTTTTCTGCAATGTTATACCGCTTAAGCCAAGGTTCCTCTCGCTTAAGCTAAAAATAACCAGAGAAGGCTCTATTTTGTCCCTGTAAATCTCGCTTAAGCTGAAATTGTCTTGCTTAAGCGAGGGACCTGAAATTCTGCATTATTATGCAGAATAAGACTTGGAACCCTTGTAAAAAAAATTGTAATGCTAACCTGCCTTGCTTTTCAATCATCATGAAACATTGTAGTCTTCATTTTGGACCTGTGGCAAGCTTGAATTCATCTTGTTAGTTTCAACAATCAACAAGTCTAATTCACATTCATTCCAAAGACAAATTCACTCTATTTACCCAAGTGGATACCTCAAAATTTGTATCGCACATTTTCAATGACCTTCAAGGCATCATACCAATTATCCACCATATAAGAAACTTGTGTGAATCTTAAAATCAACAAAAGATGGACAATTTCCACAAGATTCCAACTTTTACCCACAAAATTCACTTCAAATGCAATTTTTATATATTTTCACAACCCAACACTTCAAATTTTGCATTTCTCCCATTTCTTACATTCTAATCACTCAAACTTTCCATTTACATCATAAGAAATTTGTGGAAAGTTTAAAAATACATATTCGAGCATAATCTCTCATGATCACATTCCACACACATGAAAAACACAACTTAACATCTACCTATACAAAATTACAACAACATCACATAGTTGACAATAAAACTTAACTAAACAATTGAAAATTAGCATTTAAACACAATCAAACTAAAAAGCAAGTTAAATTAACTCAAAAACCTGGGTTGACTCCCAGCAAGCGCTTCTTTAACGTCATTAGCTTGACGCCTTTGTATTTTCACAAATCATTCAAGTAGAGCATAATGGTGATCAATTTAACATCACCACATAAGTATGGCTTTAATCTCTGACCATTCACCACCCATGTCTCTTTGGACTTGTTATCTTCCAATTTAACTGCTCCATAGGGTTTTACCTCTTTGATTACAAATGGACCTGACCATTTTGATTTTAACTTTCCCGGAAACAACCTCAACCTGGAATTGAACAAAAGTACTTGTTGGCCTGGCTTGAAGTTTCTTTTTACAAGCTTGCTGTCATGATACTTTTTCACTTTGTCCTTATACAGCTTTGAAGATTCATAAGCTTGATGACTCAATTCCTCTAATTGATGCAGTTGTTTCTTTCTTTCAACTCCTGCAACATTTAGATCAAAATTAAGAAATTTCATGGCCCAAAAGGCTTTGTGCTCCAATTCTACTAGTAAATGGCATGCTTTTCCATAAACCAATTGAAATGGAGTTAAGCCTATTGGTGACTTATAAGCAGTTCTATAAGCCCATAAGGCATCATCCAGCTTTTGTGACCAATCCTTCCTTGAACTTGAAGCTGTTTTCTCCAAGATCTTTTTAATTTCTCTGTTAGAAACTTCAGCTTGTCCATTTGTTTGTGGATGGTAAGGTGAGGCTACTTTGTGCTTTACACCATAATGTTGCAACGCCTTGGCCAACTGTGAATTGCAAAAGTGTGACCCTCCATCACTGATAATTACCCTGGGTGCTCCAAAACGAGTGAATATGTTTTTCTTTAAGAACTTCACTACCACTTTACCATCTGCTTTAGGAGTTGCTATTGCTTCCACCCACCGTGAAACATACTCCACAGCCACCAAAATGTATTCATTGGAGAATGAAGATGGAAATGGGCCAATGAAGTCCATGCCCCAACAATCAAATATCTCCACTTCCAGGATGTTTTGTAGAGGCATTTCATTTCTTTTGCTTATTCCACCTAACCTTTGGCATGCATCACACTTTTGCGCATGGAAATGTGCATCTTTGAATAGGGAGGGCCAGTAAAAACCAGATTGAAGAACCTTCACAACAGTTCTCTCACCATTGAAATGTCCTCCATAAGGTGAGTTGTGGCAATGCCACAATATACTCCTAGCCTCATCATAAGCTACACATCTCCGCAACAATCCATCAGCTTCGATCTTGAATAGATAAGGATCATCCCACAAGAAATAGGTGGCATCCCTGAGAAATTTCTTTTTCTGATGATGATTGAGATCATTAGGGATTACACCTGCTGCTTTGTAATTGGCCATATCAGCAAACCATGGCCTTTCTTGTACAACAAACAGCTTTTCATCTGGAAATTCATCTGTTATTTCATTTTTCCTTTGCGGTCACCTCATTATTCATCAGCCTGGATAAATGATCAGCCACTAAGTTTTCCTTGCCACTTTTATCTTTAATTTCAAGATCAAATTCCTGCAACAACAAAATCCATCGAATCAGTCGTGGTTTGGAATCTGCTTTTGTTAAAAGGTACTTAATAGCTGCATGATCTGTAAAAATAACAACTTTAGATCCAATCAAGTAACTTCTAAATTTCTCTAAAGCATACACTATAGCTAGTAATTCTTTTTCAGTGGTAGCATAATTCATTTGAGCATCATTCAACACTTTACTAGCATAATGTATGGCATGAAACATTTTATTCTTTCTTTGACCTAGCACTGCTCCTACAGCATAATCACTAGCATCACATATTAATTCAAAGTCAAGGTTCCAATTAGGTGCAATAATGATAGGAGCAGAAACTAAATTTTGTTTCAATTGTTCAAAAGCTTTTAAACATGCATCATCAAAACGAAAAGGAGTATCCTTATTCCTAAGATTGCTCAATGGCTTCGCAATCTTAGAGAAATCCTTGATGAAACGTCTATAAAAGCCAGCATGCCCGAGAAAGCTTCTAATCCCTTTGACATTTGTTGGAGCTAGTAGCTTTTGAATGACTTCCACCTTTGCTTTATCAACCTCCATACCCTTTGATGAGATTTTATGGCCCAGGACAATTCCTTCAGTCACCATGAAGTGACATTTCTCCCAGTTCAAGATAAGGTTTGTTTCAACACACCGTTTCAATACAGTGTCCAAGTTCACCAAGCATAAATCAAAAGAAGCTCCAAATACAGAGAAGTCATCCATGAAAACTTCTATACATTTTTCCACCAAATCTGAGAAAATAGCTAGCATACATCTCTGGAAGGTTGCAGGAGCATTGCATAGTCCAAAAGGCATCTTCCTGTAAGCAAAAATACCAAAAGGGCATGTGAAAGCTGTTTTCTCCTGATCTTCTGGATTTACAGTGATTTGATTGTAACCGGAGTAACCATCCAGAAAACAATAGAAAGCTTGCCCAAATAATCTTTCCAGCATTTGATCCATAAAAGGCAGTGGGAAGTGGTCCTTCCTAGTGGCTTTATTCAGCTTCCGGTAGTCAATACACATTCTCCAACCTGTGATAGTTCTGGTTGGAATAAATTCATTTTTTTCATTGGCTACCACGATCATTCCTCCTTTCTTTGGTACCACCTGGACTGGACTCACCCAGGCACTACCTGAAATAGGGTAGATCATTCCGGCTTCAAGCATCTTCACCACTTCTTTTCTGACTACTTCTTTCATGGTTGGATTCAATCTTCTTTGAGGCTGGGCTACAGGTTTAAAATCATCCTCCATTAGAATTTTATGCATACAATATGAAGGACTAATACCTTTCAAATCAGCTAGTGTCCAGCCTATTGCTCCTTGATTTGTTTTGAGAACTTCAATCAGCTTTTTCTCTTCTTGTGGTGATAAGGAACTACTAATAATCAATGGCTTTTCAACTTCCCCCTACAGAAACACATATTTTAAATGGGGAGGTAACAACTTCAATTCCAATTTCTGATCAGTCTGCTTGTTGTCAGCTACATTTTCAATGCTTTCCAATGCTACCTGTTTTGGATGAATCTCTTTGAGGGAATCAAGATCTTGTAAACATTTTTCAATCTCTTGTTCTTCTTCCTCATTGAAGCTAGTATGCATGTTTACCAAAACTCTGCCTAGAGGATCAAATGATTGTAACTGCTTATGTGCATCATAACACACCTCATCAATAACATCAATGGAGAAGCATTGTCCTTTGTCCTTTGGATATTGCAAGGCCTCAAAAACATTGAAATTTACTTCATCATCCTGCACCCTGACCTTCAGTTTTCCTGCATCCACATCAATCATTACTCTGGCTGTCTTCATGAAAGGTCTACCCAAAATCAGCGGGACCTCTACATCTTCCTCCATATCCAAGACCACAAAATCAACTGGAAACATAAATTTATCTACTTTCACCAGCACATATTCTACGACACCAAGTGGATATTTAACTGACCTGTCTGCCAACTGTAATGACATTCTGGTAGGTCTAGCTTCCAAGTCACCAATTTTTCTCAACATAGACAATGGCATTAAGTTGATGCTAGCTCCCAAATCCAAAAGTGCCTTCCCAAGTGTTAGATTCCCAATAGTAACAGGCAGTGTGAAGCTTCCAGGGTCCTTTGCCTTTATAGGGATGTATTTCTGAATAATAGCACTACAGCTAGCATCCAGCTCAATAGTCTCCTCCTCTATAAATCTTCTCTTCTTTGTCAATAGTTCTTTCATGAATTTTGCATAGGTAGGCATCTGCTCCAAGGCTTCTGCAAATGGAATATTGATCTGAAGCCTTTTGAATATATCCATGAATCTTGCAAATTGCCTTTCTTTGTCTTTTCTTGTAGGAACATGTGGATAAGGCAGGTTTCTCACAGGTGGGGCTTTTTGTGCGCTCTTCTATGGTTTTTCACCTTACTCTCTTTTTCTTTCTTTTTCTCTCCACTAGTACCTACTTGTTCTTTTCCTCTTGCTTTTCTTTTCTCCTCCTCACTTTGTTCTTGTTTATTTTCACTCTTATGTACATCCTCACTCTTATTTTTCAGCACTTCTCTCTCATTTTCTTCTTTTTCATTCTCACTTTCCTCCTCAACAACAATCACATTATTTTCACTCAGGTTCTCACCAATTCCTTCACCTATCAACTTACCACTCTGTGTTGTGATTGCTTTGCAGTGCTCCTTAGGATTAGACTCAGTATTGTCTGTAAATGCTCCTTTGTGAGTGTCTGCTAACTGTTTTGCTAATTGGCCCATTTGGATCTCCAAATTCTTGATGGATGCATCAGTATTCTTTTGGTTAGCCATCGACATCTGCATAAATTGAGTCAATGTGTCCTCCAATTTTGAAGTCCGATCCTGTGGTGGTTGTTGATACTGTTGGTTCTGATATGGTGGTGGCCTGTTAGAAGAAGGTCCGACATCCTGCCTCCAAGGTTGGTTGAAGTTTTGGTTGGCTCCCCTAGAGTAATTGTTCTGATATTGACCTTGCCTTGGCTGATTGGACAAGTACTGAACTTCCTCCTCTTTGGGTTCACAATAACTTGTAGGATGATCACCTATACACACATCACATCTGTTTACCTGCCTACTGGATGATGATTCCTGCATCTCCTTCAAATGTTTAGGAAGATTTGCCAATTGCTTTGTCATTTCCTCCATATGCTGTTGCAAAAGCTTATTTTGTGCTAAGATTGCATCATTCCCTGCAAGCTCTATCATGCCTCTTTTTGTTGGACCTCTATGGTGTTGGCCCTGTTGATCATTGATGGCCATAGACTCAATTATATCAATGGCTTCTGTTGAAGATTTAGCTATCAAAGATCCTCCAGCTGTGGCATCTAGGATCAACTTGTGTTGCTGGAGTAAGCCATTTCTGAAAATATGGATTTGTGTCTTTGCATCGAATCCATGGTTTGGACACTTCCTCAACATTGATTTGTACCTCTCCCAGGTTTCACATAAACTTTCACCTGCAATTTGAGAGAAAGTAGAAATAGCAGTTTTAAAATCCATAAATTTTGATTGAGGAAAATACCTAGCCATGAATTTCTCCTCCAGTTGATTCCAATCAGATAGAATTTGTTGTGGTTGGTCGAGAAACCACTCCTTAGCTTTTCCAATGAGGGTCAAAGGGAAGAGCCTAAGAAATACAGCTTCTTCCTCAGTCTCTGTTACACCAGCAGTACCACAAAGTTCATAGAACTTTGTAAGATGTGTGTAGGGATCCTCATGATCCAAACCTGCGAAAGGATTGGCATACATCAGTTGTACCAATCCAATCTTCATTTCAGGTGGCCTTTGATTTCCTGTAGGTCTGCCAATTCTAATTATATTCCTTGGTGTGAAATTGACAAAGCCTGCATCATTGCCACCATTTCCTGGTTCTTCTGCAGCCATTGTTGTATATTGGTTTGTAGAAGAACTTGAGATAAAAGTTGCTTCTTGCTCCCTTCTCTGCTTAGCCAGTTGTTTTCTCTTCCTTGCTTTGCTGTTATTTTTCCTAGCTGTTTTCTCTATTTCTGGGTCGAACAAAAGTTGATCAGCTGGAATCCTACCTCGCATAAACAGAAAGATAACACAAATCTAGCCAAGAGGATTAGTTAACAAGATAATCAAAATGTAAATAAAACTATGTACTATATTTACGATTGCTCAAGATAACAACTAAAGCAATGCTTTTGTATTTAGACGCAATTCCCCGGCAACGGCGCCATTTTGATGAATGTTTTTTACCAATCTACTTTCAAATCCCTTAGGATTCAATTATAGTATAGCAAAAGAGTTGTATTGTATCCACAGGGAATTGGAAATACAATGCCGTTCTTTAATGAATCACTCGAGCAATAAGTTTTCAAGTATTTGGATGATTGTTTTGGTAACCAAATTGAAATGTAACATAAGCAATAATAAAAAAAAAAGATTTAAAAACACTATGAGAAAACTGTTGGAATTGGATTCATCTATTAACTCTTCAGTATCCTATTGATTCAACATACAAATCATGTTCTATGCTTAATTTCATCACATCAGTTCTTATCTATCTCATTAATCTCTTACATGAGAAGATTAACAATTCCCTAATCTAATTACCGATCTCTCGCATAATTAAAAAGGACAACCGTAACGAGTTCAGATGTAAATTGACAAACAGACTTAATTCTATTTCTAGCAATCAAGCTTGTTAGATGAGATAATCTAAGTCCGACTTAAACATGTAGTTCTCACTCACATATCAAATCTAAATTCATGCCTTAGGTGATCAAGCTAAAACATGTATGAAGAATAAGATTAGAGCATTGAAATCATAGCATAGAAACATATAGCTGTATATAGAAATCAAATTAGATACATCCAAGTTAAAGAGTTACATCCAATCACAACAAAAGAAAATTAGCAATCCATAGCCATGGATGCTTTCAAGCTCAAAGCGAAGATCTAAGAAGAACGGACGGCTCTGTGATGTCTCGGGAACAACTCCAGCTCTTCGGTTGAACCCCAATCAAGCAATCAGTTCTTTTCTCTGTCTTCTCTCTTGATTTCTCTTTTTTAACCTCGTAACCGCCTTTTTTTGAAGTCTGTCTGTGCGTTTTTAAAGGAAATGAGTTGATGGTCTCGCTTAAGCCAGGCCAATCTGGCTTAAGCCAACAGTTTTCTTCATGCTTAGGAAAGGTTGCCCGCTTAAGCTAGAAAATATATGGCTTAAGCCAACTGAGTTCCTCAAAATCCGTCTCTGCCTCATTTTCGCTTAATCAGTCCTTCTGGTTTTGCTTTCAGCATTCTTCTGGCTTAAGCCAACTTGTTTTGGCTTAAGCCAAGTTCTTCAACTTTGACTTTTTGCTTTTCCTTTGCTTGGACCACTTTGATATTTCTCCTACAATTAAACACAAAGTAATTAACACTTATAATTAACATATTTACCATAATATTTATATAGAAACTAACTACTTGCTAAAATAACCTATTGAGGGATAATTTAACATATATCTTAAACATTTCAAACGTATAAATGCCCAAAAGATCATGGAAAATTAGATAAATTTGGCACTTATCACTTGCATTTTGCTCCAACATTTTTGTCGATATGAAATCGACAAAGCAAATTAATAGCATGTGGAAATAAAATACCAACTGCTTTCATTAAAGCAAGATCTCTATCTGTCACAATTACACGAGGAAAATTATTTTGTGTAATAAATAGTTCTCTTAGTTTCTCTAATGCCCAAATTTTTTTTTATTCCCGCTCACTGTAACACCCCGAGTTTAAAACACAGCGCGGGTGCATTTTTTTTTTTAAATAATAATTAAAATAAGTTTTTCCCAAATTTATTTCAAAAGAATTAAAATAAAGTTTTTCGTAACATAGTACGTTATTGATTAATCGATGAACGTAAACCAAATACTTCATCAGGATTATCACGAAGTACTTATCTTGGAAATTCACTTCTAAATATTAATACATCCCAAAATATCATTGTCATAATACATCAATAGTAAATATCAGAGTACATGGTTCAGCAGAAAATAGTACAGGATTTCCAAAATAAGACAAATTACAATTTCAACCCAAAACCTAATACAATAAGTCTAACTGATCATGCGTTGAACCTGCAGTAGCACGGATTCCCTTCGCATCCCACACAAGTCCTCTCTGAATCTGCAACTCGCTTCGACGTAACCTCCTCCTCTTCCCCGTCATACATAGAAGGGTCGGTCTCCTCCGAAGTCAAGTCAATACATACTCGTGGCCGCTTTGGCGGTGCCGGAATCTCGTAGCAGTCGTCGGAAATCCTAGATGGACCCGGAATCTCAGTCGCTACCGGTCTCTGCTCATCACGCTCCTCTACCGCATCAGACTCATGTATCTCTCTTCCAATCTCAGGATTGGGAGTCACCACTCCTACAGTGGCCTCCGTCTCAACCCTTTCAGTAGGCTCCTCAGCATCGTCAAACACTTCGTGCGCCTCTAACACCAGGCGAGAAGGTACGGGGAAATCTATGCTCGCGTGAGTGCGCTCTACGAAGTCTTCAACACCATCCGTCCTACTAGTCCGCTCTAGCCACCCCGTATAGGTCGCTCTGCTTGAGAGGGGGTCAAAAGCCTAAGCAGTGCGCGAGTAGCGGTCAAGGAAATTCAACAACGTTTCTGTCGTTCGGGTTCCCACAGGCGGCGCGGGTTTTGGAGGCATCTGAGGGCAAAGCCCAAAGTCCACAATATAATTGCAAGGGGTCACCAACCGAAAATAACAAATATTCACATAGCATGTATTGCACAACAACATCTAATTATGACATAATTTATGATGATGAGGAAAATAATAATACTCCTTTGGAAATTTATGACTTTCATGCCTTTTCAAAACAGCAGTTAATGATTATGAATATGCGGTAAGTACAGCCAACACGTCAATAAAACACAAACATAAATTCAGAAATTTCAGATTTTGAACATCACTCACAGCATTAATTTCCAACATTCATCATATAAACAATCATGACACAACGGTCAAATCCCACAATGTAATGCATATATGCTCATGCATAATTTTCTTGGAATCACCAAGGTGCAGTCGCTCGACAGACCAGCACATCTCAACGGCCCTCATGATCAGGGTGCAATCGCTCAACAGATCAGCACCAGTGCAGACGCTCAACAGTCCAGCACATCGTGCAGTCGCTCAACAGACCAGCACGTTTGACATCACCCAAGGTACAATCGCTCAACAGATCAGTACCTAGTGCATACGCTCAACAGTCCAGCACTCGTGCAATCGCTCAACAGATCAGCACGGGGTTGCGCATTTTAGGGTACAAACGCTCAATAGTCCAGTACCAGTGCAGACGCTCAACAGTCCAGCACTTATATACCAAAGTACAATCACTCAACAGATCAGTACTTAGTGCAGACGCTCAACAGTCCAGCACTCGTGCAATCGCTCAACAGATCAGCACGTGGTTGTGCATTACTCTGTGGCCCATCGCGGGTACCACTTGACTATGCAATGCATGGAAGATGCAATGTTTCACTTCTCTAGAAACAGAATGCAAACTCAGAAAATTCATGCTCTTTATCATGTTTAAATATTTCAACACAGTCATAATAATATCACAATCATGAATTAAACAGTCCATTAATCATTCATACTTTGAAATATTTCCCATCCTCTCAAAAATTCAGACACAGTGTTTAAAACTGGGATTTTTCTGGGATTTATGAGTCTGTATTCGAATACAGCTCTTTTGTATTAGAATACAGAAGTCAAAAACAGTATAAAATCACTCTCTGTATTCGAATACAGCCCTCTGGTATTCGAATACAGAGGCAGATTTCAGTGCATAAAACAACCTCTTTCATTACATCAGTAAAGTTTTTAAAACTTCATCACCACCACTTCAAAATCTCATCAAAAGTTCCACTTTAACTCACCACAACATCCCCAGTATTCCCCAGACACTCAGGGTTTTCAAAACACTCTTAAAACTTGAAATTTTCTGAAAATTCGAATCTGTATTCGAATACAGACCCTCTGTATTCGAATACAGAAGCAGGAAACTGCAACTTATCCTTCTGTATTCGAATACAGCTTGGCTGTAGTCGAATACAGGAGTTCAACCTTTGGAAAATGCAGCCTTTTCTCCCATGTCACTTAAAGGTTTTCAAACATCTTTCTCTCCTCTTTAAAACGATTTCACAGACTTCTTTTCAAATCATTAAAACCTTCTCAGAGTTTCTCAACACTTCAAAACTCACATGACAGTGATTAAAACTTGATTTTCTGGAAAACACGAGTCTGTATTCGAATACAGCTTCCTTGTATTCGAATACAAAAGATAAAAACTGAGTTTCTGGAAAAACTCGAATCTGTATTCGACTACAGCATGTCTGTAGTCGACTACAGATGCGAACACAGTGTTAAAAGTTCACTTCTGTATTCGAATACGACCTGATCGTAGTCGAATACAGAAGCAAAACTCTCTCCTCTGTATTCGAATACAGGGGCTCGTATTCGAATACAGGTTTGAAAACTTAAAAATAAAACAGAAACCTGGAAGGTTGTATTCGAATACACACATGTTGTAGTCGAATACACCTTCGAAAACCAGTGAAAATTCAACCCTTTTCAAAACTGATTCTTTTAAAATAACAGCCAACATCAAACAGATTCTACACTTGTTCAAGAAAACCTTTCCTCATTTATAATCCCTTTTTCTTTAAAAACCATTAACACCACCAGAATCACACAACACAACCAGAATCAGAATTAACAAGATCATCAAGATCACCCATAACAACCACAATCAGAATCATCATTCTCATCACCAGAATCTCACAACATAAAATAGAATCAGAACCATTAACACCAGTTTATCCAAACAAGGACAGATGATCAGTCATCAGATCATCACGCAACATATCAGTATTCACACTCAACAGAAACAAACATGCAACATCTCAGAGTTCTCAAACACCAGAGCAAACATGCATGCATTTAGTTTTCCCAAAACACCAGAGTAAACATGCATGTGTTTAGTTTTCTCAAAACACAACAGAATGACAAACAAACATCACAGAACACCAAGCACCAATAGAATGCATTTAGCATTTTAATGCTAATTTCAAAATAGTTTTAAGACATGCATTTTAATCATAACTAAAATGGCATGCAAACATTTTCCAGCATTCACACAGAATGTAAAACAACATATTTTACCAGTAAACACAACCAACAACAACTTATCAGAATAATCACTTCTCAAAAAATGCATTTTCTCTCAAAATGACATTTTCGAAAACAGCTTTTCTTTTAAAAACAGAACTGAAACAGCACAATTTATGGCCCTAATGCAGCTAAAAGATGGAAGGTGCCCTTACCCTTGTAGCGTGCTTTGCTATTTCCTCTTATTCCTGCTGCGTTCCCTTCTCTACGTCCCAAAAACGGTGAAGCGGTTCCCTGAGTTTGCTGCTGCAAAACTGGGTTCTTTCTCTTCGTATTGAAGTGGGGATTAACTTTACCACTGGGGGTTTTCAGGTTTGATGGCTGGAATTTCAGTTAATGGTGTTTGAAGGATTTCCCTCTCTACAATTTCAGTTCGGGAAAGGCAGAAAGCAGAAAACAGAGACAGAAAATGGGAGAGTGATGGAGTTGGTACATGCAATATGGGCAGTATGGTGGAAGGAATAGTGTTCTGAAATTACCATCCTTCTCACTCCTATTTATAGGCTCTCAAGGTGCCACCTCACTTGCCACTTGTCTGATTTTCCAGCTCTTTAATTATCTTGCAATTAACCACTTAATCCTTACTTAATTGTCCAATTAATTTAATTACTTGAAATTAAATTAATTTACTTCTTTATCCAATAATTTTAATTCATACTTCAAAATAAATATTTATATATATATATATTCACTCAAGACATACATATATTAAATATTTACAACATTCCCAAAATGCCCTTGACCATAATTCCAAAATTAATATTTAAAATTAAGGGTCTTACACTCACATTCCAAATTAACAAATCCCACTACAAATGTCATATTTGTTGATGTCATACCCAATTTCAAGTAATGTCATTTTGTATTTATTGGGTTTGTAGGTGTTATCCATAATCAACACAATAGGAGACAAATTTAACAACTTCACTGAATCTGGATAAGCCCAAAAAATATCTCTCATAACATCTGAGTCTTCCCGCTTTCTATTCCAACATACATATTTTGTATTTTCAATTAACTTGAATAAATGTTGCATCTCTGTCTTATGACCTCTCACGTGCAATCGAATCATACTCATCTGTTTATATATTTGTGAGATCTAAGTAACATTTTTCTTATCTCGGTCTTGCAATGAGAGTAATATGTGCCTCGGTGCAACATTATATTTTGTTAAGTCGTGTACATATTTTTTTTCTCTTCTTCATGGTTGTGAACTCCACATATTACTTTTACTGTTCGTCCTGAACCATCTTTTAATGGTTTTGATCTAAGCTTGAAAGGACAACCACACTTTTTTTGTTGAACTTCGAGTTAAACTATCAACACCCTTGTATTTTCCTTATTTATCACAACCTAATATTAATTTATTTCTCATTCCTCTCTCTTATCTCTTTATCTGATCTTGTGATGATAACGGTCACTTTGTGTTTTATACTGATTTCTCTAGCCCAATTCACAACAGCTTCCCGTGTATCAAATATCTAAAATAAAATATAAAATAAATTATAATAATTAATCACAATAATAGATTTTTACGATAGTAATTATAAGGCTAAATAGCACTCGTGGTCCCTTAACTTAATTTCAGTTAACGTTTTAGTCATTTATCTTTTTTTTTCCTGATTTGGACCTTTATTTTAATTTTAAGTGACAATTTAATCTTTTATGTTTTAAAATATTAACAATATTATCTTTTTTTTTTTACAAAAATTCATCAAAATTTTCAACCAAAACCCATAAAATTAATTATATTCTTTAATATAATACAAATTTCATCAAACTCGTAACTCAAATATTCAAATAAACTCATATTTTTATTTTTTATTTGATTTTAAAATTCCATCTCTAACAACATCAAATAAAAAATGAAAATATGAGTTTATTTGAAGATTTGAGTTACGAATTTGATAAAATTTGTATTATATTAAAGAATATAATTAATTTTATGGGTTTTGGTTGAAAATTTTGATGGATTTTTTAATTTATTGTAAAAAAAAGGATAATATTGTTGACATGTTAAAACATAAAAGATCAAATTGTCACTTAAAAATTAAAATAAATGACCAAATCGGGAAAAAAAAAAAGATAAAGGACTAAAACGTTAACTGAAATTAAGTTAAGGGACCATAGGTGCTATTTAGCATAATTATAATTATTCATACTTGGTCTATGTTAAAAACGTTGGTAGTATCAACGCATGTTTTATCATATAATACTAGTGGTTTATCCATATCTGTCAAAATTTAAAAATAAAAAATAAATTTTTTTTAACACTACCGAAAAAATTGTGAGGAATGTTTCCGGTAGTGTTAATTTTACACTTTTTTACCGGAAAACTTGGAAAAAGTTTTCCGGTAGAACCTTCTGTATCAGAAAACTTAAAAAAAGTTTTCGGTACTGGAAATCTTTTTTTTCTGCTACAGAAATCTTTGGAAGGTAAAAAAAATGAATTTGAATTGGTAAAGTAGTAAAAAAAAAAATCAAGGGTATATTTGACATGTTTAAAATTTTGTGGGGGTATAGGTAAAATTCTGGGGGTATGAGGTAATTTGTTCTAAGGTTTGGTTAGGCCCGGATAGGTTTGTCATGTAGCCTTTGTTTCCTTACTAGTAACTAATGTCACTTTCAACTTTTGTTACTATACTCTTTTATGTTTTCTTTCTCTTTGTGTTGATGTCGACTCAAAGTTATTTTAGAGTATAACTTGACTCACTTACAGTAAATATTCTACTAATAAATTTCTCCGAACGGAAATTTGTGGACAAATATACATAAAAATTTATGCAAGTGGGAAAATATCCTTGTACATTTTTTTTTTAAATATTAACTTCATTCAATTCTAACTAGGAATATTACTTCAAACTAAAATTGAATTATGAGTTTATTTGAATTTTTTCTCGTCGACTAAAAAAATCAATCAACAGTCCAAAACGCGAAGAAATTTTGTAAAGAGATTTCTGACGAGATTTCAACCATCACTTAATAAAATATAATAGATTGAAAATATAATTTCGTCTTGATGAATTGAAATCGCTTCACTAGCATATAAACTAACAGTGAATTCAAAATTCAACAATTATAATTTTCATCGTGAAAGCGACTCAATCATAAAATAATATTTTCTTATTGAAAACAATACATAAATCAACCCCAAGTAAATCATAGAAGATACGTTCAAAGTTTATCGAAGTCTAAATTCGTTTGAAAATTAAATAATTAAGTTGCTTTTCAGAATATAATAAAATTTTAGTTACAAATTATGATAGAAATTTTACCACTACTTCGCATCAAGGAAGTCATAAAATTACGTTTACCTTGGTCTTGTTCAATTCAAAAGCTCAAACAATTTTTTAGTAATTGCTCAAAACAACATAAAAGAGACCGAACCAACATCATGTTAATAAATTACTGTAAAATAATAAAATTTTAGTATTTCAACCTCGAAAACTAGAAATTGTCTATAAAATTTTTAAATCATCTCAAGAAGCCCCAATTAATTTTTTTTATTGAAATCACAGTTCATAAGATCTCGGTTTATAATTTTTAATGGGAATTTCATTTGTACATACAAAATTATCTTAGTCATGAAAATAATTCACCTTAAATAAAATTAAATCATACTAACAAAACCAAAATTGTAATAAATTACGTATAATAAAAATACGAAAACAGAAAATAGTATGCTAGAAATATACTTTAAGACACGAATCTTACATAAATAATCAGTTTCAAGAGCAACAAGCCATGACACATTAGTAAAGAAAATTCTGAAGGGAAGTCTTCAACCAAAGTGTCTGTAGAGGTGAAGAAGATACTGCAAACCAACTGTTTAATTACGAGTGACAAAGTCTTTGCTTTGACAGAAGCTGAAACATCTAAACTAGAGGACTTGATTCAAGGTACATGCCTCTCGAAGGGAAAGTCTATAACTATATCGTTTGATTTGGGAGCCACATGTTCATTCATTGCCTATGATTGTGTGAAAATTTTGAAATTGCATGTGTCACATTTAACTTATGCTTTGTTTGTATCTACCTCTAGAAACAAATCAGTGATCACTAATTTCATTTGTGGGATTGTGAGCTAAGTAAAGATGGTAGATCATTTGTAGTAGACTTAATTTGTATACCTTTGAAGGATACTGATATCATTATTGGCATGAATTGGTTAAAGGTTAGTCGTGTACTTCTAAACTGTTGGAAAAAAATTTTGTATTAAAAAATCTTAACTATGAAAGGCCAAGCTTTATTGTGGAGTTCAAAGTGTGAAGAGAGTTTTCAGAAGTTGAAAGAGAAATAGAGAAGTTGACAACTGCGCCAATTTTGGGTTTTCTAGACACGTTTAAACTTTTTTATGGTTTATTGTAATACTTCTAAACAAGGTTTAGAATGAGTACTTATGCAAGATGAAACGTAGTTGCTTACACATCAAGACAACTAAAGATAAGTGAGTAGGATTATCTATGTCTTGTTTTTTAGCTAGGGGAAGTAGTGTTTACACTTAAATAATGGAAACATTGTCTCTATGGAGCAAGATTTGACGTAGTCAATGACAATAAGAGTACAATATATGTCCAATCAAAAGGAGTTGAACATGAGATAACATAGATAGATGAAACATCTTAAGGATTATGACTTTTATCTAAGTTATCATCCAGGAAAAGCAAATGTGGTGGTGATGCATTGAATAGCAAAGCGGTAACATGTGCAAATATGAGAATTCATTGGGCAAATATGTTCGAGAATTCAGAGATACGGGTTGACATCATAGAGTATCAAGCTTGGAATGCTACACATTACAAGTAATTTGATGGAACAAATTAAAGACCATGAAAATGATAAATTTATGAAGAAACAAAATAATTGATTAGACGACAACCTATTCACCCTTCTCAAAATAGCATAACTTGAGCCAGAGGAAAAGGCGTAATCAGGTTTACCTCCCCAAACCGAAGTCATGGGCACACTGATATCATACATATAAATGTGTATATAATGTGATTGATCACATCTACTTGGACATAATGGCAAGTCATATTGAAACCCCAACCAATAATTTTGTTATGGTAGCTTTCGAGGTTTTATTCAAGCTCACCCGTATGAACAATAACAGAAGCATGATCAATGAGACGACCTAAACGAGACAACCAATGCCCAACCAAAAATTTGTTCGAATGCCATTTTTAACTATCCAATCATTATTGTCCTCCAAATATTTCAAATAGAGGTGATCTCTTTCAAAAAATTTGGTCCAGATTTAAAAATCACAAGACATCAGATACCTTATGCGTGTGTCATTTTTAATCTAAATTTTATATATTTTATTTGACTCATATAAGTTTTATTTTATATTATAAAGTAATAACAATATACTAGTGGTAATTTAAAATATAATTTATGTTTTTGGTTCAGATAATATGTCCACTACTAACTCTAGTCTTTAAAAAAAAAATTAGATTAAATCTCTGTAATTTGAGTTTTTTTTTAATCTATGTTGTAAATTTTCATCAAATCTAGATGGCATGACATGACATGTTGTATGAGATTTTGACACCACGGTTTCTATGTTCACATCCAATAGATGACTCACACATAACATATCCAAAAAACAAAACAAATATATATGGTGAACAACCTTAGAGTTTAGTTGAATATTAAATCCAAAAGTCAGGCGAATCTACATCATAATTTTAATATTTAATTAATTTTTAAATAATTTAAATTTTAAATTAATTTTACTTTAGAAATATCGATAATCAACCAAATTTACGGTATTTAAAAATTTATCAATATATTATAACATGACACTCATAACGTGACCACTCAATGCCATGTACGATACCACTTCATCTAAATTAAATGAAAGCTGACAATAGAGATTGAAACATTAAAGTCTTGAATAAGTGAATCTGTCAAAAAAAAAAACAATCTGGAATGAGTGAAATCTAATTTATTTTTTTCTCAAAGGAAAAAACCACAAAATGGTCATATATTACATAAATTTTCCTAATTAAATCAACGGTAAAGTTAAACTTGTGGTAATGTGGTACTGGCGCTAGTAGTAGAACTGTTTTTATTTCATTTCACCTTGAAACGACAACGTTTAGGTGCAGCACGTGCCTCTCTCTTCGCTTCATCCAAAACCTTCAAACCAGAGCGTTAGGGTTCACAGCTCCGGCAACAATGGAAGTAGCCAACACCCGAAACCAAAGCTCCAAACGCAAGTTCGACGAAACCGTTTCACAATCCAACGGTTTCAACAACAGCAACAACAACGTCGATCTTTCCCTTCTCGAAGCAATCGAGAAATCACAAAACACCATAGAAGTAGTAGACCTTCGAACCCTAAAAAAGCTTGTTCTCTCTTTCGAACGCAGATTGAAGGAAAACATCGAAGCACGTCTCAAATACCCTAACCAGCCTGATCGTTTCGCCGATTCCGAATTGGAACTCCACGAAGAGCTTCACAAACTTAAAGTCCTCGCCGGAGCACCGGAACTTTACCCTGACCTTGTTAATCTCAACGTCGTTTCATCAATTGTCGATTTGCTCAATCATGATAATACCGATATCGCCATTGACGTTGTTCAGCTTCTTCAAGACCTAACCGATGAAGACGTACTTGACGAAAACGATGAACCTGCTAGGGTTCTTGTTGAAGCTTTAGTTGATAATAGTGCGTTGGAGCTTCTAGTACAGAATCTTCACCGTTTGTCGGAATCTGATCCCGACGAAAATGCAGCTGTTTACAATACGCTTGCTACGATTGAGAATATGGTCGAGGTGAAACCTGCGGTGGCGGAATTGGTCTGCGAGAGAACGAAGCTGTTGAAGTGGTTGTTGGGGAAGATTAAGGTGAGGGAATTTGATAGCAACAAGCAATATGCGTCAGAGATTTTGGCGATTTTGCTGCAGAGTAGCACCGCAAATCAGAAGAAATTGGGGCAGATGAATGGGGTGGATGTGGTGCTTCAAGCGGTGGCCATGTATAAGTCGAAGGATCCTAAGAGTTCTGATGAGGAAGAGATGGTGGAGAATTTGTTTGATTGTTTGTGTTGTTTGTTGATGCCTTTGGAGAATAAGGAAAGGTTTGTGAAAGCTGAAGGGGTTGAGTTGATGATAATTATTATGAAACAGAAGAAATTGGCTTATGCTTCTGCTATTAGGGCGCTTGATTTTGCAATGACCAATTACCCTCCTGCTTGTGAACGATTTGTTGATGTTTTGGGATTGAAGACAGCTTTTGCAGCTTTTATGGGTAAGGCAAGTGATGCTACTTTTTATACCTTTGCCAATTTTGTTGAACCGTTAAGAGTTTATATGGTTGTATTACGTGATTTCATAGTTATCTTATAAATGGGTGGCATTTGAATTAAAAGGGTTGTGTATTTTCATTCCATATATATAGGTTTCCATCAGTAAGAAGAACAAGAAAGAACGATACCAAGAGGAGTTAGAGGAGCGCATTGTGTCGCTGATTGCTTCATTATTTGGTAAGCAGGCAAGTGAAGTTTCATTTGAGTTTTGATATAGTATGTGTGCTATATATTTTACCAGTGGAATCTTGAATTGTTTTGGGTAAGAGAGATGAACTTGTTGGGAATGAGTGAGAAGATAGACAGGCTTATACTTTTTTTTCACACAACGAAAAACAAGAGAACTATCCAATCTTTCCATAGATACAAGCTAATACTTTTCAAAGTGACATTTAGTGCATCCTTGCATGAATTGAAATATGCATCATTAGTTAGACGTGATGTGCATATACGTTAATTTTTTCTTTTATAAAAGTTGAACTTCTGCACTCTATATCTTTCCAGGTGGAATCTTGAGGGGCTCTAGGAGAGACAGATTATTAAGTAAGTTTGTTGAAAACGAGTGCGAGAAGATAGATAGGCTAATGGAACTATACATCAGGTAGGTTGAACTTGTTCTCTTCTCCTTATGATGTACATGATTATTGAACTTAATCCATTTGTTCCAACCTGCTATTCATCTGGTTTAAAGTTAGTACACATATTTGTATGATAATATCATAAAAATTGTGGCCATAGGAATCTTGATTCAAAGCTTATTTTTCATTTGAGCACACTGATTTTTTTCCCACCAGATATTCAGATAGAGTCAAAGCTGAAACTGAACGGTTGAGTAACATTAAGTTTGATGACTTGGAGGTAGTTTACTTATTCTGCTTGTATATGTCAAATTGAAGTAGCTTTGTTTATAGCAAAATCTAATGTTTCTGTATTTTATAGATGGACGAAGATGAAATGTACAATCGTAAACTAGAATCTGGACTTTATACTCTTCAGGTAAGTTTATTAAACCGACTAACTGATTCTAAGAAATTATTTGGTAGTAGTTTTTGGTGTTTTATAAACTCATCCATACCCGCTTCAAAAATAGTACTGTCTTTTATCATTTTTTAAAAACATGTTTGGAATTTTTTCTTTATTCATAAACATCTATATAATTATTGACCAAAAAAGATTTTTATGAAGTTTCGGTTTCTTTCCATTTCTCATTTTTGAATTGTGTTTGGGAAAATTTTTAGTAAACGCTAGTTGTGCATATAATTAGGGGTGTACGTGGGCGGGCTGGGTGGATTTTGACAAAACCCGATACCCGACCCGATCGATTATCTTTGGGTTGGGTTAAGTTCTAAACCCATATTTTTTCAACCCGACTGACCCGATCAAGAACGGGTTGGCGGGTTATACATGAATAATAACATGTTTTTTATTTTACGGAAAAATATATTGAATGAAAATATATTTAATACTTGAATGTCTCAAAAACTATAAAATTTCAATCACATAATTCAATTCTTTAAAAAAGTCAACAACCTCTCACACAAAAAAATAAATCCAACAATCTTTAAATACATAAATAAATTCAACAACAGGAAATCAATAAAATATGAAAATTCATCAATTCTAAAAAATGTCAACTTCAAGTCCAAGCACTTAACAAGTTTCTCAAATTATGGAAGGGAAGAATTGGAAATCTGCAAAAACAAATATCAATAATAAAAGTGAAGAGATAAAGAAGGAGAAATCAAAAGAAGAAGGTGGATGACGGTGCTGAAAATCTGAAGAAGAAAAGTAATGAAACCCTATTGGACTACCAAACAAAATTAAAAAATAAAAATTATAAGAGTAATAAAACCTATTGGACTACCAAACAAAATTAAAAATAAAAAATTATAAGAGTAATAAAACCTATTAGACTACCAAACAAAATTAAAAAAAAAATTATAAGAGTAATAAAACCTATTGGACTACCAAACAAAATTTAAAAAAAATTATAACTAGTTACTGGGTTGGGTCGACGGGTTCAAATTGTTGAACCCATTACCCGAATCAAATATAAGCGGGTTTCAACGGGTTGGGTCGGGTCGGACCCGAAAGTGGCTAGGTACGTGTAAAAATCGGGTTGAGTTGGGTTGGCAGGTCGACTCGCGCCCATGTACACCCCTACATATAATAGCACCTCCTACAAACGGGATACCTGTTTTACATAACCTTTTTCATACTGACAAATTGCTACATGCTTTTTCAGTTGGTTGCTGTCATTTTGGGTCATATTTGGTGCTCTGAGTAAGTATTTGTACCATTCTATGGTTAAGTTGAGAGCTTTTATATGTATGTTTTCACCTGGCCTGACTTAATTAAATGTTTCATGGTCAGGCATTCACAAATGAGAGGAAGAATTGAACTACTTCTCAAGCAGAACAAACTTAGTAAAAATCATGTCAAGAATATACTTCAGGTATATATCCTGTGGATAAGTTTGAACGAATTTGCATTTAATATCCTGTTAACTTGAAGATTTTAATATGAGCCTGTAAACTTGGTTGTCTCTTAACAGTGCTTCGTCTGCACTGCAGTGTAGCAGAAGCTCTAATTGATTGGTAATATTTTTTTTTTGTGGTTTAGGAATATCATGACAATATTGGTGATCTTGATGGACCAGAAGAGAAGGAGCGGGCACAGACAAAGATTCAGAAGTTCTTAATGGCGTTATAACTATTGTAAGACTTAATAGAGTAAACTTCATTGGAAGTGATTATTTTTTCCTTTTTGCCCCTTTTCAAATTCGTGTAAAATCTATTTTGTCGAGAACATGAAATAGGCTAGTCAGGTTAATGGAGAAAGAAACACTGATATGCAAATGTTGTTGAGATCATAGTCACATACAGTTTCTGTGAGTTTCATTTTCAGTTCGAAAACAACAGTTAGAGTTGCATTTAGTCAATGTTTGTCTGAGTTGCAATTTATTTTTGCAGAGATGAACTACTGCCGGTTTCTGTTAGAAAACCTAAATGTATTTGGTTTTATAGTACTTTTTTAAACACAGTAATTAGATTAATACGAAGTTTATTTGAAATATGTAAGTGGAAAATGTGAAAGTAAAAGAATGCATCAAAGTACCTAATGTTCTGCCACACCAAAGTGATTTGGATTCTTGTTCAGTGACTTTGAATTGTAGATTAATAGCCCTGCTGCTTGGTTCTTATAGTGTTTTATTACGTGGTCTGACTCTAACTGATGTTCTTAAACCTAGAGGTTTCAGTGATAAAGGAAGCAGCACAAATGTTTCTGTTTACTTTAATTTTTAAAGTAATCATAGCATGAGATGTGACAGTAGTGGAAGAATACTTTGGATATGTAATTCGGATATGTGATTGGATTTGGGAGATCACTTAAGTTACCTCTGCTTTATGTTGACCCTTGTGCACAGATTTAAAAAGTATTAGTCATGGATTACATGTCTGCATGATTAGCACACCCTGTCGGTTTGATATTATGGCAACAAACTGTATCAAGGCCTTGGATTTAGCAATATTATCTTACATGGTCATGATCTTAAATGGTACATGTTACACCATATTCAGTCTTAACTTGTTCTGTTCACCTGGTCCGGGTGCAATCTATATAACCCCAATCCTTACCATAGTTTCCGTGGCCTGCCTCTGGATGAACCTCTGGGGTACAGCGAACCTCTGGTATACAAATATGTAATTAGCTAAGCAACAAAGCCAATATAATGTACACATGAGGCTGCTTTTGCATATTTTGTGTATACATAAAAGCAATTTTACTTCATTTTCAATTTGGTTATAAATGTGTAAAACAAAAATTTATGGCTTCTCTACCATACACTTGCCTGGACGCGGTAGCAAATGTCTTTGATCTGTCTTGTAGACTAAGTTTCTTAAATGGTGATTCAGAGTCGTCAAGGAGTTCAATCTCAAGCAAGGCATCCTCAATAGCCTCAGCCAATTTCTTGTCCTCATCGGCATTATGGAAACACCCTCTTTCCTTAGCATCAAGAACTAGTTCTTTCCATATAGTGTTGCTATTTTCTAAAGTTGTTTCATTCCCTAATATCCAAAGGCAATGTCTGCACGAGTTACCCGGTTTATAATCAACTTATGTATGTTATCAGAACTTAGAAGTAACATGAGTATCACACATAATAAGAGTAGCATACCTAGCCCGAGTCAATGCAACGTTTGCTCTTTGCCTATTATAAAGAAAACCCACATTTGCATCCTTGTTAGATCTCACAGTGGAGATTATTATTATATCTTCTTCACTGCCTTGAAAGCCATCAATAGAACGAACACTAACAAAGAAGTTAGGATCAGAAATAGAAATGGTTAGCTTTATTTTTTCTTGGATTTCGTACACCTGAGCAGTATATGGAGATATGATTCCTATGCTAACTTTCTTCCTTGTCCTCAAAAATTCTGTAACAAAAAAGGGTCAGTGTATCCAAAAGAAGAAGCTTTCTTATTTTAGAACAAAATGCAGCCCTAAAATCACTAAACTCATACACCTTTACATTATATAAGGAATAAAGAGACACTTGCCTTCTTCAAGGCTTCCAATGATCTTGGAGATAGCAGCAGCCTCAACTATATTCTTTGAACTGTGTCCGCGACCTCGTTGCTCTTTACCCTTAGCTATGTTTATAAAAGAATATGAAGTGTACATTTTTCCTTCAAGGAAACACCTATTATAGCTCATTTCTCTAACAATGGGGGCATCAACAAGTTGCTCCTCATAGAATTCTTTATTTGGGAATAAACTAATGGATGGATGCATTCTATACTGAGTATTAAGAAGATGCTTCTTGTATCCCAATAATGCCAGCCTCTCAAACAAACTTCTTCCATATTCAGCCTCTTCAGTAACCTTAGATTTGATAATTATAATCATATAAGAAAATATTCTTCAATGATACACACTATCCAAATCATAAAAAATGGTAGAAAAGCAATTACCTTGCTTTTGACCACTGCAGGAAGTTGTCTCTCATCACCTATGAGGATAGCATGGTGGAGACCTGGCAGCTGCAATGGAATGACTGATTCACATTCTTTTAGTTGGGCTGCTTCATCAATAACTAGAAATTGTATTGGTGTCATTCCTTCTACAAAAAGTCTAGTAGAACTTGATGCAGTACAGAAAATCAGGCTTGCATTTATCAAGCAAAATTTTTCTATTCCATATTTGTCAGTAATGCTTGGAAGTAAAATTTTCTCAAGAAGTGATCTTAGTAAGCAAAGACACTCTTCTCTTTTGATGTTTAACATTCCAAGGCAATCAAAAATTCTTCCTCCATCTGCATTGAGAGTTTGTTTCGAATTGGCTTTACTCAAGGAGCTTTCAAGAGATGTTAGCAAATCAAGAACTATAGGAATTTTCTTCATCTCCTCAAATGGAATTAAAGATGTTGGTAGGTGTGTATACAAGGTTTGCATACATACCTTGAGCTCCTCTACAATGCAACTGAATCTCTGCTTAACAAATTGCTCCAATGTCATGACACTATTCTTTTTATTTTCCTTATATGAAAGGTATTTCATCTTCACAAATTGCTCTAACGTCATTGGATCAGCATTCTTTTCATGTTGCTTGTATGAACTATATGAAAGTTCTATATCATTGCCTTTTTGCCCTGCAAATTGTTCTAATGACATAAGATCATCTTCTACACCAAGCTTATACAAACTATATTGCTTTGAGGGGTCATCAAGCAACCTGATCATTGATTCTAAGTAATGTTTCCATCCAGTGGATGGAGAAAAACACCTCAAAAGATTATTTGCACGATAATCAAGAAAGATATCTTGGAGGCATCGGTAATCGTCCACTTTCATTCGAGATCTGTTGCCAAATATCACTATGTCACCAAAGCCATATGTATCAGTATCATGCTCAAGTGACCTCTTAACTAAATTCTGCAGGCGAGAAGCCACTTCCAACACTGCAGTATTTGTTGGAGTGCATGTTAATGTTCTGGTTTTAAACTTGAGCAAGGAAAATAACAAGGAAGCCACTGTCTTTGTTTTGCCAGTTCCTGGTGGGCCCCAAATAAGTTTAATAGTGTCACTGTGATGACATTCCCTCATGGAAACACAACTTAAAACTGCACCTTTTTGGGATTCATTTAGATTCTGAGACTGGATTATGTTTTCTGCTCTAGAACAAGCTGCAATATGGTCTTCTCCCGAAATGCATAGTTGACAGTTTTCTCCATCCTGTAAAATACAAACAAGCATGAGTTGGTTATTAAATAAACATGTTTCCTTCATAGTTGTCTGTACGGAGAGAGAATCTAACAACAACAAAATTGAATCTACGAGTAGAGATCCTTTTCAATTCTCGAAATATATGGAGCTTCATTATTATGGTTTATGTATATAAAGGACTTATGCATGATCATTTCAAACTATGTAGTAAATTCGCTAAAGAAATATGATGCTAAATAATGAAAACACGCGTAATTAATTTAGTGATTCTTACATTTGAATCGGCTCGCAGCACCTTTTTAATCATGTTCATGTTTGCACCCTCTAGCTCAGAATTTAAGGCTTTCCAAACACGAATATTTGTTGTCAGGTTCAAAAGATAGATAGCATAAAGCTTTGGTGCATTGTTGGTCCTCAAGTAAGATGATGAACTAATCTCCATGTCAATGCATTTGGAAGACATAATTGAGATCTTGTCAGTACTTTCTTTGGAACCACCATAAACATAAGCAATGTGATAGTATCTTCTAGGCCTGTTTAAGTCTTCCACAGTTTTTGGTTTCATGTCTGTCAAGGCAATGAGATCTCCAACCTCTGGTTCATATGTTCCAACATCTCTTGTATCATTATTAGTTCTGTTCACTGAGATTTGATAAGGCAAGAACTTGGAGGGTATGAAGCTTTTGGATCTTTCAGGTTCAGCTGTCAATATCTCACAAAAAGGAGCACGGTGCACGCTGTTTAAGCTCGAAGATAGATCACTGTGAGTTTCCTCAATCAATGAAGGAATGAAGGAGCTCATGTAATCTGTTACTGACATGAATGTCAATGGGATCTTCTGCACCTGAGGTATACAAATAATGTTTTGATAAAGTGTCTTTAGAGGAACAAAACAACTTCCTAATGTTAATGCATATCGATTCACAGTGGATGCAAGCATAGTCGTTGAATTACTTTAATGCTTGAACACTCTTAGTACAGCCATTAGATTAATTCAATGGAGGAGAAGAGAATTTATGATATGGGAGTTAACAGAAGTATAAATGCTTTGGTTTAATACAGTGATATCATAGAGAGATAGTAAGCTTATAATTTTAGTTTTCATTTTAAAATTGAGGTGTTAAAATACCATATATCGCATAATCAATGGATATCTTATGACAAATTTCCTAATTTTAGTTGTCATAGAATGGCTTCTCATGTGGTTCTAAAATTAAAAGGAAATAACAAAACAGAATAAATGTATATAAGTTTTTTAGGAAAAATGTATATAATCTTAAATAGACGTTTGATTAGTTTGACATTTTTTAGTAGGTTAATCAAGTGTTTTTCATTTTGAGTATTGAAAGAGGAAAATGCAAAATCTCATGTATAATTTTGTATAGTTTTATACGTATCATATTTTTCATTCTCATAAAAATTACACACGAGAAAATCAATTTCGTAGAAAAGATAAAAATAACCTTGTGCTTGCATAAATTATCGTTGCGAGCGTCGTAGAAAGTCCATGAGAGAACAATTTGTACCAAACTTGCAAGATCAAGATCCTCCCTCTTGGCATTAAAAATACTCTTCTCCATACTTTGCTATTTTTTTATGACCACTTCTTTCTCAACAAGGCAATTGAAAGCATGCATGCAGAAACAATGTCACTCAAAGCTTCTTTATATACATAGGAATTAATCAAAACACAAGGGAGAGACAAATATAAAGAATTTCTTAGACATGAAGGAACTAAATAGTTAACACAAAACTTGCTCATCAGGTATACTACAGTTTCATCGTACTTGTGATGAAAGTGAAAAGAAGATTCTTTTATTAATTTATTGGCCCCTTAATTTAAGATCATAATAAAAAGCACAACAAACGTCACAACTAAAGGGAAAACAAGTGTTAAAAAATAAGGTGGTGTGAAATGGTTGTAATTATTAAAGCACACTACAAGACAAAGGTACCATGAATCAAAAGACCAAGGTATCAAGATGTTGACGCCAAGTCAACTATACAAGTCATTACATTAAAAGAGGTCGGCTTCATATTAGTTACTTTCATATCAATTTTGGTGGGTGGAATGTGATTATGTGAAGGGATGCTACCTGAAAAGATAGTAGAATAATAGAAGACTGGTAAATGGTAATTGACTAATTTCCATTAGTTTAGGTAATTTAATGGAAAATGTTGAAAATATTACTAACAATTAAGACTGATTCAAAAATGAGAAGAAATAAATTCCAATAAGGTGAAAAGATTTTTGGGTATGTTCATCTAATTGTCCACTAAGAAGCCTTACCAATCTATAAATTAATCCGATTACATATAGAATTGTAGTGACATGTAAAATATTTAAAAATTTGATTATTTTTTTTAGAAACGGCCAAAATATTTAAAAAATAAAATTAACATTCAAATTTATAAGATTTTATCCATGAAATATTTTCTTTAAAAAAGAAAATTGTTGGTCCAATTTCAAATTTCAGTTAATAAACATAGCTAATTTGAAGCTCCATTTACTAGTTAAACTCAATAAGTGGAGAATTAGTTATAATAGCTAATGTGGTTAATTTGTTATGGAAGGTGACGAAGATATATAGAGAGGCATGACTAGGGTGAATGCATTTTAAATCTTTTACAGATACAACTTTTAGGGTTGGGCAGACAGAAAATCATCAAGTTTCTAAATCAATAATACAACTACTATTTTTCTTGAACTTGGATTCAATCAATATGATACTGAAAATACACCCCAAAAGCAGTAAAGCAAATCCACGTTTCACATAATATTTTGCTTCTTCCTTGTCATATCCAGATGAAATCTTAAATTGAACCTGGCATGAAAATCCAATCTATGCAAACCTAAAAAAAGGCATAATGTTTTACTCCATGCCTTCATGCATATATTGACTAAATTCTTCTATACGTACATACACATGTGGTTTGTCAATGCTAAGTGTTTGTGTATCTATAGAAAATACAGCTTTGGTCCTCTTCAGAGTCTCCAACCTCTACAGCCAAAAGTGGTTGGGGTTTGTATTACTCTCCAATTGACCGAGATTATTGATCTCAACTGTTGAATTAATCCAATAGTAAACCTTTGACTGCAGAGGATAGAGATGCTAGAGAGGCTCGATGTCGTGAAAAATATGTGATCAGCTGAGGATATACAATTTCAAGTGTATCTTTCACTTTACCGGAGTCAAATCCCCTGTTCTACGCATGTTACAATTAGCCTGATTCAAATCAATTATTAGGCTGTCCTTGCAGTTCCAGTTGCAGCAGATGCTTTCCTCAACATGAAATTTTAGATTTTTGTTTTCCAAACCTAAGTTGTCTGGTATATGATCCCAAAATCCAATATTGCTGAAAATGAAGAAGAAAGATTCATCATCCACCTCAACATCAATAAAAGAAAATGAAATATAAAGAAATGAATAATGTGAAAGCGCATGAAGAAACCCAATTCGAAAGTTCAGAAACAAATTGTTATTGTTTTAAATGTGCACGAGACCCTAATATGTTGATTTATTAAAAGTTTCAGGATGGACATATCAACTAACAAAACCAAGGCCAATATCTCATTTTCATTAATAAAAGTAAAGGTCTACTTCAGAATTTAGAATTATGAACAAAAATAATCTAAAGTAAGACATGGCCATGAAGTTGAAGTTCCAAAACGGAAAAACCAAACGTGCCTGTAGCTTTTGACTGAAGTTGAGAGCATAATGTTCTAACCTCCCTTTGTACTTGCATTATGCTAATTTCTTCTCTATTGTAAAAAACCTACCCAAAAAATATGCATAAAATAACTTACATGTACCTCTCTTGAATTTTCTTTATTTTTCAGAGGTTTGTGCAATAGGGACAACATTCAAGAGAGGTGAGTAGAAGGTAATATACCAATTCATTCTCATTTAAACATCCCTCAGTTGGAGCAAATCAAGATGGTTACAAAGAAACTGCATTGGATCATCTTGTGGCAGATTATGATTAGTTTGATAATTCAAATTAGCTGACCATCTTTCCGGAACGACAAAATCCCTGCTGTAATTGGTTATATTAGCACTCATACTTGAAATGAATTTTCCACTATTTTTAACAATGTGAAGCAAATCATACAATAAGTTGTAGAATTATACCCATTAGAACATCTAATTTTGCAGCACCTATGAATATCAACAGAATAATTCCTGCAAAAGATGTTAATATCCCTTGCCATCCTGGATACTTCAGATAATGGCAAAACATCCCAAATCTTCAAAACCTCAACATAATTTGAATTTTCCTCAAGAATCTCAATGGTCCATACAAGATAGAGTAACTCATTGACCTTGCACAGCCCTAACAATTGGGAAGAAGTGTCATCTACAACTCCAACATTTATCTCCCAGTGAGGCTGATGCCGTCCACTTGAAAGTTGCATCAGCAGGGAACATATTTTCTTGCAATCCTCAGTGCTCTTGATTCTTGCCATAGAGAACAGAAAACTTTGATTGAAGCAAACCTATAATTAATATATATAATCACAAAAGATTGAGAATACATAATGATTAAGCTGTTGAAAAAATCTTGAGAAGACATAATGATTATCTGCGGCATCTGTCATAATGGTTAAAGAGCAGCTAAAATTCATCAATCTCTATCTTTTCCTCTAAGAAGAAAGAAGCTTAATTTTTGTGCACTTTTCAGTAATGATAAATCCATTGAATTGTAATGAATATCATTAGATAAATTTGTGCTGTGAAAAAAAATTTGGGTTTAAGCTAACTGATTGTTCAGGGCAACGCACAAGTCTGAGCTACTTAATACTTGAACATGAGTAGATGTTCATAGTTATCTTCAGCTTTTCCGAACTGTATAAAACATATTAGATTCAGGCTTTTTTCGAGTGCGAAGATAAAGGTCATATAACAATTCTACAGTCTGCTGCATCTCAATCAGAAGAGCCCTCTAGAAGTGATCATTTACATTGTGTTTGATGCTAACAAGACACGTGACAACAAGGAAACATGTTAAGATTAGGAATTTTCTCTATGGGATAAATAATGACAAATCCGCTGATTAGGAATTGCCTATGTAATTAATTAGGAAAGAAACTTGATTACGGGTACCTATATATTTTTAATAAGTTGATTATGATTGCACTCACTTTATCTAATTATAGTGTGCGTTTGTTTCAGATTTTTCCATGAAAAAATCTATTTTTTCAACCTAAAAATCATTTTTTATTGTTTGAACGGAGTTTGTCTTAGATTTTTGAAAAATCATTTTTTGACTAAAAATGAAAAGTTAAAAATAGTAGCTTCTCATATTTACCTCATGAGATAGATGAGAGAGAAAAATGACACAAAATTGAAAAATACAGAACTTAACTCACTAATGATAGAAAATGATGTAATTACCCTTATAGTTTTTCAAAAATCCAAAATTGCCCTTAGATGCGTTTTCTCCCTCACGCATTCAACTTCTCTGTCGTTTTCTCCCCCATGCGTTGTTTGTCTTTTTCGCGTTTTTGTATTCCATGCAACTCTGATATAGATTTTCATTAAGTAAATTTACTTCTCCTTTTCGATTTCTTCACATCATTTTGTTGTTGTTTTCTATATCTTTTATTTGAATTGTTTTATCTTTACAGTGGTATTCATATGTTGATACCAATTTTCTTTTACTTTTGTATGTTTATTTATTGTTTTTTATGTTATACCAGAATTTGATAAGTACTTTAAAATTTGAATTGCGTCTAAGAAATGGATTAACACAATAATAATAAAGTTTGAAGTGCCAATTAGGATTTGAAATATTTCATTTGTTCTGCTGTAGTAAATTTCATACTGGAGTAGAATGAGATCATTATGGAATCATAAGAGAATTTTTTGTCCTTTATGGTAATTTTGTAGTTTAAAAAATCACTTTTACAAAATTATATACAAATAGGTTAAAAATTATTTTTTTTTTAAAATGATTTTTATAATAGTAAACAAACGGAAATTATTTTCTTAAAAATCTCAAAACAATACTCTCTAAATTGTTTAAAACAAAAATCATTTTTATTTAAGCTGAAACAAACTCACCCATAATTAGTTAGTCCCTCTTTTAAGTGTTGTAGATATGTATGCAAATCAAGTTTTAATTGGATATGTTCTGTCTCTCTTGTTATGCTTCTTTTGGGGGTTTAACTTAAAGTAATACGAATGAAATCTTTAATAATGAAAGAAGACAAAGGAACAATTTCAAGAAGCATACCTTCCAACTTGCTTTTCTAAAGAGCAGAGAATTCATATTCAGTAGATCACCGACTTGACCAAGTTCAATAATGGCAGTTGCAATAACATGAGACAACCTCTCATCTTCATCAGCACTATGAAAACACCCTCGAGCTATAGCATCTAGGACTAATACCTCCCAAATGGAGCCACTGTTCATTAAAGTTTCACCATTACCTATTATCCAGAGGCAATACCTACATAGACAGGGAAGAGTACATCCATAATTTGAAGGAAACAAAATTAGAGCAAATAGTGTGTATGATATACTAGGTTCCTAACACAAACCTAGCTCTCGTTAGAGAAACATTAGTTCTTTGAATATTAGAAATGAATCCAACAATTCCCATGTTGTTATGTCTGACGGTGGATATTATTATCACATCCTCTTCACCCCCTTGGAAACCATCAACAGTGGAAACCTTCAGGGAAAAGCCGTTATTGACGTCACCACCAAACCTTTTGTCGAGTGCATCTTGGATTGCAACAACTTGAGCTTTATATGGTGATATGACACCAACACTAACAGTCTGTTTGCTGGAAGTTGATTCTGCAAAGATTCAATACATGGTAGAAAAAGTATGATTAATAGTACAAATATCGCAACTCATAACAAACAATTATTTATAGATTTGATTGTTTGTTTTTACTCATCTTCATATATTAGATCACATTACCTTTATAAAGGTCAAGAACAATCTCAGATACCACGGCTACTTCCACCATACTTCTCCGGCTATTCCCTTCACCCAATTCATCGTGTCCACATGCAACATCTATGAAAGAGAAGGATTCAAACATATCTGCACGTAGAAAATGCTTCTCATAGTTTCTATCTTTGACGCTTGGAGAATCCAAAAGTTGATTGTCATAGAACTGCTTATTTGGAAACAAGCTAATCGATGGATGCATTCGATACTGAACATTGAGAAGGTGTTTTTTATGACCCAAAAGAACGAGCCTTTCAAACAAACTTCTTCCAAATCCTGCCTTATCAGAAATCTGCATATTAGCCACACAAAAAAAGTCCCAGGAAGTTGGAAAGTTGTTCATAAATTTCACAAAAGTGCATAGTTGGAAGTTTGGAACTAACAAGAATGGAACGCACCTCACTTTTGACTAGTGCAGGTAATTGTTTTTCGTCTCCGATCAGTACAACATGGCGAAGACCAGGAAGTTGTAGAGGTATATTTGACTCACATTCTTTGAGTTGAGCAGCTTCATCGATAACTAACATTTCTAGTCTATCAAGTCCTTCTGCATGCAATCTAGAAGAGCTTGAAGCAGTACAAAATATCATGCGGGATCTTTTGAAACAAAAGCTTTTAATTGAATATTCATCAAAAAAATCAGGAAGAATCAACAAATTTCGAAGAGATTTCAGTCTTTTAAGGCATTCTTTCTTTGCAATATCCAGCTTATACTGCCAAGTCCAGCAACTTACTTTATATTCATCAGCATAAGATGTGGCGAGGGCAAGTTTAAATCCTTGATCAGTAATGGAATTGTTTGATAGCACCGTTGCAAGGACTTCGAGCCAATCAAGACATTCAAATAAACTTTTAACCACTCTTAATGAAATAAAAGAAGTTGGCAAATGAGTACACATATGCACAGCAAATGTCCTCATCTGCATCCTGGCGGAATTCAATTCTTTCTTGACAAACTCGTGAATTGTCAATTTTTTTATTCTATTCTCAGGAAAAAGAAAATCCTTCTTCTCTTGTTTGTCATATTTACTTTTGTTTCCCTCCTTAAAACAAAATCTGTTTTCTCTTAAAGTTTTATTAACTATCCCTTTCCACTCATTTTGCTTATAAATATTTGGTTCTTTTTTCTCCTCATTTGTTTGTAGATTTGCAATAGCAAGTAGTTCCTTCTCTTCTTTCAAACAATCATCACCATCTATCTCATAATCCCTCTTTACCTCAGAATTCAAATATTCATGATACTGTTTTTCAGGGTTTTCAAGTAAACATACCATGAGTTCTAAATGATGTTTCCAACCAGACAAAGGTGCAAAGCATTTGGAAAGAATATTTGCACGGTAATCAAGAAATATATCCAAAAGATCATCATGACTGTCAATCTTCATCCGCTTTCTGTTACCATATAATACTATGTCTCCAAGACCATAAGTGAGATAATCAAGGGAGTCCATTACCAGCCTTACAAACCGAGATGTCAATTCCAGTACTGCCACATTAGTTGGTGCGCAAGTAAGTGTTCTACATCTCCTTTTGAGAAGGGCAAATAATAATGAACCAGCAGTTTTAGTTTTCCCAGTCCCTGGAGGGCCCCAAATCAGTTTCACAGTATTTTTATGGGAACACTCCCTTGCAGCCATACAACTTAACACCCCCTCTTCCTGAGCATCATTCAAATCAAATGAGCGGATAACAGCACCAAGATTTGATATATCAATAGAATACTTTTCACTAGAGAAACATTGAGAACAATTTTCTCCAACCTGTATGAAGATGAAACCAAATAACATATGTAAATGCACAAATGCAATCGAAAAGGCTACCATGAGTAGGTAAGGAATAAAAAGGGAGAAAATAATATGAAAATATCTAGCTTCATCTACAATTGAACTGTCATACAATAGACAGTGGTATTACAAGGTATATAAATAATTGTTCTTACAGCAGAATCAGATTGGAGCAGTTGCTTAATTATATGGATGCTTGGACCATCTGGATCTGAGTTTAGTGCATTCCATATATGAATATTTGTTGTTATGTTGCAAAGACAGACACCAAAACCATATATACATGTGTCATTTTTTTGCCAGTACTGTTCTAAATCAATAGGCTTTGAGGTTAGTATTTTAGCCTCATAAACATCTTCAGTATATTCGTTCTTTCTAACTCTTATAATTGAAGCAATACTATAGGAATTACCAGGCGTACTCAAATCATCAATGCATGTTGGTCTCCTATCAGTCAAAGCAAAGAGCTGCCCAGTCTCAGGCTCAAAAATATCCCCATCTTTGCCACTATTCGCTCCTGTTTTGATTTCGATCTTGTATAACAAATCAAGTGGAGGTTTGTAATCGTCGGAGAGTTCAATATCAGTTATTTCCCATACTTGAGCTTTTGACACCATTTTAATGCTCGAGCATAACTCTGTACGAGTTTCCTCAATAAGAGGAAAAATAAACGATTTCAGATAGTGACCTCCTGACAAGAATGTCCTTGGAATTTGCTTCACCTGTTGAAAGATATTAAAAAAATGATAGTTTCAAAGTTAATTATTTCAAAAATAAAAAACAAAGAATTTCTAGAATGCAATGAACATTGAGTATACAATCAAGCAAGTTACATATCACATAGAAATATCTACCTTGTATATGCAAGCAAGTTGAAATAGATAAAAGTTCCCTTTTATCGCTAAGGTAGTGTTTGGGAATTAGGAGGAAAGGGAACGATATGGTAATCCTTCACCTTGTTTGGAAGAGAGGGTAAAGAAAAACCCCCAATTTGTGGAACTAAAAACCAATGGAGAAAGGCTTTGTAGGGTTTTTTTTTCAAAAACCAACACCCTTTCACTCTTTTCCATAAAAACTCTCAAACAAGGGGAGGACATAGGGCTTATTATAAACCCTTCCCTCCAACCCCCTCCCAAACAAAGTCTAAAAAACAATCATTAAAGAAAACATCCATGAAATCCAAAGGAGGCATGAATAACACAAATATTTCTAGCTTTCAAAACTTTGTATATATGTCAGTGTTATCGATTGCAGATGGCAGAAAGCCAAAACTCCGTCATTTTAAGCTTCCCTAAATGCCACGGCGCTTCCATCACAAATTGGCCATGGCAGCAAAACATCCACAATCCACAGTAGCCATTTGACAATACTAATATATTTATTTATATTCCTTTTCTACAAAACTTAGAAGCCCTAATTGGAAATAACCATCATCCACTTAAAAAAGTTTTGAGTATAATGGAAATTCACAATACTCAGACCCACAACAGTTTATAGGAAATCTTGTAGTTTTCAAATTGCTCACACATTGAATATTTCAATATGAAAATATCAACCAAGTCCAAAAATATAAATTGTAAATGATATTAAATTACCACTACTACACCAACAATACACTAAGTAACTAACCATATATGAAAGTCAAAATGCTCAACTACTACTACTACACTAGTTGGAAAAAAATAGAGACGTTGATGAAAGTCCATGCAAAGTTGAATGTAAAAGTAGTGAGAGTGTTATAGAAAGGGTAAAAGAGTAAAATAGACCTTGTCTCTAAAAAGATCATCGTTGAGTATATCTTCAAGTGACCATGAAAACACCAATCTAACCAACTCGTTTTTACTCCGTTCCATCACATGAAAACTCCAATTATCAGAGACGAAGGAATCAAAGAAAAGGGTTGTGTAGAAGAGTGTCAACGATTTTTGCAGGTTTAGTTGTGTTACGTTACGGTTGAGCAAAAGAAAAAGAAAATATTATTATTTGGTTACTTTTTTGTTATATACCTCGTTAAAAATTATCATCGTATATATATTTTTTTTTTATATTCCATTCTAAACTAGTATTTTTAAATTTTTATTTATTTTTTTTTATTTTTTTTTTATATTTCATTCTAAACTAGTAATTAACTAGTATTTTTAAATTTTCTGACCGATTGTATTATCATTCTTTAATGTATTTGGATTCCTTTGTTAATAAATTAGAAAAGGAAGATACTCAAAATTCACTATATGTGACCGTTATAGATGAATGGCAGTTATAAAATGAAGCTGCGTGAAATTTTTATTGAATGTTTGATAAAAAAAAAAATTGATAATGTATGTATCTCAATTAAACGCTTAATAAATCTATTTACTTGAATTCAAAAACTTTTTACTGTATATGAAAATAAAATCATTTACATTTGTTCATAAAATAACATACTTTAAGGTTATATTTAAAATTGAGTCAAATATTTGCATTTAAAACTCCATGAAATAGTCTACAATATGTATGACTATATTTTTTTCTTCAAAATATTAAATATTTTGTATCATTGTGTGTATTTAGTGTAAAAACTAAAAAGTCATAAAATTAAAAATAAAATATGAGAAATTGATACATTTGATTTTTTAACTAATAAATTATTGATATTTTTTAAAATTCAAAAGCTTTTGGTAATCAATACTTTAAAAAAAATAATTTCATAGAAAAAAAACATCATCTCACTATTTGTAAACATTATATTAATTTTTTATATTTTTCTTAAATAATATTCAACATCCACAATGATAATGATAATTAATATTATTATTATTATTAGTAGTAATAACAAGTTTAAAAAATTTGAAATGTTATTTTGCTAATATTTTTTGTGAATATTATTTAGTTAATATAATTTTTTTAAAGATGTTAAATAGTTTTTATTAAATAATAATTTATTTATCCAACGATTTAAAGATTAAATATATTTGTACATCTTCTTTTTGACGTCAATGATAATTTCATTAAATAAAGTCCGACAACAAATTAAAAGTCACGACAATAAAAATACAAGATGAAGTCTATTTAATCCACATACAATATGGATTATAAATAATAGACACTTTAGTTGGTTTCACATCTAACATGTAAAAAAAAATTAATTACGAAAGCAAACATTAAAATGAATAAAAACTCCAATAATAAAACAAACATAAGTGGAAGTTTGTGGATGAACCTAAAATGTCACAACCACATTTGAAGCATCTAATTCGGCTATAAAATTCAAGAAAGACATATATTTAGTAAGTTTCAAACTTTTTTCATTAGTATCTCTCACTAAAGCAACAATACCTTATTTATCTCCATCTATCATATCGAACATGTTGCATCAACACAAAGCTTATAACAACCACTAAATGTGGTATCCAACGGACATCAGATATATGCAAACTTAGACTTCCACTTATCGCCTCCAATAACATCATACTATCACTATTAAAGTTAACAATATATTTGTGTACCTTTTGAACAATGATAGTCACATAACATCGACCCTCAAAATATTTTTTTATTTCTAGTACACCATATTGTATAATACGAGGTCAACGCATGTACAATCACATTCTGATTTGCATCAATAATTTTTCTTTTCAACCACTTCTAAAATGGTACGTACATGAAATCATGTGAATTAAATATTGTTCATTAAAATTTATTTAAAGTTATTATGTTTTATTATCCATTGGAACTTTCTACATTTATTTTTTATTTTTTAAAAAAAAATTTGTTTTATGAAAGAACAGCTATTATTTTGAATGAGACAAAAATATTTTTAAAAAAATTACCTTTTTGTGGGGCAACAGCCCCCATAATGCTATTTAGAAATAAAGAGATATATTTTAAAATTATTCTCAAAAGCGAAAATTACTCATTATTATGGATCACATACGTACAATATTTTAAATGATATTTATGTGTTTACCTATTGAAGTGTCGAGGAGGACAAATCACCAACATGATATGGTAGTTTCTTTACTCAATCCACGTGACGGTTGACTCATAATGTGTCAGTGCTAGCTGACAGCTACAATATATATATTGTGGATCTTTTACATTACAAGTTCAATTCATTTTATTTAATTAAATCATTAATCAATTAAATAATTATTTAATTAAATTTTTACTTTTTTATTTTAGTGATCTATTGTATGATCTTATAGCTCCCACTTAATTGACAATAATATAGCATATTAAAATTAATATTAAATATTATAAACGAGTAGCATCTAGTAATGCATCATTGCTACATGAGAAAATCGGTTATACAATTTAAACTTTATCGTAACCACTATTTATTGTGCAGTAACTCTTCTTTTGTCTAAATATCTTAATTGAACATAAAACATAAAAAATATATTCTTGTTAGGTCCAATAATTTGTTTCTCGATTCTCGAGTATACGTGCAATTACTAATGTGTCGCTCAATATCTTATATTGGTCTATTTTGGCGTGTCCACACACATTTTACATATCACTCAAAGACACGACTCCTATTATGCAGAATGGTTGAATCATATATACATCACTCACATTCTTTTATATATTGTAGACTCAATAACCACCGTTATGATTCTCTTTACAAATAATGTTTAATAATCTCAAAGTATACAACTCTCTAAGTAGAGATCGTATTGACTTCAAATCGAACGATTACTCACTAAGGTCACATGAGAATTGTTAATAATATTTGCATATAATACCTATTTGGATCAATCTATTATATAACGTTCTCATATCGAATCAATCTAATACCTATATTACTCATAATATTTATACCTATGTGAAGACTTAATATCTCATATCCATAACATGTGAGATGTGATCATTAGTTTACTCACATAATAGTCTATGTATATAAATGTTGTCTCATTTAACAATAAAACTTGACTACAGACAGTTTAAGAATAGTGTTATTTTGCTCAATGAGGTATTACAATTAAGTCACACTTAATATTTCATTAACAAACTATTCTAGAGATTTTATTATACTTTAAATAAATCCACATAATAAATTAAAATATCTTGTATACTATATAAACAATAGTAATTATCATAATACAAATAATAACCGAGAAATATTGTCAACTTTTATGACTAACTCTAACAAATGCTATATACATATTCATATATGTTTGCAAATATTACTTAATCTTGATGATTAATTTGAAATTGATCGGTTTACATACATTTTTTTTCTTATTACTTTCTCTATTTCTCTTCTTACACACATTTTATTCTTCCTTTCTCTATCTCTCTTATTTTTGGACTTCATTTTTCTTCAATATTTTCTTCATTAATCTCTCTTATGCCCCTTTTCACCTTATATTTCTCTCTTTACTCTTTTCTCAACGATTATGATAGTGGATATTTCAATTGTGAAAGTCTTTAACGAAGCTCTTATATTATATCCACTTGAAAGAGCAAAATGAGATAGATAGATAGATATCAAGAAAATAAAAATTGATGAAACTTTCCATGAAATGTCAAAATAGTCATTGAACTCTCAGATTTATTTTTTATTTTTTTAGGATACCGACAACAAAATAATAGCAAAATAATTTAAGGAGAATCAACCTTTGATATTATATTAACTATATTATTAGTTAATAGAGAAAGAAAGTGAGTCATAAAGTGGTTTGGAAATGAGTTGGAGTGATGAAATGGTCATAAATTTATTAATAGAGAAAAGGAGGAAGAACAAAAAGATGTCAAGGTTCTCCTAAGAATAACTAAAATTATAAAAATAGTGTTACAAAGTGAATATATACATTAGGGTTAAATGAATTTTTAGTTCATGTAAAATTTTACTATTTAGTTCTTATAAATTTTTTTGTCAATAATTTTTTAAAATTTTTCATTTTCATTTTTTGTTTCTGATTCTATACCAATTATTATGTATCATTTAAATTTTTTAATGATTTTTTGTAGTAATATTTATGAGAAAATTTTATACAAAAATTTTGAATTTTTTTAAGAAGCAAAAATTGAATATGAATTTTTAAGTATAAAAAATTTAAAAGTTCATATTTAATTTAACCTATGTTGAAAAATTTTAATTTTTAGCGAGCAAGTTGATATTAATACAAAAAATTATTTTAAAAAATCAAAAGATATACAATAATTAATTTAAAATCAAAAGACCTAAAATAAAGACCTAAAAACAAACCAAAGATCTGATAAAAACTAAAATTTTATTTAAACTTTATATATTAAAGAGTAGGCTAAATAGCACCTTGGTCCCTTAACTTAATTTCAGTTAACGTTTTAGTCCTTTATCTTTTTTTTTTTTTTTCTGATTTGGTCTTGTATTTTAATTTTAAATGACAATTTGATCTTTT
>JBBPBO010000004.1:3169899-3221871 GCA_037974295.1 Cicer cuneatum | reverse complement strand
TTTTTACAATAAATTAAAAAATTCATCAAAATTTTCAACAAAAACCCATAAAATTAATTATATTATTTAATATAATACAAATTTTATCAAATTCGTAACTCAAATCTTCAAATAAACTCATATTTTCATTTTTTATTTGATGTTGTTAGAGATAGAATTTTAAAAATCAAATAAAGAATAAAAATATGAGTTTATTTGAATATTTGAGTTACGAATTTGATGAAATTTGTATTATATCAAAGAATATAATTAATTTAATGGGTTTTGGTTGAAAATTTTGATGAATTTTTTGAATTTTTGTAAAAAAAAAAGATAATATTATTGACATTTTAAAACATAAAAGATTAAATTGTCACTTAAAATTAAAATAAAGGACCAAATCAGAAAAAATAAAAAATAAAAAAAAAATAAAGGATTAAAACGTTAACTGAAATTAAGTTAAAGGGCCACGAGTAATAACAACAAGTTAATTAATAGATTATTGTAATAACAACAAGTTAATTAATAGATGGACAAACCTCAATATAAAGACGTTTTTGCAAAGTTTAGTAACGAAAATAATTATCGATTTTTCGTAGTTAAATTGGTAATTTCCTCATTCATGGTTAAACAAGAACTAAAATAAGATAATTACATTTTAGGGCCTGAGCTTGCTTCCTTCTTCTCACCGGCAGCACCGCCCTCTGAAACTCTGATTTTGACCCTTCCGTCGCAATTTTGCATCTCGTGAGTTCATTTTCGCTTCACCTCTCATATTATATTCCATACTAGATTTCAAATTTATGAGTTTTATTTTCCTTTTTTCGTTGTATTTCACTGCTCGATTCACTTTTCTTTTCTTCCTCTATTCTAATAATTGGCTATCGTAAATTTCAAAGTTTTGCTCTTCTGAATTAATTTTCCTGTAGGTCAATTACAATTTATTTGTTTATAGCAGTTTGTTGTGCTATGAAGGGAACTAAATAGTGTGGTAGTTGAATTGTAGGAGAAGGTTTTGCTGATTGATTTGGTTGTGAGAAGATGCATCCTCCTCTAACATTGCACAAACACCCTATGTGCGCTGAAGTGAGTTTGTTTCATCACCTTTTTTCAAAAAAAATGTTTAATTATTTGCTAGTAGAATTATTATTAGTGTTCTTATTGTTATTCTTAGTATTGTATGATGTACTATTAATGTGCTTGCTGCTTATGACTTATGAACTATGAAGCACTGATGCACTAATATTGACATGTAGAAACCTATAATAAATTAAGTAAATAGAAGTGATTGAATGTAACGTCATATTATCAGTGTCATCTTTGTGTTGAACGCCAACACGTGTATCTGACATGTGTCGAATATTGAACACACTTTCAATCTGAAGTGTCGGTGCTACATAAGATACTCAATTTGATATATTTCCATGCCGTTAAAGGGTATTAGTCGTTGTATATTTGGTCATAAACAAAAGACACTTTGGCTGTATTGGAGCCTTAAATTGGAACAATGAAATGGGACTTAATCCACTAACCAAAGGTTATTTGTTGCCCTGTCAATTAGCATTCGTTCTCTTACCTTGGAAGTCTATAGTGGACTTGAATCAATTTGTGAATTTACTCAATTTAGAAGTTTAGATAATTTATCTTTTTTCCTTTGGTACTGAAAGTTATGTTGTATGGTCCTGCAAATGTGAACAAGTATATAATATATCATAACCTAGTTTAATTCAGATTGTGCTTTGATGCAGATTATTGAACAGTTTCAAAAGTGTCATGTGGAACATCCTATTGCAAAATTCTTTGGCAAATGTACAAATTTGAAAATAAAATTAGATCGCTGCTTCAGAGAAGAAGTGAGATTTTCAGTTTTTCTTTTATTTTCCTTTCCTGATATATTTTAAAGGTATTTTGCATTGATCTGATTTTCCTATGTATAAATCGTCTATGTGTTCCAACAGAAAGCTGTGAAGAGAAAGGCCAACTTTGAAAAGAGCAAAGAGTTGAAAGAACAATTGCGAGTTTTAAGGAAAGAAAATGCTGCAAACAGCAGTCAATAGAAGAATTTCCTGCTGTATTGAAAACCAACATTGTTATGCAAAATGCAATCCATGGTTTTATAGAATAGCATGATATGATGTTTTGCCACTTTCAAACAGGGAAATATTCAATATCGATATTGTTTGAAGTATGTCTGATCTCTGATGATATCGTGCTATATGTTCTCCATTGTGCTACTTCCTTGCTGGTTTGATGAATCAGTATGTAACTATATTATTTTACACTGAAAAACTTATCATATCATAAGATGATTATTATGTATGTGCGGGTGCGTGGTGAATCAAACTGAAACCAGCAATGGTTAATACCCTCTTATAACAATTAAATAGTTTTTATGCATTCAACTTCTTGCTGTAACCTCAACCATGAGCAACTTGTTCAGATTCTACTACAGAAAATGAAGTATAACATGTTTTAATGCATATCGATGACAATTGAGTTTGGCATATTATTCAACCTTCAGAGAATATATGATAAAAATTTTGGTATCTTGAGAAGTGCAACTATATGCTGTACTTAAAAATGTATTTGTATTGTAAGACTCCTCGACAAGTCAACATCAACACCATACTCATTCTAGAACTAGAATGGACATGGGTTGGGAACTAGTTTTCCTAGAACTCGAATTTTCCTATGGTAGCTCCTCCTTTTCTTGGGGGTGAGGAGGGTCTTTAAACCCCATTCCCCGACCCCCCCAAAAATGTAGTCATGTGATATTAAAATGGGACATCCAAAAAGGGGTATAAAGAAATGTGCACTAATGTTATTTTTTTTATACATTTCAACATTATGTTTGCCTGTTAGTGTTAATGGATTGTTCATTCTCTATCAGCTTCAATAAACAAAATTCATCCTCAACAAATACGTCAGTTTTCAATTAGTTTGTCATTAATAAAGCACAGTCAGCTTTATAAATTATGTAGTCACCAAAAAATGAAAAAGAAATAAAATTATTGGAAACTTATTAGACGAGGAACTGAAAGTAATGGTATTCATAATTTGAAAGAAATATTTTTTTGTTTGATATAAACAAAGATAACAAGTCAATCATAAAAATAAAAAATATGAATTGATGAGCATTCAAATAAAGTTGAAATGCTCTAATTGCTTTTGCTCCAGTTTTTTCTCTTGGTTTATACATTATAAAATTGGGTTGCAAGAAAAGAGAACAACTTCACACTAAATTAGTCAAAAGCACGATGGAAGGTACAAAGAAAAAGAAATTATATCATGTGTTAGGATTTTGTGAAATTCATGGATTTACTACTATGTGGACAGTTAGAAGCTCAACAGTGAAACTTCACTTTGATTTGGCGCACTTTGATTTGAAATGTGTATGTTACAGAAGATAAAAATTAAATAAGAGATGAAATTATTTTGATATTCAAATATCACAAATGTCAGTCATTTGGTGCTGAAATTGTATGACAAGGAGAACAAGAGAATAAAAACATGGAGGTGCACTAGAAAAACCAAGATTGGCAAATTTCGTATCACTTCCAAATTGTCAACGGATAAAGTACTTTTTCACTACCAGAAGTTCAAACGCCTCTATTTAGTGAAAACAGAAGTATATAACTCTATATTAACACTGGTGATGTATTCAATAGAGATGATTTCCCTTCATTCTGATTTACTTACACATCAGGGAAAAAACAGCCTAAGTGCATCCCTGAGAGGTATTGCCTCCCTTTCACTCTCACCTATCTTCCAGACCTTGAATTCTAAGGGAGAATGGGCGGAATCGCTCCAGCTTTTGAGTACAGACATCGAAAAAGGTCCTCTTGTTTCACCATAATAAACACCCGAACAATTCCAAAAAGAAACATCAGGATTCTCCAGACCCTTTTGTCCTGCTGGAGTGTTTTTAATATTCACATCCTCTTCATCACTGTCACTTAAGACAATAACATCATTGACAGTCGCCTCAACAACATAACTGACAACCGCCTTAACAGGATCAGCCTCAACAACATCATTGATGGTCGCCTTAACAAGATCAGCCACAACAACATCGTTGACAGTCGCCTTTACAGGATCAGCAACTGAAAGGTGATCATCTTGCCTTTTTGAGGTATATTGAATCAGCTCATTTTGAGAAGTGCCTTTGTCTTGGGAAGCACCATAGACAGACAATTGTTCAACAGAGGTAGGAAATGTTGTATCATCATGGTTATTTTTCACTGGAGTTTTTGGACCTAAGTCATGAAAATTAACACAGGATATTGTGAGCTACATTTTATACATACTTAGTACAACAAACATTAATTAAATTACAGGCACATGAATTTTTCCCTGTGTGAAGAACCTCAAAGGAGGATATAGTGAATCAAATATATGAACCCAAAAATAAAATATCACCATTAAATTATAAATTCACTAAGAGAAAGTGACCCTCTTCTGCATAAAACTTTAGAGATATATTATATTGAACTCAGATTTGTGATGTCGAAGTACATCGTTAGAAAATGAAAACAAGCAAAACATCAAAAGAAACATCGGTCGAATGCCGAGTTCCAGCCTAGGCCTAAAGCTGATTCCCATGAACCAAAATGCTTCCTGCCCTCTTCATAATCACCTCCCCTATTCCATTCTTCTTGAGCTCCACTCAATTTCTACTAAGCATAACCGTCTCTACCCGTAAGTCTCTTTCATGTGTCCCTCTCTTCCCTTTCCTGATATATACCTTCCATATCTTGGAGCTATGACTCAACTGCTTCATTATTGAGCTATTAACGCTAACAATTGTATTGGGCTCCTGAGTCGTCACTGTAGAGAGGATCTCGATGAAATGACAAATAATAGCATGACAAGAATGTGAAGATAATAACAGAGGCACTATCAAGGACCTTATATACAGAATGTTAAAAAAAATGTAGTTATAAACACACAATAGATATATAGGAAAACAGAGGGAGTATAGATAAGAAAGCCTGACAAACCTATAACATCTGTTCTCTTATCCATACATTGAGCAAAACCACCATGTTTGGAGTTACAAGTATCTCCAATGGCTAATTCTGGCAAATCATTTTGCTCAAGCTTATCTTCTCTTGAGGAATCTTCTGGTGATGGATTGGTATCAACCATTTCAGGAATTACTTTTGGAATTTCACTCAATAAACGTGATTGTTCTGATGGAGACTCAAGCTTCAGTTTGCGGTCCATGTACTGAGCAAGTGTATGGAAACATGGTTAAGGCACAAACTGTCAGCATTAAATTAGGGAAGAAATTAACAATATTTTGGCCTTTTAGCTTCTAATCTGAGGTAGAATCAACAAAAACATCAGGAAAGGATATTCTCTCCTCCATCCCTTTTCATTGGCCAGATCAATGCGATTTCGTAACAATGCTAATTCTCTTGAGATCCACTAAAGCAGAAGAGAAAGACAAATATCAGTAACAAAATATGATACATCTGAGTTTCTTTTATACTCAATAATATTATGTTAGAGCAGTTATTAACATATTAATAATCCATTAGACAAATGAATTATTGAGCATAAATGATTGAAGGGATAACATAAGGGAAGATTTCAAATATTTCAGTACAATGTATAGATTTAGCGCCTCCTGGCACATGTCTAAGTAAATTTCACAATTTTGTGAATGTAAATTCTATGCATGTAAAGTAAGTTTTTTTAATGCTGGAAAATAGTAAATGATCTTTTGCCCTTGTTGAATTTCATGATGCATAACCCATGTTTACATGCTAGATTCCATGAAATTGCATTTTGAATTATATATATTGGGATCTATCTTTAGGTAGCAAAAAAAAAAAAGGACTTTACTACACAACAGAATAATATTTATAAGCTACATACATGCTTTATTATATCTTCATGCAGAATTCTGACTTTCTGCTCAAGCTCCAGCTGCGAAACACAGGTGGTTATCATTTTGTCACATTGTTCTACAAATCCAATCAAATATTGTTTAACAAATCAAATTCTTACTCATAGGGAACACAGTGCTCATACAGAGGAAAGCCCATAAAATCAGCGTTAGCTAAAATGACTGAAAAAAATTAAAGGTTCTATCCCAAAACTAAAGCCAAACATGCCTTAATTATGTGACATTAAATCTCTAGCATGCTTCTGTTTCTCGAGAAGCTGCTGGTAATATTGCCCCTCCCCTGTGATTTACATAATATCCCATGTGACCCCTCTCCTTCTTACTTCCCCCACCAGTTCACTGACCCCTTCTCTATGCCATTGACATATATTAGCTTCAATCACAGGACATTATACATCAACGAATGTTATATTGGACTATCAACTTGGGAAGTGAAAAGACAGGCCCTAATAACCATGTGGAGACATAGCTTTCTATGATTTCTACAAAGACAACTGAAGAAATTAGACTTTTGACTTCAATGCTGAAGATTCAAAACATGTGTAGGGTTACTGTTGAAGAATCAAATAAAATCATATTTGATTCTCTTTTATTTTATATTATTTTGTTTATTTTTATTTTATGATTTTGTCATTATTACTATTGTAATTGTTTTTCTATATAAACAGCTTAGGGCTGTAGTAATAAAACATAAAATATTTTTCCTTTTACTTTCTACATGGTATCAGAGCTCTTGGTTAGGGTTTTGTAACCTTGTGGTTAACAGCCACACACTCTAACCAACTGAGCTAATAACATTAACAGTAAGACGCTCCAACCAACTGAGCTAATGACACACAATAGCCCATGGAAGGCAGCCCTAATGGGTAGCGGCGGCAGCAGCAACAATGATTTGGGTGAAAGATCGAAGTAGTCAACAACGCCGACCGTATTTGTTTAGGCAGTGGCAGCGGCCCAGGCGGCGGTCCAGGCGGCAATGGCGGCGGCCCAGGCAGCAGTGGCGGCTGAAATGGTTTATCTAAAGATGGCTTTTCCAATTTTTTTGGCCATGAGGGTACTTCTAATGCCCTCAAGGTTGAAATCCAGAAGCTCAATGGAAAAAATTATGTCGAATGGTCCCAAACCGCAAGATTGATACTAGACAGTAAGGGAAAATATGGTTTCCTCACATGAGAGGTTCAAATGCCTGCCACAACTGATCCGAATTATAGGTTTTGGAAATCTAAGAACTCTGTTATTATTGCTTGGTTGCTTAGTAATATGGAATCAGTGATTAGAAAACCTTTTATGTTTTTGCCTATTGCAAAGGAAGTTTGGGAGGCTGTCAAAGAATTCTTCTCAATTCACGATTGTGGCATACCAAACAAGGAGATATAGATGTCACCACCTATTATAATGAGTTGATGACATTATGGCAAAAATTGGATCTCTGCTATGATGATCATTGGAAGTGCTGTGAGGACAGTGTTTTGTTTCTTAAGAGATAGGAGAACGACTGAGTATTCATGTCCTTAGTTGGGCTTAATAAGCGACTTGATGAAGTTCGAGACAGAATATTGGAAAATATTCCATTGCCATCACTTCGAGAAGCGTTTTCAGAAGTCAGAAGAGAAGAGGTGAGACAAGGTGTTATGATGGGTAAGTCACCTTCTGTTGTTGAGGTTGAAAGCTCTGCCCTAGTCACTAAAAATGAAGATGGAAAGAAAGATGGCAAGAAACCATGGTGCGAACATTGCAAACATCCATGACACACACGTGATACATGTTGGAAGCTCAATGGAAAACCTCTAAATTGGAAGAAAAAAAGGAGGAAACGAAGCTCATGCCCTCCAAGCTGGTACCTCTGATCAAGAGAAGCAATCTCCTTCAAGCTCATCTCCTTTCACCAAGGAACAATTAGATCAATTGTACAAACTCCTTGAGTCTCAAACTCCTTCTTGCTCTAACTCAGAGAGATAATTTTCCAAATACTGCTCTACTTAGTGTCACTCCTAGCCATACTTGGATTATCGATTCTGGTGCTACTGATCATATGACTAGGGAGTCTAGTCTGTTTTCTTCTTATAGTCTTTGTGCAGGTAACCACAAAATTAAAATTGCAAATGGCTCTCTTTCAGCCATTGCAGGAAAAGGTTTTGTTATTCTGTCATCTATGTTAACTTTAAAAGATGTGTTGCATGTTCCCAATTTATCATGTAATTTGTTATCCATTACTAAATTAACAAAGGATATAAATTGTCAAGCTAACTTATTTCATTCTCATTGCACTTTTAAGGATTTGAGCACGGGGAAGATGATTGGCAATGCTAAGGAGAGTGGAGGACTCTATTATCTTGACAATGGACTTGACTTCAAAGACCAACCAAAAACGAGTACCTGCTTTGAATCTAATTTTGTTTCTTATAATAATGATGATATTATGTTATGGCATTTGCAGTTAGGACATCCTAGTTTTCCATTTTTGAAACATTTGTTTCCTAAATTATTTTCTAAGAAGAATCCGTCTTTATTTCATTGTGAAACTTGTGAATTTGCTAAACATCACCATTCTTCTTTTTCTACACAACCATATAAACAATCAAAATCGATTGCAGTTATTCATAGTGATGTTTGGGGTCCTAATAGAATAAACACCTTTTCTAATAAAAAATGGTTTACAACTTTTATTGATGATCATACTAGAATTTGTTAGATTTATCTATTGAAAGAAAAATCGGAAGTTGGACAGGTTGTCAAAAATTTCTTTAAAATGATGCGCACTCAATACCAAACATATATTCAAGTCTTCAGAAGTGACAATGGTAAAGAATATTTTAATATACTTTTGTCCGATTTTTTTCTTGCAAATGAGGTTGTTCATCAAAGTTCTTGTGTTAATAAACCCCAACAAAATGGAATTGCAGAAAGAAAGAATAGGCATCTTCTTGAGGTTGCTAGAGCTTTACTATTTGCAAATAAGGTTCCAAAATGTTTGTGGGTGAAACTGTTTCAACTGCATCATATTTAATTAAACGAATGCCATCTAAAGTATTAGATTTTCATACCCCTCTTGATTTTTTCGAAATTATTTTCCTTTGACTAGTTTCTATGCTGATTTGCCACTAAAAGTTTTTGGTTGCACTACTTTTGTTTATGAACATAAACTGTTGGATTCAAGTTGGTTCTAATTACTTAGGATTTTGATGTTTACAAAAGCACTCCATGTAATCTTATTTTGAACCTTGGATTATTAAATCAAATGTCACCAGAAGCTGAAGTAATAAGAAGCAGAAGATCAAAGTGTTCAGAGATTCAATCCTGAAGGTACCAGAAGATACTCCAGGATGTCAAAACATCACCAAAAGATATCTTTGCTGGCCCAGATCAGAAGGAAGAAATGTCAGAAGGAAACCTGGACCAAACCAGAATGAAGCCTGCCAGAGGGAGACTTGATCCAGACCAGTAGGAGTCATAAGTCAAACTTAATCCAGAAATTATTCTGACCAGAAGATGGTCTGGCAGTGAAATAATAAACAGCCCAGACTTGATCCAGACTTAATCAAAGGGTAAATTAATGGGTCCAGAACAAAGAAATTAATCCAGATTTGACCCAGACCAGAAGATAGCATGGTTCAGGGTATGAAACTAAGTCCAAACCAGAAGAAATGATCTCCAGATTTGATCCAGAACTGATCCAAAACAGAAGGTAAAATGTCCAGACTGAAATATTATTTGTCCAGATTCAATTTCAGTTATATCCAGACCAAGTCCAGAATTGGTCCAGATCAGAGGGAAGATATTCAGATCAATGGTTCATATTTAAGTATTTGGCCCAGTGTTGGCCGAAATCAGAAGGTCAGGATGTGTGGTCAAGCAATGGCCGAGATCAGAGGATCACAGCATATCACTTAGTATGGTCTAGATGTGGACTAGCGCAGAAGATCAAACGGTCCAGATTTAATCATGAGAATTAACGGTGGAGATTTAATTAAATTTGATCAAAGAATTAAAAGGATTTGTTACAAAAATAAGTTGAAGTCGTATCAGAGAATCACAACATATCAGTTTGCAAGCCCAGTGTTGGCCGAGATCAGAAGATCAGAGAGTGTGGTCCAGGGTTGGCCGAAATCAGAGGATCACAGCATATCACTTAGTATGGTCTAGATGTGGACTAGCGCAGAAGATCAAACGGTCCAGATTTAATCATGAAGATTACCGGTGGAGATTTAATTAAATTTGATCAAAGAATTAAAAGAATTTGTTACAAAAATAAGTTGAAGTCGTATGGGAGTTCTGAAGCTGTTGACGGGAAGAAACTAAAGACATGATTGGCCAGTTATTTTTGAAAGAAAATCTGAAGCTTAAAAAAGATATGTTTTTTATTTAAGTAAAGCCCGATTGGTCAAGATATTTTTGGACCCTAATTTGCATCTATAAAAGGAGGCTCAAGGCAGAATACTTGGCATCGAAAATCACAAAAAAGTCATACACTTCCAAAGCAAACACTCAAGTTTTCAGTGAGATTAATTGTGAGTTCCAGCTTTCCAGAAGCAAGCACTCGTGTTATTTTCTTTCCCTTGTGTTAGATCTAAGTTGTTGAAGTAGAGTCTACAATCTGAGGGAGTCAGAAGGGGTAGTAGATTACTTAGCAATTAGATTCAAGGCGTTGTAATTCCTTCTACAATCTAGGGTTGTCAGATTGGTAAGAGAAGACTTAACTTGAGAAGTCAAAGTGCTGCATTCCTCAAAAGTCTAGGATTGTTAGACTGTTTGAGAAGACTGACTTGGAGGGTCAGTGGAGTTGTTGTAATTCAAGGTTTTGAATTAGTGAAATCCTTCAAGGTGAAGGGACTGGACGTAGCCTCGTTAACGGTGAACCAGTATAAAATTCTGTGTTTTTATTTTTACTTTATATCCGCTGCTAACTCTGTTTTATTCATACATCAAATTTTGTTTTAAAACTGCAAAAACAGAAAAAGTATTCAAGTTAGTCAAACACAATTCAACCCCCCCTTCTCGTGTTTGCACTTTCAATTGGCATCAGAGCCTGGTTTCAAGGTTAAGCACTTAACAGTGTTTGAGGAAAGGTCAAAGGGGTTCAACATGGCAGAATCCAGAGATGAATTGGGAGGCAACATCAACAGACCACCACTATTTGATGGAGAAAGATTTGAGTATTGGAAGGACAGAATGAGAAGTTTCTTCATATTTCAAAATCCTGAATTATGGAAGATGGTAGTCAAAGGATACACTGCACCTACTGATCCAGAAGATCCAACTAAAGAACTGGACATAGATGATATGAAACCAGATCAGAGCAAATTATACAAACTTCATCACAAGTTCAAAAACATCATGATCAGTGCTATCACATTCAAGGAATTTGACAGATGTACAGATAAACAAACAGCAAAGAGCATATTCGACAGTCTGGTTCTGACCTATGAAGGAAGCCAACAGGTTCAAGAAGCAAGGGCTAACATACTGGTCAAACAGTATGAGATGTTCAAGATGGAAGATGATGAAAACATTGATGGAATATTCTGCAGATTCCAGACTCTGATATCTGGACTGAAGGTCTTAAAGAAAAGCTACACAACAGCAGATCATGTCAAGAAGATTCTAAGAAGCTTACCAACCAAGTGGAGACCAATGGTTACTGCAGTTCAGCAAGCCAAAGATCTGAACAACTTTAAACTTGAAGATTTGATCAGCTCACTCAGATCTCATGAAATAGAACTAGAAGCAGATGAACCAAAGAAGAAGAAGAATCTGGCCCTGAAGTCGAAACAGAAGAAAGCTGCAAGGGCAGCATCAGAATCAAAGGATAGTGACAGTGACTGTGATGATATGGCTTACTTAACCAAAAAGATAGTTAAGATCTGGGAAAACAGGAAGAGAAGAAGCTTCAAGAAGAAACATAACAACAAAGGAAAGGAAGAATCTGACAAGAAGAGTATTGTTTGTTATGGATGCAATGAACCTGAACATATCAAGTCAGAATGTCCAAATCTGGAAAAAGGCAAACAGCACAAGAAGAGTTCCAGATTCAGAAAGAAGGGTCTGATGGCAGCCTGGGATGTATCAGAATCAGAGGAAGAATCGTCTGATGAAGAAGAGGCAGAAACAGCAAAGATGGCACACATCAGGTCTGCCTCTGGATTTCACAAAGGCAAGAATTCAAGAAGGAAAGCAGGCAGAAGGAAGAATGATCAAAGCAGTCATTCAAGCAAGTCTGGAAGCACATCAGAGGGAGCAATTCTGGCTCTGATGGCTCATAAAAATTCAAGTTCTGAATACAGCTCAGGCTCTGGAACAGATTCAGAAGATGAAGACGATGAGGTATTTTCTGATCTCACTAGATCTGAATTAATTGAAACTTTAAAAGATTTTTTAAATGCAAACAATAAGATATCTTTAAAACTGAAAACTCTTAGGGAAGATAAGAAAAATCTAACCATAGAAGTCCAAGTTTTAAAGAATCAAAATTCTGAGTATGCAACTGAAATCAAGGATTTTAAAACTGAAGTTGCAAGACTCAAATCTGAAAACCAAACTCTCAAAAGTAATGTTTGTTCCGCTTCCAGAACTGTTTGTGAATCTGATATGCATGAGCAATTTTTTCAAAACTTTATTTCTAATAGAATGGAAAGAACTAGATATGCATCTATGATTTATGGAAACAGTAACACTGGAAAGAGAGGTCTTGGTTTTACAGAAACGAATACTGAAAGTAAAACTGTTCATTCTGATGCTTTATGTATTGTTTGTACTAAGAAATGTCACTCTGAACTATCATGTACAATGGTAAAATCTGAACAAGATCAGAGGGTTGTTAAGACTAACAAACCTGGACCCAATCAGTTCTGGGTACCAAAATATCAAATTGTCTATGCTGCAGATATTCTGAGCAACCAGAAAGAGACACCAACAATGGTGCCTAGACAATGGATGTTGGCAATGCACAAGCAGAAGAAGGTTTATGTTCCTGCTACAACAAGACAAAGGCAATCTGAGTCTGATGGAAGAAGGTCTGGTCAACTCAACCAGAATCGGAATCAGAACCAAAACTGGAACCAGAATCAAAACAGGAACCAGAATCAGAACAGGAACTAGAACCAGAACCAGAACCAGAACTGGAACCAGTATCAGAACAGAAACTGGAACCAGAACTGGAATAAGTATCAAAAGCACAGAAACTGGAACCAGAATCAACTCTGGAACCACAATCAGAATCAGTACTGGAACCAGAATCAAAATCAACACTGGAACCAGAACCAGAATCAGATCAAGAATTACCAAAATTACCAGAATTACCAAATTCATCAGAATCACCAGAATCATCAAGGTTATCAGAATCACAGGATTCACCAAAATTACCAGAATCAAAACATGTTCCAGAATCATCAGAGGAACATGGTTTATCAACCAAAGCAGAATCAAGGAAACTTCTCAAACAGGCCAGAAGAAGAACTAGCTCTAATGGTTCGAACAAAAGCTAAGTCTGAATCTGAGTCTGAATCTGAGTCTGACTCTGATTCTGACAGAGAAAAGGGAAGGTCTGATCAGCAACACAAAGCTTGGTATCTTAACAGTGGATGCTTCAAACACATGACAAGAGACAAATCTATGTTTCTGGATCTGACTATGAAGAATGGAGGCAAAGTTCCTTTGGAGAAAACCAGAAAGGTCAGATTATTGGTACAGGAATTGTTGGTAACACTTCTTCTCCCTTGTCTATTAAAAATGTTCTGTTAGTTAAAGGGCTAAAACATAATCTTCTGAGCATAAGTCAATTAAGTGATTGCAATTATGATGTTATCTTTAATCAAAAAACTTGCAAAGCTGTTAGTCAACTTGATGGGTCGGTTTTATTTACTGGCACTAGGAAGGATAATGTTTATAAAATTGATCTGTTCAGTCTTGCTAAGCAAGAGGTTAAATGCTTATTGTCTGTGAGTGAGCAGAATCTGATTTGGCACAAAAGGTTAGGGCATGCAAACCCTAGGCTTATATCCGAATTGAGCAAACTCCAGTTAGTAAGAGGGCTTCCCAAGATAAGTTCCAAAACTAAGATTATGTGTGAAGCATGTCAAAGAGGTAAACAAACTAAAAGTTCTTTTAAAACTAAAAAATGTGTTTCTACCTCTCAACCACTTGAACTGCTTCACTTAGATCTGTTTGGTCTTGTTCAAACAGCTTCCCTCAATGGTAAGAAATATGGTTTTGTGATTGTTGATGATTACTCAATGTGGACTTGGGTAAAATTTTTAAAGAACAAAGATGAATCTCACAAAGTGTTTATTTCTTTCTGTAAGCAAGTTATGAATGAACAGGGTATTAAGATCATAACCATCAGAAGTGATCATGGAGGTGAATTCGAGAACAAGTATTTTGAAGAATTCTGTGATGAGAATGGCATCTCTCACAACTTCTCATCCCCCAGAACACCTCAACAGAATGGAGTGGTAGAAAGGAAGAACAGATCACTGCAGGAGATGGCCAGAACCATGCTGAATGATATGCAGGTAGCTACCTACCTTTGGGCAGAAGCTGTCAACACAGCCTGCTACATTCAGAATAGAGTCTACATCAGGTCCATCTTAAACTGAAAATGAAAGTTGACTCACCCTTAAAATTGTTCTGTGATAGCAAAGCAGCAATAAGTATAGCTCACAACCCTGTACAACATGATAGAACCAAGCACATTGAAATTGACCGCCATTTCATAAAAGAAAAAATTGATGATGGAATTATATGTCTGCCATTTGTGACTTCCAATCAGCAAACTGCTGATATCTTGACAAAAGGTTTGGCAAGACCCAAATTTTGAGCGACTAATAGCCAAGTTAGGCACGACAGATATCTATGCACCAACTTGAGAGGGGGTGTTGAAGAATCAAGGAAAATCAGATTTGATTCTCTTTTATTTTATATTATTCTGTTTATTTTTATTTGTGTTTATTTTATGATTTTGTCATTATTACTCAGTATTACTATTGTAATTGTTTTTCTATATAAACAGCTTAGAACTGTAGTAATAAAACATGAAAATATTTTGCCTTTTACTTTCTACAGTTACTAACTTTACAATTCACTTTACCAAACAAAATAATGAATATGAGATATTATCAAGCATGTGGTATGGTAAGGATCTGTTCCATTTAAGGCAAAAAAAATAGTTGAAACAAGTGATGCGTCAGTAAAAGGCTAGATTTTGAAGAAATCGGTTTAATAGTAGACTAGTAGATAGCTACGAATATTAATATTCTCTAGTTTAAGTCTCAAACTTGATCTATGGATTACCTGATGTACATGTACTGCAAAAAAGCTTCTTTAGATGTATTACTTTTATTAGTTATTACTACTATATTATTGAACTTCATTTGCTTTTTCTTTTACAGATATTTTCTTGTACAGCATAATAACAATTCCTATTATTAAAATCTGAAAAGATTTACAAGGACCTTATTCATAATTGATCAGATCACAGCATAATTTTTTTTATTGAAACATACTAAATCACTCACACACAACAAACTTACTATAGTTGGCTGTTTGAGCAGACCATTTCTCATTCTCTGATACAGATCTTGACATTCTTCCTGCAGAAAATACTTATAAATTAAGAATCCATGGATTATACATGAACAACTAGGGCGAGTGTAGACTTTGCAGCAGAATCCTGAACCTTGTCATAATTTTCTTACAGAATAGGGATACACAAATCATATTAGATAACATCAACAAACTTTGAAAACAATTACGGATAATCACCTTCACATCATAAACCCAGCTATACTCTAATGCAGGAAATAATACAATATATTCAACAACTTATAGAAAAATGATTTGGAAAATGAGTTATCCACTTTTACTAGGAAACGGCTATTTAGTTTACAACCAGGTCTCCAAAAACAGGGGAAATTGCAGCAGATAATGATGTTAGCATTAGCACAGTACAAATACCTCAGAAAAGTCATCATCTGAAATTTTGCAGATAGGTACATCTTTTGGCACATTAAGAAGCCGGAGCATAATTTCTTGGTTGATTTCTTCTTTCTTTGAGGATCTGTTTATTCCTGTGATATATACAGATACATATATCAATGTATGTATATCAGAAAAGTATGATAGCTAGTAAAAGAACGTCACTCATGTTAACTTCCTTCTGCAGCAATGTATATGCCAAGAAAGAACATTGTACTTAAACCTTTCAATTTTATTCCTCGCTTTTCTTTCTCAAATGTGTAGTGGATATAACGTATGACTTAATAATGTGCAAAAAAAAATAATTCTACCAATTAAAGCTTTGGATACAATGTATGACTTAGTTATGTGTAATATCTACTGTTCTTTATATTTCATTTTTCCTCTATACCACAATGCTGACTATGTGAAACAAGCATATCTTGCTAAAACCTGCAACAAAAAAAGTGTGATACTCTCCATTAAGGGAATTGATGCTTGTATAGAACTTAAGACAGCATTTTAGAAATAAGATCAAGAAAATGACAATATGACCGTATCAGTAGAGTACTTGAATACCTGAAGCTAGCAAAATTATCTACTATACTTCTCGTAAAAAATTGTATGCTTGTTTTTTATGACCAGTAACTTCTAGCCACGACCAAGATTACCTATTACTGGTAAGAGCAGATGGGAGTTCTTCTGCAAATAGTCATTGGGGTCAGATTTGGTTCTCACAAAACTTCCCAAGACTTTGCCATCAAAAGTTTCTGGTTTCTTTAAAAGCTCCTCAATTAAGCTCCTCTTCAAGTAGACAAGCTTTATGTTTGAACTAATTATAGCTGCGAAGCCATTTGGAAGTTCTTCAGAAACTAGGTTCTGACAAGCTTTTGTAGTTGGGTTCAAATTTCTCGACCTTGAATATTTTATCGGCTCATTATAATCCCTTTCTTCTGAACCACAGATGATATCGTCTGTTTCCTCAAGATTCTCAATAAAATGCGATGTCAGAAGGTTTTGAATGTTGTTTTTGTTCACTGACTTCCTCCGTAGTAAAGTTCTTAACTTTTCATCACATATGACCTTTCGCTTTTTCTCAGGGTCAAATAGCCTGTTACTATTGCAGTACTCAATGATTATTGAAGCAACATCGTGTTCGGAAAGTTCTTTGGCTGTGTCTCTACCAATATCTTCAAGAAAATCTATGAGACTTCTTGAACCCCATCCTACAAATTCCTTTTTCTTATTTTCAACTTTTCCTTTTATTGACTTTAGTTTTTTCATGCATTTCTTCTTTCTCCTCACCGATTTAACTCCTGATGTGTTATTCAGGTCATCACAATCAGAAGCTTGAAAGTCACTCACATCAGATTCGCCGGAATCATCTTCCTCCTCACCTATTTCGTATGGATCCAAGTCACGCTTGTTTTTCCCATTTTTAATGAAGTCATGGGCAACATGAGCATTCTGAGAATTCAGCCCTTCTTTTTTTTTGATAAATTTATAATATTCTTGAAAATAACATTCATATGTCTCTTGATCTTCGAAATCTATCTTTTCCTGTTAATAAAAAAGCACATAATAATGAATATATACAGCGATAGAGAGTATGTATACATACAGCTTGCATACTCAATTTCGAGTACAACCAAGAAAAAAATGATATAAAAAAATTATAGTACAATGAGAAAAATTGGTTCCTGTTGTTTTAACAAATGGTTTTCACCAGTACGAAGAATAACAGTCACGAACGAACCTGTTGGACAATCTAGGATTCTTTTTCAAAGATAAATAGAACAAGTTTGTTGTTTTAAACACATCAAAACAAAAGCACTTGCAAGATGTTTCCAAAACAGAGAACAAGTGCCTGCGTTATTTATGGCTCCAGCATAACAATCACAAACAAGGGCAACTCATGCCAAAAAATGTCAATTTGTAAATACACATAAATGATAAACAAACAGCAAGGTTTTCAAGTTTAGGATTCCACATACTATTGCAGGTTTCTATTTCTTTATCTTGCTGTATATAACATAACACATGATTGAAAAAATATCTTACCCCATCAGAATCAACATCAGCTTTTTTTTCAAGTAGAGATGCAAGTTTTGCGCAGTGCCTACAAAATCCTTTGTTTCTTTTGACAGTAGCAAATTCACCATCAAAGAAGCATTTTCCACAAACAGCATTTGGGCAGCAAAAGCACATGAACTTCGATGCTTTTCTGCATATGTAGCAATAATGGGAACCTATAAAAATTATTAAAAAGTCATTCAGCATCACAAGAATTAAAAGACATTTAACATATAAAACCATCTTCTCAAGCATTTTAGGCATAATTAGGATATGCAGGTTCAGACAATGTATAGATTATAGAGTGTTTGAAAGCAAAACTCGGGCAAGAGCACATTTTTAAGAAACATATAAGATTGACAATTGTCATGGCAGTATCAACTGCATAAATACTTACAGACCAACAAAAGTAAAAGAAATGTACTTGAATGCTGCATAAGTAGAGATAAACGTTGAAGCAGCTTACCACAAGACCAATTACTGTCATTCTTCAAAAAGGTATTGTCTTTATCCAAGCATTCTGGATGATAAGCTTTAAGGCAATCCCTTTAAGCACCATGAATCAATTAACCATAAAAAAAGAAAATCACTAACACAACAAAAAAAGTCTTGAGACAATGATCCAACAGTAAAGCATACTAATGATAGTAATGAGCAAGCTTTGGTTCATCAAACTCATAAAAAATTGTAAGTAAACCACAAATCTATCCAAAAAAAAAATAATAAATAAAACATAAAGTACCAACAATTTCTTTGTTAAAACTACCTCTCACAGTCATCCCCTTTTTTGTAAAATAAAGTTAATATGAAACTAATTTCAGTGAAAACCTAAAATGTAAGTAAACATAAGAATATTTCAATCTTTAAAACAACGTTTAATATAAAACAAAGAGAGTAAAATATACTCCACAAATTGCACATGCAACAGCAAACATCATCATGGACATCTGAAAACGATTTTTCATGGTTTATAAATTATAACTAGCACAAGTTTACTTGATAATGATATATAAATAATGAAAAATCCCAATCTTTTCTTTGATATTACCAAATATAGAAGCATGAAAAAGACATTACCAAAGTTAGTGAATCTCTTCAGCTGATACCATATATAGAGAGAGAAAAATGTGCCCCGGTAATTGATTTTCAATTTATAAAAATAAAAAATAAAAAAATAATATACGAAAATAGCATGCATTAATTAATGAATGTTTGAGAAGTTTACCCAAAATCACAGACCCTCATGTTCCCTCCATCCTTGCAAATGAAACAACAATCCTCAGCAATCTCTTCTTTCCTTCTTCTTTTGTTGCTCTTTTTCCCCATTTTTGCTCTAAAACAAAAATAAGGGAAAATGTGAATGATCCATTTGGTAGAAAGAAGCAAACAAACAAAAACAGAGTGCTCGAAGAGAGTAAAATGGAGAGAACACAAGAACCGTTACTACCTACCTTGTAGTTGTAGCGAAATGTATTTCAGTGAGTGCGTTGAGAGAGAGAGAGAGAGAGAGAGAGAGACGAGTGTGAGTGTTGAAATGAAATGAATGGGAGAGAAGAATGAAAGAGAAATGAAGTTTCTAGAAGTTTTTTGGACACGAGAAAGAAACTGTCATGACCACCACGATACAGTTCTCGTCATTATTACTCCCTTCCTTCCGGTATCATTTAATTTCCACAAAAAATAACTCACTAACGATCTACTTGTTTTGACCAACTATCTCACCATATCAAAATTTTAAAATCGTCCCTGCTTTTTTTAAAGGTTAATTAAGATAGTTTATCCGTTACTAAAGTCACCTACAAGAGTTAATTTTATTGATTTTGTTGTAAATGATTTTGAAAACAATAAAAGTTAATTGGTGGGAATTGAAAAAAACGAGGAACTACTGTTTATATGGTGTATGATAATTGAGGTATGTTTATTATGTTTCAAGGATATTTAATTTTGTTAATGGGTGAGAACAGCACACAAAATTGACAACTACACGCTATCGCCGTCCGGTTGGTCTGGAGTTTGAGCTAAAAAAGCACTCCAAAAATATTAGTCTTTTATCTCTTATGCGTTGTACAATTTGAACAGAGAAACTTAATTCGTAATTTAACCCAATAATATTTTTTGTTGTTGAAAATTTATTTTAAAACAGTTTTTCAAAAATTAAAAATAACATATTTGTTATTTGAATTATCTCGTGGATAAATGTTATACACCAAATTAATATTTTTGAAAAAAATTGTCTGACATGAATTTGGCACTCCACAAATATTAGACTTTTTTATGCAGTTGTATATCTACTAGGTATTTTGGGGCAACTTGTTTGTACATTTTTTTGTTGTACTTTAATTAGTTGAGCATTTATTAATTCCTTTGATAACATATATTTAATTAATAGTGTCACAGAGAATAGAGATAATAAGACAACATTTCATTAATTTTTAAAATGAGTTCATGGAGGAGACTAAACAATCTAAAACATTATGTTACAATCTATTATAACAAATTAAAAAGGAAAAAAAAAAAACCTATGCACAAATTCTATCAATTTATGAACAAAAGCATAAAAAAGGTGCATGACAACGAGAATGTATTTGTGATGTTCATGTTCAACTGCATATATCATCATTGCTTATAAGCTTCCCCATAACCTCTCTATGATGATTTTGGTCTATCGAAATGCCTTTAAATTTATCCATAAGCTTTCACAGTAAGGCATCCATGTATTTTCTATGCTATTAATACATATATATTGCATCAACTCCAACAAGTTCATTAGAAACAAATATACTAGGAGATTTATCATACCATACAAAAATAGTCTCATCTAACATTATTCTACAAAATTAAACAATTAAGTTAAATTGAATTTAAGGGTATGTTTGTAAGTTGATATTTTGAATAGGTAAGTTTATATTTTAATATATTTAATTTTTTATTTTATTTAAAACTGTAAGAATAACATGATAACTGAGGATATAATATTATCATGTTATTTTAATTTTTTAAAATATCAAATATATATCAAAATATAAATTTAATTCTCTAAAGCATTTTCCTCCAAAAACCAACTTGCAAACACATAATAAAGAAATTTCAATGAAAGAAAAAAATAAATAAAATCCTAAAAAAATGATTTTTTTTCTTCATTTGAATGTTAGATACGCCCTTTGACTCGTATAATTAATGTCTTAAAAGTTGTAAATGTTAAAGACCTTTGTTTTAAACTGAACGTGTGTCAAAATAGTCCTAATATTTACTACTTAACAATTTAAAAATGTATCAATTTGATTCATAACATTAGTATATGTGGCAATGGCAATTTCATGTCAGACAAGATTTTTTTTTTCCAAAAAATATCAATTTGATCCCTGACATTTTCCTATGGAGAAGTTAACATGAAACTTCAACAAAAACAATTGTCAAGATTTACGAATGAATTAACTTGATTAATGTTTTAGAAAGTCATACACCATTTCAAAGTTTCAATAAAATCAAAGACTTAATTAAGACAAGTAATAAAAGTAAGAAATCAAATTAAATACAATTGATAAAAATTTGTTTCTTGAAAACAAAAAAAAAGTTTCACTAAAGAATAATTTTTATGAAATAATATTATTTCATTTGTCTTACAATAATCGACCTATTTAACCATTTGATGTAAATTAAAAAAAAATAGTATTTTTACTAAATCACCCTTATCATGTATTTATCATTATCATAAATGCACGGTGAAAAGATATATTAAATTGAGAATCCTGCATATATGTATTAGTAGTTAGATTGTATAATTAATATCCTTTATAAAATTCAAAATATCAATTATTTTAAAATAAATAAGTCAATTATTATGGGAGAAATCAAATATTAATTACGATACAATAGTTACTCCCTCATTTTTAAAACTGTGTCCTTTGGTTATACACATATCTTAAAAAATGATTAATTGTATTGATTTTAAGGACAAATATAATTTTCATTATTGAAAATATCCTTATTAATAGTATTTAGATGAGGTCTAAGTGAGCTAACTATCTTTCAATTTCTTAATGAGTGGCCTCGTACGATATATAGCAAAACCGTATTGAACACTTAAAATTAACGGGTATAACTAATTGATTAAGTCCATCAATGAACCATATGTTATACAACCATACACCTAATATTATCCGGCCATATCTCTCTAGAAATAGATTTCTGACTGTAATTATACCCACAATTGTTCCATCTTAATTAACGATAGAGATTATTTTAGTGTATGCATAATTTAAATTGGCTTATCTTAAATTAATGATTAACATTGATTACTGCATTACAACACAAATGCACAACATACGAGTCCTATCTCTCCTTGAGTCATAAACATAGAAAATACATTATTAAGTACTAATATATTATAACACAGCAACATAAGGGTCATGGAAAGCAGCATTATTAAGTACTAATATATTATAACACAGCAAGGTCAGGCATGGAAAGCAGCAGCATTAATGTTGTCAAGTAGTTGCATTGGGGCTGGTTGCAGCTGGAGCATCATACTTTGTGAACAGCTTGTACGATGAAATGAGTGAAAGGAGCACATAGCAAATTAGTGCTACAAATGTGATAGCTATTGATGCCTTACCCTTATGACAAAATCGACCAAAAGGCTCACAAACTGACATCCATAAAGTTGCATCGTCACCATTTTCAGCTAGGTAGACCACTTCCATCGAAGAAGCTCCAGCGCTTAGAATTATATATGTTAGTACCTAGAATATAGAGAGAAAAAAATGTTCAAGTTTTTTCTTTTGACAATTATAGATTGAAAATCTTAAGTTTTTAGATCGAGATCAAATGGCTTATTGAATTTCATTATTTATCCATTGATCATAAAATTGTTGAGGAAGAAATAAAAAATAAAAAAAAGTGTGACTATATACATGTATCTTATATAGAACGAGTTTGATCACTAAAGCAATTGTTCCAAACACCTCTATAAAAAATAAAATTTTTTGTTTGACAAAAAATCTCAAATTTTTTTTTAATAAAAAGACATTGTATTATAATATTTTTAAAACTCAAATTAATAAACTTTATTTATAATTAATATTATCTCAACAAATAATAAATTTATTAATTTTATTATCAATTAAAAAAAATTATATGAAATTAATTATATTACTAAAAGAATATTATAAAATATCTAAAAAATAATTTTTATAATAATTTTATTAAAATAATATTATAAACTTTAAAATATCTTATTAAAATTCGATTTAAATCTTAGTGTATATTGGACGGGCCCTTCAAGTGAAGAAAATTTTACCCCATACCCCTACAATTATAAAATTTACCTTTCATTTTTTTTATTATTTTATCAAATTAAAATTTACTTTCTTTTTACCTTCTACCGAAAAACTTTAAAAAAGTTTTTCAAAAAAGACGCGAACATTTCACACTACCGGAAAATTTTTTGGCAAGTTTTCCGGTAGTTAAAGGAAAACTTCCTCCCAAATTTTCCGGTAGTGTTAAATGGTACGCTATTCCCAGAAAACTTTCTTCCAAGTTTTCCGGTAACTACGGAGAATTTGCTAAAAAGTTTTCTGGTAGTGTTAAATGTTCGCGTCTTTTTCGGAAAACTTTTAAATTTTTCGGTAGAAGGTAAAAAAAAATTTAATTTAATAAAATAGTAAAAAAAAGTGAAGGATAATTTTGACATTTTAAAAATTTTGTAAAGATATAAATATAATTGTAGAGGTATGAGATAAAATTTTCTCAAGTGAATTGTTCTAGTAAAAGGGAGTAACCTAACCTGGTCAAGTAAAAAGAAAGTCCAAGCAGGAGTCAGAGTGGAGCTGGGGACAGCAACCATGACTGCTGAAAGTAGGGAGTAACCTGCGCAAATTCCATTGGCATGCACCAAATACCTGCAATGTTGTTACATCAAAAGCTCAATTACTATTAGTAACCAAAGTGTTCAAATTCTGCTATCAAGAGCAAATCGTTAACAAATGCCCCAAACTCCAATTCCTTTTGCCACTGCAAATCACCAATGCATTATACTAGTATTAATGTATTATGATATACAAACACACACGAGTAAATCAGCATTTCGATTTCGATATTATAAGGGCACAACATTTTTTGGGTGCAAAGGGTGCAGCATTTTAGTTACTCAAATTTTATTTTTGGACAAAATGTTCAGATTTTTTTTCTTTCATATATTCTATTTTGATTTATTTTATTTAAAATATCATACATTGAAATTAATATACTAAATTAATGTTTTATTTTTTAAATTTTAAAGAGTTCGTTGGATAGAGATACGACTATGTGGTTGATGTTTTTTTTTTTTCGCTTTAAGAGGTCGCATCTTGTGTACCAGTTAGACGTATATATTTTTTTTAACAAATAAAAAATATATTGAATTAAAACATAAAATATACTAAAAATAATTTTAAAAAAATAAATTATATTAACAAAATACATTAAATAGAAGAAAAAAATGACATCAAATTTTAATTAACTATGTCTATCTAAATGCTCTCAATCCCACATCTAAGAGGTCGTCTAGCTCTTTAAACGATTTGAAGTTGTTCTAGTTGATTCTCATTTTAATTATGTTCATCATCATCGTTCTTAATTATTGAAGGTGTATGCAACTCAAATCTTTGATAATTTGTGTGTGGATTAGAGCTACTACCACATGTCTCTATATAATTTTGAGTCATGGGGTTATACATGGAATCAAAAACAACATAAGCCGACTCAGGAGTTGTGCAATGAGTTCCAAACACATTATAGAAAATCTCGCATTATGTCAAGTAATTAGAGATTTGTATTTCTAGCATTGACGGAACGTAATACTGAGTTGACATTTCTGCATGTCTATGTATATGTGGTGGTGGTGGACCATAATACAGAACTTCTGTAGGGGTTTGTAGGTGAGGCGATGATGAAGACAGTTATGCAGTTGCACGCATATATTGTTTGACATAAATAAATAATTAGGTGTGCTGTCTAAACCAATTAATATATTTTGTGATGTGGTGTAAAACACCTTCTACGAACCGACTTTGCAATACGTGGTTCTCACACTCATTCCAATGTTTAATCTCTTCCTTCCAAATTCAGTCCCAATTAACATCAATGTCATGTTTCATGTTGATCTCATAGGTTTTCATGTCCTTTGATGGTTGTGGTATTTGTTGATGGAAGCTGAACCGAAGGTGTGACCTATCTATATGATATTTTTCAACAATATGCTAACAATGTAGATATGTACATGCAACCTACGTGTTCATCTCTTCTTTGGAAACGTCGTGTTGGAACCCAAGTACGGTCTCCAATAAAACTTATATGTAAAAACGAATATGCAACAAGAACAACCTCAAGCCGTTCAAAGAGTTAGACGAGTTTGACGACCTCTTAGATGTGGGACTAGGGCATTTATGTGGGCATGGTTAATTAAAATTTGATGTATTTTTTTCATTTAATGTATTTTGTTGGATTTATTAATATAATTTAGTTTTTTAAATTATTTTTATTATATTTTATGTATTCATTTAATATATTTTTCATTCACATGGTCGCATTCCCGTTCAACGACCTCTTGAAAATAAAAAAAGTAGTATATTTTGGTATATCAGTTTCAAATAGGGTATTTTAGAAGAAGAAAATCAAAATTGGATATATGGGAAAAAATCCAAAATGTGCATTTTTTAATGTACTTTTTGTGTTGTAATTAACTTCAAATATGCAAAATCACTCTTAATTTTCTTAAATTCATACATTTTCCAAAATTTGTTAAAATAATAAAAAGTGTATTTTGTTGTGATTATTTCATTTCAAGTTTTATAAAAGTTAGTTAGTCAATTTTAGTCGTTGACAATTCAATTACTTAGTTGGCACAAACACTTGTATAAATAGTTGATACACATGCATTAACAAGTTAACAAGAGAAATCACTTTTCTCCATTATCATTTTCTATAATCCAATATGTTCTAACAAATTGGTATCGAGAGCTTAGGTTCAATTTTTGGGTTGAGTAATTCTACATGTGTACGATCTTGCATCAGTGGGTGAGTGTATTTTGTGAGTGGGTGTGAGAAATTCAAACACGAGCGGCTTGTGAGAAATAGTTGGAAATACACATTTTCCTGCTAATTTACCCATTCTTGATTGCAAGAATTGGAATAAATGGTGTCTCCAAATGAAGGTGATCTTTGGATATCAAGATGTGCTTGAGGTTGTGAGTGGTGGTTATGTTTTTCATTCATCAATGTATGGATTCAAAGGTATTCGAGATGATTGCAGAAGCTGACACTTCCAAGGTTGCATGGGACACTTTGGTAAAATGTTATGGTAGTGATCCTAAAGTGAAAAGGGTGTGTTATCAAATCTTGAGGAGACAATAGGAATTGGTGCATATGAAGAATGATGAAAAGGTTGCAGATTACTTTACAAGATTGGTGATTCTTTGAGGAGCTTCAAGGGAGTCTTGAAACACATGAATTAAGAGTGATTGAAATGAGTTCTGAAAGAGATGTGAGTCAAGTTCTACAAGCTCAAACATCAAAGAATGGTGAAAATGAAAAGAAAAAGTGAGACAAAAGGAGAAAATACAAAGGAAAATTTCAAAAGAATGGCAACAATTGGTCACAAAACAAATATAGAGGAAAAAGTAATGATAAGGTTGAATCCTCAAATAAAATAGGAGGAGGTTTTAGCAACAATCATGGCAAGAAATGAGGATATGATAAAAGAAAGATTCAGTGTTTTAATTGTGAAAAATGGGGCCAATATGCATAAGAATGTTGGTATAAGAATAGGAAATTATAAGAAGAAAACAATTATGAAGATGAAGCAAGTGTGATGTATAAAGATTCTAACTCAGAACTAGTGATGTTGACGGTTACTACAATTGCTGGTGAAGCTCACATATAATCATAGTTTTTGGACACAGGGTGTTCTAATCATATGATTGGTGGTTGTGACCGGTTGCAAGATATTGATGCCAACAAGAAAACAAAGATAAACTTTGCTAATATAGAACATTAACGAGTGACGGTCTTGGTAAGATTGTGTTGAAGGCTATAGATGGGAATACTATGGTTATGGAGGATGTGTTGTATGTATTTGGCTTAAAGTGCAAGTCACTTAGTGTGGGGATGTTAGTTCAGAGAAAGTTTTCTATAATTATGAAGAATGATGTCCTAGAATTGTACTGAAGTTACCTATTTCCAAAAATACGTCATATTTCACTAACATCAAGACAAATGAGGTGCAATGTATGTTAGCAACAATTACAAAGAAGAACGATTGGCTTTGGCATTAGAGGTATGGTCAACTAAACTTTAGAAGTTTACATGATTTAGGAGTTAGTTGTAGGACTTCCAAAAATTAACATACCTAAAAGGATTTGTGAAGTATGTCTAATTGACAAACAATCTAGAAAATGTTTTAAATATGAATTGCCTATGAGATCTACTGAGTTGCTACATGTCATCTATTCTAAAATTTGTGGGCCATTTGAAACTTCCTCGTTGGGAGGCAATAAATACTTTAAATCGTTTGTGGATGAATATAGTTGGATGGTGTGGTTATATCTGATTAAAGCCAAGAGTGAGGCTTTAGATATATTCAAAAAATTAAAAGTATTGGCTGAAAAACAAAGTGGAAGAATGATTAAAGTGTTGAGGACAAATGAAGGGGGAATATACTTCACATGAATTTAAGAAATTTTGTGAATCTAGTGGCGTTACACACATGAAGTAACAACACCTTATACTCTTAAGCATAATGGACTTATTGATGGAAGAAATAGCACAATTTTGGATATGACAATAAGTATGTTAAAGAAAAAATGTCAACCAAATCATTTACGGGGTGAAGCAGTCTTTGTTGCAGTGTATATCTTGAATAAATGTCTAACTAATAGATTAGAGAAGGTTCCAAATGAGATATGGTCTGGTAGGAGACCAAGTGTTAAACATTTAAAGATTTTTAGATCTATATGCTATATACATGATAAAAGTGAAGTAATGATCTTTGTTAAATACCATGTTGTTGGGGCTTACAAAACTTACAATTTAGTCACAAACAAAATGGTGCTAAGTAGACATGTGGATGTGGATGAGAATGAATATTGGGAGTATAAAAATAAGATAGCTTGTCTTCTTTCTAGTTCTAATGTAGCACAGCCAATGATGTTAGAAGAAGATGCATGGCAAGAGGTAGAAACTGAATAAGATGTTTTTTTAACACAAATTAGACTCTTAAACAATCTCAAAGACAAAGATAATTTCCTAGCAGGTCAAGAGATTATGAACTTACAACAGATGATGAGGTGAATTAAGATGGGGAATTTGTACACTTTGCCTTGTTAGCTTATGCATAACCAATCAATATTGAAGAAGCCTGGGAGACACAGATTTGGAGGAAGGCAATGAATGGATAATTACAAGCTATATAGAAGAACAAAACCTGTAAATTGATTGACTTAACAAGAAAACTATTGATGTGAATAGGGTTTTTAAAGTGAAGCTCAAGCCAAGTGGAGAGATAGAAAAGTACAAAGCAAAGTTGGGCAAGGGGTTTTATGCAAAAATCTGGATTGAACTATGTTGAGGTATGTGAGCCAGTTGCAAGGTTGAATATTGTGAGGTTAGTTGTTATTGTTGCTTGTAATAGAAATTGACCCATGTACCATTTAGATGTAAAGTCTACATTTTAAATGGTCCTTTAGAGGAGGAAGTATATGTTGTGCAACTACCGACTTTTGCCATTAAATGAGATGAGAAAATAGTGTACAAATGGAATAAATTTTTATAGGGGTTTATGTAAGCACCATGTGCTTGGAATAAAAGAATAAATGACTTTCTACTTCAGTAAAAATTCAAGAAATGTTATGCATAATATGGTGTATATGTCAAGAGAATTAGTGATTCATGTATACTTCTCATTTGTCTATATGTTGATGACCTTTTGGTGATTGGAAGTGATGTTAGTGAGATCATGTAGTTTAAAAGGCAAATGATGGCATAATTTGAAAAGACATATTTAGGAGAATTAGCATATTTTCTTGGAATGGAGTTTATCAAAGGATCAAGTGGATGATTATGCACCAAAAGAGATAGATACAAGATGTTTTAAAGAGGTTCAACATGGAATCATGCAACATTGCAGTAACACCAACTGAATTAAATGTATAGTCGGAAAACTTTGAAGAAAAAGATGTAGATTAAACTATGTTTAAACAAATAGTTGGGTCATTGAGATATATATGTAATAGTAAGCCTGGAATTTGTTTTGTTGTGGGAAAAATTAGCAGATTTATGAACAAACCAAAAAGGTCTCACATGATTGCTGCTAAGATGGTATTAAGATACCTCAAAGGATCATTGGAGTTTTGTGTATTGTTTCCTACGGTGGCAGATCAAAATTGCAATGTCTTGACTGCATATTCTTATGCAGATAGGTGTGGTGATCGAATAGATAGAAGAAGTACCACATGTTATTTGTTTTTATTCCTTGGAGCACCAATTTGTTGGTGTTCAAGGAAGCAACTTGTGGTAGCCCTGTCTAATTGTGAAGCTTAGTATATAGTTGGTGCGTATGCAGTTTGTCAGGCAGTTTGATTGCATTATGTACTAAATGAGCTAATAATTAAAGTTAAAAAGTCTATGAAGCTATTAGTTGACAACAAATCGACTATAAATCTGGAAAAAAATTCAGTCTCTCATAGAAGGAGCAAGTATATAGAAGCAAGGTTTCATTTCCTTATAGAGCAATTGCAAAAGGAAATGTTGTAAATGGTTCACTGTCCTACTGGTATTCAGTTTGCTCATGTTTTGACTAAAGCATTGGAGAATGATAAGTTTTTTATGTTAAGAAGTAAAATAAGGGATAATGTCTATGAATGCCTGAATTAAGGGAGAATGTTATGATTAATTCAAGTTTTATAAAATTTAGTTAGTCAGTTTTAGTTGTTGACAATTCAATTACTTACTTGATAACAAACCCTTGTATACACAGTTGATACATATGCATTAACAAGTTAAAAAAAGAAATTGATTCTCTCCATTCTCTCTATAATCATTTTTTTATAATCCAATATGTTCTAACATATTCTAAGTAAAAAAAAAAGGCGTATTATACACCATCGGTGATGAAATTTAAGAATAATATTTTAAGAAATTTAAGAATAATATTTTAAAAGTTGGGATATCTTGTCTAATTTTAGATTGAATACGTCAATTTTTCAAATACGTTTTTATTTATATTTCATTCCAAACAAAGTATTGTAAAAACAACACAAAAAATGTATAAGAAAATGCACCTAAGTTTTGTCTTTTATGAAATTAATTAGTCAAATAAATTAAAGAATAAATCAATAAATTTACTCTCTTTATCAAAATACTTCTTTAGTAAACATTCACCACAACCAATAAAATACATTTAATGTTCAATTAAGTTGGACAATTATTAGCAAAAAAGTGTCGAAATTTTGCACTTATTTAAATATGCGCAAATATCAATTTACATTGGCATATTTAATGTTATTATTTCAAAAATACTCTTTAACCAGTTTTTTAATGTTGTGAGAAGATCACAATTATAATTAGAGATAAATTAGTAAATTTATTTTATTTTTTAAAAAGAAAAACCATTTTTGTTCCTCACAGAAATAAAACATTAATGATAGATTGGTCCCTTACAAAATAAATGACATTTTTTAATTTCTTACAAAAAATAAATTGGGATACTTTAGTTTTTCTATGAATTTTTTTCCTAATCAATATTTTTATTTATTTTTTAATCATGATGTATTATGTGACATTCCACTTATTATATAAATAGTTCATATGTATTGTAAACAAAAAAATTAGGGAACATTTAGGTCTCTGCCTTGATTTTTTTGGAGACAATTTGGTCCCCAATATTTTTTTAAAAAAATTTAAAACTGATAAATTTTAAATATTGTTAATTGTTCTGTAATTTCAAAATGGTCAAGATTGTTGAATTTTAAGAGATCAAAGTACTTTTTGTATTTTGGGTTTTGAAAATATAATTGTTATTACATTTGTGTTTTGAATTTGATGGTGCTTGTCATGTTATATGAATGTGATGCAAGTTGTAAAAACATGTTGCAAGTTTGAGTTGTTCCAAATTAAAGTCGCTGTTTAATCTCTACAAAATACAATTTTTTTTTTTAACAATTTGATATCTTATAATTTCTTCTAACTTATTCTCTACTAGTTTCAGTTTCATTGAAAAATAGTGCATTCGCATCATACATATTAAATTAAATTAGTTGTAACCAATTATAGAACAAAAATAATTCAACTAATTCTCACGTGCACATTCAAAATAAGTTGTGCGATGAAAAAGATAAATTTGCACTAGTAAATTGACCAATTAAATGGAGAAAATAATATTGGTATTTTTTCTTTAAATGATAATTTTACTTTTTTTCTTTCAACTTTTGAGGTTTTAGTACAATTTTATACAAAAAAGAGGATGTTATTGTCATGGTCAAATGGCAACGTTCACCATGTTTTGAGGTGATATTATATATATATATATATATATATATATATATATATATATATATATATATAATTCTAGTTTATTAGCAAATTACTCTATCTAAATATTAATAATAATTATTAAATATCACATTAAAAATATATTACAATTAAATAAATTAAATTAACAAATTTTTACTAAAGACTAATTATATGATAATTTAAATTTAGTAATTTATTTATTTTATAATACCTGAAAGCTGCCAATTGAGTGTATGAAAGAGAATTGTCATCAATTTGTTGAAAATTGTTAACCATTATGAGAAGCGCTGATACACATAGAGTAATAGAAAGCAGGCGGAGAAACGTTTCAACTGTACGTAGCATATTGGTTCTGTTACCACCTTCTTCATCTAATCTATTATTTTCTAAGTTAGTTTCAGTTTCATTGATAATAAGTTGTATGGGAGATGTTCTAGAGGTACCTACACCACCTTCTTTATTCATTATCTGTTTTTTCTGCTTTTACTTCTGCATGCAGCAACTATATAAGGTTTGAGCTTTTAGTTTTTGCATGCAACAACCACTATATAAGTTTGAGCGTTGAATTTTAAAGGTAATTAAGTGAAGGGTAGGTATGAACAGACTGAACTCGCCATCAATGTCATTATGGCAAACCACATATTCTCATATAAGTTGGTGTGGCTTTGTCGTATTTCTATATTTATTTTCACTATTCATCCATCAACAATACACGTTTATGATAAATTAACAGTTAAGAGTGTTTTTATTTGACATGTCTGAATCAGATAGTGATAGAAGATTACAGTGTTTTAATAATAAAATCACATATCTGAATCAGACACTGATACAATATTAAAAGTGTTTTAATAATAAAATCAATTAGGTTGAGTTTGTTTGATTATGTATGTGTTTGTTTGATTATGTGGTTTTCAAATATGTGTGTTTGTTTGGTTATGTAGTTTTTTAAGTGTTGCAGATTTTATATAGATGTGATGACAAAATAGAAGAGATAAAAAATTATAAAACATTATCCCCAACATAATTTGACAAACATGTGGTATATACTGATTTTTGTTAATGTTCTTATAGTGTCAAGGCATAGATGAGACTAGTATTATTAGTTTATATTGTCAAATTTAGTAGATAAATGTATATTTTTAGTTTATTTATTCTAATTTATATATATATATATATATAAATTATATGAATTTGTATGTTTTATGTTCTAAATGAATTTGTATAAAATTACGATTGTGTATGAAATTTTAATTGGTATTAAAATATTAATCACAATATATATCATGAGAGCTCTCCTCTATTTTTCTTCCCTTTTTATATCTCTATCTAAAAATTGCATATCCACTGTATATGAACTCCACTTTCATGATGGCCAGAACCTTAGCAACTTGGCGGCACGGGCGAGCCGGTCTTTGATACTAGCAGAGACCAAATATAAAAATTAGGGTTCATCTAATAAATAAATGTTGATGCATCATATCTATACATCTATACATTATACTATTTGCAATTGCAATGGATTTAACATTGATTAGAGTCCAAAAAATATCTACTAGCAACTTTCTACGGGCATGCCATCTCTTACATGCCGAAGACTTCTATCATTTAATGTACTCTATATTAAATCTATTTATACTTATATAATTGTATTGGATTTAATATTGATTAGACTACAAATAAAAATTTATTAACAACTATTTACTATTTATACCTCGTGGATATGATGAATATTTCTACCATTTAATTTGTTTTATATTGAATGACAAATTCAAAATACAAATAAATGTCACTAATTATTGATTAGAAAATAAGAAGAAAAAAATATTTCAACAAAAATAAATAAATAAATAAGAAAAACATTGACATTTCTTACAAATATCTTTAAAAGAATTTTTTTTCAAAAAAAACTTGTACTAAAGTGATAATTGTTAGTGTATCAAATGTGATTAACTCAGAGTCTCACATTAAATAGAAAAGTGAATATTGAATATTATATAAGTAAGATGATTCATATATTTAATGCTTTAAATATTTTGGTGAAGAAGTGAGTTTAATTCACTTATGTGATTGGTCTTAATCTAATGTGATTTGATAGTTAGAAGAAGATATGTATAGATTATGAACAAAAACAAAAGATTTTAAACAAAATGATTAGAAGTTTCGCGGATACATAAAAGTCTAGACTCAAAGTTTAGTTGATTGTTAACTCTATTTACTTGTTAACATGAACGATTACGTGACATCTGATGTGTCACTCTCTCTTACACATGTGTATCTGATTAGACAGAGACAAAAATGATACTCCTTCCATCCCATACTAATTGACCCATTTGAAAAAAAAAATACCAAAAATAAATAACTCTTTCAATTCTCAAGACATTTTTTTTCAATTGTATTTAATTAATATAATTTTCAATGCAATATTTTCCACTATGCATATATGACATTTATAATGCATCAATACTTAATAGGAATAATTTGATAAAAATAATATTTTTGCTCTTATTTATAATATATGTGAAATAATTAAATGATTTAATTATTTTGGCAATGAGGGAATAGTAAATTCAAAATGGTTTTCAAAAAAGCTCTTCATCTTCTTCATTTTGTTCTTCATCTTCTCTAACCTTAAATTTTTCTTGCAATTTCTTCTCATCTCCTTCCTATAATCTTTCTTCATTTTCTTCCCCCAATTACTTTATTATACGTGTTTAAAGTGTTTCATCATTTTGCTAATTTCTCCAACCTTTTCCCCTCCAACACATATTAAATGTAGCAACTCCCATAAAACTCTTTTTCATTTCTCTTCTCTTTTTGTCTTTCAATTTCAGTATTCTCCGTTGTAAAGTTCTAAAATCTATATGAGATGAAAAAGAGAAAGGAAAAAAGGGACCAGCTTCAACTGTAGAGAGAATAAAAGAGAGGGATAGAGATAATAAAGAGAGAAATGAAGTCACACTTGAAAATTTGAAATCTTAGAAATCAAACTACCCACTACTACCATGGACGAAATCTTGAAATATTAATTTTTTGTGGAAAGGACGAATTTGTGAATTATTTTTTAGCTAATCTAAACTGATTTTTTTGTTTGTGTCTTAATGTTGTGCTTTATATTTTCAGAAAGAACATATTTCTAAATTATTAATTTTATACATAGCGTATTGCATGTGCCAACAATTTAAGAAGAATAACAAAATGATACTTTAATCGTTAAAAGGAGAATGATTAAGTGGCAAGATCAAACAGTGCCATTTTTTGGATTTAAAATATGTTTATGGGACATTTTTTGACAAAAAGAGGTTGCCTCAACACCATTTTAAATTTACTCTATGTCTTCTGTCATGTTGATTTCTATCTAGTTAGATATACAAGCAAAAGAAAGTGACATATCAAACATAGTCATGTACATGTATATATAATTCAATTAACATAAATATTAATGTCATAGAATAAAGTGACAGACATTAAATGAATCAATTAATCAAATATTGTTATGAATTTTTGACTAAGTTAAAAATTATAACTTAAAATGACAATACTCTACTCAGTCAATTATCAAAATTATGGTTTTTATTTATTTATTAATGCTGATAATTTTTATCAATAAAATTAACTTCATATTTTTAGACATAATTTAATTGAAATATAATTTAATTGCACAATCACGAGTTTGGCACCGGAAAGAACATCAAATTTTGGTATGGTATAGTAGGAAGAAAAAAACAGGGGAACAAAAAGGACACATGTGGGGGCTTTATTGTCATGAAAAGAAGGATAATAAAGCGTGTTTGTTTGTTTGTTCCTGAAATAAGTCGAATTCAACAAACATTACTCAGTGGGCGCCGCGCTAGTGATAGCGTTTGGTTCAATTCTCATTTGGTTGGTTGAGCTGAGCTGAGCCATAATCACAACGCAGCTCAAAACAGCTAAGCTTGCACAAACCTATCCGCGTCAACACTTTTCGACCTTATCCACACTCCTTGGGACCTTCACTCTCCACGCGCTCTTCTACTGTCCACACCATCCTCCAATCATTTTATTATATTATTTTATGTAAGCTAAAGGAAAGATAATGGGGTGATTTTTTTTTAACCCTTAATTATCAGCAAAAATGGATATTAATAATTTAGAATTTGATAGTAAATAAAATAGTTAATTTTTTTAAATTAATAATTAAATTTAAATTATCTTAAACGATTTAACTTAAATTGAACTTTATTAACAACCACTTAAATTTAATCATTTATTTTATTATGGTGAGATATTTTTAGTAGTTGAGTTTTGTAAATTTACTCACATGTCATTATTTATAAACAAAATTATTTTATTTCATAGATCTTAAGAAATAAATTATAATTAATAAAATATTTTTTATTACAATAGTTATCACATTAAATTTACATTAGAAATATGTACTCATTTTAGAAAATAGAAGAATTAATAAAAGATATTTTTGAAACAATAGTTAAAAATATAGTTAAATTCAGTGACTTTCGCATATACTTGAGGCCAAGAAATTATGATTACTTTTGTTTATAAATAAGGTTGGATGAGGTATTTTTGTATTTGGTGTATAATATATTTGCAATATTAAAAAAAATTAAAAGAATTACATGATAAATTGTTATATAGAGTTTCAATTACTCTTAAATGTTTCTAAGAAACATTTTATAGCTTCCAAAATTATAAAAAAGAAAAATAGGTTTACTTCTCTATTCCCCTCCAAAACCCTTAACATACCTTAAGAGTATAATTAAGTTGATGATACAATGCATGTTTAGTTTCTTAGTATAAGAAGAATCAAATGAGATTTCCAACACTTGAAATTGTTTTGGACGTGTTTGGTAATATTGATATAAATTGATTTTTTTTCTCTATAATTAATTTTAATTTGAAGTTATTATTTGTAACTTTTAATAAGATGATTGTTACATTAAAATTTATTGTTTAATTTATTCTCTAAACATATATTACTTTACATTCAATCTATTTTTAACTAAAATCAATTTTATAAAATTAGTTCATTTAAAATTAATTTTTGTCACTACAAAATCAAAGAATTTAATATTTAATAAAATGAAATGGAGTGAAATAGAACAGTTATTATACATTAAAATTTTAATGTTGTATTATTTATATTATTCAACTTTTTTCCACCTATACCGCCAATTCAAATATGCCATTTGTGTCAATCTATCCTAATTTTAATTAGGTTTTGTTGTGTGTGTATAAATATTAATCTAGTTGTTTCAGTTTTATAATATACATGTTAGATAAATTTCAATTTTGTTATTCATGTTGTATTTTTCGAATTTGAATTTAAAAAAAAAATTGTGCTGTTATGGACAAATTTGTATATAACTAAAATTTGTAATTATTTTTGAAGTTTTATTTATTTATACTTTATATTTAAATTTTAAAAAAGAACTAGATTGTTGATCATAATTTATCTAGAAAAATACCCAATTAAAATTAATAGTCACATCTAATTAATTTTAAATTTATCCATAAATTAACTCATTCTATCTCATAATAAATATCACATTCGTAAAACTGTCTCAAATTGAATGTAATTTTTTATAATATCAATTTTTTCAACTATATCATTTAATTAATATTATATTATATACTTCACCACTCTTAAATATTTAAACTGTCTCTAATTATAAGTATCACTTTAAAAAAAAAATGTGTCTCTAACTATAAACAATTTCTAAACTACCAAGCACATTTATTTATTTATTTCAAAATACCCTTATCTAAACTACTAATTTATTATTTTATACAAATTATATAATTAACATCTATAAATTTAAATATGAAATTTGCCTTCACTATATGCCATAATTCAACATCACTAAAGACTCTATGTGATTCATCAAAATTTAGTTTTCATCGTAGTATTACACTTTGTGTTTATCATATTGATAAATACATCAATGTTTAGTAATTTTAATTTAGTAAAATAATTATTTTATTTCTTTTATTTACTATATGACTTTTTTCTTTTGTTTTGACTAAATTTATGATATTTTCTTATGTGAAATAAATAAACAACAATGATATATAAATTTTTATACATTTATTCAAACACTTGATTTCATCTTTATCTATTTTTTTCTATTAAATTATCAACATATCAGATGTATAACATACTTACTATTTATCTATTTTTTTTCTCAAAGTGCATATAGTCAATAGAACATAAGGAGATAGTTAGGTAGAAGAGTATGGACCATAGAGTATAGATAATCACGCGCTAGAGGGATGTACCCTGCCAAGTTTTGAGTCAAGAATAAAACATAATAAAGGGTGTACCATATTTAGCTAGGTAAAAGGATAATACTAATTGGGTGGGTCCCAAGGAAGTCGATTTCCTGCAGTAGCTGATTTCCTGCATTCACGTATGGTAACCATCTGATTTCAATTTGATGGTCAAATAAAATACTGATTTAATTTTTATTGTGTAAAATAAAAATATTGAGTTTAAATTTGAACCATCTAATCTTGATCACACGACTCAAATTGTGTGAATGCATGACTGCGTTATTTATGTGACTGTAGTGAATAAAGATCCGGTCTCAAGAGAGGACAGGCTAAATCATATTCGGATAAAGCCGAATCTTACTATTTCTTTCCAAAGAAGAATATCAACAATAAACAATGTCATAAATTAAAAAATAAAAAATAAAAAATAAATGTTGGTCTTATCCACCACCTCACACCTTCTTTTCTTATAAATATGCAATATGCAATTCAATCATATCCCAAAATATATCAATGCATTTTTAAGTTCCAAGAAAAACGACACAGCTTTGTTTATGTAATTTGCACTGAAGTGTTTATATTTTGAAGATCAAATTTAGTCCGATGGAGCCAAAAATGAACAATCCAATGTTTGAAGCACAAAAGAAAAGACAATTTCATGATGAATACGATGTTGTCGGTTCTTTCTTCTCTTCCTCGTCTTCTTCTGATTCTGAACATTCAAATGGGTCATCATTAGAATCTGATTCATTTGAAGAAGTAACATCCCCAACTTCATCTTCTTCATCCTCGGCAACTGATCAATTTGTAGCCGATCCATTGAATGACATGTCTTCTCTGTTTCAACAACTTCCCATGAAGTAAGCTTCATGATTATTTTTTATGGATTTTTACTTTTCCTTCCCATTTTTGTTTTTGGGCTATTGTTTTAACTTATAGGTATGCTAAAGTTTGTGTCTTTTTAACATGGGTATGCTAAAGTTTGTTTCTTTTTTATATGGGTATGCTAATTTTTGTTTGTGTTTTTTTTATAAGGATATGGTAATATTTGTTTGTGTTTTGTTTATATGGGTATGCTAATTTTTTTTTTGTATTGGTATAGGAGAGGGCTATCAAAGTTCTACCAAGGAAAGTCACAATCTTTCACTTCATTAACAAATGTGAAGAGTTTGGAGGATCTTGTGAAGCCAGAGAGTCTTTACAACAAGAAGTTGAAGTCATGTAAAAGCTATGGAGAAGGATTTTGTGAGAGGCAAGATTTTTCAAAGTGCAATTTTAAATCAACTAGTTCTATGTCAAGGCTTGTTTCTAAGAGGGGTTCGTGTTCTTCTTTGAGTGGAAGCAGGGGCAGTGGTAGTAACTTTATGAGTAGTAGGCCACCAATTCCTCCTCATAGATTATCATCTAGCAGTACCAACGATATGTCTAATCAAACTGCTTTGTTTGCTTGAAAGTAATTATGTGATGCTTTTTGTTTAATTCTATTTTTTGGAGTTGTAATTTGCGGACATAGTGTAAGATTAATCACTAATTAGTTTCAATTAATGAACACCGTTGGAATGGGGAAAATGAAATGAAAAGAAGTTTTTCATTTTTTAAATTGGAATAGACATAATCAATATTTATTTTGCAATTCTTTTTAAGAAATTCATTTATATACTCATCAAAATAAAATAAAAAATTATGGTATGAGTGAATTGGCAATCACTCTCTGTACAATTTAAGAATTTTTTATAGTTAAAATCAATTTTAGTGATATGATATTAATTATAAGTGATCCAATAGTTATCTCTAATTAATCTGTTGGTTTGGTTGAAAGGGATTATGTGATGCTTTTTGTTTAATCATCTTTTTTTTAGTGTATGTGATTTGCGGATATCATGTAGTGGTTGGATAAATCACTAATTAGTTTTGATTAAAGAACATTGTTGGAGCTTGGAGGAGTAGGGGGTGCAAGAAAAGATAAGATTTTTTTAAAATTGGAATAGGCACAAGCAATTTTGATTTGCAATTTTTTTAAAGATAAAAATGGATAAACTAATTACAGTAGTACAAAAAATGATAAAGTTAGGCAAAAGTGTTTTTACATTTTAGAAAAATGCAAACCAATCTTCTAAAAACATTTGCTAACATTGAAAATGAAAATATTTAACTTTTTTAATAAATAATTTATTTATTTAAAATTATTTAAACTATATTTTATTTAGAGTGTGTTTGGATGAAATAATTTAAATTTAAAAAAAATCAAAATTTTAAACAATTCAAATATTCTAATTAAACATTTCTAATCCACAAAATAAAATTATATTCCACACTTTATATCATTGTTAGCAATGGAGTGCATGATAGAGTTTTTGGTAGAGAGGATTCACGTGAGTTTGAAATATACATGTGTTAATAATTAATATTTTAAAAATGGAATTAAAATTTGAACGAATGAAATCATTAAAACATGATTGATTGCTTTAAACTATTTGAAAATAGATTTAAAAATAGAAAAAATAAATTTAAAAATATCATGATTTTGGTCAAAAAAATTTCCTATAATTATTAAATAAAAAATTTCATAAAAGTTTTGTTTTATACTTCATTAACATGTTGTGTCGATTATGAAGTTTATACAAATTATAATCGTCATTTGTTAGTTTTTATATTCTGAAAATGTTTAATAATTTTTTTTATTATCAAACAATAATATATATATATATATATATATATATATATATATATATATATATATATATATAAACAATGAGGTGTTAGGAACTCCTTTATCTATATCAAACTTCTTTTCGGGAGATGTTTCTGTTGGTTTTCACCCTCGTGATGCTTAGTGAGTGGTTCTTTTTGGTCGTTCAAAAAAAAAAAAAAACTAATTTATTTTTTCTTGTGGAGGCGACAACCTCCATGGTACAAGTGTGCATCTGCAACTTATTACTTGAACATTTTATTCAATTTTTAAATATTGGTAATAGTCATTTATTTGTCCAAAGTAGCAATTTTTCAATTGAATTTTTGAGAGGCTTGCAACTCTATCAAAACTTTATGTATTAACTCGAATTATATGATCAAAAAACTTAGCGAATATAAAATGGTATTCATTAATAAATTAAGTTATTAAATTTTGTATAATTGATATAAGTGTCGATCAAAATAATCTTTATGAATTTGTTTGTTAAGACTAAAAACAAATTTATAGCGGATAGTTTGTAGGGTTTAAGTTAATAGTTTTGTTTGGTAACTTTATTTTGTCACGAATTTATAGTTTTTTTATCTTCAAACTACTTCAAGTAATATTTGAACTTATAATTTGTAGGGTTTCATTTTTTTCTTCCATTTTTTCCATCATTATTTTAATTAAATTTTTTAAATATTAATTAAAAATATTATTTTATTTCATTTTATATTTTTTAACTAGTTCAACTTCTAATTTTGTCAAAGACATCAAATTAAATCAGCTATCTGCTATAAGTTTATCCGCTATTAACTAGTTAATCTACTATTTTTGGCAAACAAGACCTACATAAGGAGCTTTTGTTATTAAAGAATATAATGTTGTATATTAATTGAATATGTGACTTATTCATTGTAATACTACTTTAATGTGACACAATTGACAAATAACTGAGTTTATTGAACATATTTTCACACTCTTAACTCGTCAACTATATTTATGTGTTAATGTTTTATATAGTGTGATAGAGTGACAGTTGACAAATAATTAACTCTTTTAATCATTTTGCTATGTGTTCCATCCTTAGCTAGTATATATAAAAGAGTATCTATTGAAAGAAATTAAACTCTTAAATCAATAAATTTTTATTTATCAAAAAATTAGTCTTAAACTTTCGACCAAAGAAATCTTAGACAACAAAAAAATGGTCAATACTACTGTCCGATAATTACTATCCACTTTTAATACGAAATATATGAAATCAATTGAGCCCAAATAAAGTATTTTTTCTTATGGAAAAAATATTACTAAGTGTCTTCATACATTGTATTTAATAGACAAAAGATCATGCTGGTCATGCATTATTAGGCTAATTAATTATTTCTCAACTTATGTTTTGTCTTTTTGGTTCTTGTTTCGAACTAGATCTGGCCCAACAAAGTCCATTGGGCTGCTCAGGAACCGGCTCAAATCACAGAGTATTTATAAAGGGAGAATTGAATTTACTCCACATATTAACTCTTACTTTTATATCTTATCATTTTTTATATGAACTTTCAAAAATATTTTTGTACAAAATATAAATTTTTTAAACAAAATCAACCTATTTTTTTATCCCAAAATTTTTAATATGAGAAACTTTTTCTTAATTTTTTTTACATACTGAAAATTTCGTTTTTAAAATTTTCAGTATGCAAAATATTTTCTCAGTTTTTTTACATACCAGAAATTTTGGGTTTTTAAAATCTACAGTATGAAACTTTTCTACATACTATAAATTTTAATGAAATTTCCGATATAAATTTTGTTTTTCTCAATTTGTTTTATATATCGAAAATTTTCATTAAAATTTCTTATATACAATTTTTTTTCTTCAATTTTCAGTATTTTAATTTTTAAATTGGATTTTTAGAAAACAAAATTTCATACCGAAAATTTTGTATTTGTGTGGAGTAAACAATAGATACATAAATTTTCAATGGAAAGAGATAAAAATAATAGGAGTAAAATTAAATTTTTCAAAAATTATGAGAATACATATCAAAGTGTGAAGTATGAAATCCAATTTTCTTAAAAGGGAGTCTCTTTTTCCGTCCTATGTGTATAGATAATACTTCTAATTTTGCAAAAATACAGATTTCTTACCATGGGCAAAAATATATATTTTTCCGTTCAAATGTATGCTTTGAATAACTTGTTTTAAAAAGTAAAGTGAATCGATAATTGATAAACAAATTTATTGTTGATATGATGTATACATGTATAATTAATCATGAATATTTATAAGATCAATTAGTGATAGGAGTACCCAATTTACTAACTACTCGCTTCTTTTTTTCAATAAAATGTAGATAATCTTACTGAACTATTTCAGACACTAAATATAGATACATCTTCTAAATGAAATTTGAACTCCGAATTCATCTCATTGTTGGACTCTAGTCTATTCAGTCAGATCCAATCTCATTTGGTTTCTAACTACTTACTTTACAATACTCAAATCCCTACAAAACACATATTAAAGAGATAATAGACAGACCGTTGGAGAGTCATAAGATTTGAGATAATTAGAGTGACAAGGAGGTCACGAGTTCAACTCTCATATCTAAAATTAACACCCTAAAATCATATATGAATAGTTGTGACGTGCTAATAGTGTAAAAACTCCATATTGAAATAACTTTTTGAGACCTCAACTCATAATTTTATTAATTTTTTTTGAACTTAAGTGGGGGCTCATGGGTTCATTATTTTATCAACGGAGTTTTGTTTTGAAAAAAATTAAAATAAAATTTTCAATAATTTCAAAATATTTTTTTTCTCAGAGAAAAATAAAAAAAAAATTATTGAAAAAATATCGAAATGTTTTTTTCCAAAAAAAATTTATATGAAAAAGTGGTTACCCAATTAGTTCACATAATTTTAGGGTATTCTTTAGTCATAAATTTTTTTTATCCCTTCAATATGTGGATTAAATCCAATAAATAACGAACTTGTGAAATTGATCCTCTAAAATTGATCCTCTATCTCAAGTAGCAATGTAGTCCATTGATCCGGTCCAACAAAGATTCGCGAACAGAATAATCTGGAAGAAAAAAAAAGAAACGCCATGTTTAAAGAAGGCAAATGGTACCAAAAGGGACAAAGAAAACGAAAGCTGGACCAGCTGGTGGTGGTAGGGTCAGCAATACATACTACATTACAGAGAAATTACACAATTAATTTCTGGTTCGGCTAACTATTTCCAGGGTGGATTGACACATTACACAAGTTGTACAAAATAGGATATCATTTTAATGGACAAAATAAAATTAATATATTGATCAAAACCAAAAGTGGGTCGCGAGGAAAATATATTGCGTTAGTGTGTGATGATACGACCTCAGGAAATGAAGATAAATTGAGCTAGCATGTGAATTGAAAAATAGAAATTCTATATAGGAATAATTACACATTTTAGTAATGTTTATAAGGTGGAAATATGAAACTTAGGATGTGTCCAAGGGGTACTCAATTTTGTGAAGGACGAGAACGCATGCAAAAAAAAATTACCACACCCGCGACCGTCCGCCCGAGCTTGGGTGGTGAATTATTTTTTTAGTACAAAGAAAATTAAAAAATTATTTATTTATTTATCTAAAAAAAAGAAATTTTGAAAATCACACGAACAACTCTCTATTCTATGGTCTTGCACAAGTTGGATAGTGCTGCAAAACATCTTAAAGAGAAAGACTTAATCTGCGACTCAATCTAATAATATTTTCGATAAAATAAATTATCTTTAAACTGTTTTTTTTTTTTTCAAAACTCGAAACATCAACGACAACAAAATTTGGAGGGAAATTTTTTTCTTACCAAATATAAGAGTTTATATGACTGCTACTCTATACAGTTGCGACAGAAGATTTTTAGACCAAGAAAAAAAAGCATAGTAACCAATAATCGTTCTTTTTTCAATTGTCAAAAAGGACAAGAAAAAGAAAACTAAAAAAATTAGGCCACAATACCATAATATTCACACACAAGGAAAGTATTTTTCTTATTGATAGTATTGGTTTAATTTATAGGAATCCAATTATTTTCTTGGAAGGTTAAAAGTATTTTCAGTCTTGGTTACAACTTCTAAAAAAATATTTATAATAAAGAAAAGTAGTGAACAAAATATAAATAAATAGTGTTCAAACATACTCATACAAAATATATATCATTTAATTATTTTAAAAATAAAAATTATTTTTTACTTTTTATCTTTATTTATTTGTGTGAATATGTTGGAACACTATTTATGTTTATACTAAAACACGTATTTAGTTTACAGAAATCCAATAAGACCCTTAAATTTAAGAATTAATTTATTAAATTAATATTAAGTGTATTTTGGGGACATTTGTAAAATATTTAATATATATATGTTTTGAGTGAATATATATATATATATTTATTTTAGAAGATGAATTAAGATTATTGGATGAAGAATAAATTAATTTAATTACGAGTAATTAAATTAACGAACAGTTAATTAAGGGATTATCGGCTAATTGCGACGAGACTGCTGAGGATCAGACAAGTGTCGGGTGAAGTGGCACCCACACAAGCCTATATATAGGAGTGAGAAGGATGGGTAAAATCAGAACACCATTCCTCCTCCATACTGCATGTAACAGTACCCACCTTCTCCATTCCCTTCCCATTCTGAATTATGTTCACAATTCAAAAAAAAAAGGGAGTTCCTCAAAAGTGACATTAATTGGAAATCCAAGCACGAAATCAGAAAACCCCTAGTACAAAAGTTGTTCCCCTCATCATTCTGGAGCTAGAGAACCCATTTTCGTAGCAGCAAACGCAAGCGAGAGTTTCGCCGATTTTTGATGCGTAAACGAGAACGAAAACAGAAACGTGAGCAGTAGCCAAAACGCAACAAGGATAATTACACCTTCCACTTTCTAGTTTGCATTAGGGCTGTAAATGCATACTTGTTATGACATTAATAATGTTTCATCATTGTTTGAAGAAAAACTGTTTTTGCAATGACATTTTGAAAAATGAACAAAATGCATTATGTTGATGTGTAATGATTTTGTGATGGTTGTTGTTTGGTTGAATGCATTAATGCTGTTTTGTTTATGTGGGAAAGTTGAAAAATGTCTTGCATGTTATTTTGAAGATGATCAAAATGCATATTTATAAAACTGTTTTGAATGTTGTTATAAAATGCGAAAATGCATTCTGTTGGTGTTTTGCTGCTATGTGATGGTTGCTGTTTGGCTGAATGAACTAATGGTGTTCTGCTTGTGTGAGAAAGCTGAAAATGTTTTGCAAGTTGTGATTGGTTGTGTAAGAATGCTGGAAATACCTTGCATGTTGTTTTTGAGAAATGATTAACAATGTAAACGTTGAAAAATGTTTGTTCTGTTGTGGTTGACATCCTGTTTTTGAGTGATTCTGGTGATGCTGATGTTTTCAAAAGAAAAGAGATTTTAAATGATGAAAGTGTTTTTCTAGAAAAGTTGTTATTAATGAAAAATGCCTCAGTTTTGTGGTTCAAAAGAGTGCTAAATCTGTTTTGGTGTTTTTGTTGATTTTTCAAAGGAAACAGTGTGAAAATGTGTTGAAGTCTCAGGAAAAATTTCTCTGATTTCGAAGGTGTATTCGAATACAACATGAATGTCTTTGAATACAACTTGCCAAACTTCTGTTTTACTCAAGTTTTCGAACTTGTATTCGAATACGGGCCCCTGTATTCGAATATAGAGGAAGGATTTTTGCTTCTGACTTAGCATCTGTATTCGACTACGACTCTGTCGTATTCGAATACAGAAGTAAAGTTTTAACACTGTATTCGCATCTGTATTCGACTACGACAGTCTCGTATTCGAATACAGGATGCTGACTTTCACAATTTTTGCTTCTGTATTCGAATACAAGGGAGCTGTATTCGAATACAGATTCGGGTTTTTCTAGAAACTCAAGTTTTAGCTTCTGTATTCGAATACAAGGAAGTTGTATTCGAATACAGATTTGTGTTTTCCAGAAAATCAAGTTTTAAACACTGTCATGTGAATCTTAACGTGTTGGGAAACATTGGAAAGGTTTGAAATGATTTAAAATTGAGTCTTTGAAATAGTTTTGAAGAGGAGATGATGATGTTGTGGAAACCTTTAATGATTTTGGAGAAAATGCTGAGTTACACTGTTTTTGTCTTATGTATTCGAATACAAGGGAGCTGTATTCGAATACAGATTCGTGTTTTTCAGAAATTCAAAGTTTTAAACATTGTTTTATAAACTTTAAGTGTTGGGGAACATTGAGAAGGTTTGTGACAAATTAGAATGGGGTTTTTGTGATAGTTTGAAGTGGTAATGATGAAACTTTTGAGACTTCTATTGAAGTTGTGAAAATACTGATTTTTACACTGTGACAACCTCTGTATTCGAATACAAGAAGGCTGTATTCGAATACAGAGTGTTGATTCTGCACTGATTTGGCTTCTGTATTTGAATACAAGGAAGTTGTATTCGAATACAGATTCGTATATTCCAGAATTCTCAGTTTTAAACACTGTTTTATGAATTTTAAGAGTTGGGGAAAGACTTATGATAATGAAGAATGGAATTTTGAGGTAATGTAAAGTGATAATGATTGCTTGAATGTTTAATCATTGATGTGTTGATGACGAAATTAATTGTGTTGAGCGGTTTTGGGAAAATGATGGAAATGTTGAATTTTCCTAATAATGCATATTGTTTAAGTGAAGAGAAAACACTGCATATTCATGCATTGCATAGTCAAGTGGTACCCGCGATGGGCCACAGAGTAATGCGTAAACGTGCTGATCTGTTGAGCGATTGCACGAGTGCTGGTCTGTTGAGCAACTGCACTAGTACTGGTCTGTTGAGCGACTGCACTGGTACTGGTCTGTTAAGCGACTGTACCCTGAAATGCGCAAAAACGTGCTGATCTGTTGAGCGATTGCACGAATGCTGGTCTGTTGAGCGACTGCATTGGTGCTGATATGTTGAGCGATTGTACCTTGGTATATGTTAAACATGCTGGTCTGTTGAGCAACTGCACGAGTGCTGGTCTGTTGAGCGACTGCACGAGTGCTGGTCTATTGAGCGACTGCACGAGTGCTAGTCTGTTGAGCGATTGCACTGGTGCTGATCTGTTGAGCGATTGCACCCTGGTCTTGAGGGCCGTTAAAGTCAAACATATTTAAAATGTGTTGGTCTGTTGAGCGACTGCACCTTGGTAATTCCAAGAAATTGTATACATTAGCATATACATATTGCATCGTGGTGATTGACCGGTGGGTCACGATTTGGCTATATGATGATGATTGGAAAGTGATGTGTGTAAGTACGTTATAAAATCTGAATTCCATATTAATTGGCTGTTGTTTTTGAAAAGGCATACATGTCATGAAATTTCAAAATGAGCATATTTATTTTTCGTCATTGTTATATGATATGCCATGGATATATTTGCTGCTGTGAGATATATGTTACGTGTTAATTATTAATTTCGGTCGGTGACCCTTTACTATTATATGTGGAATTTGGGCTTTGCCCTCAGATGCCCCCCAAACCCATGTCACCCGTGGGTCCCCAGACGACGGAAACGTCGCTCGATTTCATTGATCGCTCTGTGCCTACTGCTTGGGTATACGATCCCATCTCAAGCAGGACTACGTACACGGGGAGATTGAAGAGGACCTGTAGGACTAGCGGAGTGGTGCACTACGTGGAGCACATCTATACGAGGATTGACTTTCATGTGCCTTCCCGTTTGGTATTGGAGGCGCACAGAATTTTTGATGATGCGGATGAGTCAACTAGAGGGGTTGAGACAGAGGCCACCGTAGGACTGGTGACTCCTAACCCGGTGATTGAAGGGGCTGTACGAGATTCTGAGGCGGAAGAAAAGAACAAAGGGTCGACGCCAGTAGTAGCTGATATTTCGAGTCCATTTAGGATATCCGATGATTGTTATGAGATTCCGGCACTGCTGAAGCGACCTAGATTGTGCCTTGATCTGACTTCGGAGGAGACTGATCCCTCTCTGTATGATGAGGAGGAGGAGGTTACATCGAGGCGAGCGGCGGAGTCGGATGAGACTTGTTTGGGATGCGGAGGAAATCCGTGCTACTGTAGCTTTAGTGCATGATCGGTTAGATTTGATGTATAGGATTTTGAGCTGTAAAATGTAATTTGTTTTATTTTGGAAATATTTGTACTACTTTTCCGCTAACTTATTCCGCACTCTGATATTTCCTTTTGAGATTATGACATTGATCTTTTGAAATGTATTAATGCTTATTATTAATTTCCAAAGATAGGTACTTAGTGATATTTATGATGAAATTATTTAATTACGTTCATCAACTAAATTACGACGTACTATTTTATGAAATGAATTAAAGGAAATTTTATTTCAATTCTTTTGAAGTAATGAATTGGAAAATCATTTTAATTATTTATTTTAAAAAAAAAATATACACTCGCGCTGTATTTTAAACTCGGGGTGTTACAATTGTGCCTTGGAAGGTTCAAAGTATTTTGAATCTTAATTAGTTGCAACTTCTCAATAAATTATTTATAATAAAGCAAAAAAGAGAAATACTTGTTTGATAATAAAATATAAATAAATAGTATTTAATCACACTTACACAAAAATATATATTATTTAATTATTTTAAAAATACAATTTATTTTATTTTATTTATCTTTATACAAATTATTTTTAATGGTTAGACAAATATTTGTTTGCAAAGGAACTCGCACCATGACAATGATAGTGGTATTGATATTTCACTCTTGTGTCATGTTGTGCCCCCGCCACCACCCAAGAATACAAGGATGGTGAAAATTTTATGTACCCAACTTGTAAATTAATTTGATTTAAAGAAATTAGATAGTGTATTCATGCAATAAATTATGTACGGATAATCATATTTCTGTATTATGTACATAGTTTATAATTAAAAATATAAAAACAGTAGAAAGACAACTATTAAAAAATATTAATTAAATATATTTTTAGTCTTTATAAAATTACAACATTTTAAACTTATTCTTTATATTTTTTTATTCATTTTTTAGTCTATATTTTAAAAAAATTACAAAAATTAATACTTTTAATCTCTCAAAACAATCTCTATAAAAGAAAACTAAGAACTAAAATGAATAAACAACGTTTATTGTGATTAAATATTAAATATATATTTAACTCTTACAAAAAAATGATGTATTGTGAGAATGCTCAATGAGTTGTTGATAGATATTTTCAGACTTCAGAGAATTATGGTTTTCCCTGCATTTTAAGAACAACAATTATTATTAGTAAAAAATAAAAAGAACAACAATTATTAGTACTGTCGTTTTGTTAAATAATTAAAGTTAGATACTGTGAATATGATATACACCGATGTGTGTTGTCAAACAAATTTCAATTGACAACTATTTCAATGTATAGTAAAATTGAAATTCAGTTAATAATTATATTATGTATTTAAATAATAGTTTTGTAGTTTTTCTTTCCTTGTATTTTTTTAGTTCAATAGTGACATAGGACGTTATTTTGTTTGTCATTTTGTTATGCAACATTTGTTAATTTTTCATTTTGTGTGGTATTCGTGGTTTAAATTTACAGATCAGTTCGATCAATTACATATTATTACTTAATCGTCAATGTTATAGATTTAGAATACATCAATGCAATAAAAATTTCAATTTTCTAAAAATAAAAAATGAATCTACAAACAAACTCAATTCACTAAAGTTAATAGCACAACGACGACGTACTTACAAATGAGACAAAATTTAATATGTTGTGGCGGAGCTTCTTTTGTACATAGAGTGGCCACGACCACCCCAAAATTCTCAACAATTTTGTTTTTAAAAAATACTACTAATTTTATTTTGTTTATAAGAGACATTTGGATTATAATTTATTAAATAAAAATTGATACATAATAAATGACCTTTTTAATTTTGTTCAAACCATTCACATAGTTTATCCAAAATTTTATATTTATATGTTATGTCTAAAATTTATATTAAAAAATTTTGAAAAATAAATAATTATTAACTATGACAAGGTTGTGAAAACCAAATTATATAAGTCTGTAGGATAATTGTGGTTTGTGTAATGCACATTTTCTTGTTATATGAATTAATGTGACCAAATGATATGCATCATATAGATATATACTTGTAGATCCTCATTAGATTGATATGTGTATATGAACTAAAATTTATTTTACCAAAATTTTTTAATTATTAAAATTGTACTTTTTTTATTAGGCTCAATTTTTAAGATTACAATAGAGCCTCCAAAATCTTTAAGACGACCCTTAACCAAATACATCAATTTTTGTAGACTAAATTATAATTTAGATGTCTATTATTAAAAAATTGGAGGAAATAATTTATAAAAAAAATTACAAAAACAACTATTATACTTATAAAATAAAATAAAATTTTCAACCTAAATTCCAACTAATTTTTAATTATTAAAAATGTCAACCAAAATTTGATTTACTACACATCTTCAATATATTTTTGTAAATTTACAACTTAAAATTCTTATATACAATACAATATTGTATTTTATTTATCTAGTAAACTAAAATGGTTGGTGAGTTGTGTCTAATTATGAAAGTAATGTATTTGAAGATTGTTGACTTTACCCATGTATTTGAAGCTTGTTGAATTTATTTATGTATTTGAAGATTATTGGATTTATTTTTGTGTGTGAGAGGTTGTTGGCTCTTTTAAAGAATTGAATGATGTGATTGAAATTTTATAGTTTTTGAGACATTTAAGTATTAAATATATTTTCATTCACTTAAATTGTTATTTTTGTTACTTATGTTTTTTCCGTAAAATAAAAAACAAGTTACTATTTATGTATAACCTGTCAACTCAACCCAACTCGTTCTTGATTGGATCCGTTCAATTCAGGTTAAATGAAAAAATACGAATTTAGAACTCAACCCAACCCAAAGAGAATCGATATGTTCAGGTATCAGATTTTGTCACAACTGGTCAAACCCAACTTGCATACATCCCTAGTAACAATGTTAAATTGTGGAGTGTCTTTGTGGTAATGGAAATTTTTATAAATCTTATCTCTCCATGATAGTGGTTTTTGTTATTTTTAGTATAAATATAGTAGTTTGTTTAACAAAATCGTAAATACTTAGATTCGGCATTTTTATTACATCTAAAAATTAGAATTACCACTACACCAAAATCAAATATACGAGATTAATTGAAAATATTTTATATATAATCTGTTTTGTGTTGGCTCTTTCAATAAAACTTGTCAAGATTGGGAAAAGAAATGAGTGTAATTTCTTTTCCATTGTCTCTTAAAATGAGAGTTTTCTCCTCATCTTCATCGGTAGATCTCCATCATCTTAGCTAATTAAACTATAAAAATACGAAAAATTATGATATTATTTTAAAGACTAAATAGCACATGTGGTCCATTAACTTAATTTCAGTTAACGTTTTAGTCTTTTTTTTTTTTTTCTTCCGGTTTGGTCCTTTATTTTAATTTTAAGTGACAA
>JBBPBO010000004.1:3130556-3169740 GCA_037974295.1 Cicer cuneatum | reverse complement strand
TCAACAATATTATCTTTTTTTTTTTTTTACAAAAATTCATTAAAATTTTCAACCAAAACCCATAAAATTAATTATATTCTTTCATATAACACAATTTTTATTAAATTCGTAACTCAAATCTTTAAATAAACTCATATTTTCATTCTTTATTTCACTTAAAATTAAAATAAAGGACCAAATCGGGGAAAAAAAAGATAAATGACTAAAACGTTAACTGAAATTAAGTTAAAGGACTACGGGTGCTATTTAGCCTATTTTAAATCTTGTGACAACAATAATCACATATAAAATAAATTTATATATATTATGCAAAAATAAAATATGAGGTGGGACATATAAAATAAATCTATGAATTTTTTCTTAGTTAAGTTCTAAACTTTATATCCTTATAATAATATATGGGTTAGGACCAAAAGTGATATTGTTTATTTCTTTTTAAAATTTAGTTGACGACATACACATTGTATTATTATTATTATTATTATGGACTTCTCAAAAAATGAATCAGCATGGACTGTTACTATTTTTAGTAAAAAGTAAATTTATTAAAAAAAATAAGAACAAATACAATATTTACGAAAAATACATCCCGCAGTCTTTTAAGTCACATGAAAATAATAGATTAGTACTTCATATTTTTACGTGAGAAGGTAGTCTTTTATTTATTTTTTGGCAAAAAATTTGTTCTTTTATGTTTATAAATTTTTACACCATTAATTCTAGGCTAAATATCATCTGTGGTCCCTTAACTTAATTTCAGATAACGTTTTAGTCATTTATCTTTTTTTTCCCCGATTTGGTCCTTTATTTTAATTTTAAGTGACAATTTAATCCTTTATGTTTTAAAATGTTAACAATATTATCATTTTTTTTACAAAAATTCAACAAATTTATCAAAATTTTCAACCAAAACCCATAAAATTAATTATATTCTTTAATATAATACAAATTTTATCAAATTCGTAACTCAAATATTCAAATAAATTCATATTTTTATTCTTTATTAGATGGAATTTTAAAAATCAAATAAAAAATGAAAATATGAGTTTATTTGAATATTTGAGTTACGAATTTGATAAAATTTGTATTATATTAAAGAATGTAATTAATTTTATGGGTTTTGGTTGAAAATTTTGATGAATTTTTGTAAAAAAAAAAGGATAATATTGTTAACATTTTAAAACATAAAAGATTAAATTGTCACTTAAAATTAAAATAAAGGACCAAATTGAAAAAAAAAAAGATAAAAGACTAAAATGTTACTTGAAATTAAGTTAAGGGACCAGAGATGCTATTTAGCCTTAATTCTAATTTAAAATGTGTTTGTATGGTATCTTGAATTAGACCACATTTTGAAAAGTCTCACATGCATAGGTAAAGAAAGTTAAAGATTTTTTATTGCTATTCTAATTAATTTCGATTTTAATGATTAGTATTAGTGGAAATTATTAGAATTAACCATAAATAGATATAAATTATATATTAGGAATAATAACCGTGCTTTGCAAAAAAAAAAAAAAAAAGGAATGATGATTATCATGAATTGCTATATTTTATTGCGACTGTTTGGCTGTGATCTTGTATTATTAAAGGAAAATGAAAATTTGAAACGATAAAAAAACGAAAGAAACATGAATATGACACTGGATTTGAAATTCATTTTTGCTATGAAATAATTTGTGAAATCTACCTACTGTTTTTTTTGAAATTATGTAAAATTTCTTATTATCATTCTAAATGTTGGAAAAAAAGTTAATTTCAATCATAATATATAGCATTAAATTTTTTCATAAATAGAGATAAATCATATTTTAAGAATGATAATCATGATTCATAAGAGAAATATACATTAGAAATAATTAGTATTAAAATAGACAAATAGAAGAAAAACTGGACGAAAATAGACAAATTAATATCAATATCAAAATTCCATATTATTATGACCTTCAAATAATTTTTTTTAATAAGCATGTAATGTAATATAAGATAAACATTACAATTGAAGGGAAATTGACTTTCACAAAAAACTAAAAGAAATGAAAAATAAATGTCTTAACTATAAGCTTGACTATATATTATGATCTTAGCCTTCCGAAAATCACTTCTATCTTTTTACGACACTACCTTATCTTTTTGATTGAATAATCAGTTTCATTAACTAAATCAATAATCTCTTTTAAATTCTCCTCTGTGAAACGTTTCCCCGTAACGTCTCCAAATTTGGTCACGTGTTTCTATATAATGTGAATTACATTGTTAGTTTAAAGGAAGTATAATACAAATAATAAGAATTGGTTGGCAAATACTACAATTTAACTTGCACAATAACAACATCTTGCATATCTATAGGATCTTCAATATATTTTTGAATGAAATTCTCATATTCAACATCATTGTCCTAATTTTTTTTTGCGTGAATTTGTATATTTAACTTATAAGATTTTATGAATTAACAACAAAATTCTAGATTGAATTGATTCATATTCTTTTTCCTATCAACTTCTAGAATTTCATAATTACATCAATCTATCATCATTGGTAATGTTATTTACACTAAAACTTCTTTTAAAACTTGAATGAAATCTACCACACATTTCAACTTTCAATAAGAATTCCTTGTCAACAAATCCTGAAACCTCATCAGGAACAATGTCAATAGAATGACCTTATAATGACTGGTAGAGACCAAAAAACAATTATTGGCAACGGCGTTATCATATCAGTGCATGATAAATTAAGCAACGTAAAAACATCACAATAAAAATTCACAAACGTTGTATTATTGGTGTCAACATTGGACTTCAAAAGATACCTACAAAAATGTTGAAATTAAATTATTATGAGTGACAATATAAATGTAACAATATAAATTAAATTAAATTATTCACATGTGCATATACTTTTTTAATACTAACCTAACAATAATTGAAAGAATAAAATTTTGTATATCTTTTAATATTATTTTTGGGAGTTATGGATGATTTTTTTTAGGGAAATTTTGAAATTTTAGAGCTACAAATTCATACATATGAGAATGATGAGTGTGTATAGAATGAAATTTCAAATAGTATTTATAGTTGTAAATTGTAAAAAATAGATTTTTAAAATTCATTTCAGTAATTTCAATAAAGATATAAAATTATTTCGGTTGCAAGAATTGTTTGATACAAATATTAAGAATATTTATTTTGGTAATGATCAATTACGAATTAATATTAGTGTATATTGGTTGATTTTCTCCTTGAATGTTTTCTTTACATAATATAGCATTGTTACTAATATTTGTTTGACCAAAAATTAATAATTAATATTTTACTAATTTGTTATTATATATTTTGCAAAAATAATTAATTTCATTAACATTAAATGATATTATCGGAACGTCTCTATCAAAGACCAATTAAGAAGTATCATATAATAAGTCTGAAATATTTAAAGTATAGATATTCAAATAGATACAATAAAAAACATTTAAATGATTTGTGCTTTTAAAATTCAATCACTTAAACGAGTTTTACAAACTTTTTGAATTCATGTTAAAAATAATTGTGTTTCAATCTATTTTTTTTCTCGCAAAAATCTATCTATTTTAAAATAGTAAAAATATAATATATTACAATAAATGTTTAATATTTATTATTACTATATTACTTTTTTTTACTAAATTATTACTATATTATTGAAGTACTAAATATATTGAAACCTGTTTACAAAATACTAGTATTTAATTATAATCTGTTTGATTGCGGTTAAACTTCGATCGAATCATTATACCTTAAACAAATATTTTATCAGTTTAATGTCCGATCCGATTTTTTGAATATTGATAAAAATTCATGATTGTGCACAACACCGTTTTGTAACCACAATCTTAATATAACTGCTAAATACCTTATTTTCTAATGCGTTATTGTAAAATTAATTTACATTAAATAGTATATCTATTCTTTTCTCTAAGTAAATTATATTTGGACACGCTTATACAAATATATCATTTAATTATTTAAAAAACACACATTATTTTATTTTAACGAATATGTCCAAATATTATTTATTTATATAGGTAACCAAACAGATATTTGTTTGTGTCCTTGCGGAGAAATCCTCCACACCCACTGAGTTTCAATTAGGACTATTGTCACGGAACTTTCCATATATTGTCCGATCATAGAGGACAAAAAGATTTCTAAAAAATAATAAAAGAGAGATATTAATAAAAATGGTTAGATCTAAATATATAGATTTTTTATTAAAAGTATATTGAAAATTATATATTTAAATTTTAAAATTTAAATTTTTTCTGTTCCGTTTAAAAAAATAAAATAATTGTTGAAGCGTAAGAAGTTTCGCCGACCATCTTTCCCTTTAAGTTGAGATGAAAAGGGTGAAAGGACAGCAAATTGAATTAAAAAAGAGAATACAAAACATGTTTTGCTTTATTGTTTGATTTAAAAATGAAAAGAAAATTTGATGTTGGGGTAGTGTTGTTGAAATCAATCACATTTAAATTTAACAAATGTGAGTTTATATGTATTTTTGTCAATATAATTCTGTATATTTTAAGGATGAAATTAATCAATTAAAAGTTAATTTTATAAAATATTTGTATTTAAGGATGTTTTAGAACAACCATTCAAAAAAAAAATGTTTAGAAGTACAGTTACAACCACATTAATGTGTTGGTGATGACATTTATTTTTATGAAAATAAAAACATAGATTTGAAGGGACACACCTCATATAAATTCAAAAAGAATTATCAACTATATCAAAATATTTTGTCACTCATTGAAAATTTAGTTATGAAATAAAACTTGTATTGATTTTAGAATTTCTTACTTGATATGATGTATATATGACTTCTTGTTGTCTTAATCTTATGATTTCTAAATATAGGGGTAATGGTAATTTGGAGTGTGAAAAGATAAATAAAATTTAATTAAAAATTGTTTTAATTAAGATTTCAATTAATTTTTTTTTAATAATTTATATTTAACTAAAGTTCATTAATCACTTAAATTCAATCATTTGATTTAAATATATAATCTTTTGAAAATTAATAAAACAGACTAAATATTTTTACTCTGAATTTAAGTTTATTATGTTTTTTATAGTTGATGAAAAATTATTTTCACTTAGTATAAAAGCATTTTTTAAATTTGATTTATAGTAACCGGTCATTCAGACATTTAATATAAAAATCAATCCAGTTGTGTTTAAATAAGTATTTGATTTTTATTTAGATTAATATTATTTTTTTATATATTGTTTAAATAACTAAGTGACCGATCATTCAGATATTTAATAAAAAAATCAATTCAATTGCTTTTATATTTTTTAACGAGTATTTTTCTTTTTCTTATAAAATAAATTATCATAAAGGGCCATATTAGTTATTTGATCACTTTTTAACTTTTAATTATGTATAATTGTATGGATTATATAATTCAGTAATTGAAGCAAGTTGTGTACTTACTTATTTTGACCAAATTGTTCACTTTGAAGCCGCCCAACTTTGTTCAATGTGGGAGGCAATCCATAAGCATACATGTGTTTTGCGTTTATAACGATACTAAATATATTAATTAAATCCATTATTGTTTTTATTATAATTTAAAATAAATAATTTAAAAAATTTAAAATAATAGTTTATTTATAAATTATTTGTATAGTTAAATTATAATAAATAATAATTTAAAGTAAATAATTTAAAATAATTTATTTATTATAATTTTAAATTATTAATAAATAGTTTAAATATTAAAATAATTCATATTTTAAAGTAAATAATTTATTTAATTATTTAATTTAAAATAAATAAAAATATATCAGATTGATAAATTTTGAATTAATAAAAAATACAAATTTAAATAACTATTTCTAAAATATTTTATGTATTAATTATAAAATTTATTTTTAATTAAGAATGTACTTTTATGTTATTTTAGATTTTAAACTAATTAAATCACTAATTATACCAAACACTTCAACTAACTTAACAACTATCAACTATATTCTATAAGCTAATTTTATCGAACAAAACTATTTCTTATTTGTGGAAAAAAAAATCCATTATGGATTTGACTCATCAAGTGAGAAATTGAAATCAATGATTAATATTATAACTACCAATAATTGATCACGTATATACACAAAATTATAACAATTCATTTGATGATTAATATTTGATATTATTTACTTTATTTTCTAAAACGAATTACATATACACAAGAACTATAATAATTCATTTGATGATCAATATTTTATTCACTTTATTCTTTAAAGCGAATTGTTTAATTTAAACGAGCTAAATCAACTTACTAGTCCTAATTATATTATCATGTTTTATTAATATTATTTTGGTTAAAGTATTATATTATGATTTAATTATATAAGAATCCAATTCCGTGAGGAATTCAATTTTGTTCTCATAAGATTAGAGTAGATACGGAGATATTTTGGGATGTGATCTGCCGCAGTGAACAATGCATGGATTCAAGTATTTAGTGCATCGGTAACAGTTGATTTCAGTTCAAACTCCAAATCGATATTTTATTTAAAAAAAAAAAATTAAAGTCTATAATTTTTAAATTCTAACTCAACTAATAAAATATTTAATTTTATGTCAAAATTTTATATTTTAATAACATTATTCTATAATATCTAAAATTATGTGTATAAATTTTTAATAATATTTATCCATCTAATAGTTTTTTTAAACTCTACGATAAAATTCAAGCCATTTCGATTTTAATGTAAGGATCACAGACTTACTGAATGGGTAAATTTGGTGGCAGCAGCAAATAACATCCGAATCGGATATTTTGATTTAAAAGTTAAAAATATAATTAAAAATGAAATGAAAAAAAAAAAGGTAGAGTATAAATAGAGTGCTATGCAAAAATTGAGCGATGCTCATTTCATCATAATTAGCGTTGATATTTTCACCTCAAATCAAAGAGGCGGTAGAGAGAGAGAGAGAGAAACACAGATATTAAGAGAGAATTTCACAATTGTGTTTGTTGTGTATCCACCACCACCACCACCACAACCACCACAACATCATATGCAGAAATCGTCGAATCTCCGGCGATCTTGGGTGGACACACTTCATTTTTTCATTTGATTTAATCAATATACCTAACTTTACCTTATGATATTGTTTGATAAATTGAGTTTCTCTTCTTACCTTAGCCGCTTCATTGCCGGCATCCTTCTATTAATCTTTTGCAATTCATTCCAATTAGTCTCTAATTTCCCAATTCCTATACACCAATATCCTTTTTGATCTCTTTAACTTTCTCTCTCTCTACTCATTCATTCATTCAAAATTCAATTCAATTCAATTCAATTCTCTCACATTCATCGTTATCATCAAGTCCCCAACTCTGACTTCCTCTTTAATGGACCCTAAATTATTTTTCTCCAACAATTACCTCGATGGTTAGTTTTCCCCTTCCCCTTTTTAATTAATATTACAAAATTGTGTTTTTGTTGTTGTTGTCATTTTGTTGTTTATTGGCTTTATTTGCAGACTCTTATTTTACGTTTTGTTAAAAGTTTATCTTTTAAAAAAAGTGTTTTTTTTTTGTTTTCTGATTTTGTTGATTTATGATTTGTGTTTGTGATTAGGAATTTGCTTGTTTTTTTGTTTGTTTCTGTTTTATGTGTTGATATGACTCTGATGCTGTGCTTAAGTGATGGTTTTTCTTATTAGTAATTAATGATTGTGTCACATACTAGTATGTGATTGCAGAACAGGCGTTAATTAATATTTTATTTAAGATATGGTTCTTAATGGTTTTGAAATAATTGAGGTGTTTTAATTGTGGTACAATGTTGGTTATTTACTGCATAAATAAATGATCCGTTTATAATTAATTGAGCCAGTTTCTAATGGGATATTTTAATGTCGTTTAATTTATGTAGCTGACTCCATATAGTGGAACAAGGCTTTTGTTGTTGTACTTCTACTAGTATATTAATTCAATAGACTGCACATGGTCCATGTCTGTGTGTAAAATATTACTGCAGTTGTTCCATAGTGATCTGGAATCTGGATAGCAATGATTTTTTTTACCTTTAAACTTGCAAATGTTATTTTAGTTTTTCTGAGCTCATGATTGCTGAATAATTGAGCTGAATGTTAGTTGTATGCAATTAGTAAAATTTTCAATGGAAAAGAAAGAATTCTGTACCAACTGCCAGTCTGTTATTTTTTTGTTTTTTTAGTCAAAGCAATGAAAAATAAACTTTTCACATGGTCATGTTACACCTTCTGTTTCTGTTCTTAATTTGTATCAAATGGTATGTTCTAAAATTTGATACTAGGAGCACTGGAAAATAAATAATTGTTTTGGAATTGAGTTGATTCTTATGTTGAGGGCATACCACAAATATATTTACTTTTTTTTTTCATGGTACAATATAATGGGATGTAAATTTTTACTAGACTTGCAACTGTTGACTCTTTTCATGATCTTGTATCTTGTTCTATTAGTGTTCAGTTTTTTTTTTAACTATTATACTAGTGTTTATTATTCCCTATGCTATGATCTTGTATTGAAAACAGGAGAGAGACTTTTCATTATATGGTATGTCTCTCGTTGTGTGTTGGGATTGTTCCCCTTCTGATTTTTGTGTATAATGGTCAGGCACTATTACATCCCGCATTGAGAGCCAACAAAGGCCACTTCCCTCAGTTATAGTTATTGGTGCTGGAATATCAGGGGTTGCGGCAGCACGTATTCTTCATGATGCATCTTTTAAGGTGTCATATGATTATGATCAGCCTTCTTCTTTATTTAGTCTGTCTATTTTCTGACATTATGTCAGAGGAAATACTTTCTCTTGCTTTCCGTGATTTATTTTTATCATTTGGTCAGGTCACCCTATTGGAGTCACGAGATAGGCTTGGTGGTCGCATACATACTGACTACTCATTTGGCTGTCCCGTTGACATGGGAGCCTCATGGTAAATTCAATTTGCTCTATTGAATTTGTATTTATTGCACACATAGATAAGATGAGCAGAATTTGTGCACTGTATTCATGAACTTTGGAGTTAGTGGAATGAGTAAGAAATTGATGAGATTATAATGTGACTATTTCTTTGTTGATTACTTTGCAGGCTACATGGAGTTTGTAATGAGAATCCTTTGGCTCCATTGATACGTGGTCTGGGGCTTACATTATACCGTACCAGTGGTGACAACTCTGTTTTATATGACCATGATTTGGAAAGGTAATAGTCCATCATGTTTCTGCAATTCCATTACCACTGTTGCATTTGAAGGTTTATAATCCAATATTTTAAATGTAGTAAAAATATTTCCACTGACATGTTTATGATTTACTGTTATGTTCAAAACAATAAAACTACTTAAATCTTTTGCAATTCGACTAGTATTTTTTTATAGTTAAAGCATTGTGTTTCCAGCTGTATGCTGTTTAGCATTGATGGCAAACAAGTTCCACCACAGACTGTCATTGAAGTTGGAGAAACTTTCAAGAGTATTCTGGAAGAGGTAAAGATGCATACTTATTAGAATTTTCATAATTTAATACTAGAATCACTTGGTTTGATACTAATCAATAAACTGATTATTAAATATCATTTGATGATCAGTATTGGCTTTGATTAGTTAGTGCTATTTATGTATGAATCAGTGCTATTTGTATCACAATGTATGGATTATTTGATTCAATGTTTTGTAGTTTTCTTTTCTTTTGTACTTCTCTCTAACCAATTCTCATCAAAGATATTGATAAGGCAAATACGATTAATTATTAAATGAAATAAAAAACAAAAGGGGTGCTATTAAATATACACTTAATTATTTATTGCTTTATATACCACTCAATCACTTGCTCATATATGGGCTTCATAAAATTACTTGCAGTACAAACTTGTTTGACTATATCTTTACTCTGTTTTCATATTGATGTATGAAATAGATCTCAGATTTTATTCTGTTACGCTTATGGTTAAAATGTTTTGTCAATTCCTATATATTTTAAATTTTAAATTATTACATGATTAGATCAAGCACTGTACATCATTATTATTTAAATGATATATTTCAACTATTTTTATTCTGATTCTGAATCTTATGATTTGATACAATTTATGATTCACAGTTTGATAGCTAGGTAAGATGTTGGCACAGTGCAGCAAATGGCCAGTGGTGTTTTTCAATCATCAACCTACTTATTAATATTCTTATTTTAATGTTGAGTTTAATAACCTTCTGATAATTGCAGACGGGTAAAGTGAGGGATGAGCATCCTGAGGACATTTCAGTTTCCGAAGCCATTTCAATTGTGCTAGATAGGCATCCACAACTAAGGTATCTGATTAAGAAGAGACATATAATGTACAAGCATTGAGACTTGATGTTCCAATCTATCAGTGTAATTAACAAAGTTAAACTGCAGGCAACAAGGACTTGCCCATGAAGTGCTGCAATGGTACATATGCAGAATGGAAGCCTGGTTTGCTGCTGATGCAGATATGATTTCACTCCAAACCTGGGATCAGGCAAGTGCCATTGTATTAGTTGAAGTATATAAAATATCCTCTGGTCTCTTAAGTTAGATAAACTGTTCTTCTGCATTTTATACATGATTTCATTCGTAAATCTTAATGTGCAAACTTATCATTTGTTTAGATTATTGTTGATTTAAATGAGTAAACGATGGATTAGTCTCTGAAGTATTGCTTACATTGTTGTGGTTCCTAATTATAGGAACATGTCCTCTCTGGTGGTCATGGACTCATGGTGCAAGGATATAATCCTGTTATAAATGCTCTTGCAAAAGATATTGATATACGCCTGAACCACAGGTATGACTGCAAAATAATGTTCATGGCTTAACTAAGTTTTTTTTCCTCATGATTTATGACAGAATCTGCAATAAATAGAGAAAGAAAGAAGAAAATATATTGATGCCATGTTTGAAGACGAGAGAGTAATAACTAATAAGCACTTCGTATTAATTAATTGGATGAAGATAAATGTACAATTGACAAAATAATTATCGACGTTGTCTTGATCTTTTAAAAATACAGTTAAATAGGAAGAAAACAACACTAAAAAGGAACAGGTATTTTAAAGATATCGGTAGACATCTCTTGGTTAGGTTTAGGTGACTTGATTGATTTGAAACATTTATTTGGTTGATTGAAGATATGTTCTTAGGGGGTTAGGGTGCAAGATTTTGATCCTTTTGTAATACCTCACTGTGTAGGGTGACCAAGATATCCAGTGGCTACAATAAGGTAATGGTTACCGTGGATGACGGAAGGAACTTTGTTGCCGATGCTGCTATCATAACTGTTCCTATTGGAATCCTAAAAGCCAATTTAATTGAGTTTGAACCAAGACTTCCTGATTGGAAAGTTTCTGCAATTTCAGATCTTGGTGTAGGCAATGAAAATAAAATTGCACTAAGATTTGACAAAGTGTTTTGGCCAAACGTAGAATTTATGGGTGTCGTCGCTCCTACCTCATACTCATGTGGCTATTTTCTCAATCTTCATAAAGCAACAGGCCATCCAGTTCTTGTTTATATGGCAGCTGGCAGGTTCGCTTATGACCTCGAGAAGCTATCCGACGAGTCAGCTGCAAATTTTGTAATGCTACAGCTTAAGAAGATGTTTCCTGATGCTTCTGAGCCAGTAAGTTTACTTCTCATGTTTTCCAAATCCATAGACGAGTTTCCTTGCATTCACACAATTGGCAGTTCAGTATCATTTGATTTTGATGGGCAGTCTCTAATTTTGACCCCACTAAGTCGAGCCTTAAAATATCAAAAAATGCTTTTAAAATGTGAGCCATCATCTCAAATATTAAAAGGTACCGAGCTGCTGACTGTGTGAATGTGGTAGATTTTTTTACCGTAGTGTATCTGTTTTCTGTTTTGTTCTCATGATGCGGATATTTTTTTGAAGTTTACACATCCAACTGTCTGCTTGACATTTTGTTTTGTTGGATTAATGCAGGTTCAGTATCTTGTGTCACATTGGGGAACAGATCCAAACTCTCTTGGTTGTTACTCTTATGATTTGGTTGGAAAATCAATGGATGTGTATGACAAGCTTCGTGCACCTTTAGGTAATCTATTCTTTGGTGGGGAAGCCATGAGCTTAGACAACCAGGGATCTGTACATGGAGCTTACTCTGCCGGGGTTATGGCTGCTGAAAACTGTCAAAGATATCTTTGGGAAAAACAAGGCAATTTAGAAAGCCTGGCTCAAGTTTCTGTTAGGCATGAAACACTAGGAACTACTATACCTCTTCAGATCTCCAGGATATGACTTTTTTTTTTCATTTGCTTTTCAAAATGAAAGGTTTTATTTATTTGAATTTGCATATCACAATGGCAAATGCAAATTGTTGGCCATTTGAATGTAATAATCAACAACTATTTTGGATAGTTATCTATTTCTTATTTTTGAGTCCTCAACACAGGATCACCTTGGCATCTACTTTTTCTCAAGACATGTCATTTTTATAATCTTTAGGCCGTTACATGAATTTTGAGTCCTCATATCAAGTTGATTTTAGTTAGTACTAAAAAGTGATATTCATATGAATATAAATTTGAGTCCTCTCCACATGTCAAATATCAAATATATACTTGAAGATGATATAGAAAAACAATAAATTTTGAGAATAAACAAAGGTTAATATATTCCTAGAAAAATCGATTCTAAAAGGAAAAAAAAAAAAGAAAGAAGTAGAAGACACGTTCTCATCCTATATAAATTAATGCAAATATAAACTACAAATTATTGAAAGTCTTTGTCTATTTATCAAAACAAAAAAATTGAAAGTTTATATTGGCAGATGATGTATCTATTTTATTCTGTGGTCGAAAAATGTATTATGCCTAAGCCTTGGATTAATAAGTCACATAGTTGGATTTAATGAAATACGATGAGTTATTTTATTTGTCCATATTAGACAAAGCCTCATTTAAAACGTCAATATGTGTATGCGAAATTTGTCTTTTGAATTTTTATTTTTGTAGGTGTGCATATTTTTGTTAAGGTGAGTTTCTTTTAAATGAATATTACTCATTGATCAGTTTTTCATTTCAATGCAGTTAAACCTTAAATAGCAGGAGAGGGTAACCATGGATGTGGAGGGGGAGGAAAATGAGCAAAAAAATTTAGTAGAAATGAAACACTATATGGTCTTATGTGACTTCAAAAATCAATGGTAAATAAACCTTGGAAAATTGCTTATGCCCAGCTGTTCGACAAACCCCCAAAAAATTCAAAATACCCCGTATCATATTATAGGATCCGATTTGGTAATTTACCGGATTTATGCATCCGGTTAAGTTGCTGAATTCTCACATCCGATGAGTACATTTTTCTATTTACTCTATTTTTTAAATAAAAAACTCTCTAAATTTCCATTTATCTCAAATTCAACTCAATCTAATTTTTTTTTTACCTCAAATCCACGTTAAAACATCACTTTTTGATTCACCAACTTTTAATCATCCAAAGGTAAGTTTTTTGTTTTTATACTTTTTATTTTAGTGTTTATGTTTTTTAATTTGTAAGAGTTTGTATTGATATATAATTAGTTTATAGTTGTTGTTGTAGTTTCAATAGATAGTTAGGGATGAATGTTGTTGTTACAATTGTTTTATGTTTTCTAAGTTGTTATATAGCAAGTGTTTAACAAAATGTTTTTGATTTGTAATGAGTTTGTAGTGAGATATAATTAGTTTATGTTGTTGTTGTAATTTAAAGTAGCTTATGTTAGCAAGACATAGTGATTTTGTTGTTGTTGTTGTTATGTCAATTCAATTTTGTTGTTGAAATATGACAAAATGTTGAATAAGTTGTTGTATGTCAAGTGTTTGACAAAATGTTTTTGATTTGTAATGAGTTTGTAGTGAAATATAATTAATTTATATTGTTGTTGTAGTTTAAAGTAGTTTATATTAGCGACCGGTAGTGATTTTGTTGTTGTTGTTGTTATGTCAATTCGTTGTTGTTGTTGAAATATGATAAAATGTTGAATAAGTTGTTGTATGTCAAGTGTTTGACAAAATAATTTTATTTGTAATAGTTTGAAGTGAAATATAGTTAGTTTATGTTATTGTTGTAATTTAAAGTAGTTTATGTTATTGAAATTTGATATAGAAATGTTGAAATGTGACAAAGTGTTGATTTTTGCTTTAAGAGATGGAAAATGATAGTGATGTTACTCACTCTGACATGGTAGGGAGACCCAACTTGGGTCTGTACGCAGAGAGTGTCAGACCATAGCTCCTGCTAAACGACAACGAGTTAAGTGTGAAAGTTTTCACTCTCAAGCACATGTTGACGCTGAAGATGTATAGGACGAGATGTCTACACTGCCACCACTATCACACTTGCATCATTTTAGGGACCACAACCACATGTTCACAGGTTTCCAGGGGCTCTGTTGACCACATGACGACCCGATATGGATTAGAGATGTAAGTTTTAATTCTAAGTTTATTTATTTAATTATGAATTAATTATTTATTATTTAACCATTAAAAAACTAACCATTGATTTTTTTTAGGAACATATTCCTCTTAAATGTGTCAACAATGGTAGACAAATATGTCAGCTACATGTTACAACTTCTACCGTGACTTAGTTTTAAAATCCAATCAAAGCCTCATGTTTATCTGATCTTTGATGCACAAGCTACAAGTTAATAAACGTCAGCCTGTTGTCCGCATTTGCTGAGAGGTGACAGTGACTCTAGACGACGTGTCATGTCTTCTGCACTTGCACATCATCGAACACCTCCTAAGACATACACTGCTAGTGAAAGATGAAAGGTTAGGTGGCTGCGTAATGATTTTGGGTTCAACTTAGATAATGCGCCCACATAAGTTGAAAGAACAGAGGAGCTCATGTCAAATTCTCAACCCTTGAGGCAAAGTTTTTGATTCATCTAAACAAATCAATTTAGTTTGCTGATGATGACGAGGTGAGGGAATCATTGGCTTAACGCCATCAGCTGCTATTTTTTCAACTTGGTGAGCCCTACCATATTCAACAATAAAAGTGCAACATACGTCGACATTACGTATGTTCAGCACTTTAGATACTTGGGTAGTGCGCTAGAGTATACATGATGTGATGCTGCTCTTGCTTTCTTGTACAGTTAGCTAGGGGATGCTAGCAAGCCTAAAACAAAACAATTAATTGGTTACTTGTCCCTCTTCTAGGTAGTTAAGAGTTTATAATTAATGGACTATTTATACTTATGAGTTAATTTAATTGAAATATTTTTATAACATTACTTAATTTTATTGGAACATTATTTATAATTAATTTTTAATATTTTTTTTTCTTTAGACATGGATCATGCAACATTTTCCTACCATCTGTCTGCAGACTCTCAAACTAAATATGACGAGTCCCTTCCACATGCATATCTAATCGTTCCACATCGAGTTCATCCACTAGTAGAGACATGAATACATTGGATTGGTTGGAGGTCCAAGATTATTGGTTTTCTCCCTATGACGACCACCACTTGACTAGTCCGTTGGAACAAATATGTTGGTACTCTAGTTGAATTAGATGCGGGATCTAGGATGAAGCGTACTCACTTGCTTGAGCGTGTGCTTAGAAAATATGGATATATCCAGATATCCAGACATATATGCTCCTCCTACCATGAGTATGCAGGAGATCGATCATGCATATTTGGATTTTAGGTTGCATCTAGTTGGATTTTGATTAATCTGATATTTTTGTCAAATGCTTATATTTGTGTTTTCTAGAATAAATGTTATTTGTGTGTATGAGTTGCTAGTAAAAATAATTTAAATTAAAAATTACATAAATTAAAAATTATATGAATAACATAACATAATTGTGTCGTTACATAATTTAAATTAAAACTAATAACTTATATTAACTAAATCACGAATCTATTAAATTGGCGACAACATCCATTGAAGAGTTGCCTTTACTTGGTGAACATTTACTAGGGGAACACTTAACGTACAACTTGATCGGTCCTCTGTCTCTGTAAACATCGATAATTGAGAACATGGATCTAACGTCATTTAATCAAAATGAATAATACCTTATGAGTTGCTATCTTTGAGTGTGATGTAATGACAACAATATAATATACCAAGTACCTCTGTAATATTGATTGCACAATTTAGGGTTAAACATGAACCACACAAATTGTATGAAAGTGTGCATAGAACACAACTGGAACCTAGAATCCGTAGTGTATTGTACTTGGCAGAAAACAAACTTCACTTATCTACCAGATTCATGCATCTGGTAGTTAATTTACGTAAAAAATAAACTATCGGATCATGACATTTGGTAGTGTATTTTACTTGGAAAAAAACTTTAGTAGACTATCGAATTCATGCATCCGGTAATTATTTTATGTGAAAATATACTATTAAATCTTTGAATTCGATAGTGTATTTGACAGAAAATTAATTGCAAAAACTGAAATATGCAGAACTAGAAACAACTCTATGTAGAAACTGAATCGAGCATATCAACACCACAAACAACATAAATATATGCAAAAATATAAATTTGATTTAAACATCATATCAAAAAAATATGCTATACATTTCATTATACCCATAATTTTCATATAGATTTTATAGCATCCTAATGTGGTATAATAGTCCTATACATTGTAACTAATCTATTCCAAGGTCAGCAACATCATTTTTGTCTGTTACTTCAATTGATTTGTTTGCATTTGATTTTTTTGGTGGTTGAACACCGTTTTCAATTTCCAAGAGTTCATCAAACAAAGACATCATTTTCACAAAGGGATTATCCCATAATTCTGATTCTAGTTTGTGGTGTACTCTCCATTCTATAGATGTGAGAGGTATTGAACAACCGTCTTTCAAGTATACATGAACAAAATGATTTGGTTGATCCATCCAATGCATAAAATACGTGAAGTTGGATTTGAGTGTGAACGACTTCATAGTGGTAGAAAGGTTTTAGAAACTCCATCTTGAAATCTTGTCAACTCTAGTGTATTGAGTTGTAACAAGATGTCCCATTTTTAGAAACGACATTCACTTTTCTAGACACCTTATAAAACTCTCCAAGATACAAAACATCTTTGATAACATTTAATCGTTTCTTTAACGAATACAATTGACATAATCTAACTTGTGCTTATTTGTCTCTCTGATGAAATTATGTCAGACAGTTGCATTGTTTTCCTCGCTCTTACCAATATGTGAAGCAACAATCGAAAATCCACAATTTTCATCACCAACAGGATCCATAATTTTGTCAATATATGAATGCATAAAAAGAGGCATATGATCAATAAAAGAAATTTTTATTTTGGAAATGGATTAGGCGAGGGATTCCTAATACGTGCGCTTTTCTTTATTTAGCATGATAACCTCGATTTAAAAACTAAGTTGTCTGGATGTGATGTAGTAAATCAACATGCTCCCACAAAGACGACGAACGTTTAGTTGACCTATATGTTGACGTACACCTAACCTTCTTTGATGCCATTGGTTTTCACCTTTTCACTAGGAGGATTCAACGTCAATTATGGGAAAGCTATTTCATGAATTTGCTCCTTGATAAGTAGTTTTGTACCATAATCTGCTTTGTCAAACTGTTTCTGAAATACAAACGTGTACCTAAATTTTATTTACTATAACATGAATTCCCTAATTTAACAATAATTTAATTTCACGAATTAAAACGTAAATGAATCGCTTACAACTTTGTTAAAATAGAAACATCTGAACTACCTTATTCTTTTACGACAACATCATCATGAAACTACAACCTCTTCCGATGAGTGTGTACTTCATTAAGTCAAATAGGTGTGCCATGTGTTAATATCTTAGCAATGATACAAGCACATGGCAAACCATATGTTTTTCTAATTACACAACAACACTTTGTACTAATCATACCGTATTCATTTCTTTGCAGTGAATAAAATTCAATTCAGCTGTTGAAATTTTAAACAACAACTTCGAATACAAAACCTTGTCATTGTTTCTGTGTTCTAACATACTCAAACTTCTCCCAAACAAAGCTTGTATCTCAGAGAATTGTGCTTGCATCAAATTGCTCATCGCTTCCTAACCCTTCACTAAATCACCTTTACTATCCAACAAATACGTTTTCAACCTACCGTGAGCATATTCAATTTTATTTGTTTGGGTTCAGCTGCAGACTCAGGATTCAAATCGGGTACCGAGTGTTTGGATCCAGTTTTAGGCTCAACCATAACTAACTACAAACATTTAACACAAATTAAAATTCAATTATGCAGAAAATTGACAATTATGGATTGTATTAACACCTACCAGATGAGTGAATCCGATAGTGGTGTGTTTTTGAAAAACATATTACTTGATGTGTGAATCCGGTAGTGGTAAGTTTTTTAAAATCATACTATCGGATCCCAAAATCTGGTACTATCCAGTATGAAATTTCAAAAACTCTAACAACCGAAATGACAATGAAGATGACTCTAGAACTAGGGATGACAACATAACCCACACCCGCAGATACCCACTCGAAACTGTCTTGATTTGGGCGGAGAAAACCCGCTTTGATTGGGTGGGGTTTTTCCCCGGAATTAAATTTCGGGAGCGGGAACGGGTGCGGGTGTGTTGATATCCACCTCGCACCCGAAACCGCCCCGCTATTAATATTATTGTAATTTTAAAATTTTATATACATGCACATATTAAATATACTTAATATTTTTTATAATATTAAAAATTATAATCTCATCTCTTTAAAAAATATTTTTTATTTATTTTTATTATTGTCTAATAATAATTATTTTGTTATATTAATTAAAATATATATGATTTTTAAATTTATAATTTTATATATATGAATGGGTGCGGGTGCGGGCGGAGAAACCCGAAACCCGTTGCGGGCGGGGATGAGGTCTAAATTTCACACTCGCTAAAAACGAGAGTAGATATAAATTTCCCCAATTAGTCGGTTGCGGGAGTAGGGAAGACAAAATCCATCCGCGCCCTGTTGCCATGTCTATCTAGAACTACATTACCTTTGCAATGAAAAAAAAATAGAGTTGATGATGCCAATGGATAGAAGAATAGGGTTTTTGAACTCCAAAAACATGAAAATAAGTGAATGATTTGAGGTTGAGTGTTGAAAAAGAAGTGTACGGTGAGAAAGTTGACATAACTTACGTATTGGTGCCTATCTGATGTCAGAATCTGGTAACTTAAGTTATCAGATTCACACACACAGAAAATTATTGACTCGGAAGGTAGGATTTGATAAGAGGTAAATATGAAAAATTGGGGACATCTAAACAAGAGTGGAGAGATGAGCAACTCTCTAAACCTTGTGCTGAGTGCAATACTAGTGTGGTTATGCATATCATACAAAGTCAAATAAGTTTCATGCTTTGAATTTTAGGACAAATCAACTAGTTCTAGTGTTCCATGTTTTTACTTTTTTTCTTTCTGATTTCATATTAAAAAAGTGACAAAAATCTATAAATATGAAACAAAGAAATCGATGAAGCACCATCATTTTGTACTCCCCTCTGACTAGCTAGTGTTTAACCTTACAATGCCCGAAGAAACACATGTCCTTAGTCCTTCGAACAATTCTATTCTAGTTGCAACCAGAAATATGCTTGTAATTATGTCCTTAGTCCTTGGAACATATGTCATTGCAAAAAAATATTATGTTTATAACTTGCAATTATATAAAAGGTACATACAACAATATAAAATGCGAGGTTATAACTTATAATAGTTCTCATCCGGACAAGTAACATACATAGTTAGCCAAAAAGGAACGAAGAACATTAGAAATTCTCAAAAACAGAAAACCATGCAAAAACATTGTAACAATTTTGTGATTATAAGAGTACATCACCTAAAAATGAAAAGAAAAATAACTCCAACTTAGGTTTACATTAAATTTAATGTCCCTGTGAATAGGTTAGCGAAACCATCATGGATGACATTAGAACCAAAACCAAAATAATTATCACTAACAACTCAACTACTTGCAAAACGACAAAATTGTTGCTAGTTCCATAACTAACATTTATGTACGGAAAACTATTACGGTCCCAGATAGATAAACCAACATGAAATATAATTTTTCCATATCTCAACCAGGAGATTTCCATGAAAGTTTTGAATAGTACAGCATGATTAAACTTAAACTGAATTAACTGTAGGTCACACCCTTTCCACTTATAACTTCGCCTATGCGGTAGGCTTTCGCCGTATCACCTCTGTTTTCAAGAATGCCATTAGCTGCCTCTGGACTAACTACAAGGACCATCCCGATGCCCATATTAAAAGTTCGCATCATCTCTGAGTCTTCTATCTTTCCAGCCTAATGCGAGAGATTATTAATACCGTGCACTTTTGTTTCCAAAATATTTGAAGATCAAATTAAAATGTAAATTTTTGTTGATCAAATTAAAATTTTATGAATTACCTCCTGAAGCCATTTAAACACTGTAGGAATTTCCCACGAGTCTTCATATATAAGAGCACCAAGACCATCTGGAAAAACTCGTGGTATATTATCTGTGAAACCACCACCTGTGATGTGGGCAATTCCCTTTACCCCTCCTTGGCTGACTATGTCAAGCACCTGTTTCAAGAAGACAAGTTGTCATCGAGATCAAATGGGGAGGGAGTTTAACAATAGGCATTAAATAATGTGAAAATGATAAATAACCTGCTTAACATAGATAGTCGTCGGGGACATCAAAGCTTCCGCGATTGTAATATTACCACCTGGAAGTTTATCTTTCAGCGAAAGCCCACTTTGAGCAAGAACTCTGTCAAGATATTAATATTAGTACATTTTTCAAAAACTGATAATTTTATAAAATCTGACAGATTACAGACTAGAAAGCCAACCTTCTTACTAGTGAGAAGCCATTAGAATGAACTCCACTGGATGGCAGACCAATAATAATGTCACCAATGGTAATGTTCTTCCCATTAATTACATTCTCCTTCTTTACGATGCCAACGGCACAGCCGCTGAGATCATACTCGCCTTCTTTATATAGACCAGGCATCTCTGCAGTCTAGGAGTGCACAGAATTAATTTACAAGAAGAGATATGTACAAAATAACATTCTATCTTCATCCACATTTAAACTAACAGGAAGCTGAGCATATGTTAAAGGAAATTGCATTTTTTTAGTAGAGACTGGCAGTTATATGTTTGTGTGCTAAATCTATTTGATGACAATGTAAGATTGCAATAATCTAAAGGTGGTTTGAATCAAATTTCAAATTCAAATAAATCTAGATTCAATAATCCATACATCATTTAAACCTGGAAAAGATGACTAGTGGTCATAAAAAGTTATGACATGTTGGGAACATGCAATAAAGTAATAAGAAGCAATTGAACAGGTATTGTCCAAATATCTAATAAGTAATGTGCAATAAAACAAGAAGCATCCAATTAGATTGCTTACAAGAAACGAGAACCTGGATTGATCAGAGACTAAGGCTTAGCAAAACAACACTACAGGGCATACAATTATATACTGATATTTAAAAAACCACACATATTTCAATACCTCTCCACCTAAAAGAGCGCAATCAGATTGCTTACAACCATCAACAATTCCCTTTATAACCTGAAGAGGAGGAAATTAAATAAAGAATAAGCATTTCTACGACACACCGAAACTTCAAAACAAACCAAACATGATTTTCTTTTGACAAATCAAACCAAACAAGATAAAAGCACATCCATTACCTGTTCAGCAACATCCACATCAAGGTGGCCAGTAGCAAAGTAATCAAGGAAAAACAATGGCTTTGCCCCTGAAGTAACAATGTCATTGACGCTCATCGCAACCTAAACAGAAAATAACAGTCAAAACTCAAACCCTAAGTAACAGAAACACAGTTCCAAAATAAAAAAAATCAGTATTTGAAATTTTTTACCAGATCAATTCCAATAGTATCATGAATGCCAGTTTCAAAAGCAAGCATCAACTTCGTTCCCACACCATCAGTACCGGCAACGAGGTACGAATCACCTACTCAAAACAAGCCAAATTAATATATCAAATAAAAAGAAAATAAACAAACAAAAGTGATTTTGAATGAATTGGTTTAGGTTAAAATAATAGAACGTAAAGTGACTTTATGTTTAAACAAATTCAACAAATAGTGAGTTTAACAATTTTCTAAAAATCAATTTTAGAGACAAAAGCTATGAATCTTAGCATCAAGTTGGAATCAATTCTAGCGGCAAAATTAATTCTTACTTGAATACATAGCAACATGTCAAAAATCAAATCGGAATAAACTTTTGTCTCTCAAATTTGAGCCCATCGAAGCGAATACAAAAAAAGTGCTTACCGAGGGGGAATAAACCACCAAAGCCTCCAATACCAGGAGCCATTTTTGCTATTCTACGAACAAGTTCAGAACCAGCGTCAATGTCAACGCCGGCGTCCTTATACGTAAGACCTTGACCACCAGCTCTAACAGCAACCATTCTTTTATCGTTCACCTTCGACTGTGAAGTTGATAATAAGCAGTTGTAACCACCGATAGCATTGCTTAAACTCTGGCTGACTATGGCATTGCATTTACAGTTTCCAAAATTAGGTCTAACTGATGCTACCGCAAGATAATGCGATAGCTTTGTGCAAGCTTCAAAACTCATTGCTAAAGACCGGTGGAATAACCGTAAATATACGAAGATAGGACCTAAGTTAGTTATGGAGGGGGAATAAGAGAGAAACAGAGGCAGCGGCGATTGAAAATTGAAAAGATGCGGCGCAAATTTTTGTTTAAATTTTCATAAATTGAAATAGAGGTATTACACAATAGTACACATTAAAAAAAATAATAAACTCCTGTATTGGTTAAAGTTTTTTATTTCATAAATAGTAGAAAAAATAAGTTTTTTTATTTTTTAATCTAAAATATAAGAAAAATACGAGAAAGTTGTTAGAAAATAAAATGACGTTACTATTTTATTGAAGTTGCAAAATAAAAGGAAGTTGTGAAAATAATATAGTACAGTTTTGTACGTTTATTTAACCACAAAAATTATATTTTTTTTATATTTATTTGATTTGATTTTATTAATATAATTTATTTATTTTTAATTATTATTATTTATTAAATTAATAATTAATCATTTATTAAGTGATCATATTCTGTTTTATGTCAAAAAATAGAATATTTTAATTTATAAATTTAATTGAGATTTTTGAATGAAAAGATAATATAAATAAAAAATATCCTCAAATAAGAGATCTTTTATAAGAAGTGGTTTCAAATATAGTGTTATATTATACTTATAATTACATATGCTAGAGAAAAAATATATACATAGTATGGAGGAAAATCAAAGTGCAAGTAGAGCCACTTACCTATATTAGATGTTAAGCTTTCTGTCTCTCGACTCACAAAGTGATTAAAGAGATTGACTTTTATAAAAAAAACAACTAATCATCGTAAGTTTGATTAAATGAAATCAAGAGTAATATCCAAAATTACCAAGTCAAAGTCTCAAAGACTTACTATACCATAACTATCAATATTATAAGAACAAAATGTTAAAATATTTCTTTTATGGTGCAATTGTTAAAATAATAGCTTTTGGTTAGTGTATGATGTACGCAGAGATAAAGTTTGAATTTCACTCTTCACTAACAAATCTAATAATAAATATTTTTCTTTAAAACAATAATGGCTATCATTATAACATTTAGAATCAAAGTAAAAAGTAATTTATCTATAAAAAAGTCAAAATAGAATTTGAATATTATATCTTTTATATTTTTTTTTATAATCAACGTCATCTACAACAATAAAAGCAAAAAGAAATTTATCTTTTTCTTTATTTTTCATTTTTACCCTCTCATACTTTTTTTCTAATAATTTTTTTTGTATGGTCACAAAATTTTAAGCACACAAAAAAAAGTTGGAAGAAAATATAATTAAATAATATATTTTAAGAATAATTAAATAATGTGTATTTTAATATATGTATCTAAATAATTTGTATTTAAAATTGTAATTATGGAAATATTTCACCTCTTTAATTCCTAGCGTGGGAACGTACTTATTACTTACTTGACTTGCACAACTTCATAACCAAAAGCAATTTTGCATTTGTACGTCAAAGTCAAGCCACCAATAACAATAATAACAAACGAACAAAAAAAAAATTAAAGCGTTTCGACGCAGACGCTAGCCAGGAAACTCACCGCAAAGCAATAGAATCAAATTCAGAGAGTGACTCTCTCTCTCTCTCTCTGATTTGATCAATTTCAATCCTAAATTCTTCGTATCCGCTAAGATCAAAGCTCTAAACTTTCGTGTTTTGGGTTCTCGTTTCTCTCTTCGCTTCCGATCGATCTAATTCTCTTCTAATGGCTACGATCGGACACAACAATCTTAATGCAAAATTGGTGTGTTTTACTTTCTCAATTTCCTTTTTTCTTTATTCCAATAATACCCTCCAACTTTTATTTTTTGTTTTCTTCAGGTTCTCCTTGGGGATATGGGTGCCGGAAAATCTAGCCTCGTTTTGCGCTTTGTTAAGGGTCAATTTCTCGAATTTCAGGTTATTTTATAAAACCTTTTTAAAAAAAAAAAATTATTATTATGTTGATTTCTGAGATTTGATTGGGAAATTCTTCAAGTTCAAAGAGTGTACTTGTTTTTCTACTTAGAGTTATTATTGGGGTTGTTACATAGGCATATGCTGAATTGAGCTAATTTATGCTGATTCGGCTATGAGGTTAATCAATTAGGAATTGGCTATGTTATTTTAAATGAAGTGTTTCTCAATAAATACGATTAGGGAATTTTATTCAACTCCTTGAAGTTTTAAATTTTGATCTTTTCGACACAGTACTTTACTTTTATTTCCTTTTTAAGGGCACTTGTTAGCATGAACCATAAGATTAAGCACATTTTAAAATGATTGTGAATGTTATGGAGTAGTTAATACACTTTGGAATGAAGTTGTCTATGGTGTCTGACACGGCAAGATGCATGTTGCTATATTCAGTCACTTCTATATTCTTACATTATTGTTGGTGTTTACGTGTTAGTGTTGTGTCTGGTATCCATGTCTGTGTAAGTGCTTAACTAGTGGTGAGTGATCACTAGTGAGTGTAAGTTGTAAGAAATTTGGAGCTTTAAATAATTGCAGTGTGGTGGGGAGGAAAAGTACCCCCTCCATCTCAGATTTAATGTTATATTTGGGTTGTGCACGGTCTTTAAGGAAGTGATTAGTTGAGTTGATTTCAATGGTAAAAATAGTATCATTTACAAAAACACTCTTTTTAATTGTAGTTAGTGGAGTAGTTAATTGACAATTATTTTGAGAAACGAGAAAAAAATAATAAATGTTGCATTGGTATTCTAAAGTGACAAGTATTTTGAGATAGAGAAAAAGCTTAAATGTGACATATAATTTGAGACAGAGGGAGTACATTTTAATGAGGTTGGGTACATGTGATTATGTGAATGAATCTGGGTTCTGACTTGTGAGCACTGTTATTTTGTGCTTGATGATGAGCCTTAAACATAAGAAAACATGTATATTTTATTGATGAGTTTATATGGTCTTTTGTGGTGCAGGAATCAACAATAGGGGCGGCATTTTTTTCTCAGACATTGGCAGTAAACGATGCAACAGTGAAATTTGAGATTTGGGACACGGCAGGACAAGAGAGGTACCATAGCTTGGCTCCCATGTATTACAGAGGTGCTGCTGCAGCTATCATTGTCTACGATATCACTAGCACAGTATGATATCTTTGCCTTGTTATATTTCTGAATACCTGCTTAATTTGGCAATTGCCTTTTAAGAAAATAAACTTATCTATCTTTGCCGTGTGCATTGACTAACTGTTTTTGACTTGTAATTTAATGCTGCTGTTTTTTCTTGTTTATGTATTTTATCTACAATATTTAACACCGAACATGGAAAAAGGTTGCTGCCTGTTTGTCCTGGCTGATAGGATTCATAATCAGTGGTTATGGATAAGCATTTGCCTTTTTTTGCTGCATTTCTTAGATAAAATAAATGTATTTCTGAACTGATGTGATGTTGTCTTCAATGATTTTCCCTATTTTATTATTCTTATATCTTTATTGATTCAAAGTTAATATGTTGAAAATGTTCTGATTCTAGCTGGGTGGGATATGCATATGTGCGAAGTATACTTTAAAGTGGAGTATAAGGAAACACAATTCGGCCAGAAGTTTAATAAGTACAGAGTGTAGTATCCAGAATGATACCTATTATCAAATCATATCCAACTTTTAACATGCTATATATGCTCCTCATCAGGGAATGACATTACTTTATATTCCAGAACAATTCTCATAACTATTGTATGCACAGGGCCCGCATATTCTAATCCATGGTATCACTTCTTCTCAAAGCTAATGAATGTAAGAAGTTTATGTAGACAAGTTTGAGAATGAACAGCTCTCCTAAAACTTAAGGTGTTAGGCAAAGGCTCATAGATGGTTTTATTACATCTAATATGCCCCCTCAAGCAAGAGCCTTTTTGGCTTAAAGCATGGACAACGCGTAGGTCCAACCTCCCTGTCTTGTATTGAAATTATCTTTTTCTTAGAAGATGGGAAGAAGCAAGGATTGAACTCTTGACCACTTAGTTAAGGAAGCTGATACCATATTAATAAACAATATTCTAAAACCTTAAGCTTTTAGTTGCAGCCTCATGGTTGGTTTCATTTCTGACACAACTTATCCAAGGTCCTATGAAATTTGACAAGATATATATTTGTAGATTTGGAATTAGTATGCTGAACATCAAACTATAATTGGTGCAAAATTTTGAAAATTGAGTACTGTATAATGAATCAACATATTTTGAATTTCTATAAGGAAAACATCATATTTTCACTAAATGTGGAAGAGATCAAATATGCTAACGGGGTTCTTTCTTTTGTCTTGTGGTTGGGTTGGGCCTGGTACTCTTTTTTAACATTTTAATCATCTATTTTCTTAATAATTTTTAACAGGATTATTTCTATCTTCTATTTTTAGGATTCCTTTTCACGAGCTAAGAAGTGGGTCCAGGAGCTTCAAAAGCAAGGTATTAACTTAATTGGTGTCTGGAATTTTTAATTTTTTTTCTTCCAAAAAGGAATAGAATTGATAGATTGCAAAAGGAGATTAAGCTATGTACATAATCATTTGTGAACTTTTGGATGCTACCTACTTGTAAAGAATTTTTGCCACATTCATCAATGTCAATGCTCCTTATGTAATTTTTTATGTTTTATCGGTTGTAAATACTAATTAGTTAGGGAGATTCAAGATTCCATTTACAGAGAACCAAATATACATATTGAACTTTTGAGTGTAACAAGTTACATAAGATATTAAATCATTTGAATAAATATCTAGTTATTTTTTCTATGGTACATGTTAGTAGACCGAGTCAGTTATCAACGATCTACATTCTTGATCAACATACAAAAGGTGCTAATTCCTGTGTTGAAAAATTAAGACTCCAATTTGAGAGTTTGTGCTCATGTATTACATGAAACATGGACTACTTTTGATTTTCCTCTCTCTAGTAATACAGGGTTTGTGATAGCTGTACTAATTGCATAATTAGATTGTCAAATAATTCTCTAATTTTTCGTGTTGTTGCAGGCAATCCAAACATGGTCATGGCTTTTGCTGGCAACAAATGTGACTTGGAAGACAAAAGAAAAGTAACAGCCGAAGTAAGTGTTATTGTTCTCGAATATTGCTTTATGCCATGTTATCAGTTATCAAGAATTATAATCTTATAACAATATTTTTGTGTTGTGTGGGCAAAGTATAGAAAAAAGAACAATGACACATGTTATGCCTAAAAATGAATAACAGAACAACAGGGATTGATATGTCCACATTAAATTTTGGACAAGAAATTAGTCACCGGTATAATATAAAATACAATGTTTCCATTATCAGATTTCACAAATTGATATTGCTTTTGAAAATTGTTTGAAAGCGACATGAATTTTTGCACACAAGAATGTGGGGGTAGAATTCAAGGTTTTCAATCTTCATAAAACAACTATTATAAATAGTAATTCTGTCTGCACAGTGTAAATTGGACAAACTGGCTTAAATGGTTTATCTATAGCAATGCTTGCTGATTTCGTCCCGTAGGATAGTTGTACTACCATCTTGCTAATTTTCTACTATCATAAAACTTCAATTTTGACACAATAGAGGCTATAATATGTAATTTTCCGTTGCAGCGTGTTTGGATTCTTTTATGATTGGTAGCTTGTACATGTTTGGTAATTTCATAGTTTATAGAACCGATATACCATGATGAATAATCATATTTCTTGGAGCTACTGGTTTATCACTTTTGATTAATGCAGGAAGCACGTGTATACGCCGAGGAAAATGGTTTGTTTTTCATGGAGACCTCTGCCAAATCTGCAGCCAATGTTAATGATGTATTTTATGAAATAGGTGAGTCAATTCCTATTATATATACTTTAGGCTGCTGAATGCGGTTTTTATTTTATTATTTTTTGATTGAATCCCTTGGAGAAAAAAGTTAAGAGCAATATTAGCCCAAGGAGTGGGACCATAGAAACATAATTTGTTGGGTCCCCTAGAGAACTGCGAATTGGTTCGCGCATAACAATACGCAGTACTTTCCCGAATTGGTTCATACAAATTCGTACAGAATTCACAGACCATCACAAACCAAGAAAACTAAATTGAGTAGGGGCAAATTCATAGAGAATTTGCAAACTTCTAAGTTTGAACGAGCATAGAAATTGGTCAACTCAATTGGCAGGTCTTTAAACAACTATAATGACTGGGAAAGCTGACACCATTTATTGCTGTAAAGTGCAATGTATCTGCTCCCATAGGTGATGTGGTGCTCTTTTTATAGATATAATCCTCCTCTTGTTGTTTATAAACTCCTGATGTGGGACTATTTTAATGGGTTAACCAATTTGAACGCTTAAACTAGAGAGACTATAAGCTATATGCTGTCAAAACAATATTTTATTTGGGACTATTCTTATGGTATTGTTATTAATTGTTGAGTTTAATTACTTTTTCATTTTATAATTTTTAATGTGTTAAAAAAAATGTTAATCATATTAGTTATAATTCCTTTAAAAACAACATACATAAATATTGAAAAAGCCTTGTTCCACTTCCTACATGCTTAATTGACTTAACACTACCTAACAAATTTCAAATTTAGTCGTTTAACATTTCAAGTTAATTTTTATTTTTATTTAGGCAATTTAATTTTTATTGATGTTATTTTATATTTTTTAGTAAGTACTTTATTTTTTTTAACTATATTAGATAAATAATTGTTGACAGCGTTCCGATTAAAATATTAGAACGTACCACGATCCCAATAGTGTACCGATTATATATATCCCCCACATACCCAATATTTCAAGAGCTGCGAACCGGGTACCCTTACCACATACCGAAGAGAATTGCGAACCAAATGACTATGAGTGGGACAGCTATCTTGAAGAGAATTGAGAAACTATGTGTCTCCACTTCACAGCCCAAGACATTGCTATTAAATTCACGACTGAGTGAAGTTAAATTCCTAAAATCTTCTCTAATTGGTTATAGGCCATGGCGCAGTTGTCTGAACCTCCTCATAATTCATAAAATCTTCTCTAATTGGCTGTAGGCCTAAGCCATGATGGTGCATTTTTCTGAACCTTCTCATGACATACCTTGTTTGGGAAACTTGTCTTCCGTCCATTATATGTACCCTTTTTGGTCTCTTTAATGTTGCCAAATATTTTCCCTTGTGTCCTTATTACACTTCATTGCAAAATGCTTGGATTATTTTTCTTCTGTGCCTAGCAGGCTTCCACTTTATGTTTGTGGCGTATCAAATATTATTTATTCAGTTATTTTATTACTCTTTATATTCTGAATTTCTGTTAAAGCTCATGTTCTAGAAATGCAAATTGACCTACATTTTATGATCATACAATGCTTTTAAACAACATTTCTTTGTCCATAAACTGCTGAACTTTGATTACTTGCCTAACTTACAATTGCCTGTATAAACAGCCAAGAGATTACCAAGGGCTCAGCCAGCTCAAAACCCAGCAGGGATGGTTCTTGTTGATAGACCCGCCGAAGGATCTAAGGCTGCATCGTGCTGTTCATAAGTGTTTGTTTCATCTGTATTTACCCTCCTCCCCTTTTATTTCAAATTGTTTTCAGTGGTTTGTATGTACTGCACAGTGCTATATTATCACTGTTATATATGGAGCTCCAACAGTGTATTGATGCAATTTTCCACACAGAACTTGCTGTTGTTGGTTCAAAATATACCCTTTGGATGCTTATTTTGAGTCCCTTCATTTATTCAAGTATATGCGGTGAAAAAAAAAAGGTATGAATGTTAAGTTTCAGTCAACAAGATTAGTTTTTTATGAATGTCAAGTTTTAGTCAACAAGATTAGTGATTCTTTGTTTTCCCCCTTGTCAAACATTTTCTCCTTACTATTAAGTTGCCCTTGTTTACCATGATGGTTTTTGTTAAGTTGCTTGGTTCATAGCCTAATATAGCATTATGGAGTTAATTGTTAGTTAGAAATTAAGTAGAAGCAACTCTTGAGGTAAATTATCTGACCGGGAACATAATTTTAATTTTCTCATCTCATTATGAAAATACAAATATTGAATGTGAATGATAACAAAGCAAAACACTTGAATGGTTTTTGTAATTTTTTTTTGGATAAAGAATGGTTGTGTTTAATCTAGAAACATGCCCCCTAGTAGGTTATTATAAATCTCTTTAAGCAAAACTCATAGACACTATTGAGGGGACATCAAATTGATGATAAGAAAATGTAATGATTAAGGGCCTGAAGAAAGAATTTGGTGAAAAAAACCTTTAGATTGTGATGGCATATAATACTTATTTGATTGTATGTTATTTCTGTTATGCAGGTGCTGATGATACTATATATTCATCAAATCACTTATTGTATATACACATTTTTTCACAATATCTCAATAAAGAACAATGTATTTTCAGCTAATATCTTTTTTCTATACTTTAGTATAAATTCGTTATTATATTAGTTTCACCCATGTCATGTTACGTATACCTTTTTTTTAAAGTTGGATCCCCCAACCGGTGTAGCAGCTGTGGGGATCCAAACCCCACATTTTACAAGTCTCAGACATATATGAGAAGACATATATGAGAGTGATAGATTGTTCGACTTTATCTATCTTTACTAATTTTAAGGGTACAAATTGACTTAAATACTTACCACTCAATAATAACAATCTAAACATACTAGAGCACAAAAAAGATCTTATATTATATACTTAAATATTCAAATTTAGTGAGATAATACAAAAAGCAAAAGATATCTTGGGATTGGAAACAATATATATCCAAAGAATTATAAAATAAAAATCTTACTAGAAATTAAGGCCAACGTATAAGTACTTCACGAATATGAAGATATGATTTTGTTCTCACGAAATTTCAGGCCACTATTCAAGAAAAGGCTAACTATATGAAGAAAATCGGTTTTAAATCTCCAATTAAGATATGCACAATTTCTTAAAGTTTAATTTCAAAGAAGGGTTTCATTAACATACCCTCGTAATTGTACTTATAGATCACATTTTCGTACAAAAACACTCTTTATTATTACGAGATTTTTTTTTAGACAACATACTATGTTTTAAATTCAAATTTGAGATTATACAGTTAAGTGTGAATTTCTTTATCATTTCATTTACAAAGAGAGAGAGAGAGAATTTTATTAAGATGTGCACTTAAGTTAAAACCCCAAATTATATATATATATATATACCTCTTCATCTCTTTCTTTTCCTCTCCAAAATTCCAAAAAACTTCATGCATTTCTCTACAAATTTTTTCAAGAGCTTACCTTCTTATAGGTCAAACACAAACCCATCAACATAGCTTTTTCGAAAAATATTTTTTTAAATTTTCAGTGTATTGAAAATTGGTTCAAAGAAAGTGATTTTCATTATTAAGAATTTTGAAACTCATCATAATGCAATCTAAAATATGTTTTAACCTAAATTTTCAATATTTGTCTCATTAGCTACAAAATAAATTTGTGACCTAAATTGTTTTCTTCGATGAATTCACACAATTTTTTTTTCTGCTTTGATGGGAGAAAAAGTTAAGCAACTATGGAAACAATAAAAAAAATTACATTAACTAAGAATCAATTAAATATTGGATATATAAAAGAGGTGATCCATATACCTAATGCCTTAAGATTTTAGGTGGATATGTAGTGTCAAATTTTCTAGTAGTCTTGGAGCATTAGGCCTGTTGTTGCTTCCGTACCCCCAAATTCTTGCATCGAAAGTATTCCTGACGGTGTAATCAGAAATTGAGTCTCATTAGTAATAACGGCGGTGTAAATATATATAAGTATATAGCATGTGAAAGGCTCACACTTGAGGGGGAGATGTGGTTCAAGTGTGAGTGGTTAGAAGTGACCCAAATACCTAATATCTTAAGGTTTTGGATCAATTGTTGCTTCTGCACCTATGGACTCCCCAATACTACCCAAGATGTTACTATGGTTCTTGCATACCAACAAAGTTGTAGACAAAAGTGGTTGGAGAAGATGAAAAGTTGAGGCTAAGAAGAATTAGTTCATAATTGTTCCTTTCATTCTCACATAAAAAAAGTATTCTCACTACATATGTTTTTTTTACATGAGAATAAATTTCATTTAAGTGCTGAGAATAGTAAAATCAAATTGATAATAGGTTAGGACATTCTCCATTCATATTTTGAGATCAACAAAAAAGTACAAAAAACATGCAACAATACACATAAGTATTTCAGAAACCAATGACAAAATTATCTAATCAAAAACTTAATCTTATCAACTAAACTAATTTCTTCTGTATATGATCAACAATCAAAAGTACTGCATGACCCACAATCTTTAATATCATTCATTATCAAAATAATATTTGTTGTTGTTTACTCATGTCGACTATTTAGAAGAAAGATGTAATATTTTTAAATTTTTATATTTAGTTATTTTTTAAGAGAAGGGGGGACAAAGTCAATCATACCCATAATCCCTCTTCTTCCCTCTCTCCTCCTCCATTGAATCAATCACACCCTTAATTAATTTACCTTTATTAGTATTATTGTTTAACTATAACATTAAATATATGTTTGGTTATTTATTTCCAAACCTCAAACGTGCACATGGATCTAAAGTGATTTCATTCTTTTGGAAAGGAATTTGGATAATTTTAAAGAAATCAATTTTACCATCTAAAATTAATTATTGTAGAAGTATGAAAGTGAAGCTTCTAAGGTGAGACCAATCGATTTTAACTCTGACGTGTTGTTGGTGGAGAATACATAATTCAAGTATGTTCTTAATTTTTTTAAGAAATTAATTTTGATACACCATTTATTTATAAAAAAACACAATGTTGAATTTCAATCACTTATATATAGATACATTTTTAAAAATTAGTGGAGATTTATTGACTCCTTTAAAATTATTCTGCATAATAACTAATTATAAAAATGAATTTTATTAATTTAAGCATTAAATTAAAAAATTTTATCAATTAGATTAATTCCAAAATTTTTATAAAATTTTAAAATAATTTAATATTTTGTTAAATAATTTTAAATAAATTTTTTTTAAAAAAACCATAAATAAATTAATAGTTAAATTATATAACTATAAATTTTAAATTTACACAAAATTTTATATATTTAATTATTAATATAATATGTGAAAATCATTCCTTGTATATAATAAATTATGCGGGACAATTGAATCTAATAGAAAAATGTTACAATTATTGTATATATAAATTAAAATTCTATTGACACCTGTCTTTTTTTGTCAATTGCCACCTGTCTTTTTTTTCAATTGCCACCTGTCCATTTCTTTTCTTTGTAAGGCCATTTACAGTATTATTTTATTTGTTGGTATGTTCGTCCCATGTGCCTTGGGTCCAATTTTATGAACCATTAAATTCGTATGTCCCCATAAAAAATACATCAAATATACTGATCCCATGATACATGAGGAAAAAAGGCACCTAATCGACAACCTCATGAATATTGTGGGCAATATGATAGTATGAAATTATTGGTTGCAAAGTTAGTTGAACTCTTTATGTTTAAAAGTAAAACTCACACATAATAATATTAAGAAAAATGAATATTTCTTATTCGAATTTATAGTCAAATATATTAAATGTTTATGTACTTATCATGTTCTTGTTCTTGTATGACTAATCTTATCATAAACTTACTGAGTTAATAAAACAAAATCACTTAGTTTTGATTTAATAAGATCCACAAATCATTGATCTATTGGGGATGATTTAGTGTGTTTTATAGTCTAAAAATTGGTTCAGTCTAAATTTGACGAACATAATTAATTTTAATATATTTCACGAGTGCAATGCTATAGTTTACAAAAGGATTCTAACACGAAATGCACGATTGATTTTATACGTGGTTTCACTTCCTTTTAAAAAAAAAAAAAAACCAATTAAAATAATTTTTAAAATATGAAACTTTTTTTTTTTTAAAGGAAAACGTGATCATATGATTTTGACGAAATAATTCCACAGACGGTACACATTGACAAATCACTAGATCACAATGAATTTTCATCTACGGTCTGAAATGTTACACATCACATTTTCTATAAAAGAAAAATACTTTTATTTTCTTTGTTTACATGATAGTCCTATTTTCCTTTAAATAGAAGAGAATTGTGATCCGAGATTATGATTCTCTACAATCTAAAGAAAACAAGAGCATCATCTTTAATGAATCAGAATAAATGTTCATCTATGTTATATTTTCTTTTAGACTAAATAGCACTCGTGGTCCATTAACTTAATTTTAGATAACGTTTTATTTTTTTATCTTTTTTTTTTCTTTTCGATTTGTTCCTTTATTTTAATTTTAAGTGACAATTTAATATTTTATGTTTTAAAATGTTAACAATATTATCCTTTTTTTTTACAAAAATTCATCAAAATTTTCAACCAAAACTCATAAAATTAATTATATTCTTTAATATAATACAAATTTCATCAAATTCGTAACTCAAATATTCAAATAAACTCATATTTTTATTCTTTATTTGATTTTTAAAATTCCATCTCTAACAACATCAAATAAAAAATGAAAATATGAGTTTATTTGAAGATTTGAGTTACGAATTTGATAAAATTTGTATTATATTAGAGAATATAATTAATTTTATGGGTTTTGGTTGAAAATTTTGATAAACTTTTTAATTTATTGTAAAAAAAAGAATAATATTGTTGATATTTTAAAACTTAAAGAATTAAATTGTCACTTAAAATTAAAATAAAAGACCAAATCAAAAAAAAAAAACTTAAACGTTAACTGAAATTAAGTTAAGGAACGTGCTATTTAATCTTTCTTCTAAATAGGAAAGTGATCCTCTTCACCAATTCTATAAATTTATAAAAAATTCACCAACTCTATAACAACCAACCAGCAGAGAAATAATGTATAGGATCCCACCACTTGATAAGTCAATGTCATAATTAATGCTCGATAAATATTTGCCTAATATTTTAAAAATATATATTATTTTATGTTATCTTTATTTATTTACATGAGTGCGCATAAACACTATTTATTTATTTATGTTTGTCAACAAACAACTAATTCTCTTAATACTCACATTGTGAAGATACAAGTCATCTTGTAAAAAAAAAAAACTATATTATATCATGAAATGAAATTGCATATTCTCAAAAGTTGAAGGATCTTTACTAATAACTACTAGTATTTATTTGTTATGTAAAAAAAATACTAGTAGTATTTGTGATCTCACACAATTGAGACCAAGATCCCACTGAAAGTTGTCTGTTTTCTTTCTGAAAGAAAGTGAAAATGAACATGGACTTTAACTCACGAATTATGAGTAGGACCACTTTGTTGTTTTCGTGTTTTTCATGGTGGGGAACAATTTCACAATACGCATGGCGATGCGTCTTGACTTTTTCCTAATCTATGACAGCATCACTGATGAAGGTTTAAGTGTTTGATAAATAGACATTACTCATTTTATAGTTTTCCTAATCTATAATTTTATTAGCTCTCACATAGTATTATGATTATTAATTTAAGTTATTTGATAAAATAGAAATAGAGAAAAAATTGAATAATATTAATAATAGAGAGAATTAATTACACTAAATGTTGCAAAAAGTTATATAATTAATTAAATAATTAATTCGTGTAAAATAACTAACTAATAAAGATATCTAACATCCCTCAAACTAGAATGTTTTTATTCAAGATCTTGGCTTGCATTTTTTAAATGGCAATTTCACAAAAAAGAAATAATTTTGTCACTAAATGTAACTGGTGTTCTTGAAAATTTTTCAAGAAATATTTTGATAGCGTATATTCTTGAGTTTAATGATGAGAAAAATTTGAATGATGCACTTGATTCTATCTTTTTTGTACATGGCAAAAGTTGTTGGTGTTGAAACAAGGTTGATATCAAAATATTGGATCGGAGAAGTAGAGGTGTACATTGGTGTAGGTCGATTCGCCAACCCGATCACTCAACTCAACCCGATTATTACCCGTGATATGATCACTTTCGGATTCGACTCGACTCAATCCGGTGAAACCCATTTATAATTTTATTTTTAAATTTTGTTTTGGCAACCCAATAAAATTACAGTAATCTTCTTCAGTTTTTCAACAACCGTCATCCACCTTCTTCTTCTTCTTATGTTCCGTCCACCTTTTTTTTTTTCTGTCCAGACTTCTTGAAGTCGTGCCACTGTCCATCTTCTTCTTTTGTTCTACTAATCGCGTTGCCGCCACTTTCTTCTTTGTTCTTCTTTTGTTCCACATGCGCTCATAACTGATATTTCTTTAAATATTATATTTTGTTATAGTTTTGCATAATGAATGTGTGAACTGAAAGCTTATGTTTATGATGAATTTAGTTTAAATTTTTTTACATTTGTTAAATACAAATTTTTTGAGTTAAATACTATTTATAAGCAAAAAATGATGATACTTACGCAAAAGCTTATGTTTATGATGAATTTAGTTTAAATTTTTTATATTTAAATTTATTAAACACTTTTTTTAGTATTGTATTTGAAAATAGTAAGTACTCTAAAAATAAACAAATAAAGCACTACTATTAAAAAAATTATGGTAGCTTAGTAACTTTCAAATTGATTTTATTTTAACTTTCAAATTGATTTTTCTTTATTTTTGTTTATTCTTTTAATTGTTTGGTGTGCTAATGAGATTGTATATTGTATTTAAAATTTTAGAGTTGTCTGAATTAGTTTCAATTGATGTTGGGGTGACTGCTGCTGAACTTAACAAAATCACTACTACATCTTAAGGTACTTGTTATTGCTTTGTTTCATGCATATTTTACTTGTTTATTATTTCTCCTTCTTTATCTTTTCACTTTTATTATTGATATTTGTTTTTGCAGATTCCCAATTGTTCTCTTCCATAATTTGATAAACTTGTTAAGTGTTTGAACTTGAAGTTAACATTGTTTAGAATTGATAAATTTTCATATTTTATTGATTTACTGTTGTTGAATTTATTTATGTATTTGAAGATTGTTGGATTTATTTTTTTGTGTGAGAGGTTGTTGGCTTTTTTAAAGAATTGAATGATGTGATTAAAATTTTATAATTTTTGAGACATTCAAGTATTAAATATATTTTCATTAAATATATTTTTTCATAAAATAAAAAATAGATTATTTTTTATGTATAACCCATCAACCAAACCCAACTCGTTCTTGATCGGGTCGGTTTGGTTCAGGTTAAATAAAAAAATACGGGTTTAGAATTTAACTCAACCCAAAGATAATCGATCAGGTCGAGTATCGGATTTTGTCAAAATCGGCCCAATGTTACCCACGTACACCCCTACGGAGAAGTATTGGATTTTGATAAAGTTTTGTCGGCAAACACATGTTTGCCCTTAATGTCCATTGTTTGATTTTTTTTTTATCATCATAATAATGAAATAATCCTAACTTGGAATTTGAGACAGAAAGAGAAGAAAATGAAGAAAGAAGTAAAGTAACAATGAACCAACTGTTTAAGAATCAAAAAAGAAAAAAATATTAGATCAATTACCTTTCTATGAAAATAGAATAACCAAAATAGTGGAATAATTAGTTATTTGATATCAAAATAGAATAAGCAAAATATTAATATTAAGCATGAAATAAAATAAAATTTTATTGATAGAATGAAAAAAATTGTTAATCACGGTAGATATAAAATGTTATTTATATAGATCATAAAGTGATTATTACGACAAAATTATAACTAATCTAACTGACTTGAAACTGATCTAATTAATTTATGAATAACATAAACTAACTATAACATTGTTAATAAATATTCAATATTTTCAATTAAACAACTCAAAAATATTAATCGAATCATACCTATAACTCCATCTCTCATAATTCAATAACTTTCATTCATTTTAATATTAAAAACGGTAAGTTACGCGGAGAGTGTTCTCCCTAACCCTTATAGTTACTATGTTATGTTTCTCTCCAATTGAGGTACCTATTTGATACCAATACATATTGGATTAAGCAGCCCCCATTGGAGGGTGTTACTATATATTACGTTCCGTCTCATGATAATTAACGGTTATATTTCTAAAATATATTTGTCAAAAAAGACGGACACTTTGACTTTTAATACAATTTTAATTGATTTTTTTTAATTATATTATTTAATTAATATTATATACACTAATCTATTTCTTTTATTTATTAATTTTTTTAATTTATATAAAATAATCAAATACGATAGTTATTTTGAGACATAAAAAATATAATGGAAAAAAATTCTACTTAAGGAAGTTTTTAAGTAATACTTTCATATACATCTAAATTTTTTTCCCAATATAACTTTTTAATTTTTCAATTTCAATACAAATAAATAAAAATTAAAATATAATAATTCATTTAATTATAAAATTTTATATGATATTTTATCATAACGAAATCACCAAGTTGATATAGTCAAATAAAATCTAGTATTTTAAAATAATTTAATAATTAATACA
>JBBPBO010000004.1:2654464-3122577 GCA_037974295.1 Cicer cuneatum | reverse complement strand
GGGGGGTATGTGGTGATGACTCACCAATTTGCCAAAAATGAAGATAACGATCACAACCCACTCATTGGTCGAGCTTAAATTTATTCGTCCTTCTTCTTTGGTTGCGTTTTTGTTTTTTCTTTGTGTTTGTTCTTGCAACTTATGATACTTTTAATTAAGAAATATTCCAATTGAGAAGTGTTTCGGTATAAGCTTTCTGTTTCAATATTTATGAACATCTATAATAGATATTGAGACAACCAAAGTATGAATTTCGTATCGAATAAGTTATGTGGACAATTCGGGTAAATATATTTTTGGTTTTTTTTAGTAGCTAAAATCATTGAAATGAATAATATATAGACCATTCAACTATTTTCGCCCCTAAGATATTATTTTCTGAGATATATATAGAGAGAGCAACTCTAATATAAATATTTCACTATTATGAAAAATGTGAACAATAAAATCAACCATTGGATAATTACATTATAACATTTAGAATGTATATGATTTAAAGGCTCAAATAGGACAATTATTTATAAAAAATATGCACATAGTGTTAGATTTAGTGTATGATGTTCATATGAAATAAAAACATAGAAGGAACTAAGTGCTGGGAAGTATTTCATTAGTTAAAAAGAAGGGTACAAATCAATTGAAGAAAGAAGTGTAAAACAAAGTGTATCGACAATTTAGACAAAAACAAAGTCTTATTACAAGAAAAGGATATATAATATGTACAAAAGTCGTTCTCAAACTTTCACATAAAGGTAAAATATGAGATTCTTCGATTCTATGGAAGTGATACACATGCCCCTTTCTAGTCTAAGAAGAAACAATTACTTGGATCAACGCCAAAAGTGAATTTGATTCATAGAAGTTTATTGTGAAAATATAATTATATATGTGAGCAAATATCGAACCATATAAAACATATCACTTACTAAAAGCAAAACTTGCAGGGAGATGGAGAGTAATTAATTAAGTTTTCAAAGTCTTTTTAAAAAGTCTTTATTAAATTCTTTAATATTAGGTTTTCTATTGAGATAATTTTTTAAGATCTCAGTTTATTATTTTTTGTGGGTTTAGGTGAGGGGTTTATGAACATAATATATTAATTGATTTTTTTTTTTGAAAAATTTTTAAAATTTATTTTTCTCGAAAAAATTCAAATTTTTTTATTTAAATTTCTTAGAAAAAAGATCAATTTTTTTTTCTTCAAAAAAATTCTTGAATTTTTTTTAAATCATTTTATTCTCATAAAAATTCGAAACTTTTTTTCTGTAAAAAATTTGAGCAAAACAATTTCGAAAAACAAATCAAAAAATTTTTTAAATAATTTTTTACTGGAAAAAGTTGAAAATTTAAAAAAAAAAATCGAAAAGATAAATTTAGAAAAGTAGGTCTATAGATCCCACTTAACCACCTAATTTTTAGGTGTTTTTCGAGTTTTTTTTATTAAAGTTTTTTTAACTATAGATTTTTTTAACCCTTCCTAGGAATAATAATTAATAGACTTATAAAATCGCCACATATACTTAGGTAATTAAAAATGTTTGATGCACGCAAAAAGATCTTTAAAATTATGCAAGAGATTTGAAGACTTTGACTAAAGATTTTGATGTTAATATATATATCAGCATAATTTGGTTGTAAGCATAGGGTAAAAATAATCTACCTAGGTTCTCTTTTCTTTATCATCGTCTAGAGAGATTTGATATAAAATCACATTTTAATTTATTTTATTTAAATAAATGATTTTTAATAAATATTTAGTTTTTTTTTATATTTTATTTTTAATTTTGTTGTATGAGTGTAGCATTGATTTGTTCATTATCGTAGTGTGGTGTTTTTGTTTTTCTATTTTAGTGCAGCGTCTATAAAGACAAAACACTCGTTTTGTTGGCACCATATTTTGAGTAAGGATGTTGTGAAGGCCATCGTCAAATTTAGCATCATTTGAATCTTACATATGAGATATAACATGTCAACACATAGTTGAATTTGTTGTGTCGGAGACCACCTAACTATATAGTCGATATGAGCGAACATCGACAATTTTTTTTTTCTATAGATGGATGAGATTAAAAAACATGGATCTTGCAGTATTTTTGATAAGTGACCATATGTGAAAGAAATTAATTTAGATATTAGGATTAAAATTTTGATTTAATTTTTCTTATTGATTTATGAAATATATTTATGTGTATCCCTAACATATTTTTTGTCTTGTTATTCTTAATTATTATATTTAATCTCAAAATATGGACAGTAAATATCTCAACTCATAGTCAATTTAATTATACTATTATCAAAACATAATTAATTTATTTTTAAAAAAAATAGTGTCGTATGCACCGACCTAAAAGTACTTTTATCTATATTTTTTAAATCTACTGGCCACCTCAACATTTATTTTAAATTTCAAGTTTATCCTCCATTTTATTTATAAAAAATATTCGATAAAAGAAATACATTTCAAATATTTTAAAAATAAAAATGTTCAATAAAAACATGTGGAGTAGCTACTCGCCAACGCTAACATTAATTTTTTAACAAATTAACTATAAATTCTTCTGAATTTTACAACATTTTAAAAATTGGATATTCCAAATTTTTGTTGTTTTAAAAATTCCAAAACATAAATTTTTTTATACAATTTTATTTTTATAAAAATTCAAAAATTAGAATATTTCATTTTGGAATATTTCAAAAAATAAAATATTTAAAATCTAAAATGTATTTCGAATTTTTAAAATAAATGAAAATTCCAAAAAAAAAACATATTCTAGAAATTTAAAACTAAAAATATCTGTAATTCTAGAAAATATAATTAATTTGATCAATAAAAAACACATGTTGTTGGACAGCCTCGAGATTTGCGTGGACTAATCCATGTTAAACTTACCATTTCAATAAAAAAATGTTTCCAATTTTTCAGTTTTTCAAAAATTTTGTATTTGGAAATTATGAAAATTTTATTTTTGTTTTAAATATTTTTAATAAAATAATAAAAAGGTTATTCTGTAATTTTAATAGATTTGTAGGGATGAAAATATTAAGTGTTGATGTGTGAAGTAGATTTCTCTCAATATTTTAATGTATGTATTATTGTTTAAAATAGTAAAAAGTTTTTTCTGTTGCATAATGTGTTTGGATGTGCAAAAGAAACAAGGAAAGTAAAAAATAGAAACAGGAAGAAATAGAAGAGAACCAATACTTAATTATAGTTTTGATTTTTGTCCCATGATAATTATTTATTTATTTTGACTCAATAATAATTTTTACTTAAACTGTATATTTTTTACTTTAATATTTTGGATATCACAGTAAATTTGAGATATGATATAGTTTTAAATGTTTAAAAGTTAAATTAAGAAGAAAAAAAAATAGATTTTAAAAGATATTTTTTCTATGGGTAGAAATCGAATTTATAACTTCAAAGTTTACGACATTCTTATACATTAAGCACCAACAACTACTTGTACTAGACCTCAGATTTTTAAATAGTGATTGAAGTAAAAGAGCAGTTAAATTAATTTAATCAATTCAGTTTGTGGGAAAAGAAATTTAATAGATTAAGAAAATCGCAGGGTTTTAAATGAATAGGTCTAAAGGGCTTAGGAATTAATTTATGACTAAAGAAACATTTCAGTCATAAAAAAAAAAGGTAATTTTTAGTCTATGAAAAAATTTAACCATGCAATTTAGTTCATTTGTTCTTTATATTTTGTTTGATTGATAAAGAAAAGATAGGAGAACGAAAAAAGTGAAAAGAAGAGAAAAAATAAATAAAAGAAATTAAATATTTAATAGTTTGCAAATATTTATTTCAAATGGAATATATATATTTATAAAATGACATAAATATTTTAAAAAAAATTTAAAAAGAATAAAAATAAATATTTCATTACAATCAATAAAAAAATATAAAAATAAAGATAATAAATATATAAAATAAATTTTGTAACAATCAAAGAAAATATTTAAATTTAATGGGCTGTAAATATTTATTTTTATTCTCTTTATATTTTCTAATTTTTCATTAATGACATTTATGCTATTTAATAAATACATATATTTATTTTTATCTTTTCTTAGAGTTTAATTTATATATGCTCTGATAATATAAAATTATTTCACATTGTCTTCCAATAAAAATTGGTGTTTTTGACCCTTATTACCATTTTTTTCATTGAATCGAGAATATTATTATTTGTAGTTTATTTTAAATTTTAATTCTAGTGAAATATATCAAGGACCTGTTAGTTAAACATTATTAAAAAATTGATTTTGATGGTCAGTAATTTAGAGATTTATTTCTAGAGACTTTTAAAAAAAATTAAATCAATTTTGTTTTTCTTAATGTAATAAAAATATCTCCCTTTTAAAATAATTAGTTACAAAAAATAATTTTTAAGAGAAGTTACTCGTTTTTAATTTAAAGTATTTTTTTGGTTTCATATTATTATATTTTTTAAAATTTATAACAAACAAATGAAATCTTTAAATGTGATTATTTAAAAAATGATATCTTTTTCATAAATAAATTATAATAAAAAGACTCTAAGTTGATGCGTTAAAATCAATTATTTCTATTGGATGAAAATTATCACCGCATATAAATTAAATTTTTCATTTACACTAAACTACTAAAATAATCATCTTATTTTTTATTTTTTATGTTTTTCTCTTCTTTCACTTTCTTTTATTTTTTATTTATTTTTTATAATCGATCAAATAAAGTATAAAAAACATAGTGACTAAATTATTCTAATTATTTTAAACTAAATAATACTTTATTTTTTAAGAGAATAAATTGAATCGAGTTTTTTGAGATATTAAAATGAATCTTCACTTTTAAATTATTCATGGACTAAATACCGCAATAACACTAACATCGACACAAATAAACAACATCAGTCTCAACGACTCAAGTAAACTGAAAAGATAAGCACTCAGGGGCTTTAAATAAAAAAAAAATGTGGGGCAGGGTAACAAAAAATTAATTTGGGGTTCATGGTTTTGAGAGATTGATAATTCATACCCAAAATTTTTTATCTTCTATTATTTACCAAAAGTTAAATAATTAAAAAAAAATAATATATTGAATTAATATATTCAACGTTTAACATTTTTTTCCAAGAGAGATCCACGAGTCAAAAAATAAAAATTATAAAGTAAATATTTTAAAATTTTTATGATCTAATTTAAAAAGAAATTGAAAGGACTTCATCGGAATTTCAGTCAAATCGAAAGGAGCACAAGTGTAATTCTAACTAAATATTTTTTATAACCCTAAACTTTAATAATCATAGTACTTGCGACATGCATACTAATTATGTGTATAGAAAAAAAGTTTAATAATATATTTAGTTTTTTTTTTTAATAAAAAAAGTGATACTTATTCATTCAAATTAGTTGAATACATCAATACAACAACATAAACTTAACTTTGTTAAAATAAAAAAAAATGATTTGTAAACATATTAACAATACTCAAGTTAATAACATTAAACGGTATTATAACACAAAGTTACAACATCTTTATAAATATGACAAATTGAAATGTACATGATACTTATGGAATCTTCAATGTTTACTACGTTAAAGTTATTTATTGAAATGTATAATAGATAAAAATTACTTTTTTAATTTGAATCAACAATTACAAGAATAGGAAAAAAAAATCAAAAGTATTGTATAAAAAAACGAACAAAACACCCCACTTAAATGACAAAATCATAAAAAAAATACAAAATAAAAATTAAACCTATATGAAAAATTACTTATTTAAATAAATTTAAAAAAAAAAAACTTTAAAAAGTAACTTCAAAGCTAAAAATGACGTGAAACCAACTCCTCCACAAAAGAAGGGGAAACCAAAGTTTTTTAACACTGACTGCGGCCATAATGCCTTTGTACCGCAATATTTGTTTCTTATTTGTCTTTTACTTTTTCTTTTTTTATTTCATGTTAGTTCTTAATAAAAAATAAACTAATATAATTTTGTAAAAACATAAACTCATTTATCTGTCTTTTTCGGCACTACAAGTGACTACCAAAGCTTGATTATTAATAATCAGAAGAACAGCGTATATAATATATAAATTTCCACCTAATTCAAACTTCACACTTTTCGTATTTTAATTGTGATTATAATTTCAAATATTTCAGTCTTTGGTCTAGTCTTGTTGAATATCAATCCGTTTCACAGTTCAACTAACGATAAATTAAATTCTTAAAGTACATACCATAAAATTTCCAGGAAATTGTCATTGACATGACATCGCAAATACTGAGCAACAAGTGCACCTTTGAATAATTATCAATTCTAAAACTTGTGCTCTAATCTCGTTGAATTTCCCACAACGACTACTCGTGATTCAAGGCATAAACTCCAAACAAATGGAAGTGATACTCAATAGTCAATAGTCCTTTTTAAAATGGGACATCACTATGGAGTATATAAAATACTGCTCCGAAATTAAATATAAATAATAATATTAATTAAAAAGTTGGTATATTTATTTTTAATTTAAGATTTCATGCATACTTTTTATATTATTTTTGTGTGAACTTATATTTCATTTCAGAATGAGTGTTGTGAGGCACCCTGTATCCAATCCTAGTGCATATGGGTTCATCAATTAAAGAGTCCAATTTTATTTTTATAATATAATAAAAAGGGGTTCTTTTTATTTTTTGTTGAAATATATTTTTAACATCTATAAAATTACGACCTTTTAATTTTAATCTTTAAATAATTTTATTTACTTTTAATTTTTATTTTTATTTTATAGAGACTTTTTTTAACTTATTAGAATGTCTCATCTTTTTCTTATAAAGTAACGATAATGTCTATACGTTTTAATTTTTTTTTTTCATTTTAATAATTGAATTATTTATTATTTAATAAATTAAAAATAATTAAAATATTTTAAAAAATAAAATACTATTAATAAAATAAAATGAAATACATTAAATTGAAAAAATAAATGTTGTTGAATAGATGTGCCAAAACAAATTTAATTCTATTTTGTTAACAAGTTGTGATTTGATTTCAACCAATCAAATTATTCTATTAAAAATTCAATCTTGTTAGTTGAATATAATTAATCAAGGACTGCGGATGGTGTGGTGTAGTACGAATCCTTGTGATTTGATTTCAATCAATCAAATTATTCTTTTAAAAATTTAATTTTGTTCGTTGAATATAATTAATAACGGTTGTGGATGGTGCAATACAAATATACCTTGTATAAATAAAAAATTAAATCACACTATCTCACCGTACCTTCTATCTCACCATAGGAGGAATGTTAACAAAATAGAAGTAAGTTGTTAAAATAGTATAACACGTTATTTGTTTTGGCATATATATTCAACCGCAATTTTTTTCTTTGTTATTTTAATTATTTTTAATTTATTAAATAATAAATAATTCAATTGTTAGAATGAGAAGAAAAAAAAATTAAAATGTGTAGATGGTCGCATATCCGAGATGCGACCTCTTAATGCCAAAAAAAAAATTCTTCACCTAGTCGTAGATCCGAGATGCGGCGGTTAAAAAGTAGGGTATTTTGATATTTTTTTCATTGTAGGACACTATGATTACTTTATAAAAAAAGTGAGATATTCTAATAAATTAACCACCTTTTTAGAATTAGAATTTTTTACAAAATTTTTCAATATCAATTATTAATATTTAATATCAATTTTATTGTTTTCTTATTTAACTTATATTTATAATTTGATTATATTTATAAATATATATTTTAAATAATATACTTCAAAAGTAACTAAATAAAATATTATTTTTTTATTATATCTTATTATTTTCTAACTCAATTCTTATTTATTCAATTGTTTTTAAGATTCATCTGACGGTCAGATAATATGATCCTATAATGATCTATCCGTTGTCAGCCGTTTGTAATCTCAATTATCTAGAAGGTGGACAGTTCTTTTACTTTTCCATGGAAAATAATATATTATGTTGAGTAGTCAGTCTATCTCTTCGCAGCTCTTTTGGCTTCTTTGTTTCGTCTTCTTTTCTGTTTTTATTCTTTCCTTTTCCTCACTGTCCAATTTCCACACCAACCATTCACATTTTATATTATTTTTTCAAACAATTAAAATGCAAATGCATCACATATCATTTTACCAATACTATGTTTGTATTTTGTACTACTAAATTTCATGAATTTTTTTTATTAATTAGTTTGCGGCACCGATTCTTAATAATGCTTGAGTTTTGAAAATGATGTAATTTCAAAAAAAAAAATATAATGAACTTTATTTGCTGCAGAAATTTTGAATTTAGAAATATATATGTGATGAGAGTCAGATAGTTAAATATCTCATAAAATTTATTTCAATTGCAATGGTAATATTAAGACAAGACACCCTTTTAAGCAAAATTCATTAAAGATGCTAATGAAAACCTAAATAAAATTTATCCATTAACTTGTATTCAAGGTGTTTGATATCTCTTATTTATATTCAAAGTGGCGGTATTAACTAAAATATTAGAGGAGTTATAAGTATTAACTAAAATATTATAATTAAAATTTATAAAAATTATATAGTTTTTTTTAGAGTTTCACACAATTCATACATAGTCGATAAGTTATAAAAGTTAGAGTTTCGATTCACATAAGTTTTACAATTTTCACAATTCACACAAATTTTTAGAATTTCACACAATTCAATCACATAAAATATATCAGTTTTACCATTTTCATCTTTGCCGGAAACTTTCTTCTTGGAAAATGAATTCATTTTCTTATGTTTAAACAATTAATTATACAACGCATTCAGACAAACAATTCACAATTTTCAAGGTGACAAACATTCACAAAGTAAAACAATTCACAATCCCAATCACACTAATTAGGAAAACATTAAACAATTAACAATCACAAAGCTAAAATTCACACGCTACAGTTCACAATCCCAATTCACACACTAAAGTTCACAATTCCGAATTCCATACTAAAACCATTCACAAATACAATTCACACACTACTACTTCACAATCTTAAACTAAAACAATTCACAATTAATAAATAGTAGAAGAAGAAAAGAGTAAGAACCTGAAAAATATAAGAATAAACTTGAGATAGTATGAGGACCAATACCAAGTGGCGACACTAGTGGAGATGAGACGGAGAAGTGGAGAGAGACGAGCATCGATGGCGCTAGTCAGAGGAGAGAGACTACATAAATGGAGATGTGAGAAGAGAATATAAGAGAGGGAGAGTTAAGAGAAGATGGGGATAGCAATTTGAACAGAAAATTGAGAGAAAAGAGCAGATGTCAAATGAAAATGAATTTCTCTAAACCTAAACATTTGCACATTTTAGTAACTTATCACTATTATTTGCTTTTTGACTGCATTTTATGTATTTGTTTTACTTTTACGTTCAAAGATTTATGCAAAAGAGCGATCTCTAACAGCAGAAATTGAAGTTGAAACACGATAAAAATATATTATATGGTTCTCACAGAAATTGAAGTTGAAACACGATAAAGATATATTATATAGTTTTCTTATGACATACAATCTATAAGGTTCTCTTTTGAGTAATATTATGTGTTTGGAGATTGATTGAGATGACGATTCACTCTGCAATTAAAATAGAATTTGCGGATTAAAATAAATATGATTTTTATTGGCTTTTTAACTTATTTTCGTCATAATTTTGTCCTCTTCTTAAAGCGACTGTATAGATTGTTTCTTTAGACAATTATAGTTTATTATATTTTTTGGGATAAAATTATAGTTTTGTTCTTCTAACTCTGAAGTACTTGGTGAGGAGACTTGATACTATGCCACCATCCCGGTTGACAGACAATTAAAATTAGCTTTGTCCTCATAGATCTCTTCAACTCAACTCGAGACACATATACACGACAATCGAGGTAAACGTGTGTTGCATGGTAGCTCCCGACATTTGGAATGCTACCTCCAAGTCACCAAGAAATTTCCCACCCGAATACCTCCAATGTCTAACAATCTTGCCCTCAGACTCAATAGCAAACCGCCACGATCAGACTTATCAGTTGTACTTCCCCATAATCACTAGCCTTGTCAGGCCCTACCTATATGATGACAAAATAATCCCCACTTCAAAAATTCACATCAACTTCAAATATTCCCAACATCTATTTTCTCCCTTTGTTAGTCTAGACTACTCCATAAAGAGCATCATCTTTAGCACAAGTTATAATCATCACTATTTCATCAATTATGGGGTACTTCAATATTATCATCACAATTTTATAACATTATTAATCATATATAATCATGATCATCATATAAACTCATCACAAATTTATAACATCATTATCGTCAATCAAAAATCATCATTATCATCACATAAGCATACATCATACAATGCATCCATCTTTTATTATCACACATAAATTTGTCTACTCAAACATATGACATAATTTCAATCGACATTCAACATTACAATAATATCAAATATCAAATACCACACAATTATGAAAAATTAAATTAATCAACACCTTATAAACATTTCTATTTAACATTTTAATCTCAGAATTCTCATATTTTCACATTAATTAATTTATCTTTCAAATGGCTACTAACGTACGTAGCGAGCCCCGAATGAATCGTTGGGAAATCATCTCACAATATATTATACTCATGAATTCAAAAATTCTCCCACCTTACCTTGTTTCGACGCTTTCACACACGAATACTATTCCACAAGCAAACAACCTTTTTCCTTTGACTCTTTGTCATTCAATCGATCTAACTTGACAGTTTAAACGTCAAAAATAAATTATGTGAAGACACTCTAAAAACTAAATTTCCAAATTCGGTCAAGGAAATTTACCATAAATCAAAAAATCAATCATTGGATAATATAGTCATTTTTCACACAATCGTTTTGACGTTGGTTTCAGTCAAATCAGACTTACGGTGAAGAAGGACGGTGTAAAATAACGAATTCCACAGACAGAGAAGTCGAGTATTTTAAAGAGAAATTGAGATGGTTAAAAATATAGGAAAATGTGTTTTATTGACTACCTAAATGAATAAAACAATATTTATCATCATCAGGGTGAAAGCTTTGTATCCGTTCCTTCCTATTCCTGTTTCTTTTCAGGCGGCTGGGCCCTTCCTTATTATTATTATTATTATTATTATTATTATTATTATTATTATTATTATTATTATTATTATTATTATTATTATTATTATTATTATTATTATTATTATTATTACTATTATTATTATTATTATTTTTTAGTAACACTAGGGATTTGAGTATATGGGCTAAGCCCATTGGTTTGTTACTATTTTTAATTTGGTAAAATAAAATTAATAATTTTTTAATCTCATTTTTAATACTCCTTCAAACACCATCTAATTTTTAAAACATTACTAATATTTCAGAACTGATATATTTTAAATTAGAATAACTAAAATAATCAACTTCTTTTTTTTATTTTATTTTAAATTACATATTACTAATAACTGAAATTACTCTAATATTCAAAATAATCACTATAATTATACTTAATTTTCAAAATATTCACATTAAAATACTAGAATCATTAGAGAATAGTCAAAATTACAAAATAAATAAATATAACATCAACACAATATATTAATTACTAAATCATAATATATATATATATATATATATATATAATCACAATGAGTATATAAAAATAATGGAAATCAAACACAATATTACTAATATCTCAAGATAATTATTTACAAAATTAATAACTAAAAATAGGAAATATTTATAAATAATTAAAATATTACTATGTGCACCCTTAATATCCGTCAAACACACATGAAAATATCATATCAATTATGAGCGTACATATACACGTAAAATCGCCGAAAATCTTATTCTTTAAAATTTGTACACTAAAATACTATTACTTTTAGAAAAATATATAAATATAATATTTGTTATTTATATTACTCGTTTAGTCTAATATGTAAAAGATTATCACATCATAGAAAGCACACATACAAAGAAAATTAATCCTAAAATTGATCAACATATATTCTAAAATGATTTTAACACCAAATTAATTATTTAAAATCCGATTTCATTAATAAAATTGTTTACTATAAAATTTGGGGTGTTACAAGCGCTACAACCAGCTGCTGAAATGTACTCAGCTTCTACTATTGACATGACAATTGTGCTTTGTCTCTTAGTCTACCGAGAGATTAAGTTGTCACTTAGAAATGTGCAGTTTCCACTTGTGCTTTTTCTCTCAAGTTTATCTCCAGCATAATTAGAATTACAATACCCACTTAGTTTGTACTCAAAAGATTTCTTGTAGAACGAGGTAATGTTGCTAGTGTCTTTTAGGTATCTAAGGATTCTCTTAACAGTAGTTAAATATGATTCCATAGGGTCAACTTGATATCTTGAACATACACATACACTAAACATGATGTTAGGTATGGAAGCAGTAAGGTAAAGTAGGGATCTTATCATTCATCTATAAGTTTTCTGGTCAATTTTTTGACCTGATTCCTAATTTTCAAATGAACAATTAGGGTGCATTGGTGTAGCCATAGGTTTGCAATGTCTCATCTTAAACTTCTTGAGAAGCTCTTCTGTATATTTAGTTTGATGAATGTATATATCTTTTTTACTTTCCTAAATTTGTATCCCTAAGAAGAACTTAAGTTCTTCCATCATACTCATTTGAAATTCAAGCTGCATCAATTTAGAAAATTCGTGGCAAAAATTTCCATTAGTAGATCCATAAATAATATTATCAACATAAATTTGAATAATAAGAATGTCATATCCTATTGATTTTCTAAAAAGTGTATCATCTACCCGTCCTCTTTCAAAGTTATTTTTAAGCAAGAAGTTACTATGTCTATCATACCATGCCCCAGGTGCTTGTTTTAGACCATACAAAGATTTCCTAAGTTTAAAAACATGATTTGGAAATTTAGAACTTTAATAACCTGGGATTTTTTACCATAGACTTCTTCATTTATATAACCATTTAGAAAAACACTTTTAACATCCATTGAATTAATGTAATGTTATTATCTGTAGCAAAAAAAAAAGTAGGATACAAATAGCTTTTAACCTGGCCATTGGAGCAAATGTCTTAGGGTAATCAACGCCTTCTTGCTGACTGTAGCCTTATGCGACAAGTTTTGCCTTGTTTCTGACCACTTCACCATTTTCATTTAGCTTGTTTTTGAAAACTCATTTGGTTGCAATAACGTTCTTCTTTGGTCTAGGTACTAGATCCCAAACATCATTCCTCTTAAATTCATTTAACTCTTCTTTCATTGCAAGAATCCATCCATCATCTGCCAATGCTTCATCAACAGAGGTAGGCTCAATTGATGAAAGTAAGCCAAACAAAGCAGTATTTTATAGTGATGATATGGTCCTAAAAGGATCGCTTGTACTTCCAATGATTAGAATTTCAAGATGAGATGACTTGTACTTCCATCCAGATCTTCCTTCTGACTTATCTTGACTGTTTCTGACTTGATCAAATTCATCCTTTGAAGATTTATCATATTTTTCTGATTTTCTTGTATCTTCTGATTTTTCAAGTTCTTCGAGTTTGTCTGCATCTGCTTCTTCTGGTTCCGGTAAACCTGCACTATCATCATCTTGTTTTAACTTTTCAAGGTTAAGTTGTTTGTTATCAAATTTAACATGTATGGATTCTTTCACAATATGATTTTCCCTATTAAACAATCTATAAGCCTTAGATCTTCTAGAGTATCCAATGAAAGTACACTTTTGAGATCTAGAATCAAATTTACCAATGTTATATTTGTTGGAACCAAGTTGGTTCTAAGTACTTAGGATTTTGATGCTTACAAATGTACTCTATGTAAACTTATTTTGTACTTTGAATTATTAAGTTAAATGCCCCAGAAATTGAAGGAATCAGAAGCAGTGATCAAAGGATTCCGGAAAAATGAATTCTGGAATGACCAGAAGATACTCCAGGAATGTCAAAACATGACCAGAAGATATATTTGATGGCCCAGATCAGAAGGAATAAAAATTAGAATGAAACATGGATCATACCATTGGAAAGCCTGCCAGAAGGAGAGTTGTTCCAGACAAACAGGAATCAAATATCAATTTTATTCCAGAAGTTATTCTGACCAGAAGATGGTCTGGCAGTGAAAAATTACACAGCCCAGACTTGTTCCAGACTTGACTAGAAGGTATGTTTATGAGTCCAGAACAAGAGGATCAATCCAGATTTGGCCCAGACCATAAGATGGCATGATTCAGGGCATGGAACTAAGTCCAGAACAAAAGAAATGAGTTCCAGAATCAACCCAGACCTGGTCAAAAATCAAAGGTAAAATGTCCAGACTGAAATATTTTTTGATCAAGTTTATTTCAGTTTGTTCTAGACCAAATTCCAGAATCTGTCCAGATCAGAGTAAAAATATCCAGATCAATGGTTCAGAAATAGTTTTTTGAGTCCAGTGATGGTTCAGATCAGAAAATCAGACCATGGCCCAGTGTTGGCCGAAATCAGAGGGATAGAATGTGCAAGTCCAGAAATGGCCGAGTCCAGAAGAATTCAGCATATCAGGCGCGCATCCAGGTTGCCTGAAATCAGAAAATCAGAGGGTCAGGAAGTGTGGTCCAGGGCTGGCCGAATTCAGATGATCACAGCATATCATTTAGCTTGGACCAGATGTGGACTAGCGCTCAAAATTCTGATGGTCCAGAATTGATCAACGATGGAGATTGCAAGTTATTTTAATTAAAGTGTTAAAAAGATTGGTTATAAAAATAAAGTGGAGTAGCATGGAATTCAGGAGCATTGGCGGGAACAACCAACATATTTAATTGGCTAGTTATTTTGAAAGAAAATATGAAGATATGTTTTTTATTTAAATAAAGCCCAATTGGTCAAGTTATTTTTGGAAGAGAATCAAGCAAGATTCAGCTCGAATTTGATCATGGAAGAAACCCTAATTTTCATCTATAAAAGGAGGGTCAAGGCAGAATGCTCAGTATCGAAAATCACAAAAGAGTCATACACTTCCAAAGCAACCACTCTCAAATTTTCATATAAGTCAATTGTGAGTTTCAGCTTTCAACAAGCAAGTACTCGGTTATTTTCTTTCCACTGTGGCAAATCTAAATTGTTGAAGTAGAGTCTACAATATGAGGGAGTCAGTAGAGGTAGCAGGTTACTTGGCAATTAGATAGGGTTGTATCTAAGTTGTTGAAGTAGAGTCTACAAACTGAGGGATTCAGAAAGGGTAGCAAGGTACTTAGCAATTAGATTCATAGTGTTATGAATTCTTCTACAATCTGGGGTGTCAAATTGGCTGAAGAACAGGAGTTGTTTTTCCTCAAAGAAGTCTAGGATTGTTAGACTATTTGAGAAGACTGACTTGGAGGGTCAGTAGCAAGGTTGTAATTCAAGGTTGAATTAGTGAAATCCTTCAAGGCAAAGGGAATGGATGTAGTCTCGTTAATGGTGAACCAGTTTAAAATCTGTGAGTTTTTATTTTTATTTTTATCCGCTGCTAACTCTGTTTTAATTATACATCAAGTTTTATTTTGAAAGTATTAAAACTGGAAAAGTATTCAAGTTAAGTCAAACACAATTCAACCCCCCCTTCTCGTGTTTGCACCTTCAATTGGTATAAGAGCTCGGTCTCAAGGCTGAGCACTTAATAGTGTTTGAGGAAAGGTCCAAGGGGTTTAATATGTCAGAAGAATTGGGAAACAACATCAACAAACCACCACTGTTTGATGGAGAAAGGTTTGAGTATTGGAAGGACATAATGAGAAGCTTTGTCATATCTCAAGATCCTGAACTATGGAAGATGATAGTCAGAGTATACACTGCAGCTACTGATCCAGAAGATCCAACTAAGAAACTGGATATGTTTGATATGAAACCAGATCAGATCAGATTACACAGACTTCATCACAAGTCCAGAACCATGATGGTCAGTGCAATCACATTCAAGGAATTTGATAGATGCACAAATAAATAAACAACAAAGAGTATATTTGATAGTCTGGTTCTGACCTATGAAGGAACCAAGCAGGTTCAACAAACAAAGGCTAACATATTGGTCAGAAAGTATGAGCTGTTCAAGATGGAAGAGGATGAAGACATTGACACAATGTTCTGCAGGTTCCAGACTTTGGTATCAGGACTGAAAGTATTAAACAAAAGCTATACCACTGAAGATCATGTCTGGAAAAATCTGAGAAGTCTTCCAAAAAGGTGGAGACCAAAGGTTACTGCAATTCAGGAAGGTAAGGATCTGAGTACCTTGAGGCTGGAAGATCTAATCAGCACACTTAGGTCTCATGAAATAGAACTGGAAGAAGATGAACCTGAGAAGAAGAAAGATCTGGCTCTGAAATCGAAACAGAAGAAATCTGCAAAGGCAGAATCAGAATCAGAGGATAGTGATAGTGACTGTGATGATATGGCATACTTAACCAAAAAGATGGTTAAGATTTGGGAAAACAGGAAGAAAAGAAACTTCAGAAAGAAATATAACAGCAAGGATAAGGAAGAATCTGACAAAAAGAATATTGTTTGTTATGGATGCAATAAACCTGGACATATCAAGTCAGAATGTTCTAATATGGAAAAAGGCAAACAGCATAAGAAAAGTTCCACATACAGAAAAAAGGTCTGATGGCTGCCTGGGATGTATCAGAATCAGAGGAAGAATCTTTTGATGAAGAAGAGGCAAAAACAGCAAAAATGGCTCACATCAGGTCTGCTTCTGGTCTTCATAAAAGCATGAATTCCAGAAGGAAAACAGGCAGAAGGAAGAGTGATAGAAGCAATAATTCATGCAAGTCTGGAAGCACATCAGAGGAAACAATTCTGTCTCTGATGGCTCATACAAATTCAGGTTCTGAATACTGCTCTGAAACAGAATCAGAAGATGAAGACAGTGAGGTATTTTCTGATCTTTCTAAACCTGAATTAATTGATACTTTAAAGGACTTGTTAAATGCAAATAATAAGATATCTTTAAAACTGAAAACTCTTAGGGAAGATAAGAAAAATCTAACCAAAGAGGTCCAAGTTTCAAAGAATCGAATTTTTGAGTATGCAACTGAAATCAAAGATTTGAAAACTGAAGTTGCAAGACTCAAGTCTGAAAACCAAACTCTGAAAAATAATAATTGTTCCAATTCTGAGACTGTTTGTAAATCTGATATGCATGAGCAATTTTTTCAAAACTTTATTTCAAATGGAATGGAAAGAAGTAAGTATGCATCTATGATTTATGGAAACAACAACTCTGGAAAAAGAGGTCTTAGTTTTACAGAAACAAGTACTGAAAATAAAGCTGTTTATTCTGATGTTTTATGTATTGTCTGTGCTAAGAAAGGTCACTCTGAATTATCTTGTCCAATGGTAAAATCTGAACAAGATCAGAGAGCTGTTAAGACTAACAAACCTGGACCCAATCAGTTTTGGGTACCAAAAGATAAAATTGTCTATGTTGTAGATGTTCTGAGCAACTAGAAGGAGACACCAACAATGGTGCCTGGACAATGGATGTTGGCAACGCACAAGAAGAAGAAGGTTTATGTTCCAACATCTACCAAACAGAAGCAAAGTGACTCTGGTAGAAGAAGAACTGGTCAACACAATACCTATCAGAACCAGAACCAGAATTATAGGAGGAACAGGAAATATCATGGATATCACTCGTATCAGAACAAGAACTGGAACCAGAATCAGAACTGGAACCAGTATCAGAGGAATAGGAACTAGAACCAGAACCAGAAGCACATAAACTGGAACCATAACCAAAACTGGAACCAGTATCAGAGGTACAGGAACTGGAACCAGAACCAACACTGGAACCAGAACCAGAACTGGAGGCACAGAAATTGGAACCACAACCAACACTGGAACCAGAATCAGAATCAGTACCAGAACCTGAACAGGTATCAGTATCAAAGGTTGAGGTATGATCATCAGAACTACTTTAATTATCAAAATTAGTATAATTACCAGAACCACCATAAGTTCCAGAATCACCAGAGGAATATGGTGTATGAGCCAAAACAGAAATTAAAGAATTAGAATCAAGAGAGTTCTTCAAACTCTCCAGTGAGATTCATCAAGACTACAAACCTGGAAGGGAATTCAAATTCCCTCATCCACACCATGTAATCTCAGAACATATAGATTAGGAATCTGAAAATCAGAAGCAAGAGGATTTTCAGAATAAACCTGAGGCTACATCTTGCTGTAAATACTATTATTATTTAATATTTACTGTGATAACAAGAAGCTTGATCTTAACAAATCAATGCTAGATAAGTATTCTGCAGGTTTTCAAAACATGAGAGGAACCAGGTGATTCACACGAATTGAACACTCAGAAGAAACAACATTCCAGTGGTTTCAAAAACAAACAGAAACCACCAGAAGCAGAATTAATGGTTTGGCTGTACTAAGTTCATTTTTAAATTAATTGATTTATATTATGGTATATGACAAACTGCTTGACAAATCAAAGCAAGATAAAGATAGTACAGAATCATCAGAACCAATGGTTTGGCTGTATTGAGTTAAATTTTAACTTATTTGATTTGCATTATGTAAAATGACAAACTGCTTGATCTTAACAAATCAAAGCAAGATAAAAATAGTGCAAGGAGCAGAAGCATAAGAAACAGAAGTACCTGGAAAGGTAGAGGATACAAGCAAGTCAGCAACACATGACAAATCTTTAAAATATAAATCTGATCAAGTCAGAAACAGCCAAGATAAGTCAGAAGAGAAATCTAGATATTTACCAGAATCTGAAGCTGTTACAGATTCACCAGAACCAGAATCTGATTTATCAGAACCAGAATCTGATTTATCAGAATCAGAAGCTGTTACAGAACCAGAAGCTGATGTGAACCAAGCAATGTTGATGAAGTTTTGGCAGAGGAAGGTTGGATACTTGCAATGCAAGAAGAGCTGAATGAAATTCAAAGGAATGATGTTTAGGATCTGGTATCCAGACCAAACAGAAGCATTATTGGAACCAAGTAGGTATTCAGAAACAAATTCAATGAAAAGGGTGAACTTGTAGCTCAAGGATACAGTCAACAGGAAGGTATAGATTACACTGAGACTTTTGTTCCAGTGGCCAGGTTAGAAGCATTTAGAACTCTCTTATCATTTGCTACTAATCATGATATAATGCTGTATCAAATGGATGTCAAAAGTGCATTCTTAAATGGCTACATAAGTGAAGAAGTCTATGTCAAACAGCCCCCAGGTTTTTAAAATTCTGATTTTCCAGACCATGTTTTTAAACTTAAGAAATCTTTATATGGTTTAAAACAAGCACCAAGGGCATGGTATGACAGACTTAGTAACTTTCTGCTTAAGACTTAGCTGAATGAAATTCAAAGGAATGATGTTTGGGATCTGGTATCCAGACCAAACAGAAGCATTATTGGAACCAAGTAGGTATTCAGAAACAAATTCAATGAAAAGGGTGAACTTGTAGCTCAAGGATACAGTCAACAGGAAGGTATAGATTACACTGAGACTTTTGTTCCAGTGGCCAGGTTAGAAGCATTTAGAACTCTCTTATCATTTGCTGCTAATCATGATATAATGCTGTATCAAATGGATGTCAAAAGTGCATTCTTAAATGGCTACATAAGTGAAGAAGTCTATGTCAAACAGCCCCCTGGTTTTGAAAATTCTGATTTTCCAGACCATGTTTTTAAACTTAAGAAATCTTTATATGGTTTAAAACAAGCACCAAGGGCATGGTATGACAGACTTAGTAACTTTCTGCTTAAGAATGATTTTAATAGAGGCCAGATTGATAATACACTATTTAGGAAATCCATTAAACATGATATTCTGATTATTCAAGTGTATGTTGATGATATCATATTTGGATCCACTAATGGCACTTTGTGCAAAGAGTTTTCTGACCTAATGCAGAAGGAGTTTCAAATGAGCATGATGGGAGAACTTAAGTTCTTCCTGGGAATTCAGATTCATCAAGGCAAATCAGGTATACTCATTCACCAATACAAATACACCAAAGAACTTCTTAAAAAGTTCAAGATGAGTGACTGTAAGCCTATGGCCACCCCAATGCACCCAACCTGCTCACTTGAGAAAGATGAAACCAGCCAAAAGGTAGACCAAAAAACATACAGAGGTATGATTGGATCCTTTCTTTACTTAACTGCTTCTAGACCTGACATTCTGTTTAGTGTTTGTGTTTGTGCCCGATTTCAAGTTGACCCTAGGGAATCCCATTTAACTGCTGTCAAACGAATTCTAAGATACCTTAAAGGAACCACAAACCTTACCTTGTTATACAAGAAAATCCCCACCTACAAATTAAAAGGTTTTTGTGATTCTGACTATGCTGGAGACAAGTTGGAAAGGAAAAGTACGAGTGGCAACTACACATTCTTAGGTGATAACTTGATCTCTTGGTCAAGCAAAAGACAAAGCACCATTGCCATGTCAACAGCAGAAGCTGAATATATATCAGCAGCAGGATGCAGTTCACAGCTACTTTGGATGAAACATCAACTTGAAGATTACAACATCTTTGAAACCAATATCCATTTGTTCTGTGATAACACTTCAGCAATAAACCTAACCAAGAACCCTATCTTACACTCTTGAGCCAAACACATTGAAATAAAACACCATTTCATTAGGGACCATGTTCAGAAAGGAACCTTAAGCATTCAATTTGTGGACACTAATCATCAATGGGCTGATACCTTCACCAAGGCTTTACCAGAAGATAGGTTCGAGTTCATTATAAAGCATCTCAGCATGACCTCCATATCTGACTAGCTCAAGTAGTCATCTTAGGAGTTTTTAAATTTCTGCAATTTTATTTTATGTCTTTTATTTTCAGCTTTTACTTTCTGTAATTTGTAAAGAAAAAATCAAAAAAAAAAATATACTGCTTTTCAGCTTTTACTTTTCAGCAGGACCATTTTTTGGCTGATGACAAAAAGGGGGAGAAAGAGAGAGAGAAAAAGAAGAAATAAGCAGAAAAGGAGAGTTAAAAAGAAAGAAGGAGTGAAAAAGAGAAGGAGTTGAAAAGGAGAGGAAGCGTGAAGAGAGAAAAAGAAAGAGAGAATCAAGAAGGAGTTGAAAAGGAGAGGAGAAGAGAAAAAAAAGAAAGAGTGAAAAAGAAGGAGTTGAAAAGGAGAGGAAGCGTGAAGAGAGAAAAAGAAAGAGAGAATAAAGAAGGAGTTGAAAAGGAAAGGAGAAGAGAAGAAAAGAAAGAGTGAAAAGAAGGAGTTGAAAAAGAGAGTATCAGACTTAGGGGGAGAGATTGGTCTGAGGGGGAGTAATTCAAGTCATTCGAATTATAAACTAGCAAAATAAGTTAAGGTTTTGTCATCATCAAAAAGGGGGAGATTGTTGGAACCAAGTTGGTTCTAAGTACTTAGGATTTTGATGCTTACAAATGTACTCTATGTAAACTTATTTTGTACTTTGAATTATTAAGTTAAATGCCCCAGAAACTGAAGGAATCAGAAGCAGTGATCAAAGGATTCCAGAAAAATGAATTCTGGAATGACCAGAAGATACTCCAGGAATGTCAAAACATGACCAGAAGATATATTTGATGGCCCAGATCAGAAGGAATAAAAATCAGAATGAAACATGGATCATACCATTGGAAAGCCTGCCAGAAGGAGAGTTGTTCCAGACAAACAGGAATCAAATATCAATTTTATTCCAGAAGTTATTCTGACCAGAAGATGGTCTGGCAGTGAAAAATTACACAGCCCAGACTTGTTCCAGACTTGACCAGAAGGTATGTTTATGAGTCCAGAACAAGAGGATCAATCCAGATTTGGCCCAGACCATAAGATGGCATGATTCAGGGCATGGAACTAAGTCCAGAACAAAAGAAATGAGTTCCAGAATTAACCTAGACCTGGTCAAAAATCAAAGGTAAAATGTCCAGACTGAAATATTTTTTGATCAAGTTTATTTCAGTTTGTTCCAGACCAAATTCCAGAATCTGTCCAGATCAGAGTAAAAATATCCAGATCAATGGTTCAGAAATAGTTTTTTGAGTCCAGTGATGGTTCAGATCAGAAAATCAGACCATGGCCCAATGTTGGCCGAAATCAGAGGGACAGAATGTGCAAGTCCAGAAATGGCCGAGTCTAGAAGAATTCAGCATATCAGGCGCGCATCCAGGTTGCACGAAATCAGAAAATCAGAGGGTCAGGAAGTGTGGTCCAGGGCTGGCCGAATTCAGATGATCACAGCATATCATTTAGCTTGGACCAGATGTGGACTAGCGGTCAAAATTCTGATGGTCCAGAATTGATCAACGATGAAGATTGAAAGTTATTTTAATTAAAGTGTTAAAAAGATTGGTTATAAAAATAAAGTGGAGTAGCATGGAATTCAGGAGCATTGGCGGGAACAACCAACAGATTTAATTGGCCAGTTATTTTGAAAGAAAATCTGAAGATATGTTTTTTATTTAAATAAAGCCCAATTGGTCAAGTTATTTTTGGAAGAGAATCAAGCAAGATTCAGCTCAAATTTGATCATGGAAGAAACCCTAATTTTCATCTATAAAAGGAGGGTCAAGGCAGAATGCTCAGTATCGAAAATCACAAAAGAGTCATACACTTCCAAAGCAACCACTCTCAAATTTTCATATAAGTCAATTGTGAGTTTCAGCTTTCAAGAAGCAAGTACTCGGTTATTTTCTTTCCACTGTGGCAAATCTAAATTGTTGAAGTAGAGTCTACAATATGAGAGAGTCAGTAGAGGTAGCAGGTTACTTGGCAATTAGATAGGGTTGTATCTAAGTTGTTGAAGTAGAGTCTACAAACTGAGGGATTCAGAAAGGGTAGCAAGGTACTTAGCAATTAGATTCATAGTGTTGTGAATTCTTCTACAATCTGGGGTGTCAGATTGGCTGAAGAACAGAAGTTGTTTTTCCTCAAAGAAGTCTAGGATTGTTAGACTATTTGAGAAGACTGACTTGGAGGGTCAGTAGCAAGGTTGTAATTCAAGGTTGAATTAGTGAAATCCTTCAAGGCGAAGGGACTGGACGTAGCCTCGTTAATGGTGAACCAGTATAAAATCTGTGAGTTTTTATTTTTATTTTTATCCGCCGCTAACTCTGTTTTAATTATACATCAAGTTTTTTTTTGCAAGTATTAAAACAGGAAAAGTATTCAAGTTAAGTCAAACACAATTCAACCCCCCCTTCTCGTGTTTGCACCTTCAATATTTAGTGTTCAGTTTATAACAAGTACAACTAAATTGTTTAAAGTATGAGATTTTAGGATTTATACCATTCCACAATTCATATGGCGTTTTATTCAATATAGACCTAATTAAAACTCTATTTTGAATATAACATGCAATTTTAATTGCTTTAACCCAAAAGTGTTTTGCAACATTCATCTCATTTAACATGGTTCTGGTCCTTTCTTGGAATGATCTATTCTTTCTTTCTACAACTCCATGTTGAGTCCTGATTTATTAGTCTTTAAAGGTTTATTGTCTTTCCTTGTATTTAACATGGGACAAGATAATTTGGAGTGACCTTTCTTAGAACAAACGATACACAAGATATCAGAGGGAATAAGTTTAGGTTCAGTTACAATTAAAGTTTCTTCAAATCCTAGATCTTTTTTATCATTTCTACTAACTCGATAGATCATAGAAGCATACTTGCTTCTTTCCATACCATTAGCAAGAAAATTTGAAATACTTCGTCATTCTTATTAGAGTTACATGTGGTATTTTTAATTGTTGTTGAACTATGATTACTTTTCAGAGTTCGATTTTCAGCCTTAAGTTTAGTAATATCAGTTTTTAGAGTTGTATTTTTTGTTTTAAATTCATCACTTTGATTCTTTAAAACATTATCTTCTTCAGTTAGGGTTGCATTTTCTTTCCTAAGTGTTTTCAAAATCTATGTTGGATCTAGAGAGTTGGTATAAGCCATCAAAGACAAATCTGATTTCTCTTCATCGTCAGAGGATTCATCAGAATCATTTCATGTAGCCATCAGACTCTTTTGAGTTTGGAATATTTCCTCTGATGTTTCCATTTCTCCAGATTTGGACATTCTGACTTGATATATTTAGGTTCATTGCATCTATAGCAGATGATGCTTTTACTGTATGATTCATCATCGATTCCTCTACTGGACTGCCTGAAATATCTTTGGGGAAATTTCTTCTTCCTCTTTTGCGACATCTTCTGAAGTTTTTTGGATTTGAAAGTCAGTTCCTCTTCTTTTGAGTCTTCATTCAAATCCTCTGAATCATCAACCTCTAATTCTGTTGTTGCCTTCAGAACTTTCTTTTGCATGGATTCAAAGCCAAGGTTGGTTGTTTCTTCTTGGGCTCATCCTCTGCAAGTTCAATTTCATGTGATCTAAGAGAGTTTATTAATTTTTCCAGCTTAAGAGTATCCAGATCCTTTGCTTCCTGAATGACAGTGATTTTAGGTCTCCACTTGCTTGGGAGATTTCTTAGTATCTTTTTTACATGATCATGAGCAATATAACTCTTCTCAAGTATCTTTAATCCCGAGACCAGAGTCTGGAATATGGAAAACATTGTTTCAATTTCTTCATCTTTTTCTATCTTGAACAAATCGTACTTTTTGACAACAAGGTTGGCATTTTCTTCCTGAACTTGTTTGTTTCCTTCAAAATTAGACTATCATAAAATACTCTTTGTTGTCTCCATGTTGGTGCACTTGTCAAACTCCTTGAAAGTGATTGCATTTATCATGAATGTTCTAGACTTATGATGCATCTTGTAGATCTTCTTCTGATCAGCATCGATCTATTTCCTTGGAATCTCGATACAATCAGTATTCTTTGGAGCAGTATAACCATCTTCCACCAAGTCCCAAAGTTTAGGATCTTGTGAAATAAAGAAACTTCTCAACCTGCCCTTCTAGTACTCAAAATGTTCTCCAGGAAACAGATGTGGTTTGTTGATGGTTCCTCCATCAACTTCTTCATAGAATCCAGACATGTTGAACCATTTGATCTTTCCTCAAACACTGTAAAATGCTCAGCCTTGAGACCACTCTGATACCAATTGAAGGTGCAAACACGAGAAGGGGGTTGAATTGTGCTTGACTAAGTTAATAATTTTTTAATTATTTGATTAAACTTGTGCAGACTTGATGATTTACTTGTGCAGACTCTCCCCAAACAACCCGACAACTCCAGACTTTTGAAGAAGACACACACCTTGACTCTACCAGCCAAGTCTTCTCCACACAATTTGACAACCCCAGACTATTGAAGGCACACTAACACCGCTATTGAGTTTTAATAATATTTATTCTCTCCCTTAGAATATAAAATTACGAATACTATGATATATAATCAAATAGATTAATTTGTGTATATATCATCTAGTACATTATATATGTAACACAAATATATAGCAATGACTATATTATAATATAACCACAAAAATTGTGCATAAATCAAATTTATTAAAAAAAACTATTTTGTCAAAATTATTCTAATAAAATTTATTGATGCAATAACCTAACATATACTTGACAATATTCACTTGTAATATATACGGCATGAATCAAATAACTTTAATTGATTTTTTTTTAATAAATAAAATAAAATTATTTTGACGATAATATATCTCGTGTTTGGCATGAACTACACACTAATTATTATGAAAATGGATTGATAACAAATTTATCATTTAAAATTAAAGTATACAAAGATAAAAAAGAAAAAATATTAATCATTGTATATACAAATATATTAATCATGAAAGGAAAAAACATAAAATAATGGTCATTTAATTTATGAAGCGAAATGAAATAGTCTACTAGCACGCGCGTATGTTTTTCTTCTTTTCTAAAATATGCATTTGATCATAGTCTCACAATCATGCAATTATAGCTCTCTTATTTTGGAAATAACAATTTTAGTATGTTAATTTTATTTATTTTAAAAGTCAGACTACCTTAATTTTGACCGAATCAAACATGAAATTTAATTAAAAATATATATCACGTGACAATTGTCCAACGGTAACTTTTCGTCAACAAAACTTAAGTTTTATTATGTGATTTATTCTTTCCATTTTCTTCTATCTATCAATAACTTCGATCTATGGAAAGAAGAAATTGTTGAATGAAACCTATATTTTGTTGAGTAAATGCGGCCATTCGACAAAGGGAATGTGGTAGTATATTTTTTCTTTTAATAAATAAATTCCACATATAGGCGTAGAGGTTCTTAAAGATGAGTTAATATCGGTGTTGATTCAGTCAAAATCAAGGGAACTTGAATTTTACAAAAGAGATAAAATTAAGGATCAAAATTGATATTTTTCAAAATAAAAAGGCCAAAATTATAGAATTGTTAAATTTTGAGGGTCAAAAGTGGACACTTTGTTTGATTGACTAATTAGTTTTTTATTTTTTATTATAAAGTGTCTCATAGGTTATATATCACATAAGAGAAGGGTTTGTCTAATGTGTAAAATAAAATAGTCTAGAATTATGTACAAGTTTATTTTGTCATCATTAGATAAAAATTTCAGTCATATCTCATTTGATTTAATGGTGAAAACTTATTAATCATATTGTGAAAACAAACTTATACAAAATGCAAGATTTACCTCACTTTGTGCACCATAGAATTAATCATTATAAAAAGTGACTTTATGAAAACAATAAACTATTGAGTAAATACTCAATTTGGTTCGTGACTTTGTTAAAATGTATCAATCTAGTCTCTCACTTCATCAAATTATTTTTCATCTGACAGTGTTACAATCTCATCATGAAGTGGCACGTTAACTCCACGTAAGTAAATCTTAGCGATATTTTGATATTTTTTATTTTTGAACATTGCCATGTGTTCTCAACAATATTGAGGACTAAATTGACATATATTTTAAGTTATTTACATACCAAGTCAAAAAAATCACATAAGCAGACGTTCATCTTCCTGTAGTATCATAATTACCTTTTGCATTCTCTCCACCTATTCACCATTGTCGTTCACAAACCACAACATTTTTGTTCCATTTTTGCGTTCGTCTTTTTCGTTCGATCATCAAGGTTGAAGTAGCAATGTCAATTTACAAGAAAGGGAGGTTTAAATTGTAAATTCGCCATTTAAAAATTTCCTGTTTAAAACTTAAGACAATAACTCAAGATTGAACTTGGTTGTGAAAACATAAAACGGAGAACGTTCTTGGTTTTAACCAGAATACGGAGAACGTTCTTGGTTAGTTAAAATTAACAATTTAATTTATCTATTTAACTAAATAATCAAACATACTGAAAGTAAATAGATAAGGGATGAGATACCACACAAAGATATATCCTGATTCACCCAACTCGGGCTACGTCCAGTCCTCACAACTGTGAGATTTTCACTAAGTGCTAAAACGAAGATCAATCTTGGTTTTACACACCCTGTTTCAGATCAACCTTGATCTGTTACAAAAACAAATCCTTTCCACCCAGAAAGGAGTTCAATCAAATCACCTATCAATCTTTAGATAGGATTTTACAGTTCACCTTTTAATCATAAAAGGATTTCCTACAAGCTTACTCAAAACTATACTTCACACTATAGCCTTGAGTTTACAATGATATGATTTAAAGTGTTTTGTCAGAATCTAAGAAGGCTCAACACTTGTTTAAATTCTGATTCTTTGACAGAGAAATATAAGAGAATGATTCTAGGAATCGAATAGGAAAAAATCAGAACTGATTTAATGTTTGCGAGTGAGAGAAATTCAAGTATGATTGAAGTGAGTAATGAATTGCTTAGTACTTGAAGCTTTGATTTTGGACAGAATCTGAGTATGCTTAACTCGTGTTTGAGATTAGATTCTTGACAAAAGAATTCTGTAGAATGATTTTGATATGAAGAAGAAAAACATAACTGAATCTTTTGTTTGTGATTAAGAAGCTTTCAAGTATGTAAGTGTATGTAAGTGATGTATTATTTTGCAATTGAAGCTTTGAACTTTTCCGTTATCTTAAGGTCTCTTTTATAGGCTGCAACAAAGCTTATGACTGCTCATTTGCCTGTTGGTAGCAGTCCAACTGTCCTATGTCAGTGAGTAGGTGAGATTAGGTAAAAAGCAATAATGTTCTTCATCCCTGCTTCTGAAGTTCAAGAACAGTCTTCATTCATAATCTTTGTGGCAATTGAGTTTTGATCTTAATGATGCGTATCCTTTGCCTATGACTTTGTAGAGGAATCTTCCAATAATGATTTGCTCTATCACATTTGAGAGAACATGATTGGATTTGAATTGCAGAAAATCAAATCTGCAACTGTTTTGTGTTTTTGCATTTCTAGAGCACCTGGAGAACGTTCTTCGTTTTTCTCCAAAACTGTCTAGAACGTTCTTGCTCTGTTTGTATGAGTTGTTGGATTTTGAACTTCTAGCAGCTTTTTGTATGTCATGCTTCTCTGTACTTGCGTCAGAGATGCAATACTTTATGCATAGTATTGTAAGTACAATGTACTTGTGTCCTTGCTCACAACTCATCACTTTGGAGATCAATCTTGAGGTTGTTTGTTCTTGATGATTTTGCTTTGTCTCTGTTAATCTTTTGATGAATTTGTTACTTTATAAAAGTTGTTTGTAGACCAGCTATAATCTACTTGTATTACAGATGTAGTGCCTCATTTGTCCAAGTTGTACTTGCTTTATCTGTGCCATCAATCTTGAAGATCAACCTTGCAAGTTACTTTTTGTACATTGTTTTGGCTTTGTTAATTCTTTTGATGAATCTGTCCAAATAGTAACCTTGAGTATGTAATGTTGTTCATGATGTTTTTCTTTGTAGCTTGCTGCATTTTCGTTGCTTGGAATATTCTTGAACTAAGAAGGCTTTGTTCTTAGTAAACCAGAATGTTCTTGGACTGAATGCTGTAAAAACCAGATTGTTCTTGGTTTTTCAGACTGCTGTCCAGAATGTTCTTGGATTTTCAGATTTGATCTTGCTTCTCTCAAATGATCTTGTTTATGATTTATAGCATAACGTGATCATTGATTGTTTTATGAATGTATTTGATCATCTTCTTCATGAAGATGTTATCTTGAAAATGTAATAATCTTTCTCTTGAATGATTGATATAATATATTCTTTTTGAGATTCTTGCACTTTGATGATGTGAATGGCTTCTTGCTTGTTCACTTATGCAATTCATTTTCCTTAAACAAAACTCAAGTGCAATCATTTGTAGATCACCATTCATAAAACTCAATCATTTAATTCAAAAGATTTGTTGTCATTAAAACATATATCAAAAAGGTTTTTTCCTCAACAAAGGTCAGTTGCAAATAATTTATCTGTGTTGCAATGCATTTTTTAGCTTTTTATTTTTTTATTTTTAACTTAAAAAAAAATTTGTAATAGCAACTAGTATAGTAATAAAAAATGAATGGGAGTTACATAAAATGTTTGATTATTTCTATTTTTGTTGTAAGTGTTGGGTTTTTTAATGGGTGAAGGATGACAGTGAAGCGTGGGAACAAGATAGATATTTATTGTGATCATATTAATAATGATCCTCAGCCTATTTTGTCACTACCTTGTGTCAAGAGAATAATGTGGTTGGAGAAGAAAAAATGGCTAATTTGTTTGATGAAATTTCTTATTCAACAACTCATGAAAGATGAAAGTGCTAAAGACAGTAACTATAAGCTTCCTCATTGTATTAGTTTTAATGAAAGCATTGAAATACCAAAGGAAGGGTAGGGTGCACATGATTATTTTGAATGCATTAAAAATATTTAAAAATAAAATTTGAATTTTCGAGCAAATTTTATTCCTCTCTCATTCACCATTTCTTACTAATTCTATTAACTTAGCAAATAATGTGAGTGAATGGGGTAATTAAAATAACATCTCAAAATAGCTATTAGCCCATATAAAAAGCTTGTTAACTAAACACATATAATTTAATCAAACAAACTTTTAAACTAATTGAATAAATTATAAATTAACTTATCGATGTTACTAAATAGACACATAATTAAACAACTAACTTACATTCAAAACCATTAACAACTAACTTACATTCAAAACTATTAACAACTTACTTAAACAACTACATTAATAACCATTACATTCACAACCTATGTAGCGAGCCTACCAATCGATAATGCAATTAACAACATATTCAAAAACCACATGACAACAAGATAATATTTTTGTTACTTTTGTTCTAACATCATTGCATCAATCTTATTCATAATATTCACCAAAACTTCTCTCAGTCGAGCTTGTTCTTCCATTACAACTTCAACCTTGTGCATAAGCTTTAACATAAACTCATTACGTTCTTCTATAACATTTGATTGTTGTCTTTGTGCTATTATCAATAGATCAACACCTTCATTTTTTAATACTTCATTTTTATTTCCAACAATACCAACACCTTTAGGAACAAATATATCAAAAACTTCATCACACTATAGAAAATAGGAACAACAACTCTCTTTTTGAAACATAATAACTAAAATCATCAATGAAAGAAGAAACTATAATAGATCATAGAAATCATAACAATGGAAGAATCAAAACAAAATAATTTAAGATTTTTTTGAGTAAAATCCCACAAACATAACAAAACAAAGAAATTAAAAAAATGCACATTTGAACATTATCTTCGAAATCAGACAAAAAGAAAAGTCGATCCGAAACTAGATACAACTTAACAAAGTCAAAACCAAAATTTGAAATTTACTCATAAACTATTATTACGAGAAATAAAAACAACTATTAATTTTTTTTTGACGTCACAAAAATAACTAATTATATCGGTTAGGTTAAAATTAAATAAATGAGTTAGTGACTCATTATAAAAAAATACATGTGCCCCAACCAATAATTCACGTGGTTGTGTGGTTGTATTTCATGTTGTGTGCTGTCTTTCTCTATCACTTTTTTCGAGATTTTCTTTAGTACTTGGTGTATAAGGTAGCTCTTAATTGCTGATAATTTATTTAAAAAATACGCTAAATGCTACGATAAAAATATATTAATTAAATGTAAAACATTATTATTTTTTAATTATTTTGACTATTTCAATCCAATATATGTATTTATCTTTAACTTAAAATTTTAGTTTTAATAATTTGGTAGTGAAAAAATTTATCTTATTATATAGCATTGTTGTTTATTTTATTGTCAAATTTAGAGATAATAAGAGTTTTGCTCGAAAAAGTTAAAATTTGTTAAAGATATGACTTTTTCAAATTTTATAGCTGAATCAAAAGTTTTAAATGTGACCATGTCATTGAATATTTGTCAATAATCTTATTTCTATGTTTGTTTTTATTATTGAAAATTGTATTAATTTTAATGATTGTTTTATGATTTAAATTTTTTACATGTTGATGCCAACTAAACTATCTATTATTTAACTAAATATGTTATTTATAATTCAAATTATTTATAAATTGAAGAGATTTCAACTTGTATTCATGCTGTTTTGACTTTTAATTTATTGTTAAATTTTTTTAATAAAATTGTTATTGACTACAAAAATTTCTTTAGAATCAAATATTTAAATACCATTTTTGATATTTTAATAAAACTCAAGTGAAAAAAATATTTGGATAAAATTATCCACATATTTTATTTTATTTTTACACGTGTTTAACATTTTCGACGTTTAAAATTAGATAAACTTATGATTGGTGGATTCATTCATTACTTCGTATATACGGACGGTTCTACACACAATGGTACGTAAACAATGGCCTCCACTTGTTTTTGAAAACAATAATTTTTTAGTACTTAATATATAAATAAAACAAATGATATGATAAAAAAAATACATTATCTTTGTATGCCACTATCTTTTGATTTTTTTGAATGTGTCAGATGTTATTATAATACGCCTAATAAATATATTAAAATTATAAACCTAAATCTAAATATGTATTTTAATAATTGTTTTGGTCTTTCAATATGTTTTTAATTTGTTAATTTATTCTTTAAACATATATTTTATTAGTCAATTTATTTATAAAATTATCAATAAAAGATAATTTGGGGATGTGATTGTTATTTTAATAAATTTAGAAACTATTGTATTAAAACTAAAAATGACTATTTATTTATTTTAGTATTATATATACATGTATTAATTAAGAGTTGAAAGATATATATATAGTGAGAAAGATGTTTTTTATGAGACTGAGACGCTTTTTATCTATGAAGTTCAAATATTCTTAATATAGCAAGTACTTATATCTGAATTCGATACTCCACGAATAGTTAGTGATATGTATTATAAAAGTATCAAAATTATTATTTTTAATTTTTAAAAATTAATTTATCTAATAATTTTAGAATACTTGCGAATATATATTTTATAAAAATCAAGAAAATATAGTATTTATTTGAGAGAGAAGATGATACCCGCGACATTCTTATCATTCAACTCTCTAACTACTCTACCCCAACTACCAAACTAATTTTATACCCCTTGAAAAAATTCTCTTGATTTACTAGGACTTCGAAATGCTTTTAGTTTGTTATCTATCGAATAAAATTAATATTTATTTAAATTTTTTTAATAATATTTTATTAATATCCTAACACATGAACTAAAATATATTATAAAAATTATAATTATATATTTATAAAGAATGATCAATACATTTTTTTTAATCTTTTGTTAACATATTGGTATCTTAAATTTAAAACATTTCACACATATCTTTATATTTATATTATATCGCACTTATCCGAACTTCGTTCCATTTTAGCCTTTGGATTAACATGTACGGTTGAAATTAAAAATCTTATTAAAATAGTCAGGTGACTTCTTCTGTATCTATTTAACCAAAGTTTCTCACCCCTAAGTTTCACCCTAATGCCATTAACTCAACCCCTCTTTCCTTCATTCAGTTGCACATGTTCATTTAAACTTTGTGAAATATTTTGTCCAATAACTGAGTTGAAACAATGTTAGTAACACACTTTTTAATATACATTTTTCGACATTTTTTTTTATTGGTTAAAATTTATAAGAATCCCATTAAATTTATATGAGATCAACATAATTTAGTGAGAATTATGTGAATTTTAACCGATCAAAAAGAATATGTTAAAATTAGTGGTGGACGAAGTTTAATTCTTAACCAAAATTACATATAAATCAAACTGATCAAAGTGCACGGAGCTTGTTTTAGTCCATCCGAACTGAATTGAATTTTAAACTAGTGAACCTGTTCAACATGCTGAACAAAATTTGATTTAACTGAATTATTATAATATACATTGAAACAAACTGAGTTACTTTTGTATCAAATTGAACTGAACTTTTTTTTAAATGAAGAATTTTTTTTTATAATGTATGAAACATTATGGACATTGAATTTTTAAATAAATACGTTATTTAAAAATAATTAAAAACATATGAAAACCAAACCTTCATTTGAAGACAACTTATTTTTACATAAAATAATCAGCAATTTCACACCTTTTACTTAATTAGTAATCACCATTGCTTCAAAGAAGAAAACCCAGAAAGAATACGAAATCAAGCAGTTATTGGAGAATACTTGAACCCATAAAGAATACATTATATGTTGCATTATTATTTTATCTTTTATTTCTCCAGAAAGAAGAAGAACAGTTTTGATTAATAAATCTACAAAGTTGTTCAGTATTCTGTGAATTATTTTGTTGACATTAATTACTATGTCAAGTCAACAAAATGCTACATTAAAGCATTCCATTAAGATCATCCATGTCCTACAAAATCCCACAAAAACAGTTTAAGAACCAGAAATTTCCCAAAGGAAAATAAAGTCAACAACAAGAAACCTTAAGGAAAATGGAAAAAAAAAAAAGTAAAATGGAAAATAGAAGAGTTGAAGAACGATGGAAAAGTAAAACGAAAGCAAAACGGGATGAGAGACTTGTCAGTTCATGTACGAAGCAAAAAGAAATCAGTCTCGTGCTGAAGAACAAAGTGGAAGAAGAAAAAGTTGCGACTAACAAAGAGTAGCCCCGATTTGGTCTGACGGTGGTTTGTCAGTGTGCTGCGGTGGTGTTTACAGTCTCGCAGTGAGTGTTTTTTAGGTAAGATGGTTGCATGGCTTTGCTATTTGAGGCGGCAGTTGGTTGCAATGGTTGGTGGCGGTGGAGGGGTTGCGGTTCTTCATTTCAGTTCTCTAATTTCTAATTTTAGGGTTTAATTGATTTCTCATTTCAATAAATAGATTTGTGTAATTTTAGGTTGATAATTTTGATTTTGATATATAATTAAAGTTAAGTTATGATTTGGAATTAAGTTCAGTTGTAGTTCAATTTTAAATTTTAAGAAATATTTAAGTTAATAAACTAGTTTAGTAAATAGAGTTGGACTCTCGATTTCATAAATATTCGGTTTAATTTTCAAAAGAGTTCAATTTTTTGATTATTGTGAACAACCCTAATTACAATAAATGTGTTAAAGAATGTATTTCTAAAACTATTTGTTGAATTAATGAAAAAATTATATAAACAAAAGTATTATTTATTTATTTTACCATTGTAATCATTTTCACATCCTCTCCTCTCTACAACTTTTTTTACAATTATTGAATTGAGAAATAATTAATATGTTATTTTAAAAACACAAATACATAAACAATCAAAATGTAAAGCTAGATATGAGATGTGGAGAACAAGCAAATAAAAAACAATCAAAATGCAAACCGTTTAAAAATAATTTTCAGTCATTGAAAATACTATTAAGTTGAGTCGAATACTAGGTCGTTCTTTTTAATATATATTGCAACACTGTCCAAAATTGTACAAGCAGACTTTCAACCGACGTCCCCATGATAACTATAATGATCACTCAAAAAGTACATCCTCAATATAACTATAATGGTCACTCTAGAAGTATGGTACTTAAGATCACTCATAAATCGAATGAACTACGACACAAAAACTGCTCTAGAATCAAAAGAACAGTGGTATTAGGATCACTCTAAAAAAATCGAATGGACAAAAAGAAAAGGGAGAAGTGGCTCGAAAGTGCATCAAGTAAAAGAGGAAGAAGAGAGAAAGGTGAAAATTGCATCTAACTTTGGTGTGCTTTTCACAAGATCTTGACACTTTTTATATAGTGATTGAAGTTATTCCACATATGTTAAGTATCCAATGTAAGACTTTAGTATTGATACAATTCAAAGTTAATCAATGTATGAAATTTTCAATGTGGGACTTTAACAATTTTTAAATTCACACACTAACATATTCTCTTTGTTCCAACAGTCCCCCACTTGAATTTAAAATAAGTTTTTCTATGTTCGGACAATCTTTTGCATAAAAAGTAAGATTCAGATTCAATAAGAGTGACTCGTAGTCTTGAGTTCTATCTCTGACATCAAACCGACACACAACATTTTCATAGGATGTATTCTCAAAAGCTTGTGCATTAATGGTACTGCACGTCTATCCCAATATAGTGAATACTCTAGGAATTTTGCCTTATAATTCCATTGGAAGCGGTCCCACTTCCACATTAACATAGGTGGATCTATCAAGTGTACTCATGTAGCTATGTACTCCACTCCACATATAGTATAGATCTCCTTAAGAATTTCTATTACCTCATCCTATCATCGCTTTAGGAATCATGCTTCTCTGATTTATAATAACATGTTCATCTCATATCACTTTACGACTTGTTATTACCCATTGAACCTAATTATTGGGATGCCCAGTCTTTTAGGTTGAGTTACCATCATGAGTGACTCATTGATCTATGGGCAATAGTCCCATCCCTTTGGATGTGTTTTAGGACTTTCTCTCTAGTTAATCATTTCGTCAAATGATCTGCTAAGTTTTCATAAGTGCGAAGATGATCCACCCTAATAGTTTCTTTTAAGAACTATCTAACTATGTTGTGCTTACGACGTATTTATTGTCTCTTACAGTTGTAATAACATTTCTCAATTTTTCCAATAGTTGCAGTATTATCACATTGGATCAACACAACTGACATCGGTTTTTCCCCACAAAGGGATCTTAGTTAGCGAGAATCTCAACCAACTCGCTTGCTCACTAGTAGTTTTTGGTGTTATCGTTTTAGACTCCATAATGGGCTGAGCCAATATTGCATGTTTCTTCGATTTTCAAGATATGATCCTCTAGTTATGATAAATATATAGCCGCTGGTTGCTTTGGATTAATATGATAAAGTGTTCCAATCAACATAATTGTACCATTCAAAGACAACATCTCATGACTTTCTCAATAGCGTACCAATGCTTCATACTAGGTCTACTGATAAACCTGCACAATAGTCTCACGATGTAGACAATGTCAGGTCTAGTACAATCAGTGACATGTCTAAGGCTGTCAATGATGCTCGCATATTCAGTTTGTCTAACACTTTCAGTAGAGTTTTCAAAAAAATTTACACCTTGGATCATATGGTTTGCAAGTAGGTTTACAGTCAAAGTAATTGTATTTCTTTAAAATCTTTTGAACATAGTGAGACTGATCCAAAAAAATTATCTTTTCTGACCTAGTAATCTTGATTCCGAGGATTACACTCGCTTCTTTGAGGTCTTTCATATCAAAGTTGTTACACAAAAATGATTTCACATTATTTACAAAATGAATGTTTGAACCAAATATGAGTAACTCTCAATAGTGTATCAATGCTTCACACTTGGTCTATTGGGAAACCTACACAATAGTCCCACGACGTAGACAATGTTGTTAAGACAAACTCTCATTTTTAAAGTTTTGATGATAATAAACAAAAGTTAATTAAGAACGTTAATTATGATTCTAAAAAATTATGTTAATTTAACTTGTGCTTTTGAGTGTACTTATTTAAAGATAGGATTCAAGCAAAGGCAAAAAATCAACATAATAAAGAACAAAGGATGTTACTCGAAGCTGTCACCAGAGGATGTCACTCGAGGATATAACCAGAGGATGATGTCACCAGAGGATGACGTCACGAGAGGATGACGTCACCAGAGGATACCTCTAGAAGATACAATCAGATGATATCATCAGAGGATATTATCAAAGGATACCATCAGGTGCAAAAATCAGAGTATGAAAGAACAATACTAATCAAGAACAAATGTATCAGCCCAGTCAAAACAGAAATTAAAAATAGTCAAAAGCTGGATTATTTTTAACAAGAAATATTGCCTCTAGTCAAGCCTGACAAGAGCCCTACCAATGGCTTTATTGACTTCCATTTACTGTTCTCTCGCCTATAAAAGGAAGGCCAAAGCTCAGGGAAAATGCAGAAGTTCAAGTGCTAACAAGTCTCATAAAATCATTCACATTCACATACTTGAAACTCTCTCATCACTCAAAAGAATCAGTATGATCCTTATTTACTCTGATATATTTGTACTGAATTCTTTGTAAAGAATCAAATCTCAAACAAGAGTTGAGACATATCAAATTCTAACAAAACAATCTCATCATTATTGTAAAACTCAAACTACAAGAGTTTTGTATAATTTGGGGTAGATTGTAAGAAATCCTATCAAGGTTGGTAGGTGATTTGATTAATCTCTTTCTGGGTGGAATTAGATTAATGTCTGTAACAAAGATCAAGATTGATCTAAGCTAGGTGCTGTAAAACCAAGAGGGTTCTTGTTTTAAACACTTAGTGGAAAATCTCACAATTGTGAGGACTAGACGTAGCCCAAGTTGGATGAACCAAGATATATCCGTGTGTGGTATCTCTTATCCTTTATCTCTTTATTTAGTTTGATTGTTTTTCAAGATTAAAATAAAAACTGTTTTCTGATTTGTAACTAATCAAGAACGTTCTCCGTTTTTCTGATAAAACCAAGAATGTTCTCCGTTTTCTGCTTTCTTAACCAAGAACATTCTTGAGTTCAAATCTTAAGTTTTTCAGGAAATTTTAAAAAGGGAGATTTACAATTCAAACCCCCTTCCTTGTAAATCAATTTTGCTACTTCAAATGTCAGGTCTAGTACAATCAGTGGCATACATGAGGTTGTCAATGATGCTCACGTATTCAGTTTATCTAACACCTTCACTAGTGTTTTCAAAAAGTTTTACACTTGGATCATATGGTTTGCAAGTAGGTTTACAATCAAAGTAATTGTATTTCTTTAAAATCTTTTCAACAAAGTGAGACTGATCCAAATAAATTCTCTTTTCTGACCTAGTAATCTTGATTCCAAGGATTACATTCGCTTATTCGAGGTCTTTCATATCAAATTTGTTACTCAAAAATGATTTCATATTATTTACAGCATGAATGTTTGAATCAAATATGAGTAATTCGTCTACATAGAGACATATGATAATGCAAATGCCAGTTTTTAGATTGGTAATAAATACATTTTTTATTTTCATCAATTTAATCTCATTCGATATAATCAAGTTATCAAACTTTTCATGCCATTTGTTAGGTGTTTATTTAATACTATACATATACTTATCTAACTTACATACCTTGTTTTCTTGTCCATATATCACAAAACACTCAAGTTGCTCCATATAGATTTCTTCTTCCAATTCACCATTTAAAAAAAACAGTTTTGACATCCATTTGGTGTAACAACAAGTTATGAATAGCAACAAGTTATGAACAACAAAAGTTTTGTCAAATAAATCTATATTTTCTCTTTGTCTAAAATATTTGGCTACAAGGCAAGTCTTGTATTCATCAACAGTTCTACCTGGTTTTAGTTTCTTTTTCAAAATCCATTTACAACACATCCATTTGCAACCATGAGGCATATCTACTAAATGTCAGGTCGTGTTAGACTAAAGAGAATCCATTCATCGTTTATAGCTTCTTGGCATATATCTACATCCAAAGACAACAAAACTTCTTGAGGATTTGTAGGATCCTCTTCTAATGTATAGGCCGGATAATTGGGTGCATAATCTTTAGAAACTCTTGCTCTCTTACATCTTTGCAGTTCTGTTTCGCCTTGTTCGTTTCTCTCGGTGCTCCCGATCATGAGAACGTGACTTGTTCTGACGCCCACACTATTTCTAGAATTGAGAGGAAACCTATTCTCATAAAAGAAAACATCATTTGACTGATCATTTTAGCATTTCGGGTCATAAAACCTATACGCTTTGTTGTTTACGACATACCCAATGGATACACATTCATAGTCTCTACTAGAGAATTTAACTTGCTTGGGATCGAGAATTCTGACATAAGCTAGACAGTCTCAAGTTCAAAGATAAGCGAAGTTGGGTTGTCTTTTCTTCAAAATCTCATAAGTAGATGTTTTGTTTTTAAATTTTGGAAATCTATTTAAAACATAGAAAACAGTCAATAAATTTCTCCCACCAATGAGATGCAACATCATAGTTAAACATAATAGCAACAACTTATTCAATAAGAGTTTCGTTCTTTATTTCAGCTTTACTATTAATGTTAGGTGAATATGGTGCAGTTGTTTTATACACAATTTCATGCAGTTTAAAAAATTCATTAAACAAACTAGAATCACGTTATGTTCCTCTATTACTACGGAACCTTTTAATCTTTTTACTAAATTAATTTTCGATTTATGTGACAAAAATTAATAATAAGAATAACAATAAGATAATAACAATAATGTTTTACTATTTTCTTTGTACGTGGAATTGTCATTGATTCTTCAACACAAGACTAAATTTATTGCACCAAACATATAATTATGTGAATGTTCACCTTTCCAAAATTACCATACAAGTAACACACAAACACTGCTTTTCACAACATTAATTACAAATTAAGTCATTTCAACTTAGTCACTTTCAAATGTTTGGTTCACATAAATAAAAATAGCCAATTTAATCATATTCACCACTAAATATATAGTAAAAAAAAAATTAGCAAAAAATTAATACATATGCAACTTGGATATTTCAAATTAAGTGAATTGTGAAAATAAAAATAAAACAAATCACTCTACTAACCTATATCATGGAAAGACTACGTCAATTCCAGTATCACTTCCTAATAAGTAGGAACTATTAGCTACTTAATAGAAACAATCTTAACAATTATGACACCTAAGAATAAATACTTTGACTCTCAAAGCTAAATGCAAATTATTTCACTTCTGTCCAAATTTCAAATTAAATATAATAAATCAATCACTTCTTTTTACTAAAAATAAAATAAATCAAATTGTTTCACTTCTATCCAAATTTCTTTTTGGCCAATTTTTGTTTTTTAAAAAAAATTGATCTTGCAAGGTCATAAGACCATTCATGTCTCACCCTAAGCCAATAATTATTAAAATCAAGCTCAATTAACAAATTCAATTAAATGAGAAAGGCTAAAAGATTCAATGTAATTTCACAATACTAATACATACCCTTTTGGAAGGTTTCATGAGAGAAACAGTTCAAATGAAAGGAGAAGTAGGTATAGTTGTGACTTTTGAATACTCATAGATCTGAATATATAGATATTATTTTGAACTTAAATAATTATTCCTAGATACGGTTCACTCATCAACCGATCATCCAATGGCAACATTCGATTTTCATATATTTGACATAATGGATGTATAAATCCTTTTTTGTTCGTTCAACTATTTCTAAAACCACTCAAATGTCATATTTCGTAACACTGTCAGTAAAGCTAGAATAAGTAATCTTTTCGGTAGATATGACAGAATGAAACGTCTTGAAAGTGTTGTTTATTGAGTTTCGAAAAACTGTTTAAAAATAATTTTCAGCCACCGTAGATATTATTGGGTTGAGTCGCGGACTAGGTTGTTCTCTTTAAAACGTTTCGCAACATTGCCAAAAATTGTACAAGCAAACTATCAACCACATGACTATAATGGTCACTGTAGAAGTATAATAGTTAAGACCTCTCATAAATCGAAATGACTACGGCACAAAAACCACTCTAAAACCAAAAGGACAATGGTATTAGCATCACTCTAAAAAAAATTGAAGGAATAAAAAGAAAAGAGAGAAGTGGCTCGGAAATGCATTTAGCAAAAGAGAGAGAAGAGAGAAAGTTAAAAATTGCATCCAATACTTTTCACGAAAACTTGACCCTCTTTATATAATGCAAATTATCCCAAAACTATCTTATATGAACTTTAGTATCTATAGAGTTGAAATTTAATGTATGAAAATTATATATATATATATATATATACTAGAATTAGTAAATTAAAATCAAGATTTGTTGATCTTAAATTTTTTTTTTAAAAGGTGTCCGATCTTTAAATTATTACACTAGAATAAGACCAGGATTCAATTTTTGTTAAAAAAAAGAAATAGAATGGACATTTGAGAGAATGTGCATAGACCAGTGTGAATTGTGAGACTGAGTGAGTCAATGGGTTAAAGTGGTGGAGAGATGAAACGATTTTCAGGTTTAACTACTTGGTGTGAACATCCAAGTGAGGGACGAGAGTCACGTGACTCAATTAAAATGAGCTTTTAATCTTTATTGGAATTTTAATTTAACGATTGATATGAGTTCATCTAACTCTCACATCAAAATATCATCCTAATAAATATATATATATTTTACTATAAAGTAATTAATCTTTTTGGGTTGTAGATTAAAGTTTTTAAAACGGAGTGAAATACACAGCGTTTAAATTTTCTTTTTAAAACAAAAATATGTATTCACTTTATTTTAATGACTGACGAGAGATTTTGAATCGGTTAATAATAATACATATTCAGAAATTATAAAAATATTTTAAAGTGAAAAACTGTTTACGATTTTTAAAAATAATTAAAATGGTTATAGAGACCTACACCACTGCTCCGACAATGACAACCTAGTTACCAAGAACTTCCATTGGCCACCAAATGACCTACATCTTCCTCTCTCTAAATTCGCGTCGCCAAGCCTCTGCTTGTTGCCACCACCAATCGCACCCAGTGTGTTTGGCTCCATTAAAACAGATGACAATTAACTTTCTGGTTTTTTATATAATTATAATTTTTTTATAAATTGGTTGATTAATTTTTAATAATTTTAATTAGTAGTGACGCAGCTTGAGACCCTCACAAAATTTGTAGAGGGAAAGCTATTTTAAATCTGTGGCGACCATTTTGGTCACAAATTATTAACAATATTGTTTTGATCGTTTGTAGTGGTCTAAATAGTCGTTAGAGGCTTTGTGACAAGAAAGACCGTCAATTTTCATATATCCCTATCATATAAATAACCCACCCCATTGATTTACATTCATTTCTCATTTCCATCTTTTTTTTTTAAAAAAAAATTATCTACTTTCTCTTTAAACTTTTTTTTTACCTTCTCTCAATTTATACTCTTTGATCTTTCTATTTAATTGATTTAATATATGAATTAGTATAATTACCTTTTTTTATTTAGTTTATAAAAATATATTTGGAATTACCTACATTTTTTATTATTATATTTTTATATTATTTGAATTATTTAAAATGAAATTATTATTATATTTTCTAGTTTCTTATTATTCTTTCTTTCTTAATTATTTTATTTTATAGTGGCACCAATATGTTTCTCAAAAAACATTATGTTCAGTGATAGAAGAATGCCATTTGATCCTGAAAAGCGGGTAAAAATGTCAACATATTATTCCAACGAGCGAGAGAAAATACGCATAGTAGATTTACAAAGAGGATCATACCAACCTACTCGACATAATTTTTACCAAAGACAAATAGGAAATTCTTAGAGAAAATGAATTAATAGAATATTCTAATCAAGATAACTTCCTTGAAATGCTTAGATGGTTTGCAAGGAGGGAAAAGTGAGGTAAGTTGTAATGGAAAATTCTCCCGAAAATAAAATATTGACTACTCCATCAATTCAAAAGGATATTGTTTAATGTGGCCACCTTAGAAATCACTAAAGTTAACTTGATTGATTTTGGAGATGATTTATTTATTATTTTTGTTGATGAATCTTATGACATATCTAATAAGGAGAAAATGATTGTTGTTTTGTGTTACTTAACAACAACAGAAGTGTAATAGAGTGCTTTTTGGATATTATTCATGTTAAAAATACAACACCTAAAAAATGGCAAGTGGAGAATTATTTTACCTTCATGGTCTTACTACTTCAAAATTTGTGATTAACGTCTCTTCTAATCTTAAAATTTGTCTCTTGATAAAAAAAATTACAATTTTAATAATTAAAAAATATTTGTGAAATAAATTAGTCCCTGTCCACAAACCCTTCTACATGGTGCATGACTCTACACATATCAATCTATATCATGAATGTCGTTTTGTTAGGTTAATTCATGTAATAAGAAAATAGGTACAAATATTATGTCACATTCACATATTAGACTCATATACATTTCAGCAACGATAACAGAACAACCAAAATTCATAAAAACAATTCTACTCATACACCAATTATAAAACTCAAAATTACAACAACATACACCACAATGTCTATATTAATTAGCATATCTATTAACATTTTTCATGTCGCGTCTAGTCGGAATTCATCACAACCGATTAACATATATCAAACCACACAAATAACAATTATCCTGTATACCTATATCATTTGGTTTTCACTTGTCATAATTAATAATTATTTCTTTTTCAATTTTTTTAACATAGATGTTTTTGTTTTATAAAATTTAACTACTTCCATATCTTCAATTAAATTCATATGTAAAAGTTTCCCAAAATTATATCTCAGAACCCATAAATTTATTTTTGAGACAAACATTCTATACTCATCCACATAAATATCATTTTTTTTTCTAGTATCAACAGGAGTTGGCGATAGCAATTGGAATTCTTATTTTGTAACTTTTACTAAGTTGATATTGACTTAGTATTATGTAATTGATGTTCTTAAAATTTTGAAAGACTATTCAACATTGCAAATAATATAAAACATGAAGCAAATGGTCTCATATTTTTTATGCATAATTTGATTTTGCACTATTGGATAGAAAATGTTGAGTATTGCAATAGAATTATCACAAGATATTGTCAATATCATCAACTTGTTTCAGATTGCAAACCAACGGTTACAAACTATATGAGATGATGATTGAGATACTATATTGGATGAGGTACTATTGGAACATAAAAATTGTTGAAGTCCCACATTGAAAAACTCATATATTGAGTAGTTTTCAACTATATAAATACTAAAGTCCCACATTAGATAGAAAACATATGTGGATTGCTGATGTATTACCGAGCGATTTCTCCCATTTCTTTCTGTCCATTTGATTTTGAGTGATCTAATTCTTTCTATTCCTTTGATTTTGAGTGGTCTTATTCTTTCTGTCCTTTCGATTTTGAGAGGTCCTAATACTATTGTCCTTTATACTGAGGGCTTTTTTTAAACGCCATATTGAGGGTGAACTGTTTTATCTTGTGGACTTCGCTTTTTATTATGTGGACTTCATGATTGATAGTCTGCCTTGCACAATTTGGGTAGTGTCACGAAACGTCTTAGAGATAGCGATCTAACCCGTGACTAGGGATGAGAATAGGTTCTGTCGTCTGTCAGGGGCCTATGGCCTACTTATGGTCTGATCTGACCTGTTTAATAGGAAGGCTAGATTCAAGCTATTTTTAAAGCATATTTATTTAAATAGGTCAGACTCAGGCTTATAAAAAAACCTATTAGGCATGACAGGTCAGCATATATATATATATATATTATTTATAATGTTACTTATTATTATTATTTATTAATATTATTGTTTCCTATTTTAAAGCCTATCAATTAGGCTATTTTAATATTATTTTATTATATTATATTTGATTATAATTTTATTAGTTTTCTTTGTATATAAATGTCTAGTTTAGCCTATTTAAAAAAATGTAAAATATAACATTTAAATGTTTTAATGTGAATAAGGCTTTTAAATAGGCTTTCAGGCCAGACCGAAAAAAAAACCTATGATAGGCCGTATGCCTAAAAAATTAATCGTAGGTCAAGCTCAGACCTTTCAAAGTCTGACCTGACCTATTCTCACCTCTACCCGTAACTCAACCTATTAATATCTTCTGTGACATAAATTTATTTTGAAACAGTTTTTCGAAACTCAAAAACAAACATGTATAATTAATTTGATATAAACATGACATTTATATTCCGTATACGGATGATTTATACATACTTTTATTAGGAGATAAAGGCATGAAAATATTGTTGAATCTATCACAATATATAACCGTTATTGCATTGAATTATTTTTCACTGCTGTGAACATGCAAATTTAGGAACTTAACAAACATTTTAATGAGACAAATAGTTGATTGCTCATTTGTATAGCTTGTTTGAATGTAACCAACTTGTTATCTATAATTGTAAGTTTCTCTTAATGTTTCTATAATTGTAAGTTTCACTTAATGTTTCAACTGATGTCAAAATTATGCTTGTCTAGATTAGACAATGTGTACATGATTTTCATTTCTCAATCATTTGCGAAACTAATTTGAATCAAAAAATAATATCTACATTAAATAGCGTAACACCCTAAATTTTATAATGAATTATTTTATTAATCTAATAGAATTTTAAGGAATTAATTTAGTATTGCATGTGTTTAGAATATGTGTTGATAAATAATTGATTAATTTTCCTTACGTGTGTATTTGCTATAGTATGATAATTTGATAGATATTTAATTTAGTGAATAAAATAAATTGTAAATATTATATTTATTTATTCTATCTAATTATTTTTGAGAAAATTATTAGTATTTTAATGTGAATATTTTGGAGAAAATTTTTTTAGTATGGAAGAGTAAATAAATTATTTACTAAGGACTTTTTAAAAAATATTAGAAAAGAGATTTTGGGTTAGACTGCTATTTACACCTTATTTTCTACTCCTCTATTCCATTTGAGCCTTTATTACGCGGCAATAGACTTTCTCTTCTGCATATGCGAATCTGTTACTACACCCCTCTTTTTACTGTTTAAACAAGGACTTTGGCCTACTCTGTTTTAGGCCTTTCAGATCTGTTACTGATGCACCTACTTAATTTCTAGTTGCACCCCCTCTCCACAACTTAAAAATAAAAAATCTGCAACGCAGTCTCCTTCTCCCTCATGAGATTACGCCGCCAGAACCCTCACCACCCATTCTTTTTGTGATCCATTGCCTCCATGGTTGGATAATCATCTTCATCAATCACCTTCATTAAACTTGACTCGATGTCTATATGATGCACATAATTCAACTATAACCATGAAATGTGTTCCGCCATTACTGCCGCCGTCTCAAGTTGTTTTCGACGACCATAGCGAGTGCCACGTGACACCATCATCATGTTCACGTTCCTCACATCTCCCTCTTTCATTTGCAACCTAAATCGGGACTCAAAGCACTTTATTTCTCTTCGTCAAAAATCACACCACTGCATTTGGATTGAGATTTTGGCCACCACGAGTATTACCAATAAAAACTGATACAATATCTAGACTCCACGAAACACCCTCGTCCATTACCCATGCTTGAAATCGCCAACCGTTACACTTCAAAAAACGGTTTCCACCATTGTCACTGCTGTTTTCTTGAATCTCAGCCAACACGTTCATCGTCTTGAAAAACTGATATTGTTTTTCGATTCCTCTCGTCGAAACCTTCAAGAACTATTCATCTGCGTGTTTCGATGAAATTGACGTCGGACCCTGTCGGCACCCCAGCGCGTCGGTGAGGCCTTTCCTAATAACTTGTTTCACTTCATTTTGAATATGTTCCTTTTCCTAATACTTTTATTAATTATGTAACACTGATTTTTATACTCCACATAATTTATCAGCCATGTTTCATTGACTTTACAATTTCGTCGATACTTTTGGACTCGTTCGTTGCGCGTTGTCTCCTCTCAATCTCAACCTAACCAAACCTCTTCTGCTCCAAAAATCTACATCCCACCACTCATTTCATCCAAGATTCAAAAACAATTTTAGGACAAATGGGCCAAACGACCCATTGGTGTTGGCAGGGTTTTATGTTGGATGATCTTTAGTATGAAGGAACTTCAATCAAGCATCACACTGATACTCTTGGTTGGACCAACTTTCTAAAAGTATTTGATTCGTTTTATCCTGAGGTGATTCGAGCCTTCTACTACAAAGCTCAGGCGTTTGCAAATAAATCCCTTCTTGTTTCAAACATGAAGGGTATTGAAATTTGTCTCACACCTGACATCCTTGTTGAAATCCTCCAACTGCCTTCTGAAGGACCTACTGTTTTTGGAAAGGATTGGTACTTTGCGCTCAACACCAACAAAGATCTAGTTTTCCAAGAATTGTTCATCCCTGGCTCCACCAGTTTTGTTTCTGCTGATCTGAAGCCTCTCCCCAAAATCTTTAACAACATCAGCCAACATTTTATCCTGCCACATTTTGGGAGCCATGACTATGTCTCAGACAATGAAGCTTTAATCATTTACCATCCTTAATTTCCAAAATATGATAGCCTCCACAAACTGGGACTACAAAAGAAACATTGTGTCTTACGGTATGGTTCTCACCCGCATTTTTAGATACTTCAACATTCCACTCGCCACTGAAACTTCCAGCTTCAAGATCTTAAAAATTTCATCAAAAAACATCTCACACATGAAAAAAGAACCATCTACTCCAGAATCCATCAAAACTAATTTCCCCCCACCTCACTAAAAAGGAAACGCTCTACAAGGAAACCAGTTTGTGAACCACTTGTTGCACCTACCATTCCACAAGATCATTCTTCACTACATCCACACAAACTCCTTTTTTCCAGTCCTCTATCACGATCCTCTCCTACTGCAAACCCATCTTTTGTTCTTCCTACTACTCACTCAATTCAACTACCAATACTACAAAGTCATCCTACCACCAATTTCATCATCAACACACATCTCTCATGTCTCCAAGCTTCTCCTCCCCTCAAAAAATTGACTCATATCTATTTGGCATTAGTCAATATCTAGTTTTTCCATATATGGATCTCCCAGACCCATCAGCTCCTCCAACAAATTCCTCCTCGGGTACTCTCCCAACTATTAGCTCCGCTTTTGCCACTTTATGCACAAATATTGCCCCCTCTCCAGCTAATCCGTCCACAACTTCTCAATTAAATGACGACAAGCGTCCACCAAAAAGGTCCAAGATTGAGAAGAGCATATCACAGACGACTAACGACATCCCTAAGATTTTTGCTGCTCTCCAGACTATCATTGATCGGCAAGTCCATCATGATAGGGAAAATGCACTCTTAAGGGAATGGATAGATAATTAGCTGACACCCAAATTAGGCCTGGAACCGCCTATGCAAAATCCACCTCCAACATTTTTAGATCTTCCTAAGCACTTGATCTCCTCTTCCTATAAGGGTTCCTCAGCTTCCCTATCCCTTTAGTTTCATTCCTGCTGACTGTTATCTCCATCTACTTTTTTATTTGACAAAGGGGGATAATTAATTAGGTTTTTAATTTTAAGAAATTTAGAAGATTTTTTGTGATATACTATGAACTTCTGCCTTTAATCTGTTATCAATCTGTTATATTTGTTATGAACCTTCTATAAGTGTTATGAATCTGTCATATTAACAATCTTTTGAGCATTATGAATGGTTATATTTTTTCAAAAATTATTTACCTCAAGCAAAAATTGAGGGGGAGCCATTTCTCAAAAATACTTAGAATTAAAATTAAAAAAATCAAATTAACATGTTTGTCATCATCAAAAAAGGGGAGATTGTTAAGGCAAAATCCCAAATTAATGTTTTGATGATAATCAAACAAAGTTAATTAATCTTCTAATTATGATTCTAAAATTTGTGTTGTAATTTAACATGTGCTTTTGAGTGAATTAATCAAAGATAGACATCAAACATAACAAAGATCGAATCAGAAGAAGCAAAATTGTTCTGGTTATTAAAACAGAAAAACGAAGATCGATCTGGCTTTCACAACATCAATCCAAGAACGTTTTTCTTTACTAAGAACAAAGCATTCTTGAATTCAAGATCGCTCTAGGCTACGAAAATGCATCAAGCTGCATGAAAAATCACCAATATTCATTACAAAGGAGCATAATTGTATACTCAAGATTATTTTGGACAGATTCGTCAAAAGAATCAACAAAGTCAAAGCAATGCATGAAGAGTAAATAGCAAGATTAATCTCCAAAACTGATGGCTTAGATAAGCAAGTACAGCTTGGACAAATAAGGCACTGCATCACTGAAGCAAGTACAAAAAAGCATGACATACAAACAACTGTCAAAAGTGAAAATCCAAGCAGTTACCCAAAACAGAAACGAAGAATGTTTTGATGATCAAGCAGGAACATTCTTGCTTTATTTACAACACATGTCTATTAAACTATAGACTTAACAACTTGTCTTCTGTAACACCCCGAGTTTTAAGAATTTCGACTTAATTCAAAAGAATTAAAAATAATTAAATTTAATATGAATTAAACATTCAAAAATAGTATTGCATTGTAATTCAAAATACAAAAGTGATTAAACAACCACATCATAATTATAACCAAGTAATTTAATTTTGGGAAATTGATCTTCAAAATATACCAAAATAAAAATACATCAAAAACTGTATCCTGGACCCACCAAAACATTATCAGCGTGCGGAAAAGATATACAATTATCCCAAAATAAATAAATACAGCCATTAACATTACGCCTTATACAAAAAGTCTAGTCTGATCTGATCATGCACTAAAACTATAGTAGCACGATTTCCACCGCATCCTCTACAAGTCTCGTCTTCACTCCAGTTGTCTGTCTCTCTGCGCTGTCCAGAAATACTCCGTACGTGAAGATCAAGGAAAACTAACAGCGTCTCCGTCGTTAGTGTATCTGTCGGTGGCACGGGCTTGGGTATCATTTGAGGGCAAAGCCCAATTTTCACAATATTGTAAAGGGTCACCAACCGAAATTAACAATTACCACATAACAGTTATGTCAAAGATAACAATTATATTCATGACATATTTCAATGCTATAACAACAATGATAAATAAGTATGCTCACTTACTAAAATGGATAACATCTACATCTTTGCAAAACAGCCAGTTTACATATAAATCAGGTTGCAAGTACAAATATGATTAACAATCACAACAACTTATTTGGCACTTAGAATTCATAAAATACTTTCACACTTCAATTTTCACTCATCAATTCATATCAAATCATGACTCACAGTATGTATATGTCAATGTACTTAACTCTTGGAATTACCAAGGTGCAGTCTCTCATGGACCAGCACACGTGCAGTCTCTCACGTACCAGGACGATTTACAGATAGAATGGACCGTCTAATACACGCGGAACCACTCCGTAGCCTGGATAGAATGGACCGTCTAATACACGCAGAACCACTCTGAACCCGAATAGAATAGACCGTCTAATACACGCGGAACTACTCTATAACCCATCACGATCACTACATTTAAGTGTATTAGCCTCTCACAGGCCAAATACACAGAAATTAAATCCGCGCACGGATAGAATGGACCGTCTAATACACGCGGAACCACTCCGTAGCCCAGGATAGAATAGACCGTCTAATACACGCGAAACTACTCTATAACCCATCACGGTTACTACTTAACTTCGCGGCCCATCACGGTCACCGCATCAACTCTGTGGCCCATCGCGGTCACCACCTGACTATGCAATGCATGAACATGTTATGTTTTCTCTTCGCTGAAAACAGAATGCAATGCCATTTGAAACCCTGAACGTCCTCAACACAACATTAATGATTTTTACTCATCAACACCACAACAAAAGCATCATCAATAACAACAACCAAAAGCAGCAACAACAACTCTCAACATACATTATCTCAACAACATGCGTTTTACTCATTCACAAACCACAGGCAGATTTCAAGATCAACACAACACCAAAACATCATCAATACATCAACCACGACAGCAACCAAACAGAACAGCAACAAAACAGACACCACAAGCAGTTTACTCATTCATAACAACATGCAAGGGCAGTTTCATTTTCAGAACAGAACATCGCATATAATCATCCATCACACATGCATTTACAGCCCTAAATGCAATCTAGAAAGTTGGAAGGAGCCCCTTACCTTAGTTACGTTTTCTTGCTCGTTTTCGTTGCCGCGACTAAAATTGGCGAAACTCTCGTTCGCGTCATTGCTACCAAAGTTGGTTCTCTAACACCGTAACGATGAGAGGAATAACTTTCCTTCTTGACACTTTCTTATTCGAGGCTTGGATTTTCAAGTAATTTGAGTTTTGAGTATCCCTTCTCACTACCAACACAAACAAAACTGAACAGAAGAAGAAGAAGAAAGCAGCTCGGGTAGGTGAAGGAAAGGAAAGAAACTGCTTTCTCTTTCTTTCTCATTCCGATTTTCTATTTTTTCCTTTTTTTTTTCTTGCTTCTCACATGCAAACATATATACAGACATATACTCTTGCCACCTCATATATATATATATATATATATATATAATAATTAAACTTGACCCTCAAGTAACTAATTACTCTCATTGCAATTACGTCGACAAATAAAATCTTAATTAACTGCCTGATATTTAATTACTCGTAATTAAATTAAATAATCATTCGTCCAATAACTCAATCTCAAATATATATATATATATATATATATATATATACATACATATATCAAATATTTTACAAATATCCTAAAATATACTTGAAATTAAATCCATAATTTCATTTTAAAATTAAGGGTCTTACATCTTCCAATGGCCATATAAGCTGGCACAAGCCTTCAAGAAGCCTATAAAAGGGACCTCAAGGCAAAGGAAACATCATTAGTTCAAAGTGCCAAAAATCATTCACTTAAATCATCATTCTTGAGAAATATAAGCTCTTGAATCAAGCAAAGGCTTCAACTCATCTTTACTAGATTTAAGGATCTACTCTTTGAGTTTGATTGACGAAAATTAAACTCAAACAAGTGTTAAGTAATGGCTGATCCATCAATCCTCTTCAAATCATTTTTGTTGAACATCAAACACTATAGAATTAGAAATAGTTTGAGTATATCGAAAAAATTCTTTTGTATTTAAAAGGTGACTTGTAAAATCCTTTTTGGACTGAAAGGTAATCATTGAAAATTTTTCAAGGTTGAAAGGTGAAATATGGTAACTGGTCAAGACTGATCTCGATCATTGGTGGATAAAACAAGAACATTCTTGTTTGAACACTTTAGTGAATAAGCTCACAAATTGTGGGGACTGGACGTAACCCACTTTGGGTGAACTAGAATATAATGTTGTGTGAATTATCTTTCCCTTATCTCCTTTTTATTTTTCACTCACTTAGCACTAATCACTTCGTGAAGTTTTATTGTTATATTCTAACGAAGAATGTTATGCCTTTATTATTTATCAAACCAACATCAATCTTGAGTTAACAAAATTTAATACATAAATTAATTTTAAAAAGGGAATCACAATTCAAATCTCCTTTCTTGTGATCAACATTGTCATTTCAAAATGTGTGTATGTTTGTGTGTATAAGGAGGGATCAAATCATCTCAGGAGTAACTTTGAATTGCGTTACTCCACTTAATAACTCATTATAAAAATTAAAATTTACAAATTCAATCATTAAATTAAAAGTTCTTATTGAATAGGGTTAAATATGTTTTTAATCTCTCTAAATATATCAACTTTCATATTTAGTTCCTCTAAAAAATTATTTCGAACTTTGATTCTTCTAAATTTTATGTTACGAATTTCAGTCTTTATTTTTTTACAAAAGGTCACTCACATGTTCCAAGTAACTTTTTTTAATGACATATCATTGACGAAACTTTGAAATATCATTAGTTTAATAATTTAACTATTTAATCATGAATCTTTATTAATTTATTTATAACTTCAAATTAAAGATTAAATTGTTAAATTAAATATTAAATAGTTAAGTTATTAAGTTAATGATATTTTAAAATTTTATCAATGACATGTCATATAAAAAATCAATTAGAACATGTGACGTGAACTTTTATAAAAAAACCAGGAACTAAAATTCATAATCGAAAATTTAAAAAGACTAAAGTTCGAAGAAATTTTTAAAATGGACTAAAAATATAAATGGATATATTTAGAGGAACTAAAGATATATTTAACTCTATTTAATATATCTATACTCTATTTAATATATCTATGTTCCAAATTATCTTAAAATTTTAAAAATATTTAATACTTTATTAAATAACTTCAAATGACTTATAATAATTTTTAAAAAATATACAAAACTTATTCCTTTCTTATCTATCTAATTCCTCTATATCTCATTTTATAAAAGATTCTTATAAACTAACCAAATATAATTTTCAAAAAATATTCTAGAATAATATTATTCTGTAGAATGTAGTTCCTAGGAATTCATTTATATAATCTGAAACAGACACCATCTCAGAGTTAAACAATATTTTTTTTATAATCACACCAAACATTACGTGTGTATATATATCGAGTGTTGACCAAGAAGAAAAATTGCTTGATGATCAACATATAAGTAAATACAAACAATAAAAAAAGAGATCATATAATGTATAATTACATAAAGTTCCAAATAATTATTTAACAAGCATAATGTGAAAATAGCTAGTAGCATAAGTGGATTCTATTGTCATCAGAATCACCCTCATCATTACACACAACTTAATTTAAATTTTATAGGGACAACTTTTCAATTTCTTCTATTGGTAAATTCAGCTCCATTATTTCTCTATTAGTCACAAAGTCCTTTCCTTTATGCATATTATGAATTCCAGAAGTAATTGAAGAAAGAAATGAGCAACAATTGAAGTTCATACCTTCATATGAGTATCTACAAATTGATCCCAAATTTCCTGTATCAAAATTATAAGCAACAACAACTCCTGGAAATTGCAAATATATGGTTTGTGCTTGTTCACTATAAGCAATAGGTGCAATTTTATAAGGCTCACATTCAAATGTGTCATAAAAATTTTGATGCTTAGAAACAAAGTTTTCATGCATGACACTATGGACTAATCTCCATCTAAACTTTTTTGAATCATAAAAGGACCCAAGATTATCATCATTCTCCTTAAGAAGTTCCCAAATGTGAAAACCATCCAAATCAATGTAACAATAGTAAACACATTCACTTGATTCACACAAACATCGACGATACGTCATCGTTGATTGCCAAGACCAATCTTCAAAAAAATTTGGAAGTTCAATTAGTTCACAATTGTTTTCTTGGACTTTATACACCAATAAGTATCCACCTATTTCCCAATGGATTGCACCATTTGAGTAAAGAGGGGTTGTGGATAGTTCTTTAAACTCAAATTGTGGCAAAGAAGGTAAAGTTAAATTGATGTGGCGATGTACCTTCCATTTGTTAGTGTGAGAAGAAAAAACATGAAATTTTAGTCCATTTAATTTGGAAGAATCTACTTCAATAATCACAATCTCAAATTGGTAATTATCATTAGAGGCTAAACCAACTCTAATAACATTCCCTTGGATACAAGGTTGAAGGATCATAATAGAGTGTTTTGTGAGGAGATTGAAAACATAGTAACATGATTGTTCCTCACTATAACTTGACAAGAGAATTAAGCCATTGGAAGAAGCAATTGTTTGCACAAAATTTTCAATAAAGAAGCTTAACGAATGGTTATAAAAAGCTCCAATTTTTTCATCCTTATCAACATCTAAAAACAAAAATTGAGATGACCCATTTTCAAATTGATAGTGGCAAACAAGATCCACAAGGCTATCTTGAGAATTAGTGAAAAAAGTTTGAGAATTTTGATGCTCCATGTTTTTTGGTTCAAAGTGGTGCTTTCAAAGAGAAGAAACAAATTTAAGTGTTTTTTTAAGATATGTGAACGAGAGTGATGAATTTAGTTAATTGACTTGACGTTAGGATTGTGGAATTTTTTTGGAAAGGTTTCTAGGAATGTGGATGGATCCAATGGAAGTTTGAAAGAAAAGTCTTGTGGTTTTTTTGGTGGATAACATTTTCAAGTAATTAATTATTAGAAGGAGGTTTCGCAGAAATTACAGAAAGAAAGTAACACTAGAAATGGATAACCTTTAGAGACAGTCAAGGAATTCATGCTGTTTTTTTTTTTTTTAAATTTATAACCTTTAGAGAAAGAAAGTAACACTAGAAATGTATAACCTTTAGAGAAAGAAAGTAACACTAGAAATGTATAACCTTCGCAGAAATTACATAGAAAGAAAACTTGATCTGTTTTTTTTATTTTTAAGAAAATACTTTTAATGCAAAGAGTATAAATATTTGAATATAAATGATATCATTAAAAGTGAGTTTTAATTTTAGAGATAAATTATATTTCAACCCGCGCGTTGCGCAGATATATTAATATTTATTTTAAAAAAATTAGTAAGTATTAGAAATTATATTATATATATAATTTATAAGTCTCTTTTAAAATTAATTATTTATAAGTCTCATTTTTTATTTTGTTCATGAAATAACATTCTTATTAAACAAATATTGTATCTTAGTAGTATAAATGCAATGACTTAGATATCAAATCAAACACAATAGTTGTAATTATAATTTTATTTTACATAGTTTTATTTGTAAATATCATCATAAAGTAATAATAGTTAATTAGATGTATGAATTATAGGGAAGAAAATGGATAGTAAGGTGTTAGTCACGTCATACAAGAATAACTTGAAAAAATATTAAAAGTAACATTAACATATATAAAATTCACAAGGTAGCTAACGAAATTAAAAACTGGTTGAATGATTTGAATTGATAGTAGTAATTATTTTTCTTTCTACGATAATGGGCTATATTAAAGGAAAAAGTTTGAACTAAAACAAATGTATAACATAAGTGCATCTTAAAAAAGACGTTAATTAAATTCGATTATGAAAATATGTGCAATTAGAATAGAATAATTCTGGAACTTCATAGAAACTTTGTTTTCATTGTATTAGTGTGAAAAACAACATCAGTCTTCAAAATAAGTATTTTCTCCGTCTCATTTTAAATATCTCATTTGAGGTGTGTACAATTCTTTAAAAAATAATTAGTTGATTTAATTTCAATGATAAAATGTTTCATTACTCAATTGTTTTTATTAATTGCACTTAGTAGAAATATTTGATGTGTTGAAATATAATAAATAAGAGTATTAGTGAAAAGAAATGACAAATGAGACATTTAAAATGAGATGGAGGAAATAATTTTTTCTCGTAAGCTTGACTTACCATAATTGAATAAAAATTTACAAATTTGTGACAAATCTAAAATATTTGATTAAAACATAATTTGTAGCTTTCATCTATTCATGTTCAGCTCACATGTCTCTTGTGTCGGGTCTTTTTTGTTGAGTTATATGAGTCAAAAGCAACAAATATAATGTCACTCATTATACAATTATAACGCAAAAGGAAATATTGAAATTTGATTTGGAGAACGTAAAGTTAAAAACATGGATTAGAGTTTTCAAATTATTCTACAGACAAATGTGTTGTTATTATTATTCCTCAATTACTGTGGAAACTTTAATTTTCAAAGAATTGTGTAAATTTCAACATTGTGCAGTTGGTTTATTGCGCTACTACAAAAATATGCATTGTAATAATAGATCTACTTTGAATGATGGAAATTAGGAACTATCAAGACCTTATGGTTTAAAAAAAGAAGAGAAAATGACCTAATAAGTAGTAACTAAGACGAGACAAAACTTACGGTTTGTTGAATGAAACATCAATAATTGGCATCGACATAAATTAAATAAAGTAGATTTTTTTATTAGTGACATTGTAAATGAAAGTTAATATAAAAATTATGTAACTAAATATTAAAGATAAAATAGAACACACATTTCCAATGGGTAGCAATCCCCTATGTGGCCATGAAATTGAAAATATAGTAATTTACTGAAATGAATATAAACATCAGTTGCATTCCATCAAACACCACAAAAACAATTTTTTTATACTTAAATTGGAGAAAAAGTTAGTGTAAGTAATGATTCATGTCTCGAGGTTGTGGTATCGTGTCTTTTTGAATCTTGGTTCAACCAAGAAAAATAATAGATATTTAATCTTACATTGGAAATTGCTACGGAATAAACTCACATTTAATAAATAATAAATAGATAATAGAGAAACTTTTATTGCATTATGAGCTATTATTAATATTTATTTGTTGTATAATGTTTTTTTTTTATGAAATAAAATGTAATAGATGAAATGAAATTGTGTATATTATAAGTGTTCTTTAGCTTGGTTCTTTATTGTGATGTGAAATTGTTTCACATGACAGGGGTTTGGCTTGAACAAAGTCAATTTCCTTCTCAATTAAATGATGTTAATATTGTCCTAATTCCAAAGATAGATAATTCAGCATAAAAAAAACATTTGCGCTCATATCTTTGTGTAATGTCGAAAGTATTGACTAATAGAATGAAGGGGTTGTTAACTCAAATGTATCACAAAAATTATGATATAATTGATAGTACCACAAAAATGTCAAGTTATTGATATGGAGGTTGCTAGGGGTTGTCTACCAACAAGGTGCAACCTGCACCAGAGATATGTTATGCAGTATCATTCATGCACATGGCAATGTGCAACGTGATAGCCATGTTGCTTTGGTGTAGATGGCGACGTCGTAATGAGAAGGTTAAGGATAGCTTGGAAAAACTAGTTAGAATATCATACGCGCTTGCAAGAAAGACGGTGAGAATGGGAGAGAACTTGTACACAAGAGGTTTTTTCAAGCGAATGAGGTTATAAAACTAGTTCAAGAGGTAGCAGCAAGGGCACCAGATGGTTAAAACCAGAAAAACGTGAAGTCAAATGCAATGTGGATGCAACAATCTTCAATTATCATTGATGCTACATGATAGGCATGTGTGTTTCTAACTAGTGTTGTTATGTAATTCATAATTAGCTAAGTATAAAATTCAGTTAGTTAGTTAGTTAGTGTGGCAGTTATGAGACAATTAATTAGTTGCATAAATGTCATGTATAAGAACCAAGCTAAAGAGCAATCGTAATAGTGTAATACAAAATCAATAAAAAAGGCATATTTTGATTCTCATTATTTTTCCTCTCAATCTTTTCTCCCCTTCTCAAAGTTTGTAAACCAAGTAAAGAACCTCTATTATCTCCAACAAGTGATATAACAGAGCCTGATCAATTGCTTCCATATCAAGATGTTAAATTCGAACAAAAACGTTAATGGTCATTTTCCTGCAAATCTTCTGATCTTCAAAGGTCATAATTATGAACGATGGAGTGCGCAGATGAAAGTGATATTCCGATTTCAAGATGTGCTTGAAATTGTGAATGAAGGAGTTCTTGAAATTTCAAAAAATGCGACTGAAGCATAGAAAACCATTATTAAACAACACAAGAAGAAAGATTGCAAGGGTCTGTTCTTGATTCACCAATGTGTTGATCTAAATATCTTTGAAAATATTGTGGATGAAGAAACAGCCAAATGAGCATGGGACGTATTAAAGAATTGCTATGGTGGTGGTGAGAAATTAAAAAAATGTGAAGTTGCAAGCTTTGTGTCAACAATACGAGTTGCTTCAATTGACAGATCAAGAAACAGTTGTTGAGTTTTTTACAAGGTTGATAACCTTGACAAATCAGATGAAATCTTATTGTGAAAAGGTTATTAATTTGATGTAGATAGAGAAAGTGTTGAGAACATTAACTTCTAACTTTGATCATATTGTGGAAACAATAGAAGAGTCTAAAGATCAGGCAAAGATGAAGTTGGAGAAATAACAAGAATTCTTAGAAAAGTTGAAGATTAAAGAAAAAGAGGTTGGAAATGCTCAAGAAAAGGTAACAGAACAAGCACTATTGGCACAAGCTCACAAGAAAGGTGGAAATGAAGGCTGGAAAAGTAAGAAAGAGAAAGAAAAATGGAAGAACAACAAGCAAAAGCACTACGGAAATGAGAAATGTGGGAATTCTAAGCATGACAAGGAAGGGAATAGCAAGAAAGGTGAAAGCAGTGGCACTAGTAGTAGGAAGAAATTTAACAAAGACAAGATTCAATGCTACAATTTTCAAAAGTAGAGTCACTTTGCTGATAAGTGCAAAAACAACAAGGTCCCAAGGAAAAATGATGATGAGCCCCAATTTGTTCATGATGATGACTCAGTTTCTCATGATGTAATGTTAATGACCATCACAAAATCAAATGTTGAATCTGCAGAATGGTGGTATCTTGACACAGGCTGCTCAAATCACATGACTGGTCATAAGGATTGGTTTTGTGAACTTGATGAAAAACTTAAGAGAAATGTAAAATTTGCAGATAATAGGGTTGTGATGGCAGAAGGGGTGGTAAAGTGGAGATCCAAATGAAATATAGAAAGATATATTTGGTAAGTGAAGTTTTGTGTGTGCCTGAAATGAATTGTAATCTCGTGAGCCTAGGTCAATTGTTAGAAAGGGATAGTCTATGAAAATGAAGGAGAATAACATGGAGGTGTATGACGAAAAGAGAAACTTGATCTTGAAGGTACCTATGTCCAAAAATAGGACCTTTAATGTTGGTATTACAGTGCTAGAAAAGGAGTGTATTGCTGTTGAATTTGATGATGATGATGATGATGAGTGGAAATGGCATAGAAGGTTTGGGCATCTCAATTTCAAGAGCCTATGTTTTCTTGAGAAGAAAAGAATGGTGAGCGGACTACCTTCAATAAGCACACCAAGACAAGTATGTGGAGGATGTTGTGAAGCGAAACAACCCATAAAGTCATTCAAATCCACAATTCCCACTAAAGCCACAATGAAGCTAGTGGTGATACATTCAGATGTATATGGTCTTTTTGAAGTGAAAACACAAGGACGTAATATGTACTTTGTTTCATTTATTGATGATTATACTAGAAAAATTTGGATTTATTTGTTGAAAAAGAAAAGTGAAGTTTTTGAGGTTTTTAAAGAATTTAAGTCATTTGTTGAGAAACAAGATAGTAGTGTGATTAAAATGTTGAGAACTAATGGTGGAGGTGAATACATATCCTTAGAATTCAAAAAAAAAATTGTAAGAATGAAGGTATAAATCACGAAACAATGGCACCATATACTCCTCAACATAATGGTATTGCTGAAAGGAGAAATAGGACCCTGCACAACATGGTGAGAATCATGTTAAAAGAGAAGAAGTTACCAAATAATTTGTGGGCTGAAGTTGTGTCAACAGTTGCATACAATCTCAATAGGAGCAACAAAGATAATTGGTGAAATGACTCTTGAGGAAGCTTGGTCAAGAAGAAAGCCCAATGTGAATGTTGGAGGATGTTGTGAAGCGAAACAGCCCATAAAGTCATTCAAATCCACAATTCCCACTAAAGCCACAATGAAGCTAGTGGTGATACATTCAGATGTATATGGTCTTTTTAAAGTGAAAACACAAGGACATAATATGTACTTTGTTTCATTTATTGATGATTATACTAGAAAAATTTGGATTTATTTGTTGAAAAAGAAAAGTGAAGTTTTTGAGGTTTTTAAAGAATTTAAGTCATTTGTTGAGAACAAGATAGTAGTGTGATTAAAATGTTGAGAACTAATGGTGGAGGTGAATACATATCCTTAGAATTCAAAAAAAAATTGTAAGAATGAAGGTATAGATCACGAAATAATGGCACCATATACTCAACGCAATGGTACTGCTGAAAGGAGAAATAGGACCTTGCTCAACATGGTAAGAATCATGTTAAAAGAGAAGAAGTTACCAAATAATTTGTGGGCTGAAGTTTTGTCAACAGTTGCATACAATCCCAATAGGAGTCCAACAAAGATAATTGGTGAAATGACTCTTGAGGAAGCTTGGTCAGGAAGAAAGCCCAATGTGAATCACATGAGAATTTTTTTTGTTTGTGCTATAGACATGTCCCTAAACAAAATAGAAGAAAGCTGGATGCAAGAGCTCAACCTATGATAATGATTGGATATTATGTAACTAGTGCATAGCAATTATTGGATCCATTTCAGAACAACGTTGTTATCAATAATGATGTGGCCTTGGATGAGAATAATAATGATGTTGAGAAAAATGCAGAAGTCAACGAAGAAGGTGATAATGAGGAAGTAATTGAGCAACCAAGAAGGTTTACAAGAGAAAGACAACCACCTCAAAGGTTGAATGACTATGAACTATTGTCCGATTCTGCCATAGGAGTTGATGGTTATCTGTTGCAGCTAGTATTAATGGCAAAAGTTGAGCCAATAACACTAGTAGATGCTCTTGCAAGCACAAACTGGAATAAGGCAATTGAGGAAAAAATTAAATCAATTGAAAAGAATCGGACTTGGGAATTGGTAGAGCTACCTAACAAGAAGAAAACAATTGATGTCAAATGGGTATTCAAGACAAAATTGAAGCCTAATGGTGAAGTTGCAAAGTACAAGTCCAGATTAGTGGCAAATGGATTTATGCAAAAACATGGCCTAGACTTCAATGAAGTATATGCTCCATAATCTAGAATTGAGACCATAATATTGGTGGTAGCACTAGCTAGTCAGAAGGGATGGTCCTTCAGCCAACATTATGTAAAATCAACATTTCATAGTGGTCCATTGGAGGAAGAGATCTTTGTCAAACAATGTAACACCCCGAGTTTAAAACACAGCGCGAGTGCATTTTTTTTTTTTTTTGAAATTAATAATTAGAATGAGTTTTCCCAAAATTATTTCAAAAGAATTAAAATAAAGTTCTTCGTAAAATAGTACGATATAGATTAATCGATGAACGTCAATCAATTACTTCATCAGGATTATCACTAAGTACTTATCTTGGAAATTAGTTTTTTTTATTTAAAAAAAACATTAATACATCCCAAAATATCATTGTCATAATACATCAACAATAAATATCAGAGTACATGATTCAGCGGAAAATAGTACAGTATTTCCAAAATAAGACAAATTACAATTTCAACCCAAAACCTAATACATTAAGTCTACTGATCATGCGCTGAAGCTGCAGTAGCATGGATTTCCTCCGCATCCCACGCAAGTCTCTTCTGACTCTGCAGCTCGCTTCGACGTAACCTCCTCCTCCTCCTCGTACATAGAGGGATCGGTCTCCTCCGAAGTCAAGTCAATACACACTCGTGGCCGCTTTGGCGGTGCCGGAATCTCGTAGCAGTCATCAGAAATCCTAGATGGACCCGGAATCTCAGTCGCTACTGGTCTCAGCTCATCACGCTTCTCTACCACATCAGACTCATGTATCTCTCTTCGAATCACAGGGTTGGGAGTCACCACTCCTACAGTGGCCTCCGCCTCAACCCCTTCAGTAAGCTCCTCAGCATCATCAAAAACTCTATGCGCCTCTAACACCAGGCGGGAAGGCACGGGAAAATCTACACTCGCGTGAGTGCGCTCTACGAAGTCTTCCACGCCATCAGTCCTACTTGTCCGCTCCAGCCACCCCGTATAAGTCGCTCTGCTTGAGAGGGGGTCAAAAGCCCAAGCAGTGCGCGAGTAGCGGTCAAGGAAATTCAACGACGTTTCCGTCGTTCGGGTACCCACGGGCGGTGTGGGTTTGGGAGGCATCTGAGGGCAAAGCCCAAAGTCCACAATATATAGCAAGGGGTCACCGACCGAAAATAACAAATAATCACATAGCATATATTGCACAACAACATGTATAATCATGGTATAACATATGATGATGAGGAAATAATCATGCTCATTTGAAAATTTATGACTTTCGTGCCTTTTCAAAACAGTAGTTAATGATTATGAAATATGCGGTAAGTACAAACACACGTCAACAAAACACAATCATTAATTCAGAATTTCAGATTCTGGACAGCACTCACACATTAATTTCCAACATTCATCATAAAAACAATCGTGACACACCGATCAAATCCCTCAATGTAATGCATATATGCTCATGCATAATTTTCTTGGAATCACCAAGGTGCAGTCACTCACATACCAGCACAATTTAACGGCCCTCATGACCAGGGTGCAATCGCTCACACATCAGCACCAGTGCAGTCGCTCACAGACTAGCACTCGTGCAGTCGCTCACAGACCAGCACTCGTGCAATCGCTCACAGATCAGCACGTGGTTGCGCATTTCAAGGTACAGACGCTCACAGTCCAGTACCAGTGCAGTCGCTCACAGACCAGCACTTATATACCAAGGTACAATCGCTCACAGATCAGTACCTAGTGCAGTCGCTCACAGACCAGCACTCGTGCAATCGCTCACAGATCAGCACGTGGTTGCGCGTTACTCTGTGGCCCATCGCGGGTACCACTTGACTATGCAATGCATGAATATGCAATGTTTCACTTCTCTAGAAACAGAATGCAAACTCAAGAAATTCATGTTTAAATATTTCAGCACAGTCATAAATAACATCACAATCATGAATTAAACAATCCATTAATCATTCACACTTTGAAATGTTTTCCCAACCCCTCAAAATTCAGACACAGTGTGTAAAACTGGGATTTTTCTGGGATTTACGAATCTGTATTCGAATACAGCTCTTCTGTATTCGAATACAGAAGCCAAAAATAGTATAGAATCACTCTCTGTATTCAAATATAGCCCTCTGGTATTCGAATACAGAGGCAAATTTCAGTGCATAAATCAACCTCTTTCATTACATCAGTAAAGTTTTTAAAACTTCATCACCACTACTCCAAAATCTCATCAAAAGTTCCACTTTAACTCACCACAACATCCCCAGTATTCCCCAAACACTCAGGGTTTTCAAAACACTCTTAAAACTTGAAATTTTCTGAAAATTCGAATATGTATTCAAATACAGACCCCCTGTAATTGAATACAGAAGCAGGAAACTGCAATTTAACATTTTGTATTCGATTACAGCATGACTGTAGTCGAATACAGGAGTTCAACCTTTGAAAAATTCAGCCTTTTCTCCCATGTCACTTAAAGGTTTTCAACATCTCTCTCTCCTCTTTAAAATCATTTCACAGACTTCTTTTCAAATCATTTAAACCTTCTCAGAGTTTCTCAACACTTCAAAACTCACATGACAGTGATTAAAACTTGTTTTTCTGGAAAACACGAATCTGTATTCGAATACAGCTTCCTTGTATTCGAATACAGAAGCTAAAAACTGAGTTTCTGGGAAAACTCGAATCTATAGTCGAATACAGCATGCCTGTAGTCGACTACAGATGCGAATACAGTGTTAAAAATTTCACTTCTGTATTTGAATACGACATGATCGTAGTCAAATACAGATGCGAATACAGAAGCAAAAATCTTTCCTCTGTATTCCAATACAGAGGCTCGTATTCGAATACAGGTTTGAAAAATTTAAAATAAAACAAAAACCTGGAAGGTTGTATTCGAATACACACATGCTGTAGTCGAATACACCTTCGAAAACCAGTGAAAGTTCAACCCTTTTCAAAACTGATTCTTTTAAAACAAACAGCCAATGTCAAATACATTCTGCACTTTTTCAAGAAAAATCTTTCCTCATTTAAAATCCCTTTTCCTTTAAAAACTATCAACACCACTAGAATCACACAAAACAACCAGAACAAAATCATCAATATCATCAAGATCACCTAGAACAACCAGAATCAGAATCATCATTATCATTACCAGAATCCCACAACATAAAACAGAATCAGAACCATTAACACCAGTTCATCCAAAACAGAGCAGATGATCCATCATCAGAACACTATGCAACATTTCAGTGTTCTCACTCATCAGAACAAACATGTAACATTCCAGTATTCACATTCATCAGAACAAACATGCAACATTTCAGTGTTCACACTCATCAGAACAAACATGCAACATTTCAGTGTTCACACTCATCAGAACAAACATGCAACATTTCAGTGTTCACACTCATCAGAACAAACATGCAACATTTCAGTTTTCTCCAAAACACAACAGAATGACAAGCAAACATCACAGAACAACTAAGCACCAACATGATGCATTTTGCATTTTAATGCCATTTTCAAAACAGTTTTAAAACATGTGTTTTTAATCATAACTAAAATGGCATGCAAACATTTTCCAGCATTCACCCAGAAGTAAAACAACATATTTTACCAGTAAAACAGCCAACAACAACTTATCAGAATAATTACTTATCAGAAAAATGCATTTTCTTTCAAAATGTCATTTTCGAAAATAGCTTTTCTTTTACAGACAGAACTGAAACAGCACAAATTTATGGCTCTAATGCAGCTAAAAGATGGAAGGTGCCCTTACCCTTGTAGCGTGCTCTGCTATTTCTCTTGTTCCTGCTGTGTTCCCTTTTCTGCGTCTAAAAACGGCGAAGCTGTTCCTTGAGTTTGCTGCTGCAAAACTGGGTTCTTTCTCTTCGTATTGAGGTGGGGATTAACTTTACTACTGGGGGTTTTCTGGTTTGATGGTTGGAATTTCAGTTAATGGTGTTTGGAGGGATTTCCCTCTCTTCATATTTGAATTCGGGAATGGCAGAAACAGAGACAGAATGGGAGGAGATGGAGTTGGTACATGCAATATGGGCAGTAAGGAGGAAGGGATGGTGTTCTGACTTCACCATCCTTCTCACTCCTATTTATAGACTCTCATGGTGCCACCTCACTTGCCACATGTCTGATTTTCCAGCTTTTTAATTGTCTTGCAATTAGTCACTAATCCTTACTTAATGGTCCAATTAATTTAATTACTTGAAATTAAATTAATTTAATTCTTCACCCAATAATTTTAATTCATCTTCCAAATAAATATTTATATATATATATATATATATATATATATATATTCACTTCAATCATACATATATTAAATATTTGCAAAAATTCCCAAAATGCCCTTGACAATAATTCCAAAATTAATATTTAAAATTAAGGGTCTTACAAACAACCTCCATGATTCATTAAGAAAGGGCTGGAAACCAAGGTGTGTAGGTTGAGAAAAGCATTATATGGGCTAAAGCAAGCCACTAGGGCTTGTAACAAGAGAATTAATGGGTTTCTCTTAAGACTAAAGTTTTTTAAGTGCCTAATTGGACATGGTGTGTATCTAAGTAACTCGACAACCACAAGAATGATGCTCATATGCCTATATGTTATTGATTTACTGGTCCCTGGAGATAATGAAGATGAAATTGTTGAATTCAAAAGAAAAATCATGTGTGAGTTTGAAATGACCGACTTAGGAAATTTGTCATATTTCCTATGTTTAGAGATTGTGACAACAAAGAATGGTATATTTCTTCACCAAAGAAAATATGCCATTGAAATTTTGAAAAAATTCAACATGTGGGAAAGTAAATTAGCCCTAACACCAGCTGAGACAGGAACAAAGCTGATTAAAGATATGCATGAACCAAAAGTAGATGCCACCAGGTACAAACAGTTGATAGGCTCACTGAGGTACCTCTACAACACTAGACCTAATCTTGCATATAGTGTTGGAACGGTTAGTAGATTTATAGAGGAGCCAAGGAAGTCACACATGACAAATAGTCAAAAGAGTAGTAATATACATCAAAGGGATTGTGAGTTACGGAATTCTGTTTTCAAGAAAACAAAACAATGCAGAAGTGGAAGTATTGGGTTTTATTGATTCTGATTGAATTGGAGATGTTGAAGATAGGAAAAGCACCTCAAGGTATATATTCATGATTGGAAGTGCACCAGTTTCTTGGTGCACTAGGAAACAAAATGTTGTGGTATTATCAATAGGGGTGGGAATAGGTTAGACCTAGGAATGGCAATGGGTAGGGTTTGGGTAGGGTAGTATAGTACCCATCCTCGTACTCGCAGTTTAAAAAAATACTCGTGCTCGTGCTCGTACCCTCGTGGGTATCAACTTTAATACTCGTACTCTTGCCCTTTGGGTACTTAAGTGCCCGTACCATACCCATTACCCGCACTTTAACAAAAATATATCGATAAATAATCGCTATTGTTGTGATTAAATTTAAAAAATTGATATGGGTAGAGCATATGTAAATTGGTATGGACAGAGCATCATGTAGCTTGATATGTGTACAGGGACTAAAATTTATTTAACTTTTCAATTTTTTTTAATTATTAAACTTGCATTTTTTTATGAATGGTCCAATTTTTAAGATTAGAACATAACCTTCAAAATCTATTACTAGCATATTTTCATGATGATTTATTTATATGTTTATTTTTTAGAAGGATCCAAAAATTATGAAATGGAAAACCTAAATTCATTGATTTGCTTGGAATAAAAAGGAGAGGTAGAAAGACAAGAGATAATAGAGAGTGAGAGATATTGGAGAGGAGATAAAGATGCATAACAGAGTAGATAGACATATATGTATTTAGAAAAATCATGTATTTATAAAATATTTTTTCAAACAAACATGTTTTCTTGAAAATCATTTTTATGTCCTTTATGGTAATTTTGTAGTTTTAAAAAAAATCATTTTTATAAAATTATATACAAACAGGTTAAAAATCATTTTACAAAAATCTCGAAAAAATAATTTATAAATTATTTAAAACAAAAATCATTTTTATTTAAGCTCAAATAAATACATCCAATAATAATAATAATAATAAGAACAATATATAAGTGTGGGGTGGGTACTATAGTACCCATACCCGCACCCGTACCCATTTAATTTTGCGGGTAATTACTCGTCCCCGTACTCATACCCATTATGTGGGTTTTTACTCTATCTATTGCAGGTTTTTTTGCGAGTACCCACTGGGTCTGGGTCTAATTTCATCCCTAGTTAGATCGTCTGTCAGGAGCCTATGGCTTGACCTACTTATGACCTGGTCTGGTCTGTTTAATAAAAAGGCTAAGTTCAACCTTTTTTTTAAAACCTATTAATTTAAATAGATCATGCTCAGACTTATAAAAAACCTTATTAGGCTTGATAGGTATTATTTATTAATATTGGTATTTGTTATTTTAAAGTCTATCAGTATCAATCGCCTTGTCGAATTGTCATTCCATATTCTTCCATGTGGGATGCGGCAATAGATTTATTTCAAAGTTTTTTTTGAAACTATAACAACTTTATTACCATAATTCATTTTATTATTATTAGTATTAATTATTATACTATGAAATTTTTCAATTACCATTCTACATTCTTTCTAAGTTCCATCCAGGTTGCACGAGACATTTGTAAGTATGTAAACAGAATTGATTTTATTTAAAATCAATATTATTTATTTGTTACCTTTATATATATTATTAGTATATGAGGTTAGAAACTTTAATTGTTTATTGTTTACAATTATAATTGACTGAAGAAACTCCTAAACATGTCAGACCAGACCAGGTCATTTATTTGTTACCAATACTTTTTATTTGTTACCTTTATATAATTTTTTTCCTTTTATGTTTGTATTCCTTTAGTAAAGCTAGCCTTTGTAAAAACTCCTAAAAATCTTCTAGAAACTCCATTGAAGTTGCTCTTATTTTAGGTTTTGTAAGTAAAAATAAATCTGAGATCACAACAGTATATGTAAATTTGTAAAAAAAATAGTAAAGAAATGCATAAAATAAAGGAGTCCCTTTAGAAGTGTTTCAAAGTTGGTAATAATATTATTATATTATTACTTAATATGTATGAGTTTGTTTGAGATGATTTGGTTTAAAAAAATGTGATGTCAGCACAATGGAATGAGCAACATGATTGCAGCTTAATTTGTCTGAGTTTGTCTGTGTAAGACCCCTGTTATAAGGCTTTGTGGGGTTGATGTCATGCTTGGATGAATTTAAGAAGTGTTTCAACATTATATTACTTACTGTCATTATGTTATTTTTAGATTTTTTTTGTTATTAATAATCATTTTTAATGTCATTTTTTAAAAGCATTATTTTTGTATTCCTTTTATTTTCATTATTCTACTTAGTATAGTATAATTGTATAATATATTTTATTTTATCATTTTTATTTTGTCCAAAAAATTTCTTCTTCCTTAAAAAGAAGTGAACCAATTACATCTACTCATATGACTAATAATGAGGCCAACAAACATATGCCTATAGATTCAACTCAAGTAGAAGCTAACACACAGGTAAATAAAAATGACATCGCTCTAGAAAACAAACGTCAAATTGTTGGGAGAAAGAGGGAAAAAAGCATCACTTGTTTGGAATGATTTTGATGAAGTTGAAATCTCTAAAGGTGTGAAGAAAGCATTTTGCAGATACTGTAAACTAAAATTGTCTACTGGAGGACCAAGAGCTAGCACTAGTCCTTTGAAAAGATACACTAGAGGTTGCAATCAAAAGAAGTTGCAGACGGCTGCTGAAACAAAACAAGTTTCATTCCATTTCAGCCATCGAAGTCAAGTAACCCTTTTATTAGTCTTAGTGTTAGATACTCTAACGAAAGGATGAGGGAAATAATTCCAACTGCTATCATGGTTCATGAATAACCTTTTAGTGTTGTTAAGAACGACATTTGGATGTGGGGCTTCCAGTATGCAAACCCAAATTTTCATAAGATTACTCATAAAACAGCAGAAGTGATTGTTTTGCACTATTTGAGATGGAGAATAAAATTTTGAAGAAACTTTTAGCAAGTGTGAGCAAGATTAATTTAACTACAGATATGTGGAAGTATAGCCATCAAGTAGTTGAATATATGGTTATCACAATACATTTCATTGATATAGGAGGGAATCTTTAAAAAAGAGTTTTAAGTTTTGTGAAAGTGCCCCCTCCAAGGCATGGTATTGATGTGGTTGATGTTATGTATAAATACTTGAAAACATGGGGGATTGAATATAAAGTTTTTTCGATATTTGTTATTAATGCTTCTTACAATAATTCATGCTTAAGATGTCTCAAAGATAATTTATCTCTAAGTAGTAAGTTCATCTTTGGTGGCTCTTTGTTTCATGTTCTATGTTGTGCACACATATTGAATTTGCTAGAGCAATACGGCCTTAGTAAAATTAAGTATACCATTTTCAATATTCGTGAAAGTGTCAAATATGTTAACCACAATGATGCAAAACTAAAGGCATTTTGTGATGTGGTTGAGCAGAAGTCCTTAAAAGAAAGGAAATTCATCATTGATTATCCAACAAGATGGAATTCAATTTTTAATATGTTGTCAACTACTTTGAAATTTAAGACTGCATTTGCAACCTATAAAGAAAGAGAGCCTCGTTATGATCATGCCCTTTCGCTTGAAGAATGGAAAAAAGTTGAGAAACTTTGTAAGCTGCTACAAGTATTTAAATGTGCAACTCATATGATCTCGCGTAGTTTATCAACTGTTTATTTTTGTACTTTATTAGGTCACTTTATTATTCTTTGAAGTGTTTAATATCACTACTATTTTAAATGTAGGTAGTGAGTATCCGACTACAAATTTGTATTTAGTAGAAGTTTGGAAGGTTAAACAAATACTTGATAAGGTTGCTGAAGAAGAAGATCTCTTTGTGAAAGAAATGGTAGGTCCGATGAAAATAAAATTTGAAAAATACTGGGGGGAGTGTAATATGTTGATGGCTAGTGCTAGTGTTTTGGATCCTCGGTGCAAATTTCATATGGTGCGTACATGTTTTCCCTTAATATATAAATTTAAATAAGTTGTTGATGAGAATATAAAGATGGTCAGGAATTCATTGGAATTCATTGGAAGAATTCATTGGAATTCATTGGAAGAATTCATTGGAATTCATCTTAGTCCACATTTAGTGTTGGAGGTAGAGTTATTGATGAATTTTGCTCTAAATTAAACGAAGAATCTGTTGAAGCTCTCATTTGTGGTGGGGATTGGTTCCGTCATAAGTATAATGTGAAGAAACGATCAAAGGTTAATATTTTTTATTTGAAATGATATTTTATTAAGTAATGTTTATTCATTTATTTATTTAGTATTTTTTAGTCCAATGTCTAATATATATGTATTTTTTCTTCTGATTTTGAAGGTTGATAAACAAGATATACAAATCACTTTGAAGATTTGATATCATTTTTTTACCTTCATTGCTTTGAATGTATTTTGTTGGCTGATATGTGTAAATTGTACAAGGAGTTGTTCAAATTTTGTTATAGAGGATTACAATGTCTTTTGTTTATTGTGGGTTTCATATTGTTTTATTTGTAATTTTTTGAAGAAGTTTTTGCAGTTTTCTAATAATAGGTTCATTTTGTTTCTTTGGAACGTTGTTGCAGACTTGCTAGTTATAATTTTATTAGATTTGGTTATAATTTTATTAGTTTTCTTTATGTTTATTATTTTATTAGTTTTCCTTATATATAAAGGCCTAGTTTAGCCTATTTAAAAAAAATGTAAAATATATTTTTAAATGTTTTAATGTGAAATAGGCTTTCGGACCAGGTCAGGCCATGCCGGAAGAAAAAAAGCCTATGTAGGTCGTAGGCCAAACTCAAGCCTAAAAAATTAATCATAGCTCATGCTCAGGTCTTTCAAAGTCTGATCTAGCATATTCTCACACCTAATTATCAAGTGGTGAGACTGAATATATAGCAGTTGCAAACGGAGCTAGCCAAGCACAATGGCTGAAAGAGTTGAGCATACAAGAGAAGCAAGTGATGAAGTTGAAAGTGGATAACAAATATGCAATCAATCTAGCAAAACACCCAATTACTCATGGGAGAAGAAAACATATAGAGATCTAGTATCATTTCTTGAGAGATCAAGTCAAAAAGTGAAGCTTGAGCTGAGTTACTGCAAATCAGAGGAGAATGTTGCTGACATTCTAGCTAAAGCACTGAAGACAAGCATATTTGAAGACTTAAGAAGCAAAATAAATTTGTAATTTAGCTCGTTTGAATTAAGAGGGTGTGTTGTTATATAATTCATAATTAGCTAAGTATAAAAATCAGTTATTAATTACTTAATGTGGCAGTTATGGGACAGTTAGTTAATTGCACAAACGTCATTTATAAGAAGCAAGCTAAAAAACAGTCATAATAGTGTAATACAAAATCAAATAAAAAAGGCAAATTTTGATTCTCATCATTTTTTCCTCTCAATCTTTTCTCCCTTTTTTAAAGTTTGTAAACCAAGTAAAGAACCTTCGTTATCTCCAACAAAAACAAGGAGTTTGTGAAGGTGAAGACAATGTGGTTTGAAGACATACTGGAACTCCTAGAAGCTGAAGCTAAAAGGTTGTTATAAGCCATCATTTTGTAATGGCGTCAAAGCATTATGCTTGCTCCTATATCTTTGATTTTAGTCCAACTTATACCATTAATCTTCTATTATTGAAATGGACAAATTCTAAGGTGGACATAGTCCACCACAAACCCTTGCTTAAAAGTTACTTGAAATTGTAATGACGATCAACAGTGATCTTTAGAAATATAAGTCAATGGTCTTCCTTATCTTTACGACTAAGACGATGACTTGATTGGTGTCGGTTCAAATAGTTAAGTTTTGATGAATATATTCGTTCTCATGTTTTTATCGAACTAATGTTGATCAAGTCATTGACTTACTCGTAAAGATGAAGAGAGTTTTGTCGCTGATCATCGTCAAAATTAACCACAGTATATCATCTATTAAGGTGATCCCATGGAAATGACATAAGTTTGTAATTGGGAAAAAAATAGTTACATTCATTGCCCTGTGCAATTTTTGCTTATTTGTCACATTCTTATGTACTTATTCTAGAATTGGGCTTTATACTAAGATGCAAAGGTTATTTCCACATTAAATCTTTTTTATGCCAAATGATATAGAAGCATCAAAAGATGCCTTACAAAATCAAAGTAAAAATACATTAAGAATAATGAAGTCGCCGTAAATCCAAACATAATACGCTCAGTCGTGTTAAGTGCACCTTCTAATTTTATTTTTGTATCCGAATAATTTATACTATTTTCAGTTCAAAATTGAAAAACAAAAATGAAAAATTAGAATCTGCATTAATTTCCATTTTGAGTCAAAGAAGAGAAACCATGAAACTCAAATAACTCACCTAAAGCCTCCTTTAAAAGATTACGAGGTACAATTGAATCAAATAAGCCCTTTTGGAAAAAAAAGTCAGCTGATTGTGAACCTTCGGGAATTTCCTTATTCAACGTATGTTCAATTACCCTTTTACCACTTTTATCATTCAAAACATGTCATGGTGGATTCTTAGATAAAATATCCAAATCAAGTGTAATACCAACGCATAAGAGCCTGTGTAAAATCTTAGAAACTTAAAACAAGATACAAATTGCTTTTTTTTTTAGGAAGATACAAATTGTTTATAAAACATTTTTAAAACTTCAGTACAAAGAAATTTATCCAACATAATGTTTCACGCTTCATCCTTCTACTATATTGTAGTAGAGAAAACACAACCAAGAGAGATCGAAACGGGAAGGAAATAAAAATAGTGGCAGTTCTTAAAAAGATCATAACCAGCTAAACATTTAAAACATACATTGGAGCCAAGCCAAGGATTCCTGTCCTAGTGGCTGAAATATATTAAGTGATGAGGAACCTAAGATACAATCATATGACAGCTTGTCCAGACATAAAAGCTGCAACTAGCAGCAACGATACTTGAACAATAAAATGACTAAGAACAAAAACCATAATCTATCTTAACTTAGGCCGCTTTGGCATGCTACTACTTAGATTGGCTCGTGACTTACCAAAGGCCGCTTTAGCCTTCCTTCTTTTCCTATCTTCTTCACTGTCAGACTCGTTCCCTTTCTCCCTATCCGCATTGCTTGCTTCTCTCTCCAGTTCTTCCCATGTCTTTCCCTTCTCTTCCTCTGAATCCTCCTCAGAATCTTCCTCCTCCTCATCTTCCTCAGATTCAACAAGTGATTCACTGTCGGAAGCCTCCTCTTCGGAATCTGATTCAGGTTCCACATCGGATGGTTCGTAACCTTTATCCGATTCCTCAGAGTTATCAGATTCTGAATCAGTAGCTTCCAGATTCAGAAACTCCCAGCCTCCTCCTTCAATGAAGCTTTGAGGGTCATCTGTGATTGTCTTCAGGATCTGACGCCAGTTCAGATTCAGCCTGCTTTCATAATATTTGATGTCTGTTGTGTCAAGCCACTCCTTGATGCCATCAAGTGATGTAGAAGGGATAGAATCAATCCTGAGGACATCCCGCTTGAAGTCCTTAAATACAATTGTCATATCAAAGTTCTTCTGCCCAAGGCCAACCCTCTCAAGATTCACAATCTCAATCTCACTTAGGGTGACAACAAGGAAAGGAGTCTCTATCAGTTCAACAAGGCAGGCTGAAGTAGGGACAATAAATACTGAAGATTTATGAGGTACCCCAGGGAAGCCAAGTTCTCTAAGAGGTTGATCAAACTCCAAGTCAAGGCCATTGAATTGGGGTTGTCCCCAGAGATCATTTACCCGATTCACAAAGCTTTGAAATTCCACATTAATCTTGTTCTTCCTCTCTCTTTCTCTTTGTTCTTCTTCAAGCTCATCAGGATCATAAGCTGACCTCTTCCCACCTCCAACATTCTGGACCATGTCCATTACTTCAACATAAAACTGAACATCCTTGGTCTTTTTATTTCCTACCATAATATGGTTGTGCAGATGAAAGTGCAGGAGGGTAATCATTTCATTTTCTGCTGGCTGGAAAAATGCATGTTTAATATTGGCAAACATTATATCCCCACGCTCATCTTGCCTGGTGGTAGAATAACGAAATCCATTCACATGAGCCTCAAGAGTGCCCGGTATCTTCCTTCCACGCCCACCAAAAGCAGGGCGAATCCAAAGGTCAGACAATCTTATTGGCTTAAACCTGTTGTTGGCAAGCTGCAGTTTCTCCTGGGTAACCAAAGTTGCTCTCTCAGCTCTCTCAGACTCCCTTGCTACAACCTGTCGCCTGAGTGTTTTGATGGATTGAACAACCTCACTTATGTGCCTTGGATCCTTGGAGCGAAATGAAGCTTCCTTCAAATATATAGATCCTTGGAACTTCATTGAGTTTGAATCGTGAGGACTGAAAGGGGTACCAGGAACATTAAAAATAATTCTTATATAGCAATTGCGATTGGTGTCCTGCTGGCTGGTAACGGTTCGAACAAAAGCCACGTGGAAAGGAACCATACTTCCATTAATTGGCAAGAGAATTGATTCATTCTTTTGATCAATCTGAATCATCATCTCTCTGGGAGGGGGAAGGTCATTTATGTTCTTGTAAGCAACCAGTTCTGCAGAAGTCCTGACAGAGGAACGGTTGTTTCCTGCCTCATTACCACCACCAGCAAGTCTCCTAGCAGTTTCTTCATTTTTCTGACGAGCAAGTTCTGCCTGATGCTGTCTTCGTAGTTCCTCTTTTGAAATCTCGTGATTGTCTGACCTTAGAGTTGTCTTAGACATCAAGGGCTCTGCACCACTGGGAACAGCCTTTGAAGTAGGCTTTTCCTCTTCCTCGTCCTCATTGAAAGAATAAGCCACATCTTTCAAAGCTTTGGAGCCTATCGAAGTCACAACATCTGTCTTGTCTTTGTTGATGATGATTGTGTCGGCAAGCAAGAGAGAGAAGACCTTGTTCTTAGACTTACTGTTCTCGCACTGCAAATTCTGGAATCCAAGTGACACATTGAATACCATGCCTTCTTTAACTATCTGATCATTCTTAGCATTAATATTCAAACCTGACTCTCGAAATTCAATACCGATACCTGTCCCAGCGGACTTTGTCAAGCAGGAAACCATGTCAGGAGCATCCTTTTCCACAACAGAAACTGCAGCTAGATATGCAGCACTCAACTTGTTTCCAGGCTTTAAAGAACCAATAACAGCCTCTTGGGCTTTTAGAAGAACCTCATAAGCCTTACTTTGAATAGGGTCTGCATCAATCAAGAAGGTCCTAGCTATATTCGAGCAGTAACTCTTATACCTAGCACCAACAGCACATATAATCACACTGGCAGAGTCATAGTAGAGTGCTTCGTCGTTGCTGACAGCACTAGGCCTAAGATCAAACTTCCCTCCACTCTGAAAAATTGGGGGGTAACAAATGTCAACATTATCTGCCTTCAGTTTACAGTTGACTTTTGCAGGATCCAGTATAACTTTCTCAGTCTCCTCCATCAATGTAGAATGTAAAATTTTCTTCTCTTCATCAATAACATTCTCAAGCTTTGTAACTACGAAGTTTTTCATCACACTGCCTGTGAGGTATGCTGCTCTCTTAATGTATGTAATCTCTTCATTACTTTTTGCAGCAAACAATGCCGAAAACCCATTTGCCACATCACTCAGACGAAATTTTGAGTTTTTTAGTTTTTCAGCCCACAAATCAAGCAATCTCCCTTCAGGTTCCTCTCTAGCAATGTGTCCAACAGTGGAAGAATCATGGCCATCAGACTTTGACTGAGCACGGATGGCGCGGATAATAGCATCCATAGAAGAAGCTCCATCGTCATTTTTAGGCTTGACGTGTAATATCATTTCCACACCAACTGACTCTCTGGCAGGTTTTTTGACAGATTCAAGAATAGATGCCTTCTTTTGGCTGCACAAGACATGAATCTGCTTCTTTGTGAAGACCATTATTGTCTCTGGGAACTCAAAACCAAGCAGCCACAAGAACAGAGCAGTAGATTTCAGGTATCTTAAATCTTCTGATGGTGGAGGACATGCAACAGCAATTGCATCAGAAGAACCCCAGAGATCTGTTCTGCGGTCATCCCAATGTGAATAGAATGCCTTCAGTCTGGTTTGAAATGTATTCAGATCAATAGAATAGGCCGATCCAGCAGCACTAGCTTTTCCATTGGCTGCTTGTGTACTTCCATTTCGATGGTCTGCCATGGTCCACTATTTCTGGAGAAAAAAGAACAAAGGACAAGAAACATGGATAAGAAACTAGAAGAACAATTATAGATGAAAACTCCATTTTATTCTCCTTGGGGAGCAGATACTGGATGAGTAACGGATATAAATATGATGTTCCAGTACACCAAGATTAAAATGTACAGACATATTTAATATTTATATTTGGTTTATCAATAAAGTAATTGCAATTGATTGAATTATCGTTTAATTTTTGCATTCATACCTGACATTTGAGCCTCAAAATTAAACTGAAGAAATTTTTCACTAAGTAAAAAAAAAAGAACAGGCAAAAAGTAGAGAATGAACGGAAATCTCCTAAATCTCCAATACAGTGTCACAATGACCCAGGAGAATCTTAAGAGGCAAGCAAAAAAGCTCCTAAAAAATGTTGTATGTAGAAAAGTATAGCAAATGAATGTGTACAGTGCACACTTCAAAGTATTACTGATAAAACCCACAATTTTAATAGAAGAAACTGTATATTATTTACTTGAAACGGTTGAACAGTAAGCTCCTACAGTGGTGGAAAAACAGAAAATAGAATGCATAAACCAGAGTTCTTTGTACTCCTAACCAGAGAATTTCTTCTCCTAACTGTTTCTCTAACAACTTTCTGAATTGCCCTCTCTAACTTCCCCTCCCACATACTTATAGCATAAACTCCCTAAAATTCAGGGGGGCTACCAACTGATTTAATTCCCTCCCTTTCTACACTTTTCTAGAAGTTGGGCCTAAAGATATTTGTCAAATCTGGATCACTCGTATCTTGTGGTGAATGATTCCAGCAAATAGTACCTTTCAGTCAAGGAGTATTTGGAATGCTTCAGCTCCGTGAAACAATAACAGACTTTTCAATACGTTTAGAAACTCAACACAACTAGTTAGAAATAGTAGTCCAGAACAAGGAACCCGCTTCCTATTCCAAACCTATATTCACCCAGGAACCAAAAAAACAACTTTTATCAATTCATCCATATACACTCTCCAAGTCCCTATATAAATCAAACGGGTTTCAAAACTAGCGAACTTATTGCCTAATACACTTTGCCAAAAGCACAGTGAGAACCCTGATTCTATATAATTTTACAAAGTCAACACAACAATTCAATCAGTTTTCAATTTCACAAAAGTTCCATAACCAAATGCATGGAAAAGGCATATTATTAACAGCAATCAAAAAAATTAAAGTGCAAATTTATAAGAAACAATAAAAAAACCTGGAAACGCAATCACAAACTTTTGTCCACTAATTCGGGCAATAACTCACAATTACTACTATCATAAATTATAAAAACATTATAACCCTAAAAAATTCCTCGCACGAAATCTAGGGTTTTCAAGTTGCGCAAAAGACTCAGTACTAAAACAACGCCGTTTTCCACCACAACACACCACTTTCACAGAGGGATGAATTTCCACCGCACCGGATATAACATCATCGCATCTTCATTTGCAGTTAGGTTACAGTAAATACACAAGATTTCCAGAACATCGAAATCTACAACCGATTACTCGAGAAAAAAAAAGTAAAAACAAAAACAAAAAAAACAAGAAAATCGATTCGTCGTTACAGAAAGTTTGAGAAGATGGTAAAGAAGAAGAAGGAAAAAAAAACCTGTGAGTGCGTAACGATGGAAGGGTTTATAGTTGGAAACGGTGATTGTCGATTGTGTGCGATTGGAGAAAGTCGTTGCAAGAAGCAAGTGATTGTCGAGCTTAACAACAAGATTTGTGTGCCCTAATTGGGTGAGTGAGGGTGGGACATAGGGCACGGAATGGTGGAATTTGCGAGTAGGGTTTTGAAAGCGCGTGGATAGTGTTGTTGTGTGGAATGAAAGGGAGAAAGATGAAGAGAAAACGGTGAAGAGGAAGTGTTTGAGAGTTTTGGAAGAGAGGGAAATTAGGGTTCATGTGTTGCTTGTTGTCGATGATTCATTTTTAATTTTTAACTCAAATCCAGAGGGATTTCGTCTCACAGGAACAAAAATAGATGTATATATAAATGGAATTGGAAAATAGGGAAAATGCGCCAAAGTACCGCGGGCAAAATAACTTGCCCTAAATTTGTGTGTCATGTTTTCCTTAGAAGACTACCACAACTATTTTTTCATTTTCTTATTAACTACTTCTAAATAATTTGGTGTCAAGACTCAAAGTTCGAATTTCCGGCAAGAGAGAGGTATTCATCTAAATAGTTTTTAATATATCTCGATTAGGATTATTAGTGGAAGAAAATTATAGAAATCAAAAAAAATATTAGATAGAAAAAGTTGAATATCTAATACAACAAGCAAATAGCAAATATGTAAATTTTTGTAAAATTTAGGATATGATATGAACTAGATATGTATGCAAAAAAAAAATTTTAGTGGACTGATATGAACTAGATATAAAGGACTAAAATTTAGGATATGATATGAACTAGATATAATTATAATTTTTGTAAAATATATATATATATATAATAATCAAAATTTTCATAATATATTTTAATTTAAATTAAGTACAACTTCAAAAATATTTTTAATTATCTTTCTTTGCCATTAGCATCATCCATAAAAATAGTTTTTAAGTTTGGTTTAAAGACAATTTTATCAATTTAATAAATTTAACTTTATCTTAAAATAGATCGTGTCCATTAATGTTTCAGAAATTTTTTTCACTTTTTTTATTCCCTTCATATTTCCTATCATATGCATATGTGTCTATTAGTAAATTATCTCAAAAGTATATAAATAAAATATTAAAAAAATAAAAATAATGATTTATATACTTCTAAAGTATGTATACGTTACTATCCATAGAATGTCGATATCCAATATATATCTCTAATTTTAAAGTACTATGATTGTATAGCTTTTAATTCAAACAATTTTTCGTACACGTGTTAAAGATTATTTTATTTCTATGTTCTTGAATCCTAAGGAGCTTCACAAATATACGTGATCTTGATATTTATATTGAACATTTTACCATTGTGTCAAGGTGGTTCTAGTGAATCATGTGAAGAATTTACTTGGTTAGTACTTCAATTTTGAGTTCATAAATAACATATTGATAATTTATTAGTTGGTTAAAAGATTACTATTTGCGAGTGATTTAATTAAAAGAATAATGTGTATTTCATTAAGAAAATGCTTCGTGAATATTTTTTAATATAAAAATGTGAAGAAAAATATAATAAATTAAATATAATTTATTGTACAAATAATACATGAAATATATATTTATCACTTATGCATATTTGTATATAGTGTGAAAATTTTGTTTGAAACATGAGCATGCAGAAAATTATGACAACTATTATAATTTATACGTAAGACAAATGTCCCAAATTAACAAGTTAAAAGATGATTTTTACAAAATTAATTACAAAAATGTTAATTTGATTAAAGCGAGTCTCTTAAACATCTTATAGATAAAAGTGTACGAAAAATTATAATACATTAATTATAATTTATTGTTTAAATCATATATCGGACAAATATTTGTCGTTGATGTATAAAAAAATGTGTAAAAAGTTATTATATAATAATTATATTTTACTATACAAACATACACAAGAGAAATGTTTATCACTAATTAAATAGTTAAAAAGTTGTCTATCACAATAAAATTTAAAGATATATTATATTTGTTAGAGAGTTCGACGAGCACTTAGAGTAGCAACGGGTCAAATGTTCTTAAACTTAAAGTACAAAAGACTTGGACACCACATCTCAACCTAAAACCTTAAGGCAATAGATTTATAGGTAACATATTTTATATATCTAACATTTTCTTCATTCTTAGTCAATGTGAGACGTTTAACCACTCACACTTAAATTTTCAACAACAATATTAATACTTTAACTTCCGTTTCCAAAGCTTCATTTTAAGTCATTCATTTGTCATTTTAATTTGTTTTATGTTTTAATTATATTAAACTAACAAGTTTTACTTATGTATAATTATTTCGTTTAGTTTATATTTCAAGAATTGATCACTTTTTCATTTTCATTTTAAGTTTTATTTTCATGACTTAGTGCGCAGTACTTAGGATACCAACAATTGAAATGATGATGTCGATGTAATTTTTGTCGAAAGTTAGGTTTCTAATAATAAAAGCTTTATATTTTTTCTTGTGGTTTTGCCGTTCTTATTGACTATGTTAATTTTGTCTAGGCCAAGTAAATAAAATAACTAATATGTCTTCCATAAAATGATATTTTTATTCGACTTTAAAGAGTGAATTTATTATTTCGCACTAATAAAAAAAATTGTTTTTCAATAAGATTATGAAACTTTGAGTAAAAAAAATAAGACTATGAAACTATCTTTTGAAAATAAATATTCTTCCTATTATTTTTTGAAGTGTAGTATATAATTTTCATATCAACTAACTTTGTTTTAATAGGATTTTATCAACTATCTCTAGATTTATAAACAACTATTTCAATCAACTATACTGGTAAATATATCGTACTAAAATTTAATAAATCAAGAGACCAATAGTTGTTGACAGATCAAGAGACCAATAGTTATTGACAAATGAATGACTTCAACCTTTTAATATTTATTTTAATCTAAAACTTTAATTATTATATTTATTCTACCATTAAAATTATTTCTAAAAATTAATATTTATTTGTGTTAAATTAAGACTATTCAATTTACATGCAATGACGCAGTTTTATCTAAGAGATTGTGACAACTAACAACGACTATATTGGGTGTGATCTTAGTGTTTTTCTTGCTTTAAATGGTGTAAGAACACAGTTTACTCTTTCACATCTAATTACACATGAAATGATTCATTCTCATTTTTTTCTTATTTGAAACTTCATGGTAACCACCCAAAAAGAAAACCGAGAAATCACATGTCATTCTGCAAAATGGCGTAAACGCTTAATAAAGATTAGGGGATAAAACATGATGACCTTTGAGTCATTGCCAAATGCACAACAAAATTACAGAATAACCAGCAAAGCTCTGAATTCAGACATCTCAACAAAAACACAGCCGTTTTATTTTCTCCCCCCTTCTAACTTCCAAATAATACACAACCTACAGAAAAAGACTGTCAAGATTGTAGACACATACATTTCAAACCTCATTCATCAGCTTCCTCATAGGTCCTCAGGGCCACTAATTTCCTTCAAATGACAATTCAAGCTTTAGGCCTACATAGAATGATAACCTAAAGAAGATCATGCAGGCAAATAAGGAACATGTATAAGATCAAATACCTTGTTTGCAAGCACAGTTCCCTCAGGTATTTTCAGCTTTACACCAGATTTTGCAACAATACTTACTTTTCCCTGTTAAGGCGCCAGTAAGATAGCATAATCAGATTTTTATTTTTTTGATTTCTCAAGGGTATAAAAGGACGTAGGCAGGAAAAATAAATTACATGCAGAGAGAACATAAAACAGCAACCTCAACATAAGTGTAAATGGTCAATTTGGAAATTAACAAGCTTATTATTGTATGTTTTGTTGCTGGCATTCTTATAGTTTGTTTGGCTTCCAATTGGCAAGGTCCAAACAGAAATCGAAACATGTTATTAGTTTACTTGCAATAAATCAAAACAGAAAAAAGTTTCTGGAACAAGCATAATGATTTTTGAAAGAACATCTCAACTTGCTATATAGCATAAGAAAAACAACTCTGATCCTAATGTTATACAAATGAAACTTTGACTTTGATCATTGTTTGTTTGGTAACCACTGCTCCTAAGGAAGGATCAAATCTGGAACATCATCATATCACATCACACCACACCCTAGCCAATTCTTAAGACTAGGCCTAACAATATCAATTGAGCTACTAGCTCATTGGAGCACGAGGAACCTTTAGAAGAGGAAGTATTAAAGTTTCCTTCATTTATTGCCTTATAAATGTGGAGGGTAACATTCACAAGAGAGAATGTATGACTACTAGTAATTGAATTTTAAAACAGTAACAAGAAGTATTTCTTTGACCCCTGGAGTAACCAAAGTCATATTTATACTAAGAAAGAAACAAAACACCGCAGAACAAAAGAACCAGACATAAGTAAGGATCAAATCCAAAACCTTAAGGGTAACACCAGCTCCAAACCATACATCGCCTGCCACTTTTAGACTGTCAAGCTCAACGATACTGGGGATTGACTTGAACCTGCTCAAGAAGTTGCTAACCTGTGACAGAGAGAGTGAAAATTAATATTATAATCATCATCCATGATCCAACACAAAGTAGGCAGAAACACATATCTTAACCTTCTTAAACTCCGTCCCTAATTCAATAGAAGGATTTTCAGGATTTTTCCTAGCTTGGTTCCTAACAACAAATCCATCTTGTAAAGTGTAAAGGTCTGACTGCAAAACAGGACAACTAATTATGTTAAAAAAAATATTTGAATCAAATGACAAACAAGTTCTCATGACTTTAACCAGAAAAGCTTATAACCTGAACAAGAAGCAAATCCGAAGTTGCCTTCACCGGAAGGAAGCGGGATCGAGGAACATTAATTCCAATAGCCTTACCAAAGAACTGTTACAAGATATATGATATTAAGAACACTAGGACAAAAGTTTCAGCATAACATGTTAGTAACACTAACATCTCAATAAACATTCAGTACCCTAATTGCTGCACCAGCTGCAGTTTCCAGCTGAAGAACTTTTACTCGTCAACTTCCTAAAATCCACAAATTGTCGGCAATTTCCATCTTAATGTCAAAGAGTTCGGTAACTAACCAATATAGCACCCTATGTCAAAGAAAAAACAAAAGAAAAGATGAGCTATCGCCTGTTTATTGGAAATGACTGTATTCACCTTCGGATTGGGAATAATCTCCATCTTCAGAGCATCAGCCTCAACAAGCCTTTTAACTGCTTTTAAGTTAACCCATCTGTAAATCATATATTGTCAATAGTCAGTTCACCAAATGTGAATACAATCTATAACAATCAGGGAACAAACCAGAAAAACTTACAAATTGTGTGTTGAAAATTTTGAACTTCTCAATCGATTTAAATTCACTGACCTGCAAGAAAAAATTGAATGATCAAATTAGAAATTTTTCCAACATATTTGCTAAATATTTTCCATCATCATTTGCAAGTGTGTTCCAGCGATCAAAGAAAGAATACAAGACAAGTTTAGTGGCTTACATGTTCATCAGGGACTTGGGCAATTTCCAGGAGCTGCATTAAACAATCAAAGATAATGTCACTTATTATCAATACCTTGAGATTCTAACTGATAATACCTTTCTTAATTTTCTTTTAAGGTGAAGAAAAAGAGGGAGGGAGCAAGATAGTTATTGAACTCTTGATATATTTTTTTTCTTCTGGAAAAAAAATTGTATAGAAAATTCACAACATAGCAAGTTAAAAAGAGGGAATTCAGACTTTAGCTACAATCAGATTACTGATTTAATCAGATAAATCTTGGTTGAGAAGAAATGAATTGAGAGATAGACACGTGCCTGAACCCTTCCTTCATAAGAAATCAGAGTGCCGCCTTTCACATCAGCCAATGTCTTGAGAGTCACCTGCATTACAAGCACTAAGAAAAAAAAATTAATATTATGTAGGTCTAAATCTAAAAGGCAGTTTCTTGATAACAACCATCTTTATTTACCTCCATACAGTATTCATTCTTGTTCTGGATCAAATGATTTAAGATTTCTTAATCAGCCAGTTAAGGATACTGCTGTACAAGAGATACCCTTTTCATGTATAATAACTAGCAATGAATACAACGACAAATAATAGAAAAATAGTGAAAACATAAAAGAAGGATACTCAAGTCAACTACAGCACCCAAGTTATCTGAATTGGCAACGAACACATACTCCTTACCCTATATAAGAGAACAAAAAAGGAAAAGGAAAGGGAAAAAAAAGTGATGGATTTAATTTTTTTAAAATAAAAAACAAAGTTCAACTAGAAATTAAATGAGTTCTGGTGTCAACCTGTGATAATAGTGTATCAAGCTTTCCACTGTTCATTAGTGATGGGAAGACATCTCCATGGCCAGGAGGGTACCTATGCATGAAGGAATTACTCATAAATCTATTAGCAGCGATATGCTCAAGATTGTGTAGTTATGACTTATGACTAAACCCCCTAATGAACACATAGCAATTCCTATGCTAAACAACAACAAAGCAAGGGAACAACTTCCAACGCAACAATAATATGATAGTATACTTTCTAGCTCGCTACTTTTTTGTGAAGGAAAGAAGCCAAGTTCATGAGGCAATGTCCAATCTATGCCACTCTTTGGTGCATATGATTGGAGCATAAAGTTCACATCTTTGAGGAAAATATTTCACATCAGCAGCTCCTTTTTAACAACATTAAGTGTTTGGCTTCTACTTGGTGTAAAGCCCATGTCTATTTACAGGGGCTTCTCTTCGATAAATTTTAAGAGATTGGGTAGCTTTCCTTCATTGATGTTTTCATGTTCCCTTTGTCCTCTTTTCATTTCTTATTTTGTTAGGAGGATCTATAATCCTTCTAAATCTTGGTAATCATATTCTCTTCATCTTAATGAGTTTATAATGTACACTCACAGAGACTTAACATCCATTGACACTAGGTGCAGCTTTTATCATACTTACAACTTTCAATAACTTTTATTTATGAATAAATGGCGAATTTTCCAGTTGGATTAAATGATCTCATGAAATTGATCAAGTATATAAATTTTCATACAATTCAAAAACAAATTAATACTCTGTCGAACCATTTCATTTTAACATATACAATGGTATTTAAAATATAAATATATGTGTGTTTGTATATGTATATATAATAAATTATATACCTTTGAATGGGCAAAGTCTACCGTGCACTAATAATATAACTGGTGTATTGTGCACAAGTTATTTTCACCTTTGGATAAAAAAATTCCACCACATTTACAGTACACCATCAACACCAAATCTCTCTCTCTCTCTCTCTCTCTCTCTCTCTCTCTCCCACCCATCCACCTCTCTTCACCGGCCTAACTCAAAAAACCAGTTTGCTGGATGCACCTCTAGCACTGTAACATTGTACCCAGCACATGCATCTCCCTTGCTGCCTTCATTATCAGCGATAGCAAGCTCCTTCAATTTTGAAGACAGTAAAATCATACTTGTAGCAACAAAATAAATAAAAGTACGGTGATTGCAGAGGTTATTTTTTGTGGTTATTTTTCTATTGAGTATGAATATGTGCAAGTAGGATAGGGTGGATGAATTGTTTGAGTTGCTTCTTGTTTTGGATTGTCGGAATTACTTCAAAGATGTTGGGAATTACAACATGGTGTTGCAGATTTAGGTTGTGTGAGGATGGGAAAGTGCAAGAAGGTTATGCTGTTCTCCAGGAGATGAAGAAGAATGTAATAGAATATGTAACTTCATGAGGAAAATAGAAATAACTTTTGTATTGATCAATTAAGAAAGATGGTTACAATAGTAAGCATAATGAAACTTATATACCCAAATTAAAACAACTAATTTCTAACTAAGATAACTAACTTGTAACTAACACCTAACTAAAGTAACTAGCTTGTAACTAATTTTACATCTCTAATATCCCCGCAAACTAGGAAGTGTTCGCGACACTTCTAGCTTGGGATGAATAACACAATGTTGTAAAAAAAATAAAGAAATACAATCAAAAACGTTGAAATACATGGATTTTGAAATGCTAGAATAAATCAATTGAAAGATTTTTGGAAGATTTATTATTCGTTTGAAATAAAAACAAGAAAAATTATAATGCAATTTTGCTTTTTCTCTTTTTTGTGTAGTAGGTGTTGAATCGAGGTGACACCTCCATGCAAGATCTTTTCTTGCGTTTTTTTTAACAATATCTCATGTGCAACTCCTTGAACATTAAAACTTCTAAATGAGAATCCAATTATGGATTTTTTTTGTTGTTGGTAAGTGTTGAATCTAGAGTTTACACTTTAAAGATCTTGCTTGCATTTTTTTTTTTATGCTAAATTGGCTAAAAAGAAATGACTTTGCCACCAAATATTGGTGTTCTTGAGAAACCTTCAACAAATGCACTTGACTCCATCTTTTTTATACTTGACGAAAATTGTTAATATTGAAACAAGGTTGATATCAAAGCATTGAAAAAGTCTTGTGTTTTGAAATAGTTTTGTTGGCAAACATGTTGCCCTTAATGTCCATCGATAATTCTAACTTGAAATTTGAGAGGGAAAAAGAAAAAAATGAAGAAAAAAGAAGGAGAAATAACTAGTTTTGAATGGAGAAGAGAGAGAAAAACGAACAAATTGTTCAAGAATCAAATAGAAAACAAAAAAGATAAATCAATTAACCTTCAATAAAAATTTTCTAAAAAAAAAATTGAGAAAGAAAAATAATGAAGTAGTACTCTTTGATACCATAATAAAACATGCAAAATCTTGTCCTTAAGCCTAGCTCAACTAGCAAATGCCGATATTGTTAGGCTGGCTGTGTTGTCTCGGGTTCGAATCCGAGACCTGGAAGGGGAGAGCAGGGTGGGAATCGCATGTGGAAGGTCTACCTCGAGATCTAGTAAAATGATTTAATTGAATGGTAAACAAAAGTGGTGCACCATACAACACTTAACTTACTGTTGCATATGAGACATAGTCCGTGTGAATGTCTTCAATTAAGCCATCTAATAGGCCCCAAAAGCTTGAGGAATGCATAGCACATGGGGTTTAAGTTTAGGGCACTAGTCAAATGCTTACTTTAACATATAAGTTGATTGGTTAGAGAATGCTTATATATCTCTTAACTTATCCACTTGAAAGTTGAAAAGAAATATTTTTAAGTAAGGTTTTGATTGAACATTTTATTCATAGGCAGAAACAGTTGTTATGATTCATCTTGAGACATGAGCTATGTCTATTTTCTTGAGAAACAGTGATAACTTTTCATCATATGCTTATGTTCTTATTTTTTTGATTAAGTAGAGATTTTTTTGTAGTTTTGCGTTGTTCATTTGTTTTAGTGCAGGCTGAATTTTGGTTAAAAATCAACAAGACCTATGTGGCATATTTCAGCTATATGTGAAGTTGTAGATGTCCAATTGGAGTCAAACAAAGTGCAAATGAAAGCTAAGATCCATAGCTACAACTTTCATGAAGACACTAGAACCAAAATTCGGGCTCAAAAGAGGAGAAAAATGCAGTAAATGTCATACAACAGATGTTGTGCGCCAGAAGCGCAAATCCCGCGCCTGGGCGCATTTCTACATTCCTGAGTCCAGGCACGACTGGAGCACAAATGTTGCGCTTGGGGCGCGTGACGCGCTGCAGAATGCATAAAAACGCGTTTTTCTCACTTTCTAGGAATCATTTTGGCTATTTGGAAGTTTGAAGATCTAGCCGAGAAACTCAGAGACGGCTATTTCTAACCCCATCGAAGGAGTTTTATCAATAATCATCCATGAATCTTTCTTGTAATTCTTCTTTAATCTCTATTCGTCATCTGTCATGAGTAACTAAACTCTATTTGTTAAGAATGAGTGAAACAAGATAAAACTTTTATTTGTCTAATTTGATTTCTAATTATACAAATAAGTTTATTGAATTATTTTTCTCATCTATGTGTTTAATGTTTTTTATTGCTTGATCAACTTTAAAATGTTTACGAATGTTTGAGATGAGAAATTCATGATATTGTAGTCTAGGGATAAATGCGGGTCATGAAACCAATTGAATTATTTGCAGAGACAATAGTTTAATAAGAGAATTCTTGTACTCTAAAGCTTAATTCTAATCTTAAATTCACTAAGCAATTAGGGGTTACTTTGGAATTAAAGGTTCAGTCACTGGGCAAGGATAATAAGGAGAATTTGGTAATAGTCCAATAAAGGAATTTAGTAACTAGGATCAAATTAGAAACCAATGATTCGAAGTGAAACTCATCCCTGACATTTTTTTTATTATAAAAGTTCAATTCTATTACTCTTGTTAGTTTCAAATATTATTTCAATGATTTCGGAAATTTTTTGTTCAATTTTAGTAATTAAACACAATTCGATAGTAAAAGGCAATCCTTGAGTTCAACACTCGGTACTACCGTTTTAATTATTAGTTACAACGATTTAGTGCACTATCTGAAACGCTATCAAATAGTTTTAGAATAGTTGTGTTCCCACCCAAACAATCACGAGTTAAGCCACAATTTATAATAATAACAACCAGAGCACTGGGAAAACAAAAAACACAGATCTTACAATTGGGCATGCTATTGGCCAATATATATAGTAAAGAATCAGCATTGAAGAAATTTGAGCTTTCATAATGTCATGGTAATGCAGAGCCAGACATTTAGATATATATGTCTTGAATTACCCATCTACTAGAGTTTTGGGTCACTGCACGGACACGGCCACTAGCACCTACAGCAATGGCTCCCAAAAATAGGTGGAAAAGCTCCAGTTCTAGCATCTAAGAAGAGAGAAGGTTACAAACCCGTTGTTCGAGAAGCATCCGAAGCAATTTAGAATTGGAGGTGCATTGCCACCAAAGAGGGACTTGACCAGATTCATGAAGTGACCAAAGACTGTTCAGATTCAGAGGAAGAAGAGGATTCTGAAGCAGAGGTTGAAGGTTCCACCAGCTTTGAACCAGTTCACTAAAACCCTCGACAAAAACCTAGCAACAAGCTTGTTCAAGATACTTCTGAAGTACAGGCCTAAAGATAAGGCAGAGAAGGAGAGGCTTTTGAAAAGGGCTCAAGCAGAGGCTGAGGGCAAAACAATCGAAACCAAGAAGCCTATTAACGTGAAGTATGGTCTCAATCAAGTTACCTACCTCATCGAGCAGAATAAGGCACAGGTTGTTGTGATTGCTCATGATGTTGACCCAATTGAATTGGTTGTCTGGCTTCCAGCATTGTGCAGGAAGATGAAAATTCCATACTGTATTGTCAAGGGCAAGGCTTTCCTTGTAACAATTGTCCATAAGAAAACTGCTTCCATTTTATGCTTGACAACAGTTAAAAATGAAGACAAAATGGAGTTCAGCAGGGTCCTAGAAGCAATCAAGGCAAACTTCAACGACAAGTATGACGAGTACAGGAAGAAGTGAGGAGATGGAATCATGGGTTCCAAATCACAAGCCAAAACAAAGGCCAAGGAAAGGCTTATTGCCAAGGAAGCTGCCCAGAGGATGAATTACGAGTTTTGTTATATGTTGTTGCATTGTCCTACCATTTTTGTGTTATTTTTTATGCAACGTCTATTTTTCTTAATTCTAAGGTTTTTCCCTAGTTTGGCTTTCCGAATTACGACCTCAAAAACATTTTTTATTAACAATAGCCATAATATTTCTTTAAAAAAAATTACCCATCTACAATTAAACCCGTGCTAAACTTCTAATTAATAAAAATAACAAAGATGCGAAATTTTAGTAAAGCTAGTTGAGTCAATGCATTTATATTGCAGAGGAAAATACAAATGAAGTCGTACCAGCCGTCCCTTCCAGTCTGCCCTTTGGACTGAAGTGGCAAGAAGTCATCAACAACCAATCAAGGATATTGGCTCTGCGTAAATTGTTGTGCGTGCGACAAAAATTCAAACATGAAGTTAAAGCACAATTTCCAGAAAATTCATACTATATTAGTCCAATAAATCAGAGGTACAGACCTGGTTAAAGGTATGAATCTCAACATTCGAGTTGGAATATTTTTCAACAATCTACAAACAGTCAAATTGTTAGATTACAGACAAATTCAGCCTACGATTGTACATAGAGATGGGGGTTCCAAGGTAAAGCTCGTATACCTTTTGAGTGTCATCATGAGTGTTGAATGAGTTCATCAAAAGCAGCGGAACATTGCTTCCATATTTGGAATTGAGATTCTAAAACAATTTATGTTATCGTGTTATCAGTAGGAAGTCCAACATGAAGTGTGGGAGTAGAATAAAAGCCAAGTAAAGGAAGGATATGAAAATTACCTCAATTTGGATGACAATTAAATCAAGAAATGTCAACCCCTCACGAACTTCAATGACAGATCTGCATTTCATTTCATTTATTAACGAATTAAAGCTTGCATGCTGTTAGTAAAAAAAAGCAAGTTAAAATAAGATAATTATCAAGCAAGAAAACTTTTATTTTCCAAATCCAGGCCATTGGATTAGTTTTCTGTTAAACATTTCGACTTTCATCGTGTTGATAAATCTTTTTCAATTTTTTCTGTAACAAAAGACTCAAACTGATTTGCATTAAACAAAATTGCATGAACAACTATATCTTTAAGTATCTATAACCTTTTATGACAATGCTAATAATAGGATTATGAAGTCAAATTGTAAAGACATTAGTTTTTTCTGTTTCTTCTTCTAAAATTAAATAGTCTAGCTCAAGAATGTCTTGACAAAACTTTTTCATAAAATTGATCAAAGATATCGCAACATTCTGCACTATTTGAATTTACAAGATCGATCTTTCTCGTCAGCATCCAGCAAGAAATAAAGGTGAAAATTTTAATCATCTAGTAAAAACAAAAATAATTATAATATAGAATATCATATTCAGCATACTTTGGACCAGTGCATCCCATAGTTGTCCCCAATCCTCCATTAAGCTTCAAAACCACAAGCTTGTCCAAGAGGTTCTTCACCTCTAGAGAACCTGAATCAATTTCAATTCATTCATGCCGTAAACATATCGATCAATTTTACAGTTATATATACCATCAAATCAACCAAATCAAACAACCATAATACAAAGATTACCCTCAGGAGTTGGTGCCAAACAGTCATAAGGCACAACTACTTCATCAGTAGGCGTCTGAATCTTACTCCACTCAACATGCTGTGCTTCTCCACTGCGATCAATACATCAGCAAAAAAAAAAAAAAAACCTGAATATCTTAGCATAATTACAGAGTGAACGAATGTAATTGAAAATCAAGAAAAAAACAATGCATGCATTATGAATTTTAAATTCACACCTTAGATAACGAGCAACGAGGTTGATGAATCCACTCTTTTCATTCTCGCTGCATATAACACAGAATCAAAGTATAAGAAAAATAATAATATTAATTACGAGGATCAAAATCGAGAAATGAGTGAAGAAGTGGAAGGAAAAATGGAATGGAGAAAGAGTGAGGACCTGATTTGGGATAATGCGGCGACGGAGGATTTAAGGTTGGAGAGGTTATCAGTGTTGGCGGGAGTGAGCGTAGCGGTGGCCATTGAAGGAAGGTTCTAGAAGTTGTGGAGATTAGCGCGCGAGAGTTTCTAAATAATGAGAAGAGAGTGGTGGTAGTTTAATCGGTTATTTATTTATGAGCTATGTGAAGAGATCGATGGTGTAGTTTTTGGACACAATTTGTGTCAGCGGAATAACTTAGGAGTGATTAATTAGGCAGATTAGTTAAATTGGTTTTTGAAATTATGAGAGCCCTGCCAACTCATAAAACAGAACAGTTCAAATAATAGTCACTAAAATATCCGATTTTTGTCATCATAAATCATACTTAGATACACTTTTAATTTTTTTTTATCTTATAAGACATAGTGAATATCATCCTATTAGCACATAAATTGGTTAATTGATTTATGACTTAGAATTAATGCACTTTTAATTTTACTTTGACTGAAACATGATTTTAGTTCTTTTATTTATAATTTGAGATTTTAGTTTTTTTTTCACAATTTTTAAGATTTTTCTCGCAACTCAATATAGGATTTATTTTTGCGTCATATTTATTAATGATAAAAAATTATATTTAATTAGATGATATTATTGATTTGAACCAAAATAATAGAGTAAATTTTTTTTACAATTTTTATTTAATAACATCGATCAAATGTACTCCCTTCATTCCAATATAATTAAGTATTATTTCATAAATATTAAGAAATAAATGAAATAAAGAATATTATTTTTAACAAATTATCTTTATGAAGTATTGGTACATTATTAACGTCATACATGTATCGTAAAAAATAGTGTATTGAAAATAATGCAAATAGTATTAATTAAATGGTATAATTAAAATATATATATATATTAAAAATTGAAATAATATATTATTTTAAAACAAATTTATTTTATAATTTGATTAATTATTTTAAAACAAATTTATTTTATAAATAAGTCAATAATTTTGAAACCGAAGTAGTAATTTTTTTCTTCGGATTCAAATTAACTATGTAACATCTTTAAATATAACATTGTTATATGTCATATAGGTTTAGTCGTGTTGGGTGTTCCATTTGTGTCATGTGATCATGTCCATCTCACTCTTTAATTGTCCTGTCGCATTTCTTTTCGAGGTGATTTAAAAATTGTATTTTCGTGGAGTTGGAGTGTAACGATTCATTAGGTAAGAACAGAACTTTAGAAAATAAGTACTAGCAAATTAAGTAATTTAAGTTGGTGACTACCTTAACCTTTCTGCTTTTCTCTAATCAACGATGCAAATGTTTGCCTTATTGGCAACAGAAGGTGAGAGAGTTCGACATCATTTTCATTGCGGCATCATACTCCATTATTTAGATTGGTATTACCAATTTTGTGCAGGTTAAGGTGGAGCTATGCAATTAATACAACACTTTCACGTGTTCACATGCTATATATTGATGCAAGTTAAAACATCACTTGAGATGATCGTCCATCTTGAAAATTTTACTTCTATTTTATAATACAATCATCTCGAGGTAACGGTGGACCCGAAGGAACAATGTTCGATGAACAATGACGCATGAAGTCGCAATTCATGTTAGAGAAGATGTTTATTCTAAAACTTAAGTTAATATATAATTGAGGTGGGTGAGAGGAAAAAAAAGAAGATAGCATACTTTGATAGATGTAAACTAATTAAATTACTTTTTAAGGTTGGTTATGTATTGCTAAATTTTGTTATGTATTGCTTCCACACATTATCCTAGCATGTTTTAAAGTTATATTGAATTATGTTGACAACCTCGGTTTTATATGTACAAAGCCATCCGCAAATATTTGAAGTTAATAATATTTTCAATTTAAAAGTTTTAAATCAATTATACTCTTATGAGTCACTTTAATAAAAAAATTATTTTAAAATAAATGTCATTTTCGATCTAGATTAATTATGATTTTTAATTATACTCTTTAATTATTAATATATATCCTACTTTTAGATAGAAGTGTAACAGATTTATTTGGTTCGATTTTTGGAGAAAATAATTTTGAACCAATAAAAAATAATTTGTTTAATTTTTATAATTTTTATTCAAATTCTGAATCAAACTAAATCGATGAAAAGCTTATTAGTTTGATTTGATTTCATCGGACTAACATTTTAAAAATCCAAAATTAATTAATTTTTATTCAAAAATATATATTATTATACAATTAAAATAAGTATATAAGTTACAATAAAAAAGAATAAGTTTTGAGTTAAAATATAGTGTACAACTTACTTATGTAGTTGCTTTTGATCTAATATAAATGATCTCATAAACTCCTTTCACGATTCAATAACTAATATAAGGGGAGGTTGATATTAATATTTTATTTTTAATTTTTATATTGAAATTATTGTCGATTTATTTTATTCTTATTAATAACATTGACATTAAATTGTTTTTCCTTTTAATTTTTAAATTTTTAAGATTGTGTTAGAAATACTATATTGTTATTACGGTGGTTACATTTAAACTGATCTAAAATAAAACTACAAATTGATCTAAAAAATGAAAAATCACATAAAAGTAAATATTGTAGGATATTTTTTTATGTCACTTGTAAATCTGCACTGGTCAATTAGAGTTCTTTATTCTAATCAAATCATATACATAAATTTTAATACTTCTTTATTTTAATATTGTAATAGTAATTTATATATTTAAAAATCGATCTAAATTAAATCGCTTGTAATTAAATCATATTATATTAAATTTTTTAAAATATATCATTAAATCGAATTGAACCATATATAATTTTACTTTGTATCATATATTTTTTATTTCAAAACTAATTCAAATCAAATCATCCTTAAATATTACATTATTGAAGCAACACACGCAAAAAATATGAATGCATGCAATGATTTAAAATTTTAAAATATAAATAAAAAATTATGCTTCCTAAAATGTTAAAAGAAATATTTTGTTTTGACAATATTTCAAAAATTTATTTTAATATTTTACTTTTAATTATATTCAAATTTTAGTGGAGGTTATTCTAGACGTTTTATTTTTATACACCACTTTATATCTAAATAAACACAAAAAGAGAAAATTCATACATTTTCTTTCTTTCACTTTCATTCATACCAAACATCTATTAAATTGTATATATTTTTTCTATTTTTTTTTTCGTTCCATTTACTTTCTCAAACCAAACACATTAGATTTGATTGTACTATTTATAATTCATTAATATGAATGAATAAATATTTTTTTATAAATAAAAACAGTAAAGTCTATTGTCTTTTTATGCATTAGATTACAAAAACAGCAAAAAGAAGAAAAAAGAAACAAGATCCTGCTGATAGGTTAGGTGTGAGCAGTAACCAATATATAAATGGGAGGGGCATTCTAAGCCATCCAATGCTTAATGCTTAATGGGACCGGACTTAGCGAAAAAATGGGTATTGAAACTGGAAAGTTCCCTCGTGTACCACAAACTTGAACTGCAATGTCAATTAATTTTTTCAGAAAAAACAATTTTTTAATACCTTAAATCCTTTAAGATGTTAAAAGATAAAAAAGTGATATATTAATGATACAATAAAAAATAAAAATAAAAGAAAGTGTTTATAAATATAATGGGGGTGTTATTTAAAACAAAAAAACAAAGATGAGTAAAAAAAATAAAATAGGGTAAAAAGATAACGACAAAACTGTGAGTACTGAACAACTCAAGTGATAAAAAATGCAAAGAAGTTTTGAAAAAATGTGTATGAGTTTTTGTGATTGAAATTTGAAGATGCATTCATGCATGAGGATCTCATTCTATTAATTCTCCAATCTCAACCTCCCAAACTTAACAAATAAAACCCAAAATGTTAATCTCTATTTACATTATTACCATTCAACTAATAACTATTCTATTATTCACTTCACCGGTAACCGCTCATTACTCATCTCCCTCACCACCAGCCGCACCATTCTACGAATCTTCACCTGAACCTCCTTCCCTCGCCGCCGAATGGCTCTTCGCTCACGCCACTTACTACTCCGACGCCAATGACACCAGGGATGCAGTGGACGGCGCGTGTGGCTACGGCGACACTATCAAAGATGGTTACGGCCTCGCAGCAACCGCAGTCAGCGAAACTCTGTTCGTCCGCGGCCAGATCTGTGGCGCGTGTTTTGAGCTACGCTGTTTCGAAGAGGAAGTTCCCTTTGACAGACGGCGGTGTGGCTCCGGCAGTTCGATTGTTGTCACCGCTACTAATTTCTGTGCACCGAACTATGGTTTTGACGCGGAGAGCGGTGAAGGACAGTGTAATCCTCCTAAGCAGCACTTCGTGCTTCCGGTTGAAGCCTTCGAGAAGATCGGTATTTGGAAAGGCGGTAAGTTGCCCGTGCAGTATCGCAGGTGCTCAACACTTTCTTTTCCTTCTCAGTTTATTTTTCTTAACAATAATTCGTTTTGCAATGTATAAGCTAAAATAAGTCAATGATTTCTAACTTCACTTTTGTTTGAAAAAGTAATTATTAATTAATAGTCTTTTTAAAAATATTAATTAATTAATAGTTAACAAGACTGTTGGTAGAATGATTTAAAGATTGGCTATTTTTACCATAAGATGATTTTGGTAAATGGTTCACGGTGAACCGAGAATTAAAATCTCTTAGAAATACAAAAATATGAGAAATTACTATGAGATTGTGACATTATCAATATAAGTTTAAAAGGAATATGAAAAAATGAATTTGTTGATTCTTGTTTCTGATTAAGTTAGTGGTTGAGACATGACAATTAAGAAGATTATAAACTTCTACTGTTGAAAAATCTGTGTAATTTTAACAATCTTCGAGTTTATATGTGGGGTTTGGATTTTTTTTTTACGAATACATCCCTCACACATAGTGGATGGTCTGAATCAATAGACTTTTAATTCTACGTTATATTATTTATAATATTGAACTTAATTCATCTTTACGAATTGACTTAGAATATACTAAATGGTATCTCTAATTATCATTTTGAACCTTTATGAAACAGGATAAAGTGCAGGAGGGAAGGGGGAATGCGATTTACAATTACTGGTTCTGGTATATTCAATTCAGTGCTGATTAGTAATGTAGCTGGCATAGGAGACATTGTTGGGGTGAAGGTTAAAGGTTCAAGAACAGGTTGGATTCCTATGGGTCGAAATTGGGGCCAAAACTGGCATGTAAATGCGTTGCTACAAAACCAACCTCTCTCATTTGAGGTCACTAGTAGTGATGGAGTCACCATTACATCTTACAATGTAGCTCCCAAGAATTGGACCTTTGGACAAACCTTTGCAGGCAAGCAATTCGAATCTTAGAAAAAGCATAACGAACCTAATTAGCTTGTTTCAAAGGACCATTGTCCTTCCACATTTTTTACCTTATATTAAGGTTGTCAAATTTTTTGATCAGTTTTTGTTCCAATCAACATGTGTTCCCTCACATCCTATTTTCTGAATCTTAGAGAATAAATAATAGGTCTAAGCCACGGTATATTGATACCTTACAAGTTTCGTTTTTGGGAAAAAGAAAATACTTCTATAACAATGAACACAAAAAAGAGGTGCTTTTGAAGATTTATTTTTTTTTGAAAAAAAAAAATTGTATAGTCTTTTTTATCTATAGATGAGATGATACACACCATAGTAAATTCACACGCACAAAGGAGAAATTCTGAGTTTGAACTTATGTCACCGTGAAAAATATTCAGACTAACTATATCAACATTGTCACTTGAGTTAGACTTTACAAAAAAATAATCGAAATTGCAATACAAATAATAACATGATCACAAATTTTAAATGGATTATGCTAAGAAGTATCCTAAAAAGTATCCTAAAGTACCTTAGATATTCAAAAAGAAAATAAAAGCGAAATTTTGTGTGAAAAAAAAAAATTAAGTTTTATAAAATTAAGTAAACCACCTTTGATAATATTTGGGAGCAACACAACTAATGGATGGAATATTTTGTTGCCTGTTTTTTATCACTGCAACATTAGATGTTTCACTGTGTATATGCTAAATGGTTGAATGTAAACTGTAAGAACAGAGTTACACCTAAAAGGAGGGGTGAATTAGGTGTTGGACAATTTTTCTGTTTTTAGAGTTTTAGAGAATGTTTAAGTGACTGTTTAAAGTTTGTTTAATCTTGCTGTGTTAGTAAATGAAAACTGTAAATGACAGAAGGTAAAAACACACAGAAATTTATCCTGGTTCCCCTTACAACCAAGGGTACATCCAGTCCTCTTGCACCCTACAAGAGATTTTCCAATATCTGTTAGAATAAGTACAAGTCTAACCCTAAGACTTCAATTACAAATTCCTAACACTCTGCCTAAGATAGCACACCACTATCTTAGTTTACAACACTTGAAGAAAATACACCACTTTCTTCAAACAATAACTTTAATGATTTTTACAACAATGTTCTTAATTAAGAACAACAGAATATAATAGTTTGTGCAAGGATATCAATCCAATATACTTTCAAGTACAATAGAGAACTTTTCTCAATGATATGAAAATATAGAGCATGTACTTGAAGTATGAAAATATAATTTTGAAAAGATCACAAAATATTTCAGAAAGTTGTTCAAAGTTCGTGGTAGGATTGATTGGTTTAAAACTGAAGTTTTGAAGTATTTATGTTCCAAGGTAACACTTCATATCAATGGCAATGATTCCCAAACGTTTTGATGAACTTGTGCAATGTTTCAAAACTGAAAAGTTGCATTGTTTCGAAGTTGTATTCGAATACAGTCTCAGTGTATTCGAATACACTTCTATAACGTTCTGTTTGTATTTGAAATTTGAATGTTTGTAGTCGAATACAACATCTTGTAGTCGAATACAAATACGGGATTTTTGCCACTGACTTGAGTTGTATTCGAATACACAAAGTTGTAGTCGAATACAAATGTTTCAAAATAGCTACTGACTTGCAATCTGTATTCGACTACGACACTTCGTATTCGAATACAGATCTTCAGTTTTAGCTTCTGATTTATAGTCTGTATTCGACTACGATACCTTGTATTCGAATACAGATTTTCAGTTTTGTAAAAACTTTATTTTCAAACAAGTTTATGTTATTAAATATTTTCATAAAATATTTTAATGCATATGCTATCAGAAGGTTCTCATAATATTGTACTTACACTGTATTTTGATTTAATATCAAATGCTTTTACCTAAATATAAATTTGAAAGATAAGTTGCTTAAAATCCTTTTTCTTTTTGATCAAGGATCTTTTTGTCTTCATCAAAAATGTAGATCTTTAAATTTTCATAACCTAAATTATTTTCATAAAAAAAATTTATTTAAAAAAGTGACTTAAAATAAATTATAGGATTAGTAATATCATTTGTTTGAACAATAATGTTTGCGAGATGAATTTCTATGGTATCATGCATATTTACTTTCTTTGTTTAAAATCATTCAAATGCCCTTTTATTATAATTAAAAAAAAATTCTTAAAACAACTTCTCTCTCAATTTTTTGTTACTTTTCATATATATATATATATATATGTGTGTGTGTGTGTGTGTGTGTGTGTTTTGTTAGGTAATTAATTTCTCAAATTTTTGTTTCAATTTTTATATATGCATTTGATATTCTTTTCTTATGTCATTTATTCTTGATATTCATTTTTATATAAAGAATGTAGGAAGAGATGAGTCTATATAAGTTGTGGCACAAATCGGTCAGATCAAATTCACTTTTGTCAATAATATTTTTAGGTATTTCTATATAATGATTTTTGTTAGGTAATTAATGCCTCAAATTTTTGTTTCAATTTCTTATATATGCATCCGATATTTCTTTTTTATGTCATTTATTCTTCATATTCATTTTTATATACGATATAAAGATTGAAAGCAATATAAGAAGGAATGCAGGAAAAGATGAGTCTATATAAGTTGTATCACATGTTGGTCAGATTAAATTCAAATACTTTTTGTCAATAATATTTTTAGATGTTGATTTTGAATAAGTTATTTTATTTTGATCTATGTAACCATTTATTTGTAACTTTTTAATATTTACCTATTTTATGAGAACATATGTATACTATAATTATAGTCTTGTGGTATATACTATAATTATGATACCTTACTTTCTATAGCTTTCTTTGGTAAAAATTTGTAAAAATATAAATAAAAAAATGTTTATCTATTTATAATATATTAAAACAAATTGACACTTCATCTAAATTTTGCCACATCAAATATATTCTGATGTGACACGTTCTAAGACTATCTTACATCTATTCTTCTATTAATTAATATTTCTATTTTATTCTTTATGTGTTCTTGCACCAATTTTATAACCGAAACCAACTCTTTCTCAACTCATTATTACATAATTATATTATATAATAAATTTGGTAATTCTCATTTGTCTATTAAAATTATTTGATTTTATATTACAAAATTGTATTGTAGCTTAAGTTCATACTATCATAAAATTTATTGCATTCGCCTTGGCTTCATTTTCTTTTCTCTTTTGAGTTCTAATTGTGACACTCAATCTTGCAGTTGCAATAGATTGCAACGGTTCATTCAATCACCAAGTTGAAAGAGCTCAATATGTGAATTCTATAACTTCATTGTTACAATTTTTCAATTTCTTGAAGTTCATAGTATATTAGTTTGGTAACTTGCATATTATTAGTCTAACTTATTATAATATGATTGTTTTTCTTAATATTTTAAAATGTTTTCCCAAAATACACTATTTAAATGCAATTGCATAGTATTGATTAATTTTTTTTTCAACTAATTTTTCTTCAACGACATACCAATTTTTATGAATGTCACATTTCTAAACTATTTCAACTTTGATGTTTCATTTTTTCTATATTTTAATATTTACAACTCAAATTTCATTTCAAATTGTTTTGCTGAAGGATCTATCATATATTTTTCCTTGGAAAATTTTCAAAATGTTATCTAATAAAAGACTTTTTTATTTTATTTTTTATCTTAGAAAAGTATCATTAATTGAATATCAAATATAAGCACACAAGCAATAACATATCGTGAGATAATTTGATTTATACAAACTTTTACATAACTCTTGAAATACACTATCTATTTTATTTAAACATATTTCCAAAGGTGATAGAAAATTTTAGTATATTAATATCAGTGAAATTTTAGTATATGTGTATAAAATACGAAGCCAAAAATAATTAGTTCAAATAAATATTTTAACTTCGATTTTTTAAAATCATTATCAATTATGTTGAGCATATTTAAAAAAGGTGATTGAAAATTACAATAAACATCATACTAAAGATGATTACTTTTTAGCTTTATCTAATGTGTATAGGTAATACCATCTTACATCGTGCATAAATTTATTTTCAACCATTGGATCATTAAGTCTCATAATATCTCATTTAATCCAATGATGAAACTTATTAATTCAATGGTGGATAAAAGTTTTGTGTATGATGCAAAACTTACCTCACTTGCGTAACATAAAATTTATCTACTTCTAATATGTCATTCAAAAACTATTATCTACTAATCATCTTTGTTTCTAAATTCAAATAATGTTTATAAAGTTAAAGTACAATTTAATCTTAATTTAATATATCAAATGTTTCCACGCAAAGCGCGGACCAATATCTAGTTACTTATTATTTGTAGCACTTTAAAATGTTATTAAAAATCAAAAGAAAAATACAAGATACTTTAGAGGACTATACCAAAACCTAATAAAATAATCTTAAGAGATACAAACTATTGTCTCATTCAAAACTTTACCAAGAAAACTTGATAGGTTAAAACTATAGTAAAGAAATAGTGCAGTAAACATCTACAAAAATTAATAAAATCTATATTCAGGAAAATCGATCTTATTGCTATGGAAAACATTTGAAATATCTCATCTATTTTAGAAAGACATATCTGTAAAGTATCCCACCAATAATTGTTAGCAATGTAAAGTTCTAATTTAGCAATCATGTCAACACATTGATTACCTTCTCTAAAAATATGAGAGATAATAAATCTCATCCTTTTAACCATCTTAATGCAATTAAACCATATATTTCTAATAGATCAAACAATAAGACTATGATTCTCGAAAGCCAAATTTGTCAATTAAGAATCAAATTCAATCCACAAAGAATGCCACCCATTTTTGTAGGTTGTTTCACCATGGAGCACAATTGTAATCCCCAAATTCACAACTAAACAACCCATAATAGCAGTAGAGTTGTTCCTAAATATATCACCACGAGTAGCAAGATCAAGACAGACATAAATAGCTCTATCAATATTATATTTAATCCAATAAGCTTTGAGGATGTCAGATCACTCCATTGATGGTAGGAGCTTTAGGAGGGTGAGTTTTAACTTAGAAGGATTTGAGAATTTGAAATTTCTGCATAGAATTAAAGATTGTGCTTAAAGTATGATTGTCATATAAAGATATATTGATAATAATTATGTTGATGACAATGTGAAAAGCAAGACTATTGCTCTCAAAGTGGATTTAATTTCTACAATATCAAATAGTGTCAATAGTAAAAATGATATTGACCAAAATAACATTTATGTACTAATGGAGACCGAATTGAATGATACCATTTTACACGTTTTAATTAAGGTTAAATTTATATTTGTTCATATCTATTTCCTCCCTTTAATTTTCCTTTTGATAATCATCTTTATAAAGATATAATAATTACACTGCAAAAACAAAATTTATTTATTTACTAGAGTGTATACTGATGTCTCATTAAACAAATTAAATAAACTTTGGTATATTTCATTTTTAAGGAAATTTAGTATATTTTTTATGTCAGCAATATATTTTTATTATTCATTAAAATTTAAATGCCAGTCCTTAAAGTGATTCTAGTCATTTCACCAGTTACCGTATCTTTTATTTTTGCCAATTTATTTGGTCTCATGATCAGGTAAGAAATTTGTATGACCAGTTGTGATGGGCTTAGGTTTGGGCTTCAACACTAACGGGCTAGACTTCAACCCTGTTGTTATAGCATTAGCTAGGAATGGCAATTAGACCCAGACCTAGTGCGTACCCGCCAAAAAAACCCATAATGGGTAGGGTAAAAACCCGCATAATGGGTATGGGTATGGGGACGGATAATTACCCGCAAAATTGAACGGGTATGGGTACGGGTACTATAGTACCCACCCCGCCCTGCCCCGCACATATATTATTATTATTATTATTATTATTATTATTATTATTATTATTATTATTATTATTATTATTATTATTATTATTATTATTAGTATGTAAGTTTGATTTAGCTTAAATAAAAATTATTTTTGTTTTAAATAATTTAGAGATTATTTTTTAGATATTTTTTAAAGGCTAAATAGCACCCGTGGTCCCTTAACTTAATTTCAATTAACGTTTTAGTCATTTATCTTTTTTTTCTTCCCGATTTGGTACTTTATTTTAATTTTAAGTGACAATTTGATCTTTTATGTTTAAAAATGTCAACAATATTATCCTTTTTTTCTACAAAAATTCAAAAAACTCATCAAAATTTTCAACTAAAAGCCATAAAATTAATTATATTCTTTATTATAATACAAATTTCATCAAATTCGTAGCTCAAATCTTCAAATAAACTCATACAAAAATTTCATTAAATTTCATTCTTTATTTGATGTTGTTAAAAATGGAAATATGAGTTTATTTGAAGATTTGAGTTTCGAATTTGATGAAATTTGTATTATATTGAAGAATAAAAATAATTTTATGGATTTTGGTTGAAAATTTTGATGAATTTTTTAAATTTTTGTAAAAAAAAAAGGATAACATTGTTGACATTTTAAAACATAAAAAATCAAATTGTCACTTAAAATTAAAATAAAGGACCAAATCGGAAAAAAAAGAAGATAAAGGACTAAAACGTTAACTGAAATTAAGTTAAGGGATCACGGGTGCTATTTAGCCTTTTTTAAATTATGATTTTTTAACTCCCGTTTGTTTACTATTATAAAAATGATTTTTTTTGTACAATAATTTTTAACATGTTTGTATACAATTTTATAAAAATAATTTTTTTAAACTAAAAAATTATCATAAAAGACATAAAAATGATTTTCAAGAAAACATGTTTGTTTGAAAAAATATTTTTTAAATACATGATTTTTCTAAATACACATATGTCTCTCTACTATGTTATGCATCTCTATCTCTCATTCCAATCTCTAACTACTATTTCTCTCACTCTCTATTATCTCATGTCTCTCTACCTCTCATTTTTATTACAAACAAATCAACGGATTTAGATAATTCATTTCATAATTTTCGGATCCTCATGAAAAATAAACATATAAGTAAATCATCACGAAAATATGTTAGTAAATAGTAATAGATTTTGGAGATCTTGTTCTAATCTTAAAAATTGAGCCCTTAATAAAAAAAAAGTATAATTTTAATAATTAAAAAAATTTGAAAAATAAATTTTAGTCCCTATACACATATTTAATTCTGATGAAGAAGTAAATAATTGTGATTTTATATTTAAGAGTTTTTTTTATATTATTAATCATGATTTTATAATTATAAATAACTAATATAATACATATATCAATTTTTTTACATATCTCAGAGAGGACTTGCAACTTCATAAAATATTCTTTCAGAAAACATTATTTTTGATGTTTTGATATTTATTGTAGTAATGTACTAATGTTGGATCATGATATATTTTGGAAGTTTTGAGTTAGACAATATTTTGGTTTGTAATATTTATGATTTGGATTTAAAATATTTGGGAATTTTTTTAAATTTAATCACAAATTATTTATCCATATATTTTTGTTAAAGTGCGGGTAATAGGTATGGGTACGAGCACTTAAGTACTCAGAGGGTATTAAAGGGTACGGGTATTAAAGTTGATACCCACGAGGGTACGGGCACGGGTACAGGTATTTTTTTAAACTGCGGGTACAGACACGGGTAGTATACTACCCTACCCATACCCTACCCATTGCCATTCCTAGGATAAGCCTATGATAGGTTAATCCTCACACCTACTTAATTTACCTCTACAATATTAAAATATTTATAAAAAAAATACAAAATACTCTTCACTGCTTATTTCTACACGTAACACATCCCAAACACGAAGTTTACTGTTTAAATTTTTAGGCAAATTCTTGGTATCTTGAAATTTTGTTGGGTACTTATACCTAAGTCACAATCAATTTAATTTTAAATTTTGTAACCAGAAAAAAATTAATTCAAAATAGTTAAATAGAAAAAAATGACATGGCATCTCACTTGATTGGATATTGAATACTATACTTAACAAAACTTTAAGATACCAGCTACTTTACCAATTTTTCAATGTATGTCGTAAATTATTAGTTTACTGGAGAAGTGTAAAAAGTGGAGAATAGTAATTGTGAAAATATGAAGTTAAATTAAGTAGGATAGAAAGTATACTTATCATGGGCTTAAAGCATATATTACCTAGTCCAAATTAGAGCTCCAAAACAAAGGACCACTCCCAGACCCCAAAGAGGGACACATAAACTTCTCATCAATTTGATACTTCTTGTTATTTGAAATCCTTGTGATACATAAGCAGTTCTTACTAATGGTAAAATAAAAAAAAAAAACATTTTTCTACAATACAATATTATTCTATTTATTTTGGTTGTCCATGAACATGTTTAAAAGTCTAAAACAATTTCTATAGTAAGGTCTTCACTTTTACCGGCCAAATTAGGAAAACATTTTTTTCTCAACTAAACATTTATAACTATTATATTATATATTTGTAACTAAATTGAACTATTTTTTAAGTTTTTTTCCCCCAACATTTTGAGTTCTATAACCTTAGTTGGGATTGCTTGGCCCTTAGTCTAGCTTTGTGTCTAAGGTATTTCAATCAAATGAGAGACTAATAATTTAAAGTACTAAAGTTTATTTAGGAGACTTATATCTCTCAACAAATATTTTTTTATACATAGACTAAAGATCAAATATATGACCACATATTAAGAGAGTGGTCATGTTTAAGAGATTTAGCTATTTGTAAACTTACTACATCATAGGTATTATGTTGTTTGTTCTATGTATTAAAAATCCATACACCCATGAAATTTGGAGAAAGAATGATCTCTTAAAAACTTAAAAAGATAAACACTTTAGCTTTCAAACAAATAATATAGGATATTGGTTGATTTGATTCCCTTTCTCAATTATCTCAATTATAAGAAAACACTGATTTCTCATTCCTTGTATTTCTTTTTTCTTTCTTTAAACATTGTTTTATTCTCAGTTCTCATATCTCAATTGTATATTTTTTGAAAGGTGAATCGCATTGTTAGATAGACAAATATAAATAAATATGTCCAATACGACTAAAAGAGAAAGGGTGAGTATATACTATATACTAGCACTAAATTAGTATGAGTAGATTAAAAAAAATCCTAAAATACATTTTTAATTTTTATCTATCAATGTTAATAGCTTTTGTGAGCAAATACTTATTTTGGTATTTGGACCACACTTCAAAAGTCCAGTGACAAAAGATTAGTTCAATCAAAATTAGGGTGGTCCAATTCAACCATATAGTAGAAAATGTGAAAGGTAACATTATAGCTGACTAAAAAAAAAGCTAACATCTTTTTTATACTAAGGTAACACATATTAGACAGGGCCAACATAAGATATAACGAAGACAAACGAATTTAAATATAAATTTTTTTAGAGTCTATAATAATATTTTAGTACAATTGCTAAATTTTTTATTAAAAACTATTTGTTAGACAATATAGAGTAAAAAACTATTTATTAAATTAATATAATCAATTTTGTACGATATTCTTTTTAAATGATAATTAAGTCAATTAATTAAATATTTATTGAGACAAGATTAATTTAAAAAATATTTTATTATTTTTAAATTTGACAATATTAAAATATGAGACTTTTTATTAGATACAAATTTTTTTAAAGATATTTTAATTAAGTAAAAATTTATTAATCTTTAAAGGCCTTAAACAGTTATTTTGGTGGCTGTACCTAGTTTTCAAATTTGGACTTTGGTAATGTGTGCAAATAACAGCACCAATGATACCAAAAAAAAGTGGGAATGAAATCTTTAACAACATGTGATTTAAATTCCTACCAAAATTATGATTGAAGTGAATAGTAAGGGATGTTTGGCATGGATATTTATGGACAAATTAAAACTTGTTTTCAGTACTATCGAATTTTATTTATATTAGTCTGCAAATTTGAGCGAACAACATTATATTATAACCTTGGAGTTGACTTTAGTTTATATTTAATGTCTGTTATGATGAAAGTGATTGTGAATCTCGTTGATTTTGTAAAATTAATTTGGCCATTATTGAGTTTTAAAACAATTAAGAAGTTAAAATTAGTGTAAGTTTATTAGAATATATCACTGTGTATTGATTAGCCAACACAATTAAGCTTAGTGTAAACAGACCTATAACAAATTGTGTGTTGACTAATATCCTAATAAAGTTGTTCCACCAACACAAAAATGAAACTACTTTTCAACATTTTTACTCAAACTGAGATTTACATGTTAAGTCAATTTTGCGAATGTTTGCGGTGAAGTGTCGTGATTTCGAAAACACAATTTGTAATTTTTAAAATTACAATCCTATCATAAAATTAAACACACTTATATATTTATATGATAGAAATTAAACTTCTAATGTGAAATCAAACACATATTTAGTTATTTACAACCTTTTAGCTAATTATTCAGCCAAATGTAAATCTTCTGGCATGTTTGCTTCTACTATGAAGTGGCGTTAACTATTGAAAAAACTTAAATATCATATTTAAAAGAAGAGAAATATTATTTGAACACATTTTTTGATACAAATACAAACACAAATACACTATGGTCCACATTTATAGAAGAAGAAAGAGAAATGGAAGGAGTATGACCTACATTTATGTCATCATAGTATGTATAAAAAGTAAGTATTATATTTGTGTTTGTATTTATGTCAAAAAATGTGTTCAAATAACATTTCTCTTAAAAGAAATAGACACAAAAATATTTTATAAATAATGCGCTCTGTTGGGAAGAATAAAGATGAGGCTTATATTTTATATAAGTTATAACTTTTATTTGGTAACAATCGTTTATGACTTTATAGTTTATAGTATATTTTGATAAACTAATTTAAGTAGTTTATGAGTTTATTGTTTATCATTTTTATTTTCAATTTTACCCTTACTATTCTAACAATTTTTTTTATAATTTATTTATTATAATTTAAAATATATAATTTTAAAATAATTTTAATAAATAATAATTCAAAATAAATAATTTATTAATTATAATTTAAAATAAATAAACTAGCTAAATAAATAAATTTGATTAATAAATAATTTATTTATTATAATTTTAAGTTATTTCTAGATAATTAAAATATTAAAAATTAATTAAAAACTAATTTTAAAATATTTTAAGCATTAATAGATAAAATTTATTTTTAATTAAATTTTTTTATATCATTTTACATATTTAAACTGTTAATTTTACTAAATATTCAATTAACTTTAATAACTATCGACTATAAATTAATTTTAACAAAGAGAACCTTATAAATAACTTTTTACCAAACGGTGGTTCATGAAACAAGTGATGAATTTGAATCAAGTTTGCTCTTTTTCCATTTTTAACATCAGAAAGAAAAGCAATATAATAATATTCTATATGCTTTGTAGTACATAAGCTGCATTTGGAGAAAGCTAAAACAAAAGTATATAGAAATGGTCCATAGCCTAAAAATCATATCATGTCTGGCTTCAGGAGACAAGTCCACAAAAATGGATCCCACCATTGAGAACTGACAAAGGGGTCATATAACTCTACATACATTAAAGTACAATGGATATAGTGGAGACCTATGAGCACCTTTGTAACATGTCCCTGACTACCTTATGGTTTAGACTAGCTTATGTCTTGTAACATTGAAAAATGTCATGTGGTTGTATGTATAGACAATAGGTTATCATTCCATGAGTTCACAATATGAAAGGTCTTAATTTGAGGACACTGATTTTAATTTGAAAATGAAAAACAAAAAAAAAAACATATTCACATGCCTTGATCTGATGTGCCTTAATTTCAATTTGTCACTCTCAAGTTATGTTCTTTACAATGAGGCCATTCACATGGTCCATACCATAGAATTCTAGCCCTGATCTATAGAAAATTAATTAGGTGATTAATTAATTGGCTTATAGCGCACTAATTCCACGGATTCACATATTTATGTATTTGAAGATTTCGACCATTAATTTTGATAGAACGGTTTATATTATATAATGGAATGTTATTGAAGATATAGAAAATTATAGATTAGAAGTTAACTAGTTACATATTAGTTAGGCTTATATAATCGGTAAATAACTAACTCTTAATTTATAATTTTTTATACCTTCAATAAATGTGTATTTACTGAACTTGTAATTTTTTATAGGCTAAATAGCACTCGTGGTCCCTTAACTTAATTTCAGTTAACGTTTTAGTCCTTTATCTTTTTTTTTTTCGATTTGGTCCTTTATTTTAATTTTAAGTAACAATTTGATCCTTTATGTTTTAAAATGTCAACAATATCATTCTTTTTTTTTACAAAAATCCAAAAAACTCATCAAAATTTTCAACCAAAACCCATAAAATTAATTATATTCTTTAATATAATACAAATTTCATCAAATTCGTAACTCAAATCTTCAAATAAACCCATAAAAAAATTTCATCAAATTTCATTATTTATTTGATATTTTTAGAAATGGAAATATGAGTTTATTTGAAGATTTGAGTTTCGAATTTGATGAAATTTGTATTATATTGAAGAATACAAATAATTTTATGGGTTTTGGTTGAAAATTTTGATGAATTTTTTGAATTTTTGTAAAAAAAAAAAGATAACATTGTTTACATTTTAAAACATAAAAGATCAAATTATTACTTAAAATTAAAATAAATGACCAAATCGGAAAGAAAAAAAAATAAAAGACTAAAACGTTAACTGAAATTAAATTAAGGAAGCACGGGTGATATTTAACCTTTTTTATAATATTAAAGTCTTTTTTTAGTCTTGAAATATTTCATCCCTTGTTGCTCTTTTATTTTTTAGAACTCTCCAACATTTTTGACTGTAGGGAATCAAATTGGCTGAAATTCTTCTTCAATTGCGTCCTTCAATCCTTTTCAAAAGTGCTTTTTGTGAAGCTATTTTATAGACTATTTGAAAAAGAACAACCACAGTGATATAGTAAGAATTAAACATTTCTTCTGTTTGTGTTAGGCGGCAGTGTTGACTGATTTTCTTTCTTGGCACTTATTCAATGAGACTGACAATGAAAGATTTCAATTTTTGCTGTGACTAGTCAAAACTATATTATAGCATCTTTATCCTTAACAACCTCAAATTGAAGTAACATAATCATATATATTGTATCAGACATAGGTATAAGGTTGAGAAAGATTAACTGATTGATTATAATTTATATGATAGGTTCTTGTCAAATTTGGGTGATAAGTTTGACTCAACATTAACTGAATCTTAAATGATTAATATGAATAACAACAACTATAATTATATTGATTACTCCGCTAGATGTTATAATTAAAGTATAACCAATGAAGAATAAGTTTTAATTTGACCGAATACTTTTAAATTATGCACTATCGTCCATTGTTCAAAAATTGAAGGTGTCTGTTAAATTTTTTGATTTGATTTTAAAAAAATAAGAAATACGTGAAATAAATGTCTCAATAGTTGATATTATAACTACTCATAATTAGTCATGCATTTGTATAATATAATAATAAATTATTTTATGATCAATTGTTGACATGATTCGTTTTATTTTCTAAAGTGAATTGTCCACTTTAAAAGAGTCAGATTCTAAATTTTTATACTATGTTTAATTTTTTCAATAATGTGTCCGCTATTTGATACATACTAATACATGATATAAATGTAATTATATTTGATCACTTTCATTTTCTTTAATTATTATTAATATTAACGTGTCTATATCTAGATTGGCCCAAAATTATGACTACTAAAACAATTAATTTAGGTCTTCATAAAATATAAATTTTTTACTTAATAAAAATGCTTCTAAATTTTTTTATAGTACTTAATAAAAATACCTCATATTATTGCATTGTCGGCTCACCTTTGTACCAAAAAAATACCTAATATTTTAATATTATTAAATTTAAAATTAATAAAATTTTATTTAAAATTAACATTCTCTCAATAAATTTAAAATTAATTAATTTAATTAACAATTAAAAAAATATTATATAAAATTGGTTATATTAATTTAATAATTCATTTTCTATTTTAGAATATCTAAAAAATATCTTTTTATAATAATTTTACTAAAATACTATTATAAATTATAAAATATTTCATAATAAAATTTCATTTTAGACGTTGTTATATGATATAAGTGCGACCTGGTCTATGTGATGTATGTTGTTTGAATGTAATATGTATGTATGCCAATCATTCACAGTTTTAATGGGTTCAAAACAAATGCATGCATACTTCCCAATTAGTGGGTGTGTTGGCTTCAAAGAAAACACATTTAATTGATATGTGAAACCACTCTCTTGTATCATTAATGATTAGCATAATTATATCTAAAATCAAGGTAGTACATTCTTCCAATTATTTCAAGGTAGTTGCCATTCGCTTTCAAATCTTGAATAATTAATTTCACCCTGCCAAACTTATCTTCATATTGAAAAGTCTTAATCACCTATCTAATTGATTTTGAAACTTATAGTCGTTTTCTTCTCCATCTTAAAGGATGTTGAACCTTAAATCTTTTATAGTATAATAATATATTACTAGTATAAGTCTTACATATAAGTACTACTTGAATGAGACCAACAATATCGATGCTAAATAGTTGCATTTGAATTCTCTACTGTCATATATCCAAAACTTTTTATATGGATCCACGTCATTTGGGAGATATATATGAATTTTAACTAATAAAATATAATGTGATAAAAAAATATGTGTTAAAGAGTGTGGTGTTAGTGGTTTTTATATTCGATTATATAATTTTCTTAAATTTAAGTCGTTAAATTAATTTAATAATATCCTAGAGTAAAGAAAACTATAAAACTAAGATTTCATGTGAAATCTTCCGAATTCAATATTCTTTATTCTTTATTTTTTTCCTCGATGAATTAAGATTTCATTGATATAGCCAAGCAGAAGATGTTGGCCATAAAAACTACAAATATCATAAATTCCTGATCAAATCCAAATATATAAAATCAACTTGATTTGAGTATCCTAAACTCAATATTCTTAATTATTTTTTACTTTATTTTACAATTTAAATTCAACGTGACTTAAATTTATAAAATCAACTTATAAAATGTAATATAAGATTATAATAATTAACATATAAGGTGAAAGATATTGACAACTTATATTACCACTATTTAGGTCATATGATTATCCAATATAAAACACTTTAATATATATTATGACCTTATAATGCTAGGTTAAAAAAGGGTGAAACTAAAGGTGAGACTTCTAAAACTTTTAATTTGTTTTCCATTTTTAAAATAAGGATACACAGTTGAGAAATTACAACTAATGATAACTTTGATTATTAGTAGTTGATAATTAATTAATTACAGTTTACTCATGTCATTTTTAAATTCAGTTTAAATTAGTGGTTGATAACTTCAATAATGAATATATGGATGATTTATTTTTGGCTCTATTATTAGAGACCACGTGATTTAGTAAAAGTTTTTTTCTAACAAATTAACCATTAAATTTTCTAAAAAAGAAACAAACTGATTGTTCGTATGTTAGCGAAATTTGTAACTCTTTTTTCTAGCTTTATATTTTTTTAATAATGTTCCACTTTGTAATATTGCATGGATTTTTAATTAATATTGAAATGCATTAGTCTTGCTTCCGTAAAACTATAATAATTAAACTAATGATAATAGCTTTAGGTCTCACATATAGTACCCATTCTTATTTACTTGATGTAGCAAGGACCCCTCTATACACAAATTACAAAACGTGTTGTGTGTGACCGACAAAAACAAAATCAATCCAACATGGGATTTTTGTAACGCGCAAATGTCAATTCATAAAATTAAAAATCCCTTGGTTTTGGATTTATGGTGGTGCTCATGATCCAAGTATTCAGTGCTATGTCTTTAGTAATTGCTTGTTATTATGTTTAGCAACACAGACAAATAAAACAGTCCACACATACAAAAAACACAACAATTACACGTGCCACCTATTCCTCATATGGACATTTTTTAGGGGTCATGTTATCAAAATTTTAATTAGCCCATACCATGATATGCTTCTACAAGACAGAATGACCCATATTGTTTTCTTCTTTAATTTGGCACAACCCCCTTCTATAGTAATATTTCAATTGTACCTGCATGGAATTGAAATTGGGTCTACTTCCACTATCCTTAGATGTATGACTTGTATTTTTGAAGGAGATAAAATCAATTTTGAAGGTAAAAAATTAATTTTGCCATATCTAGGTGTTATTGAGTAAAATTGATTATATTTAGAGTTGATTTTAACTTAAAATTTAAATTTATAATTTTTGAGTTCAAACATAATTTTTGTATTAAAATTTATTATTCAACTCATTTTTACATCAATATATCCAAAATAATTAACTTTACATTCTAACTCATTTTTTTACTAAAATTAAATTTTTTCCGCCATATAACCAAACATCCAATGTTTTGATTATAATTGAGTGTGAAATTAGTTTTAGAAAATTACCTTATGTTCTGCTCTTGTTGTATAGCTACAACACTACAGGTTAAGGCCAACTACTATATTGCAAGTTAAGTTCAACTTTATTTTTATTTTTATTTTTATTTGTTGTATTTGATACATGTTGATATTAGACACCAACAAAAGTAGTTACATTAAATTATTTTTATTTTTTCAATTATTATCAATATTGATTTATATTGTCGTCATGTGAAATGTGGTATTTAGTTGACTAGTTATATGATTAGTTGGTAAATATTTCGCTTAGATATGATTCATCGTTTGATCAGTTGAGATAATGATATGTAAGCCAACTTGCACTTATGACAATAATCTCCTTTTTATCTAGCAATTATGCTGAAAAAGAGAATTTGTTACTCAAATGCGGATTCTTAGATTACTCCAAAGAGCATCTAGTACAAAAGGTTGAATTACTATGTAAGATTGCATGAATAATAAAAGAAAAATGATAAAAATAAGTAAAGACTTATTTGATTGATTATGCATGTTGAATATAATATTTACAATTGACATTTGTAAACTTAGAATAATTAATAAACCTACGTCAACTTATTTATCACATTTTTAACTCATTAACTCACATATTACACCATATAAGATCATGACTAATAACATTAATATAAATAAATACTTTATCGACTGAATTACAATCCAAAATCGTCTTCTCGACTAAGTTGTTAACTTTCATATCAGTTCACCACATCCTCCACTTTTTTTTGAAGGAAATAAATTTTTATGCACATTTACTCTATTTAAAATAGATTTTTATGTACGTTTTAAACTTAGTAGGGTGGTGATATTTTGCTGATGCAACTAAATCGAGGATAAAAATACTTAATTATAGTTAAATACTTTCACAACCAAACGACCAATACAATTATTCGTTGCCTTAAATATATAATATCTAGTGTGAATCATAAGTTAGTATTGAAATCACTGGTTCTCGAATTGAAGAATGTAATGCTTTAGATATCATCAATTAACGTGTCTTTGACCTTTACATTTGGAATACTATACATGGTTTGTGGAGGAGTACTATTTTAACTATCATCTGGATTGTTTAAATATTTTAGAGTTTCTATTTTAATATTAAAACTTAAATCTTTAATAATAAAAAAATATATAATTTTAATAATTTAAAAATAAAAAATAAATTTTTAATCGCAATAATATTTCAAAATTTTATTCTTAATTTTTATAAATTAATTCTCAACTTTTTAATTCTTAAAATATTTTTTATTCCCTTTTATTTCTTATTTTGAAAAAAAATTTGTTAAAAATTAATACTTTTAGATTCTTAAAAAAGTCAATATAAAATTAAAATAAAGACTAAAAATAAATAAAATTAAATTTAAAAGATCAATATTTAAAGACTAAAAATATTTTCAACAAAAAAAAGGAATGAATGTTCTTACCCATATTTGGTCCTGATTATCATGAATGTGTACAATGTGCATATAGATAGATATATATTCGTAAAGAGTAGACCCTTTTGATGTTAATGGTTAAATTGGTTTGGCGATTGAAAGAGACAACTTGTCAAATCCTACAAAAGGGTATTGCCTAATTCATTTATCACTCTACCTGTGAGTTCATGATGTTCTTTGTGGACTCTTAAACAAATATAACTAGGAAAATAAAAATAAGTTTTCTTGAAGAAGCCAAGAAGAAGAGGGTATATGTCATATCATTTCATAAATTATAAAGAGTTGCTCTTTTAACAGCTCAAATACAGTTCATTTCATGAGACAGGTATACAGTTGTTAATATGTCCTGTCCTGTCATTTTTTTTTCAATTATTATTTTAGTCTCTAAAAATATAATAAGATGTCATTTTAATTTCTGATTTATTAAAAAATTTAAATTAATTCTTGAATCATTAAAATAGTTTTAAAAAAATATAATTTACTATTATAAAAAATTTCATTAATTTTTGAATCATTAAAATAATTTAAAAAATATATAATTTATTATTATAAAAAAATTTTAAAAGATATAATTTAATGTTAAAATAATTTATAACAGTACAACGTTAAAGAATAAAGAAATTGATATTTAATAATTCGACTAGTAATTTCAATATTTTAGTAAGTCAAACATCAAAATAAGAGAAATTTTTTCATTCCTACGAGTTATAGTCTTACAGATATGATCTGTATCGGATGTTTGGTTTGAGGGAAATGAGTCAAAGAAAAAATTAGATTTTTATTTTCTTCATTTTTTGAAAGAATATGAACTAGTTTTCTCCCTGAACATTGAAAGAGCATATGAAACTACATTTACACATTGTAATTAGGATAGCAATTGGAATCGGTACCTGTATTTGTTGGGTACCTAAATACTAAACACATACTCGTTAATTGTTGTTGTAGAACTAAAATAAATTAATAAATAACAAAAGGAGTAGTTGATCTCTTCTAAGTTTAGAAATAGAATAATTTGTAATTTTTATTTTTTAAAAAGGCTAAATATATAAAAGTTATTTAAAGCGCAAGGCCTATTAACAATAAAATAATAAGTTACATAACCACACTATATCGTACAAACACGTAATAGCATCAAAATATTCTACTGGATTTTGCCACCACAGATTAAAATTATAATGAAAAACTTTTTATCTTAGTTGTGATCAATTTGACACATTTCAACAAAATCACCAATGTAACGTTAATTACTTTATTTAAACACTACATCATTATATACAAGATCATTTATCATGTTAGATTCATCCGCTAATAAATAATATGTCGCTTTAAACGAATAAACATCTTCATTATTATGTTTCTATTATGTTTCTATGTCCACCTATCAAATAGATTTTTCTGCCAAGTAAATATTTCCAACAAAATTGTATGTCCTAAAACAAGATTTTTCTCCCAAACAAAAAGATTATTTCTCCATTTCCATCCGAACTCATCTATTCCCCATACAAGTTTATCAAAATTGATCATGTGATGGTAAAATAAATAAATTAATAATTAATATTATTCATGTTATTTTTTAAAATAACAAGTACCATTTTATTTTGTTTGGCCTTTCGAAACAGAGTCTAGTATTATTTTTTAAAATAATTAATGTTATTTTTTAATCTTTTGTTTGTTCGAAATGATTTACCATCACATGGCATTGCGAAAGCCACGAGACAATGGCTAGATATCAGTTTCTTCGTTTTATAGTTAAAAATAGAAAGAAAAAAACATTAAAAAAAAAAAGGAATAATAAATTACATAATCCCAAAGCACTAATAATGAGATAGTTCCTCGATTCTAAATAAACCAACAAAAACATTTACAAATTAAGGAGTGGTCCATGTTGGACATGAAGACAAGTTTGTCCCATGCAGCTAGAACAACGGCAACATGCAATTAGAATTGTAAAACATAGAGTTTGATGCATGATTCTTATTTTGTTTGTCATGTATCTTAACAATTTCGTGGCTAAGCAATTCTGATAACTTCATAGGATGTCTTCAATTGAATTGAAAATTCTTGACTTGTTATTAGATTAGAAGAAAAAGAAACTGAATTGCATGACCATCGATACTAATAGCAGTAACTAAAAAAATTAAGAATTATCAATATGGGGACATGTGATATATACTTTACCCTACATTTTTTTATTATAAATATTGATGTTTAAATCACACACATAATGTGAGACAACATTTAAGAGTATTTAATCAGTGAGTTTTTGGACAAGCTAATTAGTAACTAGGACAATCTTATGTTTTTTAGATTTTGTTTAAAATATAAAAAAGCGATTTCAAGACAAAGATCACTAAAACAAAAATTTGCATAAAAATAAGTTCTACATGTAAAGAAATGGCATTTAAGAGTCAAATGAGACCACATTTAAATGCAAAATCGGTAAATTGCACAAAATATTAATGGACACTGAGTGTGTTTGGATGAAGTGATTGAAAATTGTAAGTGATTTACAATTTTAAGCAATTCAAATGTTTTAATTGCACTCTTTTTAGTTATAAAATTGTTGTTTGGATAAAATAATTGTTGATTTAAAATTGAGTCATTTTTATAAATTTCAAAAGTTTTGAGGTGGAAATGAACATAATTTTTTTTGGGGTGAAAATGAAATTTTAGAAAAGTTGGGGGACTATTTTGAAAAAATATAGGGACTAATATGCAAATTTTGTACTTCCTCCGTCTCATAATGATGAATATCACTTTAACAAAAAAAATTGTCTCAAAATAAATCTCATTCTCAATTTTTAATGTCACTTTAATTATTTTTTTCTATATTACCCTTCAATAATTATTATGCGCACAACTTACAAAATATTTTTGTATTTTACATTGATAATAGTAAAAAATTCACCAATAATTAAATGGTGCAAAAACTTTAAACGACATTCATTGTGAGACGAAGATATATAGAGTCAAAATTATATATTTGAAAAATTATAGGGATCATTTTATGATTCACACATTTCAAGTAAAGAAGAAATTTGAAATTCTTAGCTTTTAACTTGTATTTCAAATTCTCTACATTTAACACAAAATATATCATGAAATCCCTTTATTTTGAATGTTCTTTAAAAGTGCGTTTGGATTAGGGATTTTTTTAGGGAATGTAATTTTTATAGAGGAATTCAAATCATTCAATATAAATGACTTAAAAATTTCAAAATAAAGTTATGTCATAAAGTATTTTATCAGAGTTATATGTAGAGAATTTTAAATATCACATAAAAAATTAAAAATTTCAAAATTCCTTTTTTATTTTAGAATACATGAATCATAAAATAGTTTCTATATTTTTTAATTTACATTTTTAACCCTATATTTTTTCAAATTTTGGCAAGTTAGTAAAAAAAATTTGCAAATTAATCCCTATAAATTTAAAAATAATGCCTCAAATTTTCTAAAATTTATGAAAGCATACTGCCAACACTCTATTGCATAAAAAAATCGTAAAGTTTGACACCTTTTAAGAAAAGTACTAAAGGAGGACATAAATTGAAACCAGCAAGAGTGAAAGGAGAATTATGATTTTTTAAGTTTTTCCACTTTATTGACTCTGTAAAGAGGTTTTGCATCTGTGTATATAAATTATTCTATTTCTTTTTTGTTATAATAAAAATTTAGGGTGAAGAAATGATGCTCCAGTTTAAGATAGAAAATTCTATAATTCAATGAATATTTACAACAAAGTCATAATTTATCTCTGGATGGATGCTTTGTTCTTCAAAAAGTTGTGCTGGCATCAGTACTTGTCAATTTTATTTCATTCTTCAAAGCTTCAATTTTTCGTACAGGTACAATTTTTCTCATTAAAACTATATTTAAATCATTTTTACATAGGAAATTAGAGGAGACCCATAAAATTCATTGAGTTAGATGGAATAAGGTTTGCACTCCACGAAAGAAAGAGGATTTAGGGATTCGTAAAAGAATTTAAATAATATTATATTTAAAGACAAGAAGAATTGTCAATTCTACCGAAAATCAACGACAATCATTAAAACAATCTTCTTGTATTTTCTAGATGAAAGAATGATTCGATCAATGTAAAAACAAAGAAAACGAAAATGTACCTTAAAAGCTAACTCGTCGAATCGACATCAATAAGTTATCATTCAAATATAAGGACGAGAAGAACAATTATTTATATTTCTAAACAATATTGTTGATTGTGCTTAATATTTAGTAACTTTGAAACATTGTTCTACGATGGACTTCATCTACCTTAGAATTTTCTAAAATTTATATAGCTCTCGTTAAATTTACACCGACATGCATACAATTTTTTTCAACAACTAATCTTAGTAATTAATATTACTAATATTATTAATATTTTACTAATAGAGTAGATGAAATATGTGACTTTCTTATCGTTCCATTCCTTAGCCCATAACCCACCAAACCAACCAGAAATCCACTAGTAACATCCATACAATACTTTAGTGAAATTCTTTGGAATTTTGATTCACTTGTTCATTTTAATTGTTATTTTAAAATTATTTATTTATACTTGATAAAAAAATTAATAAATTTTGATGAAATTATTAGTCTTTTTCTCATAATACTATTAATAATTTATTATCTTATTCTACCTTTTTTCTATAATAAATATTTAACTATATTATTGATAAAATAATAATAAATATTGCATTGTACTTTTGAAAAAACAAATAAATGAAAATGATTTTTTTTTTACAAAAACAATCTGTAAAATGAAAGAGAGACTAATTAATAGTATGAAGTATTTTGAAAAGAGTGTTATTGAAGAGTGCATGTTAGCATTCCATTAAAATTAATTATATTTTTAATCTTAAGAATGACCCTAAACCTTAAACCTTAAAGTTATTTTTACTTTTAACTTAATAAGTTATTTCCTTTTGTGTTTTATTTTTTTGTGACTTTCTTTTATCTTAATGCAGTGTTGTTTTGTTCGTCGTCTTGACAGGACATTGTTTTATTTTCTTTTCTTGTTTCGATGGTGTTGTTGGAGTTCAATTGACAAATCAACTTCGATCGATGCATGTTCAATCAATGATTTTAATGTTGTCTACGTTATAATTTTGGAGGTATTTATATTTCTAACATTTCAATTTAGTTATATTTATAAACTTTGTCACATTTATAAACATTTTTGTCGTTTATTCTATTATCATTAGTGTTGTGAGGGTTATGTGCAGATTTATCCTTTTTAATTTTAACAACATTGAATTATATTATTCTGAGTCAATGTTGTTTCTCTTGATTTGAATTAATAAATGTCTTTTTTTAGTTAAAAATATAACTTTTAATTAAACTTCGTAATTATTCCAAGAACACTAATAGTGTGCTTGGATGAGATATATTTTTGAATGAATATAATTTTTTAAGGGAATTCAAATCTTCCAATACAAATTACCTTATTTGGATAATAAATTTGGAGAATTTTCAAAATCAAGGAATTTCACGAGGTATTTTGTCAAAGCTAAATTTAGTGAATTTTAAATATCACATAAAACCTAAAAAAAATTAAATTTTCTATTTACTTTATAATATATGAATCATGAAATGGTCACTAATTTTTTTAATTTTACAATTTTGACCCTATCTATTTCAAAATTTGCATATCAGTCTTTATGTTTTTAATTTTTTGCAAATTGATCTCTAAATTTTTTCAAATTTTATAAATAGTCCTTAACAATTTGCAAAATAGTCCTTAATAACTTTCCAAAAATTCAATTTTGGCCCAAATTTGATTTTCATTTTTGCACCAAATTTTTTAAAATTTATAAAAATATCACAATTTTAAACAAACAATTCATTTATCAAAACAACAAAAATTTAGAAATAAAATTAATTTAATTAAAACATTTGAATTCCATAGAAATTTTAAGTGAATATTTTATCAATTTCAAGAATGCTTATTAACATCAAAAGTAGTTCAGCCGTCTTCTTTGAAAAGGAAGTTCGGATCCATGCGCACAAATGTGGTTTAACCATATTACTCCCTATATTTCAAAATAATAGTCGGAATGGACCATTTCATACAAATTAAGAAAAGATCATAAATAAATAGAAGAAAAATATAATTTTATCAAACTACCCATATCAATTATGGTTTATTTTCATTGTCATAAATGCAAAATAAAAAATAATAACTTGAGAGTGATGTATACACAATTAATTTAATGGTGCAATTGAAAAAATATTAGGCATTATTAAGGGATAAAAAAAGGAAATACATATTTGGAAAAAGTGATATTTTTAACAAAAACTTTTTGTTTGTTTCGTTTTTTTATTGCTTAACAAGTGAGGCTTTTTGACACTTGGTAATATGACACATAAAGTAAGTAAAGTTGCTTCAAAGTGACAAATATTTTTTTTTTGCAAAAAGGTAATAATTATTTTGAGACAGAGGGAGTAACATCTAAAATTAGGCAAATTTTAATATGGAGCATCGTCCACCATGAACAAGTTTTAGAAAATATTTAAAATTCCAATGACCGCATATGTTATCTCTTAAATGATTAAGATAATGACTTAAATGATACCAATTTGATTAAAATAAAGAAAAACAAATATGTATCACGTATTATATCAACATAAATTATATCACAATTTTATTCATAAAGATGAGGAGGATTGTGAACTATTATTTCTTAAAAGTATTGTCAATAATTGTTAAAACTTTTAATAATTTTTATGTATTGATGTACGGTAAACACCAAAACTATCTTAGAGATTTTTTCTTGTTCTCTTTTTATGAAAAATATTGAAAGATTGGGTGATCCATTTAACCTGCTCACACAAACTAATTCAACCCATATTTTACACAACTTCATTCAAATGCCGGTCCAAAAAACCAATCTATTAAAAAATAAAGTGGTTTGGTTTGGGTAAATTACCGTTTTAATTCCTGAAAGTATACTAATCTATTAAAAAATAAAGTGGTTTGGTTTGGATAAATTACCATTTTAATTCCTAAAAGTATAAGACTCTGCCATAAATCAATGTCAATCAGTTTAGTCACTAACGTTATAACGATCATCAACTATTTTGACAGTAAATTATATCATTAGGAGAATTTTATGATAGTAAATTATATCTTTTAACAACTTTTATAAAAATAAGTTATATATATCTTTCATAAATTATTTTGATGATTTACGTAATAACTCTAAAATATGATAAACTTATACTTTCAAAGACTAAAATAATAGTTTAAGTTTTATTTTTTATATGCGAACTACAAACTCAATCCGCAGGGCCTTTAGACTTTTGTTTTGGTTTTGGTTTTTTCTGTTGGGACTTACCCCTTCATTCATTAAAGAAAAGCTATTTAACCAAATAAATATTATTGTATTATGTAGTTGTGTAGAGTGAATTGTTAGTTACTTTTTCTTCAATTTCACGAAATATTACTTTTTCTTTTGCATTTCAATTTATAAACGATCGATTAAACTCCCAGTATTAGGGGGTAAAATGTGAAGAGCTTTCTCAATGATACTTTTTTCATATAAGTTATTAAGCTTCATGCATATATAATACGGTATGAATTGATAAATTTTACTACCATATTAGATATTTTTTATATTAGATCTATCTTATCGTCATAATTCATAAAATTGATTTGATAAATTTTAGTATCATATTAAATATTCTTTTATATTGAATATATTTCATTGTCATAACTCATAAAATTTATTTGTAAAGTAATTGAATCGATTTGTAAAATAATTGAAGTTACTTTTTTACAAACTTTTTTTAGTTTTATTTTTGGTGAATTTTTTTTTTTTAGAATTTATCATCTTTTAATGTGAAACTTAGATTTGTTTTTCTTTCTAATAACTTTATCTTGTTTTTTTTTTAAGTGAAGTGAGAAAAAAAATTCAATACTAGAAACAAAATAATTGCATATGATATGAATAATAATAATAATAATAATAATAATAATAATAATAATAATAATATTGACTAATAGTGAAACATTCATTTTTTTTATTAGGGATTTTTATCAAACACTTGTAAATTAATATGTTATGATACTATCGAATCAATTTTGATTAATAGTTAAATGATGTGACTTTAGTAAATCAATTTAATTATTATTTTGTTTTTTGCACAAGGGAGGAATTTTGATTAATAGTTAAATGATGTGACTTTAGTAAATCAATTTAATTATTATTTTGTTTTTTGCACAAGGGAGGGCCGAAGGCTCAAAGAAGAAATAAAAGAAAACTAAAGAATTAAAAGCATGTTTCTTGATATACAAGTCTTAGAAATATCGTAAAAAATGAGTTGCTTAAGTTTACTAAGAGGAGACTCCAAAACAAAAGGTTCCATGAAGCAAAATTAAGGCTAAACATAGCCGACGAGTTCGTACTTCTATTGTCTTCATGTCACATGTGCGTAAATTGAATGTGTCAATCCTTTTAAAAAAATTATTGGATATACTGAATTGGATGAATGATGTATCATTTGAGACTATTATAAATTTAATACCATCAAATTTATAATTTTTGCACTTTGATGTTACTTTTGATTTGTTATTATAATTTTTAATTATGAAAATAATTTATATAACTACTAAAGACTAAATTGCATAAATAAATATATTAATACAATTGATTTTGTCAATCTTTAATAGACAATATATAAATATTAACTTAGATGAATCAACAGAAACTAAATTCATCTAAATTAACATTTATATATCTAAAGTTAACATTTATATATTGATTATATACTTTTTCTTTAGAGTAATATAGAAGTTGTCTTATTTATTTTGGCTTGAAAATAGTCAAAATGACCCTATTATGCACATACATTCCATTTCATGGTCCATATGTAGAACATATATGGATTATCATAAAATTATACTTTTAAAAAAATAATAAGAAATTTCTAATCTCTAATAGAAGGACAAGACAATGAATATTACAATTCACTGAAAAAAAAAGAAGAATCAATATATAGGAAACATGTAAACAAGTAAAGGGAATCTGTAAGGTGTAACAGGTTGGTATAGAAAGAATTGAGAATAATAGAAGAAAATAGCAGGGCCCCCTTCTCTAGTTTTCTTAGGTTGAAGCACTATTAAAATTTACTATTCCCTAGATGGAAATTTTGAAAGGACTAAGCACAGGATTTCAAATGTGAAAAGATAAAAAAAAGAAAATGAAAAAAATGGACAAAATCTAAAAGGTCAAGGTGAACTGTCTATGGGACCTACTTGGTAGACAAAATGCCAGAATTAATCTGACTTTAGTGAACCTAACTTTGGAAGCAAATATTGAAAATCACATATACAGATCCAAAAGCCATCTAGTATCTACCATTTCCATTGCATAGTATTATTACTAGCCACCCCAACCAACTACTCTATCTATCTATATAACAATTTTTGTCCATGTGGATCATGCTTTGCTTCTCCACTTACACCTTTTTCAAACTAACAAAACAAATTATAACAAATCAATTTTGTAGTGTTGCATTACGTCTATGCAAAATTTAAAGGTAATTTAAAAGTCTATACAAAATTTATTTATCACTACATATTATTAATATTAGTGTTATCGGATCACTCGAGTCGTATTCTAATGTAATCAATATTGGATATGTGGTATGTTAAAAGTCTCATTTTATATGAAATATAATTCAAGAATGTATTTATACGTAGGAGATAGTTTTTACTATACAAATTAATTTTGTAGGTTTGCGTTAACTCAACACTAATTTAAAAATAATTGTAAGAAACATCTTTATAACTTATAAATACTACTAATTTCTAAAGGTCGTTTATTTTGTGAAAATATTTTTTGTTGTTATTGTCTAAAATTTTGTTAATTTTATTTGTCAATAAAAAAATAATAGATTATTGAAGTAAATAATTGCCAACATTTTTAGATATAACTTTTTTTATACGATAATTTATTAATACAACTAAAATATAAAAGTCAAACTATTATTTTTTAAAATACATCTTTATTAACTTATAATTGTATTCTCTTCGTTGATAATGTTTTACTTCAAAACACAATTTTCACAAAATAAATAGAGTTAATATTTTTAAAACTGCATAGTTGATTAAAGCAGTGAAATCACTAGTTCATCATTTGATGTTTCAATGATTGAATCAACGATATATTTATAAAAAATATTATTGAACCAATGATGATTTTATATATATACATATGTACACCCATCATCTTGCTATATAAATATATTTTGTAACTGCTTCTTTTTTTATAAAAAATAATCACTGCATTTTGAATGTCAGGTTAAAATTAGTTTATAGCAATGTGCATCTTTTATTTTAACTTAAATAACAAATGTCAATATTAATTCTAAGTTTGATTTTGAAACCTTACAATTATATGACTTAATTATGATAGTATTTATCATCTATTCTAAAACTATATATATATATATATATTTATATAACTTAATCCTTTCTATTATGTATGGTGTAATAATTTAATATAAAACATTATGAAATTAAGACAAAATTCTTTTTTGTTTATGTAAGATAAAAAAAGTAGTTAATCAACAAATAACTAATAAAAATGTATGTAGTATAAATTTTTGGTGTCTTGTTATTACTTATCGGATATAATATTTTTTTTAATTTATAAATAAAAAATTGGTCGTTTCAGAAAAGTTCTCACCGATCCTAAAACAATTCAATTTTTCATATTAGAAAAGATTGGACATTGAAACCAATTTTTAGATCTAAATCCGAGTTCAAACATGCTACTAAATATTGATTATTTTTCATAATAATTAAATTATTTAATTATTTTACTTATATTAAAAATACTATATAATTAAGATAAAAGATAATTTTAATTAAATTGTCTTTATTAAATTTGAATATATTATAAATATATAATAAAAAATATTATATTAAAAATAATGTAATTAATATTAATTAAATAGTAAAATAAAAAAAATATATTAAAAGTTAAAAAAATAATTTATTTTGAGACAATTATTACATGATAGGGGGTAGTAAGTAACAAAACACGCACTTATTTGTTGAAATTCACGGGTTTCACTTGACAGTTGACCCGATCATGATTTTCTAAAGCACATAATTATGTAGTTTTAGACAAATTATAATTTTAACAGTTACTACTCCCTTTTGTTTTATATATAACAGAATTTTCGAAGAATATCAGTTATATAAGAAAAAGTTACTATTTTTAAGCTATATTTGTTGTTTAAATTATTTTTATATTTTTATTTGAGACTTTTTTTTAACACTATTAGTGGATATTTAATATTTCATAATTTTCAATAAAGATATATATATATAATCAAAAAGTTAAAATAATTAATAAATATATTGATTTTGATGTTTTTTTTGTTATTTTCTTTTATAAATGGGACTAGGTAGTATATCTCATTATATAAAATTTTGTTGATTAAATTATGAGAATTAAGAAGTTGTTTATAGTATCAAATTTATTCATATTTAATTTTTTTTATTAGTTTTGTTGTTGGAAATTCAAGTGTGAGTGATTAAAAAGTCCCACATTGATTAGTAATAAAGTAAATGTTAGATATATAAGATATGTGACCCATAAATTTATTATCTTACAGTTTTGGGTTGAGATGCAATGTCAAAGTCTCTTGTGGTCTAAGAACATTTGACTTGTTGTTGCTCTAAGTGTGATAATTAGTTTATGTTTTTATTGTATTATTTTTTATAAATTAAATAATTTTTTTAAAAATAACTAGAGATATATTAGTAAAGAAATTTAAAAAAAAAAAATGAAAGTAGTAGTAAATAAATAAGAGTTTAATTGTCATAAAAAAAGCTTTTACACAATCAATCATGTGATTTACAAAAAACTCAAAAAGGGAGTTGAGGGTCTCATCTTATTTGATTCATTTTTTTCCGTTTTATTACTTATTTTTTTATATTCATATCTATAAATGTAATATTTGAATTTTTTATAATTTCATTATTATCCATTTTAAAATTAAAAAATTATTATATAATTAGATAAAAATTATATAAAATTCCTTTTAAGGTTATAAAGCTAAACTTTTACTTGTGAATGAGAAATAATTATGGTAAAAGTCAAACATCATTAATAATCTAATCACAATGATTGAGTGAGAGTGTAAGTTTTTTTTAGTGTATATAAATTAAATTCAATAAGCAATTAATATAGTTGAAAAATTAAAAAGAAACTTAAAAACTGATATAATTTTTTTTTAAAAATGATCTTATATTTAACGATGAAGGCAATATTATTTTATAATAATATTAATAAATAATTTACACCGTCAATTAATTATAACCGTTAAAATATTAGCAATGTTTAACTTACAATTTATGGACTATATAAATTGTTTTATATGAATGGTAAATACATACTCATTAACAAAACAAATTTTTTTTCACAACCCTTTACAGTGTTCCGTAAAAAATTTGACACATTAATTTGGTGTTTTTAAGAAAATCACAGTAGGCACAGAGGAAACTTTCAGAATCACGTTGATCGGTGAAAAACAATAATTTCTTCTTTTAATTAATTATTGCTTGCTTGGACTCCAACTTGGTAACATTAATCTTGCAGCAGTTTCCTTTTATAGTTAATAAAAAAGAAACCGATGCTAAGATGAAATAACTCATAAAAAGAAATTTCACGTTATTTGCTGCACATGGTTAGTACTGATTGGAATACATAGTTTCCAAAAAATAAAATTGCATTTAAAATTCAACCAATTTGTACCACAAAGTAAGGTCCTGTAATTATGCTTTGATCCCTAAACTATAGGACTACCTTACGAAAAGAGACAACTAGAACATTGGTTGGTTGGTCCAAAAACCCAAATGGCATCTTGTGCATTATAATCGCATTAATTAATTTTAATTGTGAATTTATGAATTATCAATAATAATCGTTTTGGTCTTTATAAATAAAATATATGAAAATTACTTATAATGTTGATTAACTCAAAAACATTTTATAGACATAAATAAATAATGTTAATATTGGAACGAGGGAGGAAAGGACAATAAGAGCATGTGGTAATAGTATAGGAGTGTTTAGTTTGATTTGATGTCACAAAAAGAGGAAATAGCATCATTAGCAATGTGATGTGGTGTACACGTGCAGATGAGTTTTAAAGAGAAAGAAAGTTGTCAAATTTGCTTACAGGCACACTGCAAAATGCACGACCTACGAAGTGTGAATTGGAACAAGAAGAAACAAACAGATTCATTCACCAAATCCTTAATAAACAAATGGAACCCATAAAAGGAAGTAACATACTAACACAATCTCTCTTATCTTATGTTCTTCTTCTTCTTCTTCTTTTCAGACATATTTAATGATAAGGTTGTGAAAAATCAACAACTTTCTCTTTCTCTTCCATGAAATTACGACATGACAATGGAAGAACAACCACCTCTCCCATTTGATAGAGTTGTTGAACAGGTCTCATTTTTTTTTTGTTCTTTATTATTTTTTCAATTTTCTTTATTTCTTCTTCACCTCAAAGTTTCAAAATCATGGTCTTGCTAGTGATAGTGTTGATATGTTCTCTCTTGTTTCCAAAATTTCACATTTTTGTGTTCTGGAGTGAAATTCTTGGTTTTCAATTCATTCTCTTTTACTGTGTTTTTTGTTGTTGTTTTACCCTATAATTTAGGAAAATTTCTTGTGCAATGTGCATGAACTGTTTAATGGGAGTCAAAATTTTGAAAAGGTAAATCTTGGGTTTAGTTCAAAATTTAGTTTTTTTTATTTTTTTATTTTTAATTCATGGTAATGACACCAATTGATTTTGTATTACATATTACTTGTTCACTGATACATTATCTTGATTTTTCAACAAAGGGCACCTCATATCATACTCATTCATCTATTGCCAGTGATATTAGTGAATGATTGGTATCATTTTTGAAAAGTCAAAATTGATTCTAGAAATGGAGAATTGATTTTGATATGTTTACACTCAATTTTAGACGTGAATGTATCAAAACATAAACCAAATAGTTGTTCTTGATGTTGTGTGTCTTGTAGTGTGAATCAGTATGGAAAAGTTTTTTTTTTTTTGAAGTCCTCTATGTGAATTATACTTTTATTTTGTTTTGGTGTTTTCTTTGTGCAATATTTTCTACTGTAATTTGTTTACATTGTCTTATAGAAAACTAGTTTTCCTTATCTCCACAACTGAAAAATTGGTTTGTGTTATTGTTCAGGCAATTGTATCTATAAAGAAAGGTGCTTATTTATTGAAGTGCGGTGGTAGAGGAAAGCCAAAGCTTTGCCCTTTCAGACTCTCTCCGGTATGCATGAGTGTGACTGGCGAATTATTTCAACAAGTTCTTGTGAAAACTTCTCATGAATATGAAAAATTATCATTTATTTCTCTTATTTTGTTCATTACATAATGGTAAAGTTTCTGATATATATATATATATATATATTTTTCACACTGATTGTATATAGGATGAGAGAAATTTGATTTGGTGCTCAGGGCAGCAAGAAAAGCATTTGCGGTTGAGCGGTGTTACAAAAATTGTTCAAGGACAAGGAAATGTATGCAACAAGCATCAATAAAATTTTGCTTGATTCACTATCCATGTGAAAGTGAAGGTTAATTCTTGCTTGGTCTAATAATTATGACTCACCTTTTTCAGATAAGGTCACAGAGACAAAACGAAACCGAAAAGGAGTGCCATTCGTTTTCACTGATCTATGCTAATGGAGAACGCACTCTTGATTTGGTACTAATTATGATATACACATGGCATTCACATATAACTGCATTTTTTAGCTATATCTATAGCTTGACTTGTTTATTTTGATTATAGATATGCAAGGATAAAGCACAAGCTGCTTCTTGGTTTGTTGGCTTGAAAGCTGTGATTTCAAGGTGTCAGCAACCGAAAGCTTTTAGTAGTTTAAGAAGCTGCAAAGGAGTGCAGAGTTGTGTCAGTAGTCCCGCTGGAATTTTACGCCGAAAGAAAAATCTTGGTCTTCTAGACGATACTTCTCAATTTACTCAGGTTTCATACATCTTCTGTGTTGCTTTATTGATATAGCTACAACACATGTGTTTGAATTTTTGCACATATTTTATGAGTAGTATAATGCTTGAATCTTCCTTTATCCTCTTTGTTTTAATTTAGATTCTCAATTTGGTATCAAGTTCATCGTCTTCATTTTAATTAAGATTCTTAATTTTGAATCAAATTGATTGTTTTCATTTTAATTTAGATTCTTAATTTTGAATCAAATTGATCATTCCTTGATGATAAAGTTAAAAGAATCATCATTAATCTTCAAATGATATAAAACTTTGATTTCTGTGATAAATTGATTTATGCAATAATAAAACGTATTACTCAAGCTTTGAACATAATTTTTTTAATATTTTGAAGAAAAAAGGAAGTCCTGTTTGGTATAGCATTTTTTGGCAAAACAATGCATATGATTTTCGTATAAAACTTTTTGACACTTGAATATTTTCTCTGGTGTTTGTGAATCATTGTAAGTTTTACAGTAACATCGACTTGGACACTCAATGTAATATTCTTAATACTACTGATGCATGCTAACATAGAGCTCTAAAGTAATTTAGATTAGAAGTAGTTTGCACGTATTGTCTTCTCTTTTTCTTGGTAATTTAAATCACTTTGATATTACTTTCTATCTATAAAAGAAATTATCAGTACAATAATTTGTCTCAATCATAAAACATAATATTTTTCTCATTGTTTTGAAGGTACACAGCGTATGTGCAAGTCCTACTTTGTCTCTTTCAGAAAGGTGTTTTTCCGATGGCATGTCATATACATCTGACTTTTATTCCTCGGCATCGTCCCTTTCCAGCACTCATGGCAGAACAGATACTTCAGTCCCATGTTCTCCATATATTGATCCAGATATTCGTAGCAACATTAAAACCACTCGTTTCAAAAAGGAGTACAAGAAAGATTTGTCATATAGATCAATCATGCAGCTGCCTACCTCACCGCATATAGGAAATAACAATGTATTGAAGGATGTAATGATATGGGGTGGAGGAATTGGATGCCTAGTAGGGATTGTGAATGAAAGGTTTGTCCAAAATAGTATTTATTCTTTAGTGCCAAAGTTACTTGAATCCACTGCAATGTTAGACATACAAAATGTTGCTTTAGGAGGAAACCATGCCGCCATAGTTACAAAACAAGGCGAAGTGTACTGCTGGGGTCAAGGGAAGTGGGGAAGGTTAGGGCAAAAACTTGATATGGACATTAGCTCCCCCAAAATAGTTGATTCTCTTAGTGATATTCACGTAAAAAATGTTGCCTGTGGCGAGTATCATACGTCTGCTTTGACAGATTCCGGCGAAGTATATACTTGGGGGAACGACGTTTCTTGTTCAGATTTGGTCGATGAAGGGAGAATCAGAAGTCAATGGATAACACATAAACTTTCTCTACCTGTAGAAGGTATTAGTATTTCAAGTGTTGCTTGTGGCGAATGGCATACCGCGATTGTCTCTAGCTGCGGACGGTTATTTACGTATGGAGACGGTACATTTGGAGTTCTTGGTCATGGGAATTACCAGAACTTTTCTAGTCCAAAAGAAGTCGAGTCTCTTAAGGGTCTATGTGTGAGGTCTGTTGCTTGTGGAACATGGCATACAGCTGCAATTATTGAAGTCATCGCCGACCGTTTTAAGTACAATACTTCAATCGGCAAGCTGTTTACATGGGGCGATGGCGATGAAGGGAGGCTTGGTCATGCTGATAATGGAAACAAGGTTGTACCGACGTGTGTTTCGCAACTTGTCGACTATGATTTTGTTCAAGTATCTTGTGGAAGAATGTTGACATTAGCACTTACTAACATGGGAAAGGTTTTCGCAGTGGGAAGTGCAAAATATGGACAATTGGGAAATCCACATGCTAAAGATAGATTAGTTATGGTTGAAGGACAGCTTAAACAAGAGTATGTTAAAATGATATCTTGCGGTTCATATCATGTTGGTGTTTTGACATCTTCAGGGAGTGTGTACACATGGGGAAAAGGCGAAAACGGACAATTGGGGTTAGGTGATACTGAAGACAGATACACACCTTGTTTTGTTGAGTCTCTAAGAGACAGAAAGGTAGATACGATAACTTGTGGTCCAAGTTTCACAGTTGCAATATGTTTGCACAAACCAGTTTCTATTAGTGACCAATCCACTTGTAGCGGGTGTAGGTTACCGTTTGGCTTTACAAGGAAGAAGCATAACTGCTATGACTGCGGTCTTTTGTTTTGTCGCGCTTGTAGTAGTAAAAAGGTTAACAACGCGTCTCTAGCTCCAGTTAAGAGCAAGGCCTTTCGCGTTTGTGATCAGTGTTTTGATAGAAAGCAAGGAAGTGCAAATTCAATTATGGACTCAAAGTCTAGAAATTATAACAATCAGCAGATAGAAAATCATCGGAACAAGATTGGCAATCTCACAGAAGATAGGGGAGAAACAAATGTGACAAACAGTCCTCTAATGTCTGTCAGTCAATCATGTTACCGGAAAAGTATGCCTAGTGGAAGGAAGGACTGGAAAAACCAACAAGAAAGCCGGCACGATTTAGATAATAGTTATCCTAAGTTAGGTGGTGTTTTACAATGTGGACAAGTTCCATGCACAGCACAATTTAGAATCAATTGTACAGAAAATTCAGTTGTGCATGATTCTTCAACCAAAAATAGAATAGCTAGTGTTTCACCACTCTATGTAGAATCTAATACAGAGTTAGATACAAAAAATTCTGATAAGTTGCTCATAGAAGAAGTTCAGAAGCTGAGAGCTGAGGTAATGACTCCACCTTTATGCACCCTTAAATTGTTCTCTATATCCTTAAGTTGTAAATTAAACTTTTTCTATTCCTTTGCTAGTCGAAATCTCATCTGTATTCTGTTCTGAATGTGATTTGCTTATAAGTACTATCATTTCATTACTTTTGTATAGGCTAGGAGACTTGAAAAGCAATGTGAGCTCAAAAACCATGAAATACAAGAGTGTCAACAAAAAATTGAGGAGAGTTGGTCTGTGGCCAAAGAAGAAGCTGCTAAGTGCAAGGCAGCAAAAGATGTCATAAAAGCTTTAGCGTTAAGGGTAAGTTCTTTATTATTGATATTGTTGTTTATGTTTAAGTTGTAATTCTATTGTATATCATGGAAACTTAATTCGGTTATTTGCATGAACGCAATAGTACTTGATGATTTGTTTTGTAAACCGAATGCAATTTTTATTATTATTATTATTATTTTCATTTTAGGCATTTAGATTTTGTAGTAAAGAGAGTATATCAAATGCAGAGTAGTCAAATCACTAGAGAAAGAAGGAGACCTAGAAAACTATAAGAGAAACTATTAAGAACATTATGACATCGTATAATCCATGTAGCCTGCCCTACTTAGTGGGATAAGGCTTAGTTGTTTTTATTATTGTCGTTTCATTTTATGCCTCACCTTATGTTGGGCCGCCGGCCATGTAGGATATGAGATGTTACTTTATGGTCATTATAATTTGGCCTTACAATCTTGTACATAGTAATTGATATAGCTATGTATCATCTTTGTAGCTTCACACATTATCAGGAAAAGATAATGCTGGGCAAGAAGGAAAAGTTGTGCTACAAGAATTTCTTCCAAATTTGGCACCTATACATACAGATATGAATAGTCCAAGAAATACCAACATGGACAGTTTATCAAGTTCCCCTATTGTATTCTCTAGTGCATTAAGATCCAAATTTGGGAGAAGTATGCGCCTCAAAAATGACAAATGGACAGACAACACTAACCTCACTATACCAGAATCTCAACAAGACACCGCCGATGACTTGAAGGTCGAATTTGTCGAACAGTATGAGAATGGTGTTTACATAACATTGACAAGCTCGCCAAGCGGAGAAAAGGTCCTTAAGCGTGTGAGATTTAGGTAATACTTTTTCTCTTGAACTCTTTTTTATAAGATTAACGCTAACTAATACTCTTATGCCACTTGCGAATGTGAATCCTAATTTCTTACACAACATCCTCACGTACAATAAATATTGTGTGCATCGCTCTAAAGTTACTTTATTCGACTCTTCAGTTGTGATAATAGTGAATAGTTTAATAAGGATGATTTAGTAAAACAGTTACACTCGTCAAAAAATCTTAAACTTTAGTATATATTTGAGATGAATGGACTATGCATTATTAAAATGTAGCACATATTAGTATGTAAGAACATTAAAGTAAATACTGCACCCTAATTTCATTGATAATGTTTTGTCTAAATTTCTTTTTATATTTTTTGGCAGCCGGAAGCGATTTTCACAGAAGGAAGCTGAAAAGTGGTGGGAAGAGAATCAAGCAAAAGTGTATCATAAGTATGAAATTGAAGGATATATAAACATTAAGTGAAAGTATAATTTTTAATTGCCATTCATCTCTAGAAGTTTTCACCATAGTTCTTGGTGTTGGAGGTGATGTTGGCTTCTTCAGGACTTAGATGAGAAGCTTATACTGCAAGATAGATCAAAGTCTTTTTGTATTTAAGCATCTTTTATTAATTATTATATTAATTCATAAATATCTTTGGACATTTCATCCTTTGTACAGTCTCCAATAACAGTGTCTCTTAATTTTCTATATTCCATTTCAATATTATTATTATTATTATTATTATTATTATAGTATTCAATATAGTAAGGTTTATTTTATTTATGTGTGGAATAGCATTAAGACATTATGCATTTTTCCATTATTCCAACTTGACCATTTCAACTTTGAAGTAACAATACCCCAAATAAATAAGTTTGTAGAAAAACAATTTTTGTTCTCTTTTTATGTTTTAGCCTTTTACTTAAAAAGAAAAGTTAATAATTCACCATAATAGGGTGTTTGAATGAGTTAAGATTTTCTCTATTTCTTAAAAGAAATGAATATTTTTATAATTATAATTTTGGGATATAAATAGCTAATTAATATCAATTTTTTTAGAATGTGTCTTTATATTATTTATATGATAAATGATGATTTGACATCAAAATTTTGATATTAAATATGGTGTCCTTTGGTTTGTGTTTTTCTGAAATACAAGTAAATTATGAAAGATAAAAAGTAAAAGAGATAAAGATAAATGCATATGGTATATTGTTATGCATTTTAATGGCAAAATCACATAATTATATTATATATCCAAAATTTATAATAAGGAATAATATTCATTTGTGAGAATCAAATGAGCCTGACTTAATTTTTTATTTTAATTTTCTTAAGCTTACGAATCAAATTAAACAATTATTTATTTTTCACAATCTTTTACTCGAAGTTTTTAGTCCATGTGGGTCCTGCAGTATGCCTATGTATTTTCAGTCTGAAAAAGACGTACGGTTGAGTTTCTTTAGCCAACAATGTATTGGTAATATATTCTCAGAAAAAGAAAAACAATGTATTGGTAAGTTTAATACAAAATATGCAAGTACACATATATTTCATTATTAAATATGTAAGTAAGACTTGTAAAAAAAAATGTAAATAATACAACACTAGAATTGCACTGTTTACATTATTTGAAAATATTTAACAATATATATTTAAGATTGATGTAAGAAGGTTCGCGGCCAGGATCAATTGCCTATTATTATACCTTTTTGGATAGGGAATCGCGCCACGGCCACATGCCCACAAGTCACCGCTTTACCGTGAGATATGGGTTCCAGATCCGTTTTGGTCTCGTCTTTGTGATTCCGACTGCGTCAAACATCGTATAACTTTCAAAAAGTTTGTGACATTTAATTCACACTTAAAAAAATAAAGTAACATTAAATTGATTATTAAGGTAAAAATTAAGTTAGTGTGTAATTTTAAATCATTTTTATCTATTTGATATTAATTAAAAAATTAAGGAGGGATTTTCATTCACATATCCTTAACAATGAAATTAATATTAATCAATTATATAAATTATTTAATATTTACTTGTAAGATTAAATTTCTCTATTGTGAGCAATTTGCTTTAAAAAATAAAATGAGTAATATGAACTGTTGATTTTATATTATATATGTACATGACAAATTATATATAATTATAATCTTAATCTTAATTTACTTATTTTACTAACTTCTCATTTTATAATGAGTTTGGTCGGAAAAGTTTGAACGACAAAGATTTTTTAATTTTTTAAGTTTGATTAAAATTTTAGAAGTTTGGTTAAAATTTTAGAAGAAGATATGAAAGGAGACGGGAAAATATTGACTAATCAAAGTGTGCCTTGAGACATACTATAAATGCAATAATATATTTAATTTGATAGGCTTAAGATAGTATGAGTGGAATAAAAAGAGTGATATATGAAGTTATAAAAAGAAAAGGGAGAGTTGTAATGGGGGCATAAACTAGAAAAGGAGAAAAGCACAAAAAAGATGGATTGATGAAAGGGAAAGCATGTAGGGATAATGAGGGAACTTTGGGTTGAATAGGAAAAGGATGAGTTAACATACAAGTGATCCTACCATGCCGCGTGGATCTTTTCACGTGGCAAAAGCTGGTCCCACGTGGGTCCCGCTTCCGAATTAAACTATTGGAAACATATCATCAACTATCGACCAATTATAAATCCAAACTATATTGATACGGAAGATAACAAAATTATAAGAGATTATCTACCATAAATTTAGAGATTTTAATTTAAACCACTATAAAAAAATGTTGGAATATAATGTGTGAGTTTAAAAATTGTTGAAGTTTCACATTGGAAAACTCTCATTTTGAGTAGTTTTAATCACTATATAAATATTCTCAAAATTTTGTTGAAGTCCCACATTGGTTAGAAAACATATGTGAATTTACTTCCATCACTATATAAAGAGTGTCATTCTATTATGAAAAGTACACCAAAGTTGGATGCATTTCTCAACTTTTTTTTTTCTCTCTCTTATATTCTGTTCGATTGTTACCGAACCACTTCTCTCCTTTCTTTCTGTCCCTTCGATATTTTAGAGTGGTTGTTATACTGTAGTTTCTTTGATATTTTAGAGCGGTTGTTATAATGTAGTCCCTTCGATATGTCGTAGTTCTGTCTAGTTTTGAGTGGTCCTAATACCACTATCCTTTTAGAGCGGTTTTATACCGTAGTCCCGTCGATTTTTGAGTGGTCATAATACCAATATCTTTTTAAAGTGTTTTTTATGCCGCATGCCGCAATTCTTTAGAGTGTAGTCATTTTGATTTATGAGTGGTCATAATATCATATTGCGAGGGTTTAATCGCCTTATTAAGAGTGACTTTAACCGTCATATTGAGAGTGACTTTAACAGCCATATTGAGGGTGTAATTCTAGAATGGTTTTCTACAGTGCAATGGAACTTCGATACAATGAATCTAGGCTATTTTATCCTGGTACGTCGTGGTTGATAGTCTGCCTTGTACAATTTGGACAGTGCCGCGAAACGTCTTAAAGAGGCGACCTAGTCCGCGACTCAACCCATATCTTCGGTGGCATAAATTGTGATTTTTAAATAGTTTTTTCAAACTCAAAATACAACAATTTTAAGACGTTTTTTCTGCCATGTCAACCGAAGACATTACTGGATCTGTTTCTTTGAGGCAAACATAAAATGATAAGAAAACTGAAGAATAACCCATTGGAGGGTAATGATTACCTTTATAAGAATTATATTCTTAATAGACTTGTTGATGATCTGTATGAATACTACAGTTCCAGCAATAATGCTATACAGGTATGAAATGCTATACAGGTATGAAATGCTATAAAGAAGGGGAAGTTTGAGCTAAAAAGTGTGTTGTAGCCTGAAATGCTATAAAGAAGAAATATGATACCGAGGAACTTCGAGCTAAAAAGTGTGTTGTAGCCGCTAACTCAAGTATCAGATTACCGATGACAAATACGTGGAGAAATTCATAAGATAGCTCAGGAGATCATCTTAAGGTATGACTTTAGATGAATTTCAAATTGATTATTATTATCGGCAAACTGCCTCTGTTTGGAAGGATTTCAAAAATTCTTAAAACAAAATAATTTTCTCTAAAGAGTATGATAATCTGTCTCTAGAAAAAAAATGTTGTTTATTGTTTTTCTGAATTAGGCATAGTTTACTTATATCCGAGGCATGTTTAAATTTAAATGTTGAAATTAAGAACGTCTCCTTCTATTTACATGTTGTGTGATTTTAATATTTGACAGGCTAGACTTTGTCATGTGAACACATGTTATTTCAAACTTAAGTAACTCAGGTTTAATTACCAATGTTATCTTTAAATGATTTTGAAAAAAAAATGTGATTTTTGTAGTCAAGCTAAAATAACAAAGAGTTCACATAAATATGTAGAATCTGAGTCTTTAGATTTTTTACACTCTGATATATGTGAACTTGATGAGACGTTAATAAGAAATGAAAATTGTTATTTTATCACTTTTATTGACGATCGTTCTGACTATACTTTTGTATATCTAATGAAAAATAAAAGTGAAGTGCTTGACATGTTTAGAATCTTTGTAATTGAAATTGAAAATCAATTTAATAGAAAGATTAAGAGATTTTGTAGTATAGAGGAATAGAATATGATTCTAGTTTATTTAATGAGTCTTATAAAACTCAAGGAGTTATACATGAAACCACAACACATTATTCACCTGAAATGAATGGTAAAACTAAAAGAAAGAATAGGATTCTGACTGAACTAGTTGTTGCTATTATGCTTAACTCTTGTGCTACATCTCATTGGTGGGGGGAAATTATTTTGACTGTTTGCTATGTTTTGAATAGAGTTTCAAAATCTAAAAACAAAACATCTCCTTATGAGATAATAAAGAAAAGTCAACCAAACTTGTCTTATCTTCAAACATGGGGTTGTCTGGCTTATGTCAGAATCCCCGATCCCAAATGAATTAAACTCACCAGTAGAGCCTATGAATGTATATTCATTGGGTATACAGTAAACAGTAAAGCGTATAAGTTTTATGACCTAAATGCGAAAGTGGTCATAGAGTCAAATGATGTTGACTTCTATGAAAATAAATTGCCTTTCAAATCGAGAAATAGTGGGGGTAGCGAACCAAGTCATACTCCCGTGACAAAAAGCACTGAAAGCAACAAACAAGGTGAATTGGCAACTCGAAGAAGTAAGAGAATCAGAGTTGCTAAAGATTATGGACTAGAATATATGGCCTATAATTTAGAAGAGGATCCTACAAATCTCAAAGAAGCCTTGTCATCATTGGATGCAAATCTTTGGCAAGTAGCTATAAACGATGAAATGGATTCTCTAGAATCTAACAAGATCTGGCATATAGTAGACTTGCCTCCTGGTTGCAAACCAATAGGTTGTAAATGGATTTTGGAAAAGAAACTAAAACCCGATGGAACTATTGATAAATACAAGGCACGCCTTGTAGCCAAAGGTTTTAGGCAAATAGAAAATATAGATTTCTTTGACACTTTTTCACCAGTCACTAGAATAACATCCATTAAGATACTCATTTCTCTAGCAACTATTCATAACTTGGTGATACACCAAATGGATGTTAAAACAACTTTTTTAAATGGTGATCTGGAAGAAGAAATCTATATGGAACAACCTGAAGGTTTTGTAATTCATGGAAAAGAAAACAAGGTCTGTAAGTTAAATAAATCTCTGTATGGTCTTAAACAAGCTCCTAAGCAATGGTATGATAAATTTGATAACTTTATTATATCGAATGAGGTTAAAGTGAATGAAAGTGACAAATGTATTTATTACAAATATAAAAATGACATTTGCACTATCATATGTCTCTATGCAGACGACTTACTCATATTTGGTTCAAATATTCATGCTGTAAATACTGTGAAATGATTGTTGAGTAACAACTTTGATATGAAAGACCTCAGAGAAGAGAATGTAATCTTAGGAATCATGATTACTAGGTCAGAAAAGAGAATTTTTTTGGATTAATCTTATTATGTTGAAAAGATCCTAAAGAAATATAAACACTTTGACTGTAAACCTACTTGCACACCATATGATCCAAGTGTGAAACTTTTTAAGAATACTGGTGAAGGTGTTAGACAACTGAATATGCGAGCATCATTGACAGCCTCAGGTATGCCACTAATTGTACTAGACCCGACATTGCCTACGTCGTGGGACTACTTTACAGGTTTACTAGTAGACCTAGTATAGAGCATTGGCACGTTATCGAAAGAGTCATGAGATACCTAAAAAGGACCATGAGTTTAGGATTTCATTATCAAAAATTTCCTACCATCCTTGAAAGATACAATTATGTTGATTGGAACACCTTGTCAGATGTCTCCAAAGCAACCAATGGATATAATTTTAGTATAGCCGATGGTGATGTATCTTGGAAATCGAAGAACAGACGATATTGGCTCAGTCCACTATGGAGTCTGAAATGATAGCACTAGCTACTGCTAGTAATGAAGCGAGCTGGTTGAGATGCTTGCTAGCTGAGATCCCTTTATGGGAAAACCTATGCCAGCTGTGTTGATCCACTGCGATAGTACCGCGACTATTTCAAAAATTTGAGAATCGTTATTACAACGGTAAGAGACGACAAATATATTGTAAGCACAACACAATTAGAGAATTACTTACTAAAGGAGCTGTAATAGTGGATCATGTAGGCACTGATGATAATTTAGAAGATCCTTTGATGAAAGGATTGGCTAGAGAGAAAGTCATAAATACATCCAAAATGATGGGACTATTGCCTATAGATCTTGAGTCACTCATGATGGTAACCCGACCTAAAAGATTGGAGATCCCAAGAATTAGGTTCAATGGGTAATAACAAGTCATAGTGATAGGAAACGAACATGTTATTATATTTAACTGAAGCATGATTCCTGAAGCGATGGAAGGCTGAGATAATAGAAACTCTTAATGAGATCTATACTCTATGTGGATGGAGTACCTAGCTACAGGAGTACTCTTGGATGTGTTGAGACAAAAATCCATTTTTCAAGTGTTTTAATGATGAACAAAAACAAACTAATTAATCTTATTAATTATGATTCTAAAACCACAAAAAGAATTTAACATATCTTCTTGAGTGTTGTTATCAAAAGATAGGTATCAAGCAATTCTTTCAGAAATGGATAGATCAAAAGCAAAATAAACAAGACTGTTTCAAGATCAATCTTGAACTCATCAAAATTAAAACAAGTATATACAAATGAATGATCAGCCGTCAAATCCATTCATGATTGAGGGAATCTGTTCCAAGAAGAATGGCAAAACTCAAGGCTGATCCAGAAGATCAATTACATCACAAGAAATTATGCAGCAAAGAACAAAACAAGAAATCTAAGAAAACTGGAAACCAAGATCAATCTGGAGATCAACTGGAACTGTCTTCCTTTTCCTCTGACACATGCCTAAAAGTACACAGTCTTTACGGCCTGTATATCAACGGCTACATGAGCTGGCAAGGCCTCTAAGAAGCCTATAAAAGGAAGTCCAAGGCAAAGGGAACATCATCAAATCCGAGTGCAATCATCCTCCATAAAAGATCATCATTCTTGAATTTCATCAAGCTTGTAATAAACTCAGCAAGGCTCTTTGTCTCTGACATTATAAATGATCAAGCTTAGAAATATATTTGCTCAAATCAGAAACTCAAACAAGAGTTGAGATACTGTTGATCAAACCAAATATCTTTCAAAAACAATCATTTGTTAAATCCAAACACTAGAGAGACAGAAATAGTGTGAGGAAAGTTGTAAAGATCCTTGAGAGGATAAGTGTTAAGATACTTTCAAGTGTAGGAAAGTTATCTGTAGAAAGGAAAGTAACTTGCTGTAAATCAGTTTTGATCTGTTAAGGTAAAAACAGGATCAATCTTGTTTTACCAAGTTAGTGGAAAATCTCACAAGATTGTGAGGACTGGACGTAGCCCACGGTTGGGTAAACCAGGATACATCACTGTGTTATGCTCTTCTATCTTATCTTTACTTTGATTACTACGCACACATTATTCATTGCATTTTAACGTTTTACTTGTTTCTAACCAAAACATCAAGCTGCATTCTTATTCGCCAAACCAAGATCAATCTTGAGTTTATTTTTACAAAGCAGAAATTTTAAAAAGAGTCACAATTCAAACCCCCTTTCTTGTGACCCACATTGTCACTTCAATTGGCATCAGAGCACCGGTCTCTAAAAATCAACACCTAAAAAGTGCTAGAGAAAAAGATCTAAAAGACAATGTCAAAAGCTAAGTACATCGTTGAAGGGGGATCTTCAAACAGACCACTATACTTCGATGTAACAGATTATTATTTCTGGAAAAACAAAATGCAACTGTTTTTGAAATCTCAAGACACATGAATGTGGCGTATAATAACATATGGAAATTTTGTTCCAAGAGTTGATCAAGAAGATCCAGCGTCTGCTGAAAAGAAGGAGGCAGATTGGACAGATGAGGACAAGGCAAAGGTACTTCTTAACTCTAAAGCTCAACTATTTCTATCTTGTGCATTAAGCAGGGAAGAAAGCGAAAGAGTGGATGAATGCGACACTGCAAAGAAAGTATGGGACACTTTACAAACTCATCATGAAGGAACGAGCCATGTCAAAGAAACCAGAATCGACATTGGCATACGAAAGTTTGAGCTGTTTGAAATGGGCGAAAGTGGGACAATCGATGAAATGTACTCAAGATTTACAACCATTGTAAACGAAATGCGATCTCTTGGGAAAGCATATTCAACACAAGACAGAGTAAGGAAGATCATGAGGTGTCTTCCAATAATGTGGAGACCAATGGTGACAGCTATAAGCCAAGCCAAAAATCTCGAGACACTAGGATTGGAAGAACTCATTGGAACTCTTCGAGCTCATGAGGTTCTGCTACAGGAAGATAAACCAGCCAAAAAGAACAAAATAACTGCATTAAAGGCATCTCAAAGTGCATCTATCCAGATCAATGAAAAGAGTGAATCTAAAGAAAGCCAAGAAGAAACCGATGAGGAGATTGTTCTTCTTACCAGAAAAATTCAGAGATTGATGAAAAGGAGGGATCAAATAAAAAGGAATCTCCCAAATAAAAGAGAAGGAACTAAAACTGAAGTAGACAAAAGCCAAATCACTTGTTTTGGATGCAATAAGTTAGGACACAAGGCAGAATGTCCTTTAAACAAAAAAGTTCCAAAGAAGTTTCCATTCAAGAAGAAATCTATGATGGTAACTTGGGATGACTCTGATGATTCAGAAGCAGAAGAAAGCGAGGAAGCTAACATCTGCTTAATGGCAAACACAGAAGAAGATGAGGTAACAAATTTTGAACCTTGTCTACTTTGTGAACAAATGGGAAATGAGTTTGATAACCTACTTAATGATTCAAATCTTCTTATTCAAAAATGTAGCTCCTTGAAAGAACAATTTTATAAAGAAAAAGAAGAGAAAGAGAAAACACAGACTTTGAATAATGAACTTAAAAAGATTATTCAAGATCTGAAACAACATCAGCTTGAAAGTTACAGAACTGAAAATCTTGAAAAACCAGAATATTCTGTAACACAAAAGGAGAACGTTCTCCTTAAAGCTGAAATTGAAATTCTGAAAAATGATTTATTACAGTTCATCAAAGCTACTGAAACCCTTCAAAAAATAATGGGATCTCAAGTAGGTATCTTCGATAAAGCTGGAGTTGGTTTTGATAAAACACAAAAAATGAAATTATATGAAAATTTCTTTGTTCCGGAAAGTAAAGAAAATAAATGTAAAACAAAGTGTTCATATTGTAATAAAATAGGACATCTAGAATTTGCATGTTATTTCAAAAAGAGAGATTGTAAAATCAAAAACAAAGGAAATTTTACAAATCTGAAACCATCTGAAATAAAAACCAACAGTTTTCAAAACCAGAAAAATGGGGAACGTTCCCCAAGCAACCTGGAAATAGGAGAACGTTCTGGACAGAAATATTCTCCAAAAATTTTAAAGGGAGAAAATTATGGGATTTTACCAACTCCTATCAAACCTCAATTTTTAAAATCTCAAACACTAAAATGTTCTCATTGCTCTAAATATGGTCATAAAGACTCAGTTTGCTTCTTCAAATATAAGTCACAGCCAACTAACTCTCAAGGACCCAAGATCAAATGGGTACCTAAAAGCAATGTAACGTCTAATGCAGGATGGTTCTCGAAATACCAAGAAAAAGCCATGGTTCTTGGACAGTGGTTGTTCAAGACATATGACAGGAGATAAAAACTGCTTCATGTCATTTATCAAGAAAGATGGAAGCTCGGTAACATTTGGAAATAACAACCAAGCAAGGATTAAAGGTAAAGGAACAATTGGTAAGGAAAATTATGCTAAAATAACAGATGTTCAATATGTTGAGGGATTAAAACATAATCTCCTAAGCATTAGTCAATTATGTGACAATGGTTTTGAAGTTATTTTTAAACCCAATATATGTGGAAGTTAAAATATTTGACTCTGGAGAAGTTCTTTTATCTGGAGCAAGAAAGAAAAATTTGTATGGATTGTACCTTGATGAATTACCAGAAGAATCATGCTCCATGTCCATTGAAAAAGACAAATGGATATGGCATAAAAGAACTGGTCACATTAGTATGAAAACTATCTCCAAAATTTCCAAGTTAGATCTTGTTAGAGGTCTACCCAAAATCAATTTTGAAAAAGACAAAATATGTGAAGCATGTGCAAAAGGAAACAAACTAAAAGTAGTTTTCATGCCAAGGATTTCATTTCCACAAAAAGAATTCTTGAATTACTTCACATCGATTTGTTTGGACCCATCAAAACAACCAGTTTAGGAGGTATGAAATATGGCTTCGTAATAGTTGATGATTTCTCTAGATATACATGGGTACTTTTTCTAAAACAAAAGGATGATGCTTTCGAAGCTTTCAAAACATTTGGCAGAAAAGTTTAAAATGAAAAAGATCTTCACATCATTTCTGTACGAAGTGATCAAGGAGGAGAATTTATAAACGCTTCCTTCAAAGCATTCTTTGATGAACTTGGCATTTCCCACAATCTGTCATGTGCTAGAACTCCTCAACAAAATGGGGTTGTTGAGCGCAAAAACAGAACGTTGCAGGAAATGGCAAGAACAATCTTGGAAGAATCAAATATTGAAAAATACTTTTGGGCTGAAGCTATAAACACTTCATGCTACATTTTAAACCGTGTGACAATAAGAAATATCATCAACAAAACACCATATGAAATATGGAAAAACAGAAAGCCAAACATTTCATATTTTCACATTTTTGGTTGTTATTGTTTAATGCTTAATAACAAAGAAAATCTTGGAAAATTTGATGCAAAATCAGATAAAGCTATTTTTCTGGGTTATTCAATTGAGTCTAAAGGCTATCGCATATTTAATTTAAGAACCAAAACTGTTGAAATTAGCATGCATGTATTATTTGATGAATTTGATGATTTTGATCTTAGTAAAAAGGATGATGAAGAGGAAATGCAGATTGTTCAGCAGCAGCCAGCAGCAAGTCTGGAAAACGAGATTGATAAACAATCTCCCTTTCACACTCCTCCTAAGAGTTGGAAAACAGTAGGAGATCATCCACAAGATCAAATCATTGGAAACATTTCAAGTGGGATAAGAACAAGAAGAACAGTAAAAAATGATAGTGACAACAACATGGCAATGATATCCCAGATTGAACCCAAATCTATTAAAGAAGCCATAAAAGATCAATCTTGGATAGATGCCATGAAAGAAGAACTACTACAGTTTGAGAAAAATGAAGTTTGGACTTTAGTACCAGATCCTCAAGACCAAACAATCATTGGAACTCGATGGGTATTTAGAAACAAGCTTGATGAAGATGGCAAAGTCATTAGAAACAAAGCAAGATTGGTAGCACAAGGGTATAATCAACAGGAAGGCATAGATTATGATGAAACTTTTGCTCTTGTTGCAAGGTTAGAGGCTATCAGAATATTGCTTGCATATGCATCTCATAATCATATTAAACTTTTTCAAATGGATGTTAAAAGGGCATTTTTAAATGGATTTCTAAATGAACAAGTATATGTTCGTCAACCTCCCGGATTTGAAAATCAATCTAAACCAAACTATGTTTTTAAACTAACCAAAGCCTTATACGGATTAAAACAAGCTCCTAGAGCTTGGTATGAATGATTAAGCTCCTTTTTAATCAAAAACAATTTTACCAGAGGGAAGATTGATACAACCTTATTCAAAAAATTAAAAAGAGATTATTTGTTAATTGTACAAGTATATGTGGACGATATTATTTTTGGTTCCACAAATGAAACAAAGTGCGAAGAATTTTCGAATTTAATGCAAAGTGAATTCGAAATGAGTATGACGGGAGAATTGAGATATTTTCTTGGACTACAGATTAAGCAACATAAAAATGGCATCTTTATATGCCAAGAAAAATATACAAAAGATCTTTTGGTAAAATACAAAATGAATGAAGCCAAGATCATGTCAACTTCCATGCATCCTTCTTCCTCATTAGACAAAGATGAATATGGTAAATCAATCTCTGAAAAGGAATATAGAGGAATGATTGGATCTCTGTTGTACCTAATTGCAAGTAGACCTGATATTGTCTTTGCAGTAGGACTATGTGCAAGATTTCAATCTTCACCAAAAGAGTCCCACTTAACTGCAGTTAAAAGAATATTTCGTTATCTTGTCGGTACTACTAATCTTGGCCTTTGGTATAGCAAAGGATCTCACTTTAATCTTGTAGCTTATTGTGATGCTGACTATGCCGGAGACAAGATTGAAAGAAAAAGCACTAGTGGAGCATGTCAATTCCTTGGAGAGGCTCTAATTAGCTGGTCTTGTAGAAAGCAGAACACAATTGCTTTGTCAACCAGAGAAGCTGAATATGTATCAGCTGCCAATTGTTGTTCTCAAGTTCTATGGATTAAAAACCAGCTTGAAGACTACTCAGTAAGTTATTCCATTATTCCAATATTTTGTGATAACACTAGTGCTATCAATTTGTCAAAAAATCCCATCCAACATTCAAGATCTAAACATATTGAGATAAAGCACCATTTTATTAGAGATCATGTCAACAAGAAAGACATTGAATTAATCTTTGTTGATTCTAAAAATCAACTTGCTGACATATTTACCAAACCCTTAGTTGAAGAAGACTTTAACTCTTTAAAAGAAAAATTAAGAATCGTTAAAAATCCAGTTGAAAACGCTTAAAATTGTTCTAAAAAATCAAATAAAAAACGTTCTTGGTTTAAAAGCAAACAGTCTTGGTTTGAATAAATCATTATGGGTTTAAAGCAACCACTCTCAGCTTTTCCCTCTCTCTCTCTCTCATGCATTAAATGCACAAGTCCTTTCTTGTGCAGAAAGACTAACACGCCTCACTATAGGCAACTGTTTATCTTCCTAGTTTCATCTTTTCCCACAAAAATCATCATTTCATTTTTCTCCTCTTTTCCCACAACTGCCACTCTAAAAAGGGGTTTGAAGAACACGTTCTTCATTCCAAAAAAACTTGTAAACTCTACAAATTTTTTTTTTTAAAAAAACCTCAACTCTTCCTGTTCCACAAAGAAATCTAAAAATGGCACGCACCAAGAAATGTGCAAAAAGAAACCCTAATACCGCCTCGACCTACTCCTCCTGAAACTTCTTCTGAAGAAACATTTTCTGACTCTTCATCTCCATCTCGTAACCGTTCTCCCAGCCCCATTGCTCCTGCTCCAATATCCACCGTGCTTCCTCCACTCCATCAATGTTCACCTCCAACCATATCTGAAATGGCTCCTCATCTTAGGAGAACGTCTCTTCAACCACCACCAACGACTGCCAAACGAAAATCCATGCGTATCATGGCTGGAATAGGTACATCTTCAAAACCTAAAAATGATGATAATACTGTGCATATAATCTCTGACGATGATGATGAATCGGACTCCCTCCAACCACCTCTACAGACTCATTCACACAACTCCCTCACCAAAGAAACACTTAAAACCATAAAAAAGCTTTTCAGTTCCTCACCCTCAAAAAACAACTCTGAGAAAACTTCACCCTCACTAAAACTCAAAACAAAAACTTCTGTCACCTTATCTCAGTTTATTGCTAAAAGGAAACTGCAAAACCCTAAAAAGAAACCTCTCAAGAACAATCTACCTCCAAAAACACCTCTCCAGATCGTTCTAAAAAACAACGATCTTGAAAACCAAAATCCAAATCAACCAAAGAACCAAAAACTCCACCACTGATACCATCAGATGTTGAAGACATCTATCAAGAAAAATGGGAAAAACGTCCTATAGGCATAGGGCGTGTCTTTATGCTCAAAAACGTCATTTTTGAAGGAATATCAATCAAGCATCACACTGATGCTCTTGGCTGGACGAACTTCTTGCAACTCTCTGATTGCTTCTATCCAGAAGTAGTTAGGGCTTTCTATTGCTAGGCAAAAGCATATACTGACGAATCTTTGATTGTATCAAATATCAAAGGAATAGAAATTCGTCTTGACCCAATCGTGCTTGCTGAAATCCTTCAAATACCGTCTGAAGGAATCTCTGTTTTTGGAAAAAGATGGTATTCTGTCTTGAATATCACTAGAACTGAAGTCATGCAAGAACTTTTTTAGCCTGGTTCCACTCATTTTGTTGCTGCTAATCTAAAGCCCCTTCCAAAAATCTTTAATAATATAAGCCAACACACAATCCTCCCTCATTGTGGGAGTCATGAAACTGTTTCTGATTGCGACACCCTACTCATCTACCATCTCTTCCATGCAAGAAGATCAATCTTCCTTATCTCATTATCCAACACATGATTATAGCTATCAAGAAAGACTACAAGAGGAACATTGTTCCTTATGGAATGATGTTAACCAAAGTCTTTCGACACTTCAACTTCTCTCTTGAAAAAGAAGAATCTAAAATCAAAATCTCTAGATTCTCCACTAAAAACATTTCGCATATGAAAAAAGAACATTCCGCTCCAATCCCATTTTCATTTCCAGCAATCTCGGCAAAACGCAAAAGATCCTCACTCACAGTCTCTCACACTCCCTTGAATGATAACATACCTTCTGCTTCTGATCCTGCTCATGCTCCTGCTTCTGCTCTTGCTTCTGCTTCTGCTCCTCTATCTGATACTCCTGATCTAGTTGACTCTCCATGTCCAGACAATCCGCCAGTACAAAATCTGTCCAGAATGTCACCTGTTTTCCTCTCACCACAGAAAAAAGACTCATCTATATTTGGTGTAAGTAAATTCTTAAACTTACCTGATACTCCTGGTATGTCCGTTGGTCAAGAACATGCTTCTGCAGGAACCCTACCAAACATCAGCTCTTCCTTTGCAACACTGTCCACCTTCTGTACTACACCAAATCCATCTCACACCTCTGCAAATCCTGATGAAGCTCATCAAACAAAAAAGACCAAGAAGGCTAAACACTCATCTAATACTAACAAGATTTTTTATGCACTTCAAATCATTGCTAACAGACAAATTTATCAGGATAGAGAAAATGCTCTCCTTCGATCTTGGATTACCACTAAGCTGGCACCGAAACTAGACCTTGCACCTCCTGAAAACGTTACACCTCCAATCTTTTCGGATCTTCCTAAGCAATCCTCATCATCTGAAGGCTCATCTCCATCCTTGTCTATGTGAAGATTTGAGGGCTCCTCTGATTTTTTGATTTGACAAAAGGGGGAGAGTTCATTTTAGTTTATTTTGATTATCCGTATTATTTGTAATATTTCTCAAACTTATTTCTGGCAGCTTGTTAAAATCTGCTTCTGTTTGACTAAACAATTTGCTTATGTTTACAAATTGCTTATATATTTACTTCTGGTTCTGGTTCTGATTCTGTTTCTGGCTCTGATTATATATATGCTTCTAGTTATGCTTCTGATTATGCCTCTGGTCATGCTTATGATTATGCTTCTGGTTATGCTTATGATTATGCTTCTGGTTATGCTTCTGATTATGCTTCTAATTAATCTTTTGATTATGCTTCTGATTGATCTTCTGATTATGCTTCTGATTATGCTTCTGATTATGCTTCTGATTATGCTTCTGGTTATGCTTCTGATTATGCTTTTGGTTATGCTTCTGATTATGCTTTTGGTTATGCTTCTGATTATGCTTCTGGCTCTGTTACTGTTTCTGCGTCTAATTATATATTCTGCTTCTGGTTCTGGTTCTGCTTCTGTTTATCCGTACTTATATACATGCTTCTTGTTCTGCTTCTGTTTATCCGTACTTATATACATGCTTCTGGTTCTGCTTCTGTTTCTCCGTATGTTTCTAATTCTGCTTCTGGTATGCTTCTGTTTATAAGTACTGATATATTTTGTTTCTAAAAAGGATTTTAAAAAGAATTATATTTATCATGATAAGCATATATATATATATATCTGGTTAAAATCTGCTTCTGAAAAAAGATTTCAAACAATTATGTGAAGCATATTTTGTGGGGGAGCAAGATCCAAATAAGTATGATTCAGTTTAATTTTACCATCATTATTTCAAAATTAAACAAGCATATTCTGAGGGGGAGAAATCCCAAAAAGATTAGAATCAAAATTAAAGAAAAATTAACATGTTTTGTCATCATCAAAAAGGGGGAGATTGTTGAGACAAAAATCCCTTTTTCAAGTGTTTTAATGATGAACAAAAACAAACTAATTAATCTTAATAATTATGATTCTAAAACCACAAAAAGAATTTAACATATCTTCTTGAGTGTTGTTATCAAAAGATGGGTATCAAGCAATTCTTTCATAAATGGATAGATCAAAAGCAAAATAAACAAGACTGTTTCAAGATCAATCTTGAACTCATCAAAATTAAAACAAGTATATACAAATGAATGATCAGCCGTCAAATCCATTCATGATTGAGGGAATCTGTTCCAAGAAGAATGGCAAAACTCAAGGCTGATCCAGAAGATCAATTACATCACAAGAAATTATGCAGCAAAGAACAAAACAAGAAATCTAAGAAAACTGGAAACCAAGATCAATCTGGAGATCAACTGGAACTGTCTTCCTTTTCCTCTGACACATGCCTAAAAGTACACAGTCTTTACAGCCTGTATATCAACGGCTACATGAGCTGGCAAGGCCTCTAAGAAGCCTATAAAAGGAAGTCCAAGGCAAAGGGAACATCATCAAATCCGAGTGCAATCATCCTCCATAAAAGATCATCATTCTTGAAGTTCATCAAGCTTGTAAAAAACTCAGCAAGGCTCTTTGTCTCTGTCATCATAAAGGATCAAGCTTAGAAATATATTTGCTCAAAACAGAAACTCAAACAAGAGTTGAGATACTGTTGATCAAACCAAATATCTTTCAAAAACAATCATTTGTTAAATCCAAACACTAGAGAGACAGAAATAGTGTGAGGAAAGTTGTAAAGATCCTTGAGAGGATAAGTGTTAAGATACTTTCAAGTGTAGGAAAGTTATTTGTAGAAAGGAAAGTAACCTACTGTAAATCAGTTTTGATCTGTTAAGGTAAAAAAATGATCAATCTTGTTTTACCAAGTTAGTGGAAAATCTCACAAGATTGTGAGGACTGGACGTAGCCCACGGTTGGGTGAACCAGGATACATCACTGTGTTATTCTCTTCTATCTTATCTTTACTTTGATTACTACGCACACATTATTCATTGCATTTTAACGTTTTACTTGTTTCTAACCAAAACATCAATCTGCATTCTTATTCGCCAAACCAAGATCAATCTTGAGTTTATTTTTACAAAGCAGAAATTTTAAAAAGAGTCACAATTCAAACCCCCCTTTTCTTGTGACCCACATTGTCACTTCAGAATGCATTTCCCAACTTTTTGTTTTCTCCCTCTTATATTCTGCTCGATTGTTACCGAGCCACTTTTCCCCTTTCTTTCTGTCCCTTCGATATTTTAGAGCAGTTGTTATACTGCAGTCTATTCGATATTTTAGAGCGGTTGTTATGCCGTAGTTCTGTCAAATTTTGAGTGGTCCTAATACCACTATCCTTTTAGAGCGGTTTTATACCGTAGTCCTGTCGATTTTTGAGTGGTCATAACACCACTATCCTTTTAAAGTGTTTTTTATGCCGTAGTCCTTTAGAGTGTAGTCATTTTGATTTATGAGTGGTCATAGTACCATATTGCGAGGCTTTAATCGCCTTATTAAGAGTGACTTTAACCGTCATATTGAGAGTGACTTTAACAGCCATATTGAGGGTGTAATTCTAGAATAGTTTTCTACGGTGCAGTGGAACTCCAATACAGTTAATTTGGATTGTTTTATCCTGGGGATGTCGTGGTTGATAGTCTGCCTTGCACAATTTGGGCAGTGCTGCGAAATGTTTTAAAGAGAGCGATCTAGTCCGCAACTCAACCCATATCTTTGATGGCACAAATTGTGATTTTTAAATAGTTTTTTTAAACTCAAAATATAACAAAAATAAATCTTTATTTTTGAGTACTGCAATGTATAAAAAAGTTATATTTTAAGAGTAATATGTAAAGTTTTTAAACAAAATTATATTTTAGACATTATAAAATTGTTTAACTAAAAATAAAAAATTAATTAATATAAAGTTAATTTTTTAAGACGTTACATAATAAAATATAAAACATTGTAAAGCGTCACCGATTCAACATTTGTTAAGATCTAAAATAAACTTCAAAGCAAGATTTTGATAAAAATAGAGACATTTTAATACTAATAATAATACTTTTTTGAGGATTTTCTTTAAATATTATCTTTCTTGTTTTTTAAATGTAAAATATTTTAATTATGTATTGAATCCTTTATAACTTGTGATGGCGCCTTTTAGTTGTAATAAATAAATAACTTTATTATTTTTGACCTAAATATACTTAAAAATTATAACTTTTTTGGCAGATTTAAAACCCTTGTATTACCAACTTGATCCTTAGGCTGATCTAACACTAACACAACGTAAGAAATATTGTCACAATATATATAATGGCATATCAGTTCCATTTATATAAGTTTTTTTTTTTTTTGCTATATTTGTGATACATTTATTTCTTTCACGAACTTTTATTAAGGTAATGTAAATTAATACATCAACCTAGTTGTGAATCAAAAGAAAATGAATACTCTTTTGTTTTACAGTGAATATCACTTTAGTAAAAAAATTATTTTAAAATAAATATCATTTCAATTTTTAACGTAAAGTTAATTTTTTGTGTGTGAATCATACCACTTAAATAATATTATGAATATTATTTCCAAATCATTATATTCCATTTGACATTTAATAGTGAGAAATAGATCAATTATTAATAAAAATAACTTAATAAAATTATTATCTTTTTTTAATTTATAGTGAGACAAATGGAGTACAAAGTTTTTTGCACAAACTAAAACATATTTATTAATAAATGATTCCAAACACAAAATGTGCTTAGAATAGAAGAAATACAGTTATTACCATTTTTTTTTACGGAAAATACAATTATATCATTACAATACTTCCAATAAATTAACAAAAGTAATACCAAAATTTAAATCATATATAGGTTTGTGTTACATTGTAAATATCAAGGCGGTAAAAAAAGAAATAAATGTCATCTATTTGTAAAACGGAGTAATTTAAAAAAAAATGGATCAAATATTAAATTTCTCACAATCATATTTTAATTTTTATTTAAACTAAAATTAATTTACTAAATTATATATATAGAGAGAGAATAATAAATTTTAGTCATTGATTAAATTATGAATGATTAAGATTAATATAAAAAGTCTTATAGCATTTTTAAGTGGTGATGTAATACTTTTAATGATAATCATCTATGATTATTTTGTCAAGATTTAAGCATTTATTCCTCTCTTATTAAAACTCTTCTTACTTAATACATTTTATATATATATATATATATTTCTTATTTTTGTTTAACTCAACATCTACTAAATCCACGAACACTTAGATGAGATGGTTAAGATCTCTTTTAGCATAATTAGATTTCCCGATTTTGAATTTATACCCACAAAAATATAACAAAATGAAGACTCTTCAGAAAAAGTTTTATCATTAAAAGTAGTCATAATCAATGATTACTCTTTAAATATATATTTGTGCATAGAGGACACCGTTTTACATCAAAAACTCAACACCATCCATAAATTTAATGTCTCATCCATAAAGACATAAAGCACCCTTAATTGATTTAATTGATTAGTGTGTGAATTTTGTTTCAATTATTAGCCTTATTGACCTTCATGTCAACATGTGTATAGATATATATACACTAATAATAAATAAATGGAAAAATTAAGAGAAAAAACCTTCTTACACACATCCAAAATCTAATACCAACTAGACAAGTGAATTAGACATCACATATTCACAAAAAATCTTAATGTATTAGGTATAGATGTGTGATCTTACTTATATGGTGTTTAATAAATATCCAATTTTTCAACAAATGTAATATTTTTCTAACTTGATATACCAACAACCTCTTCTTTAATGTGAGTTCATTTATTCATCAACAAAAACAACATCTAATTAACCTTTATTATTTAGAAGACTTTCAATACAAGGAAAAAATTACCTATAAGTGAAATCATTAACTATGATACCACTATTGAGTCATGAGGAGGAGTCCGGTGATCACAATATTGGACTTAGATTAATCACATAAGTGGATTAGACACAACATCTTCACCCAAAATTTTAAGATATATATAGATTCTATCACTTATAGGGGTGGAAATAGGTCAGACCAGATCAGACTTTGAAAGGCCTGAGCCTGACATACGATTAATTTTTTAGGCCTAAGTCTGGCCTACAGTCTATCATAGGTTTTTTTTTTCTGACCTGACCTGACCTTTTTAAATGTCTGGTCTTGCCTGAAAGCCTAGTTAAAAATCTTATTCAGATTAAAACATTTAAATGTTATATTTTACATTTTTTTAAATAGACATTTATATACAAGGAAAACTAATAAAATTATAATGAAATCTAATATAATAAAATAATATTAAAATAACCTTATTGATATGCTTTAAAATAGGAAACAATAATATTAATAAATAATAACAAAAAATAACATATATATATATATAGCCTGTCAGACCCAATATACTTTTTTATATATGTCTGAGTCTGACCTATTTAAATAAATATGTTTTAAAAATAGTTAGAACCTAATTTTCTTATTAAACAGGCCAGACCATAGCCCATGGCGGATGACCTAGCCTATTCCCATCCCTAATCACTTATATAGTACATAATATTTATTTTTCATCCAAAGTAGAACTCTCACTTAGACTATGTACCAACACATGCCAATACTAGTATTTCTTGACTAGTTTCTCTTATGGAATTGAAGTATATAATTTGAGCTTAATTTTGCTTATTAATATACAAAAATGTTGTTGTTTCCAAAATCATAATCGTTGTTTGATTATTTGTCTATATATGTTTTTATATGGATGTATCTATTTGAAGAAGAAAAAAACTAGTTGAAGAGCATAGAGTGGCTAGTTGGTAACATGCAAAAAGAAATGTGAAAGGGTCAATTTGTTTAGTTAATTAATTAGGAACAGCCGCCAAATTAAGAAATTCCCTCATGCACGTTAATATGTAGATTCTTAATCCAAAACAAAGTGTGAAATGCATCCATGCATGCATACCAATGTGGAATGCATGAAAGAACAAACAAGAAGCATAGCATCAATATATCATCATAGAGGAGAAGAGTTTTATTAATTAACTAATAATATTGTAATAGTATTATTAATAAAAAGTATAATAGTTATAATCATTAATTCAAGCTTGTAACCAAAGATATGAGGAATAAATCCAATTGATCAAAAAAACAAATGAAAAGTAGAATTCAAAGCGAAAAAAGAAAGAAAGAGAGAGGTGGACACAACCCCCAAGTATGCTTTTTTGTTTTCCCAATCTTTCTCATTCTTCTATTCTCTTTTTGTCATCTTCTTTATCAAAACCCCAAGCAACCACAACATTCCACCCTCTCCCTCCTCATTGGCCCTCAACATTCTCTCTCCTATTCTTCCTCTTTGTGTTTTTTGTCTCTCCCGATTTCTTCCTTGAGATCTTCTAATTTCTCTTCAATTAAGGTCTTTATTTCTCTCTTATAATGTTTAATCAATCTTCTATATACATGTAGTCATTAGTCATATACTATACTCTATGCATCCGTTCTAAAATTAATATAAACAAAAATTGATGTATTTAATATAAAGTTTTAAGTAATTACATCAATTTTTTTATTTATATTTTGGGATTAATATAAGGTCTTTAATTTTGTTTTTGTTTTTTTTGTTTTGTGGCAGGGTTTAATTGTATAATTGGTGATTATATATCATCATCACTTAAAATTGATTGAGGCCTTGTGCTCAAGTTTTTATTCGGGTGTAACGAGGCAATTATATATACTACTCTTTGTTATCATCAATTTATTGAAATAAAGAGGGGGTGCATATAGTTAATTTGGTGAGTTAGATTATAATAATATATGGCACCTGTTTCATTGCCTCCTGGGTTTAGGTTCCACCCTACCGACGAAGAACTTGTTTCTTATTATCTCAAAAGAAAGATTAATGGCCGTAGGATTGAGTTGGAGATCATCCCTGAAGTTGATCTCTACAAGTGTGAACCATGGGACTTGCCAGGTAAATCTTTCATACTAAACATTTTTAACACATCACTTTAATTTTGATACACTATTACATCACAATCAATTTTACTTGTGACTTGTTTCTTATTTTTAATGATTTCATGATTTCTAATCGGTGTGTAAAGTTTTTGACACTCAAAGTGCATACCTATATATATATATATATATATATATGAAATAGCCAAATAAATATATATTTTTTTTTAATTCTTAGTGCATACCTATATATAACACAATATTTATATCTCATCTCATGACATATATATATATATATATATATATATATATATATATATATATATATATATATATATATATATATATATATATATATATATATATGCATGTTTGTATATATATGATCTAATTAAAATGAATTGCTCATTATTTGCATGGAAAGGATAGAGGTTTCAAAATCCATTTGTTGACTTGAGTTTTGATTATTTTGAAAAATCATTAATTAGTGGTTAGTGTGTTTATATCTTGCAATCAGTAATGTTTTTGACAATAAAAACAAAATAAAAGAATCTTAAAAAAGTAGGAGCACATTTCTTTAAACACGATTTAGCTTCTGATCTCTTTATTCAATGATATGATATACGAAACACATGCTTGCTTTATTGGTCAAGTATATTTTTACCACTTTGGCATAAAATATTTTATTAGGGGTGTAGTTAACGTTGTAGGGAGAATGGTCCTTCAACTATAGGGTTCCTATTTGTGAACGTCAAGGTACATAGTAATGAGGAAATAGTTATATTCCCAAGTCAAAAACATTCAACAAATTAAAAATAAAAAAGTATTGTGATTATTAATGAATAACACTATTACATATGAATATAGGGAAGTCATTGCTACCTGGAAAAGATTTGGAGTGGTATTTTTTCAGCCCTAGAGATAGAAAGTATCCAAATGGTTCAAGAACAAATAGAGCAACAAAATCTGGATATTGGAAGGCAACAGGTAAAGATAGAAAGGTTCATTCTCAAACTCGTGCAGTTGGAATGAAGAAAACCCTAGTTTACTATAGAGGAAGGGCCCCACATGGAACTCGTACCGGTTGGGTTATGCATGAGTATCGTCTTGATGAAAGAGAATGTGAAAATCCTTCAGCTGGCTTGCAGGTTCATTCACCTTCTTCTTTTATTTTCTTTCTCATATATATATATATATATATATATATATATATATATATATATATATATATATATAATCATGCATCTTGACCATTCCACGGAGATCGATGCTCTAAGTTGTATTTTAAAGTTGATTTGGTAAAGTCAAAATACGAATACGACCCGCATGATTTATATCTAACAGTTGTATAAAAATATTGGAGGCGTGATTTATGAATGATTTATATTTGTAATTTTTTTATTTTCTTTCTCATATATATATATATATATATATATATATAATCGTAGATCTTGACCATTGAACAATGATGTTCTAAGTTGTATTTTAAAGTTAATTTGGTAAAGTCAAAATACGAATACAACCTGCATGATTTATATCAAAAAAGTTGTATAAAAAATATTGAATGCGTGATTTATGAATGATTAATTTATTTATTTATTTTTGATAAAAATAGAATTTTTATTTTGGTTGTTATTGCTATATATGGCTGAATATAAAAAAAAAATTTGATTTTAGGATGCATATGCTCTTTGTCGTGTGTTCAAGAAGAGTACAGTGATTGTTCCAAAAGTTGGGGAGCAATATGTTAATAATAATGTGACAAGGCATACATCAAATAATATTACAAGTGATCAATCATCAAGCATTGAGTTATACTCTGAAGGAAGAAGTGAAGCTTTAGAAAGTTATTCGATGCCATGGGATACAACCTCAACTCAAAACATTAATAATGGGAGTACTAATAATTTCAATAACAACAATGGTGGAATCACAAGGGATAATGGTATTTGGACACAATTCTTATCTGATGATTTACTTAATCTTCCAATGTCTTCTTCATCATCATTTCCCAATTATGGATCCACACCTTACCCTCCATCTAAGGTACTACTAGTTTCTTTTACACCAAAATTAAATTCAATTTTACTTCATTTATCTCATATTATGTTGTTTTATTTGGAAAAAATTTCAATCTCAAATTATTTATCATTTTATAATATTAATATAATATTTATTAATTTTTTTCAATGGTATATCCTTGTTTATTTGCAAAATGATACACAAATAATAAATGAAGTATAAAGGTAATTTAGTCTTAGTCATAATATATTATTTTGCATTTAAAATTGATATAAGTAATAATTTTTTAAGAAGTGTGCACATTTCAAATAAAAAATATTTTAAATTTTCTATAACTACAGTTGTGATCACGTTGTCAACATTTTTTTTCACTATCTCAAAGATCGCATTATAATCGCAACTATAATTTAAAATTATGATATTTCACTATTTTAAAGATCGCATTATAATCGCAACTGTAATTTAAAATTATGATCGTCGAATGGTTTTGTAAGTATTTTATGAAAAAATGTTTGAATTATTTTGTAGGTGGATATAGCACTAGAGTGTGCAAGGATGCAACATAGGTTTTCAATGCCTCCCTTGGAAGTGGAGGACTTCCCTCAAGTTGGTATTTCTGAGCTGAAGATGACACAAGCCTCAAATTCAATGTGTAATGGAAATAGAAATGAAACAGATATCTTGCAAGAAATTCTATCTGTTGCTCAAGCTTCCCAAGAATTGATAAATCAATCAAACTACTCACATCCATTGGGTGGCAATGAAAACTATGCTACTCATCATCATGAAAATGATTTTACTTTTATGGTTGGAAATAATTACAATCATGTTAATGATCATATGAATTCCATGAGATATGATGACAAAGCATGGGAAGATCCAAACACAAGATCAATTGAGATTGGAGATCTTGATGATGAATTCAAGGCAGAGAGGATGGTAGAGAATTTAAGATGGGTTGGAATGTCAAGCAATGATTTAGAGAAGGTAAGCTATATTTCTAAAAAAATAATATATTTGATTTAGAAGTATCCTTTGAGTACTAATTAGATATTATTCAATCATAGAAATACACCATAAGCTATCTATAGGTATATAAGGTCCCAAAAATGGATTTTAAAAATATTGCTAGCTAAGCAAGACCCCTAATGATATTTAATATTTAATATATTAACATTGAACTTTTAATGATTGTTGGAATTGGAATAATTTTACAGAGTTTCATGGAAGAGCACCAAAAAGTTGTTCCAATTGAGGATATTTCAAGCTTCCAAACAAATAGGAAAGAGAATGAGGTGCAAGGTATTATTATTAAATAAATATTGTATACATGATTGCTTTTTGTATGTAACATGTACTCATATTTCTTTGCCTAAACTAAATTTATTAACAATAATTTTTGTTTTTATTTTATTTTTGCAGTAGAATCTGAACAACAAAATATCAACAAAGAACTCAATGACAATGACATTGAAAATTTCTCAATGGGATTTATCAATGATGATGACCCTAATGAGAATTTTATAGATGAAGGTAACATTGATTATTCAAATTCTACAAGCTATGAAGTTGTTGAGGAAACAAAAATTAGTCATGGAATGTTTGTTGCTACACGACAAGTAGCCGACACATTTTTTCACCAAATAACTCCTTCACAAACAATCAAAGTTCAACTTAATCCAATTATGGAAAATAAACAATCTATAGAGAATAAAGAGACATTGATTATACCAAAAAATCAAGGGTACTCTCTCTTAAGGAATTTTAAGGCAAATTTTATAGGGTACATGAAAAAACCAACAAAGACAATAGTAAATGCTAGTGTGTTCATATTTGCACTTTTTTTGGTGCTTTGTGTTTATTTGAAGGAGCAAGTAGAAGTTTGGAAACCAAAATCAGAGTATGTGAAAAGGAAAAATTGCTATGATGCTAATAATAGCATGAAGAGAGTGATCATTTGGAATGAGCAAGAAAAAATTTGGTTTATTGGTATCAAAAGTGGGAAAGGTTTTGATGTGGTTTTGAAGAAGATAGGAATTTTCCTTACCATATCCTTGGCTATTTGTACTATGTGGGTTAACCACATAATAGTTAGCCCTTGAATTAATGTTCCTAATTTCATTTTGTTTTTAGTTTCTAACTTAAGGATTTGATATAGAAAAAACAATTTAAATTCTCAAATTGGGGTTCTTTAAATTATATATAGGGGGTTAATGATGTATCCAAATACTTGTATTTTACTTGGTCACACATATGTTATTTGATTAAGAATTTGTTGCATTCAATCATGCTAATTTTTAACTTCATTTTCATTTAATCCCAATTTTATTTAAGCTATTGATGGAGACAAGGTGATGTTCAATTTTTTTGCGCATCAAATTCAAGTTCCTTACTTTTACTTCCATTGTTCCCAAGAAAAAAGTTATTTTAAAAGGCCTTAAAATTATTATTTGATATTCATTTCAAATTAATATGAAAGGTGTACATGCACAATAATTTAAAAGGAAGGAAAAAAGCCCAGAAGTACTACAAATAACGAATGACATATTTGGGTCAACCCTCTATATGATTATGGCCCAAAACCTTAGTTGCAGCTTGAAGGGTGAAGTATAAGTATGATCCCAAAAAAAAGGAATGACCCAAAGAACTCCACTTTACAATAAATGTGTCAAACCCATTTAAAAATTAATATGACCAAAATTAATAAGTTTATTTTCTCTAAGAATTTATTTTAAATTTTAAAATTAGATCAATTATTAGAAAATAAAGTATTAAAGTTTTAAAAATAATAATAAGCATGATATTTTCAGACTATAGTGTTTAATCAATCAAAAATAAGTCAATGTGTGTGCGTATCTATGAAAAAAATTGTTTTATTGTAAAATTACTTGTATAGTTTTGATCAAAGCTACTTTTAGACGTGTAATTATCCAAATTATTATAATATCTTTATACACTTCTTTATTTTATTTTATTTTTTAACAGTCTTTGGTATAAGGAAAGTCATAAAGTGGAAGTGATTTGGGGAGTTCGAGTAACAAGAAGGACATAGATCCAGCTCTTCAATTAATCTAATAAATTAACAATTAATTGTTAAGATTGACTATTTTAAAAAAAAAAATTAGTCTTTGATATAAATCAAATTTATTTTTACATAAACTTATAATTTGTTAAGTTTATTAAATTAAATATGCATAATATTTTACATTTTAAAATAAAATACATAAACTAGCTAATAATTTAAAATTAGGTTATATGAACAATAAAAATATTGAATTATTATGGGCACGCAACAAAACATGGGTCAATAGAAAACCGAATAAATCACTAAACCTGTATACTTATTTAATAAATATTTTGAGAGATTAAAATGCACTCTAAAGACACATGTTAGTACGATCTTTTAAACAATACATTTTTAAATAAGTAGAATTTTCTGTTAAAAAATAACAAAAAGGTACTACTTAACCAACCTTCCAGCATTTGGATAAAAATCCATAACTAGGTATTGGTTAAAAGAGGAGCTTCCACTATAGTAAAGGGAATGTTGAAAATACATGAAGTAACATAATAGAAAACATGATCCCTTAAAGAAAATGAGGTATTTGATGAAATATTAAAAATTCCACAATATGATAACCCCATGTCAGTAGCAGAAACAAGAATTCAATATTTACCAACACTTTAAGAGTACCTTCAATGATAAATTTAACATGAGTTTTTTAAGTGGGGTCTATTATGTCACATCATCTTAAAATAACTCATTTATTATTTAGGTCAATGGTTTAATTCTTAAGAACCATGTTAGATCCCACAACTTTAATTCATATATTAATTTTTTATTTACATTTAATTTTATTGCAACTTAAAATATTAATTTAAATATTTTAATTAATATTATTATACATTATTTTAATTTTAATTTAAAATAAAATTGAACTTAAATTTTTATAGCAATAATAAAAATTAAATGTTAAATACATGACATAAATAAATAAAAATGATAAAATTAAATAATAAATTTAAATTTCGTTATTCTCGTGTCCAAAGCACTCCCAAAAGGTTCTACTAACTCTCTTTGAAGTTGTTGATGACCTCTTTTTTCACAAATAATTGCTCTCCTTTGTAATCTTGTTAAAAGATTAATTAGAATGTGGACCATTACATGTTTCACTTGTTGAGACATTATTATCCATGTTATCATAAGAGTAATCAAAATCACTACCATATGTGTGGCGTTCGTCTTCAACGATCATGTTATGTAATATGATGCATGAATATATTTTATGTTTGAGGGTTTCCATGTGTCAAACACGCGTTGGACCACATATAATTACAAATCTAGATTGGAGCACTCCAAATGCTCGCTCCACATCCTTTTCTAGTTGATTCTTTTTTTTGAGAAAAAAAGTTTTGTTTTCTATTCTTGTGGCATTGGGATTGTCTTGACAAATGTAGTTCACTCGGGATAGATGCCATTTGCTAGATAGTATCTCATATTATATGGAGTTTTGTTAACTGTATATTGCACTTTAGGAGCATGTCCTTCCAAAATATCGTTAAACACATTTGGATTGGTTTAACACATTAATGTCATTGTTTGAACTCGCAATGCCAAAAAATGCATGCCAAATCCACAAGTCTTGTGATGCGACTGCTTCAAGCATGATCGTTGGTTTACCATGATTACCTCGACAAAACTGGGCTTTCCAAGCAATTGAACAATTTTCCCATTTCCAATGCATACAATCAATAGAAATTAACATGCCTGGAAAGTCACGTGCCTCCCCCATTAGTATTAAGCGATGAACATTATTGTTGTTGGGTTTTCTATGGTATTTAGCTCCAAACATCTTGTTTACGCCCTTTACAAATCTCTCTAAGCACTCAATTGCATAGCTTTCTCCAATTCGAACATATTCATCTACACTATCACTGAGTGATCCATATGCCAATATACGAATAGCATCGGTGCATTTCCGCAATGGCAAAATACCCATTTTATCAGTTACATCGACTCTTATTTGGAAATACTCATCATGATTTCCAAGTGTAGTTACAATTCGAAGAAACACATGTCTATGCATTAATACTGTCGTCAGAATTGAGCACTTGTGTATACTGGATTTTCAGAGAAGTACTCATTGAACAATCGAGTATGCTATTATTCACAATTTCAATCTATCATTGTTCTTTTTTGTCTGTCTAGTAGAACTGTTAGATTGTTGTTGCCTCTCAAACATTGACATCAATAGTTCCTCATCAGTGTTGTCCACAAATTCATCTTCTATCAACTCCCAGAAGAATTTATTGAGTTCTTCCGACTTGTTTGGATCCATTAGATGATTGAGTGAAAGAGAGTGAACAACTTGATAAAAAATATAGGAGTGTGAGAAGATTGCTATATTTTTTTTTTAAGAATGAGAGTGTAATACCCCAATTTTGTCCAGCTAATTAAAAATAATTTAAAATTAAGTAATAATATGTTTAATATACATTTTGCAGTTATTATTATAAAATCTAAAAAATCATAATTTTAGAAATTTAGTCCAATTTTGAGTTCATATTTACATAGATGTTTCCATTACATTACACACAAAAAAAATGTATTCTTCCTTTTTCTTTTCCATAGGACAACGTCTCACTCCCCTTCTTTTCAACATCTTTTTTACTAAAAAAATATTATAATCTTCTATAAGAATGCAAACAAACAAAAAGTTCAGCTACTCTTTTTCCTTTTCATCTCTACACAATTTCATAATTTCTGTAAAATAATAAATAAATAAAAAACAGACCTCAATTTATCTCTTAGACCCAAAGATTCATTCTTATAGTCTATAAATTGAGAACAAAAAATAGGAGATGTTTTTTTTTAGAAAAATCATAACATATAAAAGGAGTGAAGAGAATACAAGTTTTTTTTTCTAAAAAAGAAAATAAAAAAGAAACAACGTAAGAAAGAAAAATATAGAGAAATCTAAAAATTCATCATCCTCCTTCATCAAATCAACCAAAACACATTTTAACAACACAAATAAAAAAACCTAAATACAGATAAGAGAAAAGAGAATTGTGATCTTCAGTGTTCCCGAGTCCGCTGCGCACCACCGCCTTCATCTTCATTGTAGCATTTGTTGATATCGAGAAATGCATGTACTTTCTCCCTCCTTGTCTTTTTGCTTTGTTTTTCAAACTTTATTTTCTTGAAAGATGCAAACTTTAATTTAGTGAGAAGGGATGCAAACTTTGTTTTCCTAAGGATGCAAGACGTTCTATCTGACGTTCCTTTTGTACCGTCAAACCTTTTTTTATTTTCTAAAAGAAGATTTGTCTAATATTATATTAATATTTTATTCCATTTAATATAAATAATTGTGAATGTGTCTTACTAACATTGTTTGTTTCATTTCGTGGTAAGTAGTAATAGATGTCCTCTTAGTTTGTCAAGACTTATGTGCTTTATATTGAAAACTTATTTTAGTTTTTCGGTGGTTGTGTTATTTAATATTAAAATGAGTTTTGTTTGTATTATTTAATTAAACTGTATTTTGAAAGAAGTTGCTACTCTTATTTAATTAAAATGTGTTTTGAAGGAAGCTGCAACTTGTAAATAGTATTTTGATTTTATTATTTAATTAAAATGTGTTTTGTTTACTTAATAGATCGGGCTAGAAGCTCATATATATCTTTTACTACTACTTTGTTTTTGTCTTTATTGCTGGTTTTATTTCATAGGATCGTCTAAACTTGTTTAATATTCAACATCAAATTTTAATTCTTAAAAAGAAAATAAAGATAAAGATATAATCAAATATTTAATGGTTAATTAGAAGTGATATTTTTTAATCTTTGAGTTGTTCAGGCACAAGTTATGACAACTTAGTCATTCTAAAACTTTAATTCACAAACAAATTAATCAATAAAAAATTATTTTTTAATGGTTAACTAGATGTGATATTTTTTTAGTCTTTGAGGTTTTCTAAGACACAAGTTGAATAACTTGGTAGTTTTAAAACTCATTCTTATAACCAAAATAATAAAATTATTCTTAAATGAATTAACTAGATGTGACATCTTATTAGTTCTTGAATTTTTAAGACACAAGTTGTAGAACCTGATAGTCTTAAAACTCGCATTTTAAAATAATTATTCAAATCAAACAGTTTCATTTTCTTTCGTTAAAACAACTTTTTGTCAACAACAAAACAAACTTTACTAAAAAAAACACATCCGTATTTTCTACTTAAGAACTACGTAACTTTGATTTTTACATCGGACTTAGAGATACGTAGGAGTAAGATCGCACTCTTGTCAAGTGCAATAATAAAATTTCTTTTTTTTTTCTTCTGCTCTATTTTAAGTACCTTTTATTTCAATATCACATTAAAAAAATCTATATTTGTATTTATTAATAAGAAGAAAGTACATATTTTTGAAATTAGCATAAATTAGCATAAATTTTGAAACTGTTTTTTTAACGGATGTCGCTAGGTGCTAATACATTCCCAGCGCATAGTCGACTACCGAACTCTAAACTTAATTTCAAAAACCTATATTTTTGTTTTTAAGGGTTTCCGACCATTATTTTTGTTTTTTTAATAGTTTTCCAACATTTTTTCTATTTTAAGTAAACTTTGGTGGCGACTTCATTAAATTCGAGAACTACTCGAAATTTTTTGCTAGAGAATATATATATAATATTAAATTAATAACGTTTAATTTGACTAATGGCTAGTTTGAATGACGACTAGTAATCTAGTATGACTAACAACTAGTTTGAATAAAGCTAGTTTGATTAACAGCTAATTTGAATAACGACTAGTTTGAATAACATTTAGTTCAAGAAAAAGGATATTATTATTAATTAAAGTAACACTAATACACATTTTACGTAATATCCAGTTTTAAAAAAAACTACAATATTATCTTAACTAAAATCCATACTTTTTTTTAAGTTTGTTACAATAAATTTCATGAACTTGGAGTTGACTCTCACTCATTCTAGATGTATATTTCATCATGACTTTCATTGTCTTGAACTCGATCTCGTTCTCCTTTAGGTGTGCCAATGTTTCTAAGGCTTCTACTTTTTTATCCATTGTATCTTGCACAACATTTTTTATGAGAGATGTTTCAACTAACTTTGTGTTGCCATTTCTTTTTGCCGCCTTTTGTCTCATTGGACTCTTCATCAGTGATGTTGAGTCATATTCATAATTTGTCACTATATTGGTGATGTTGAGTCAAATATAAATTAACGGTAAAAAAAATCAACAGTCATAAGTTTTATTATTATTAAATTGTTAAAGTACTGGCCATCTACTCCATCAATAAACTTGTCCAAAACTTGATTTGACTTAATTCCATGCTCCACTCCATTAATGAACTTGTTCAAAAATTAATTTGACCGTAACTCCACATTGACCGACAAAGAAATTTTCAACTGTTGGAGTTGCTCGTAGAACACATCAATAATAGAGATAAAGTTAGAATTCTTTCAAGTAATTTTAATCTTTACTATCGCTGATATCACAATGGAGTGAACGTTCATCACTCTTTTGCCACGTAATTATATAATGTGTAGAAAAATATTGTAATATAACCGAAACTAATGAAAAAAAGAAAGTTAGTTTACAAAAACAATAACTACAATGATTAACAAAAGTATAGTTTGAGAAATTTAAAATACACATCACATACTGGAATGAGTGTTTAATTTTTTTATGTATGACAATATGAGAAGACAAATACAATTACTGTTTTTGTATCTAATTATTGTTAAGACTTAACTGATACAAATATAGTAATAGTACTATCAACAATCAATGCAATTAGAAACAAAAAACAATCAATGCAAATATCTTTTAGTGCTGAATTTTGTCACCAAACACAATTTTCACAAGATCCGTGATGATAGCTGTAACGGAACCATTGATTTGTCCAATTTGTGACACTAACATCAATAAGTTTCTTACAATTCTTTGAAAGTATTAGTATTGGTTTGCTCACCCATTATATAATTATATATAAGGAACAACGAAAAAACGGCTAAATCAATATTTAATAAAATTATTATTTTCTCTTTTTTATTTATATAATTTTATTTAAATCTATAAAATCATTAAATAAATCACTTTTGGTAAGACGAAAGAAATATTATGTACGGAAAAATTATTTATTTAGATAAACTTTGATTAAATCTATTAAATGAAATACTTGCCCACTTCATAAAGACTCAGAACTTACAGTTAAAAAAAAAACTACAAATATGATGATAAATTAATCATAAAATATTTTAGTGATCAGATTAAATATATCTTTTGGTCTTTTTCAAAATCTAGTTATTGCTTTCCGGGCTTATAACCCCTTTTGTTTAACCCAAGAAAAGAGTTAGTACATCCCTTTTCAAAATTTATTTTATCAATTCAGGTCAAGATTCACATGATATCATTTTTCTTTTCTTTTTTCCTTTTTGCTAATTTTCCTAAACATGTCATACGGCAATTTCTTCATGCCCATTACATTTTTTGTCAATTTCTTGTGAGTTGGTGGTTGAAAAAAATTTAAATATGAAACTGGTCAATTAATGATGGTGTGAAAAAATGTACCTCAATGATGATGTGAAAAATAATTTCTTTTATGTTTTGTTTGGATGAGAGAAGAATTTATGTTTTAGGTTCATTTTATCAAATTAGAGGGCCATTTCAAATTTTCTTGCCAAATAAGAGTAGAAATTTTTTTAGACTTAGAAATCCACCAAATAAACATTTTCTTTCCTCTTTGACATGCAATCAAATGAAAGAAGCATGCATTTTTATAAACTTTCCATTTTTCCTACTTTCCCTCCATTCACTTTCAACTCAACCAAACAGTTAATTTGTTAATGGAAAAAAAGTTGTGTTCTAGTGTAAGCTACAAGAATGTACTAAGAGATGAAGTTGAATATGTTTGAATATGAAGATGAGATAGGTAGTGGTTGAACTAAGGTAAGTGCACATCACATGTATGATAACTAGTGGATTCACATTCATCAGAGTATCAAATCAAGACAAAGTGACAAAAGAAAAAGATGTAACAAGTTAGGAATTAATAGAAAAAAAATGATGAAAAATAAAAATAAGAGATGACAAAATAATCCAAACATAGGTTCACGGGTCACTTACTGTTTCATCTTATTTAAGAAATTTAAATTAATAAATTAAATAATATAAAAGTATACACCCCACTAACTACATGCCAACATTTCATTCATACCCTCCTTGTGATTTTCACATTAGTTTCAATCCATTTATCAGTAAAAAAGCTGCACAAGTGCACCACTTTTTTTCTTTCTCACAAACAACTAATTAATTGGTGCAGTTAAGCTGCAGATAATTGCTCAAAAAGTTAAATAGCTTTTTAAATTAATGTGCCTTAAAATAATAAGAATGTGAAAACATTGTACATATAATTAGATAATTTCATTGGTCACATTATTTTTTTTTAATAGCAAGTTCAGCTTATGGATTCAGCTCATTGTTCTTCTTTGTTGCAAGTCTTATTTTTCTTAGCATTTGTTTGGTTCTTTAACTATGAAAGTGTTGATGGAGCATCAAGTACAGTGAAAATGGGGAATTTTTCAAAGGTTGAAGATGCTGTGAACTTCCATATTTACTATGGCCAGACCTTCAAAGTCATTAAAAATGCTGTTGATGGCCAGAGCTACCTTCTTCTTCAGGTTCTTAACTGTTCACATATCTTAAGAAAAATCATTGCCAACAACTTGGTTTTTGGCCTTTTTTTTCTCCTTTGAATTGTTGCTAAGGTTGCCCTTTTATATAACTTAATAGGTCCTTCAGTTTTGTTTTGGTTTTGGTTTTGGTTTTAAGGTTCTTATTCTCATGGGAATGAGTCCCTAGTAATGGAAAGTTCAGCTGAGAGCTAAGTAAAGTCTTACCAATAATAGTTTCGGTTAGAATTCGAACTCAGCTTCTCCTAAACGATTTATTCTTAACTGAATCTAATTAACCATTTGAGTCTAATAACTTGTTTTAAACAGGTAATAAATAATGAAATAGAAACTTATTTTTAAAAAAGATAATGAAATGGAAATCTAAGTGTGGTGAGAAAATTAAGGGTGTGCATTATTAAATTTTTATAAGCTGTTAGCAATGATTTTATAATTATTAGTTTTGGACTGTGCTTTTAGTACTTTACATTAACCCCTATGATGAAAGAGTTGATGATATCTTATGTAAATACAAAGAATCTACATTAGAAAGAACTTGAGTAAGATCAATCTTTGTAGCTGCCCAATTTGTGTTTTCAAAAAATTGATTAGGTTCAGTAGCTTCCTTTATTAACAAAGTTATTTGTAATCAAACATTAGAGAAATTTGGTTCTTCCTAGTGGCAATGTATTCACTCACCTTAAGATTTAAAAATCTTGACTATTGTTTGGGTGAAAATCTGTGTGCCTAAAGAAAATAGATAAATAAGCGCACAAAAAGTCAAAAACACAATGATAAATTATGGAGTTCAATCAATTGTGTCTACATCTTCGATATCAGAGTGGTTATTGTAGTTTTTTCCTGCTAAGTTGTATTTCTAGCTAACTTATATTTCCTCCATCAATTTCTCTGATTGGCAGAATAACTCAAGGATTGCATCAAGGACTAAATATTGCACTTCAAGAATCAAATCATTTGTCATACCATTGTCAAACTTCTCTGTTGATACAGATTATTTTCCTGGTATTCCATGCATAACTAGTTCAATATTGTTCCAATGCTAAAACTAATGATTTGGCATTTCAAATTTATAGCCATTCTCTTGGATCATAAGCTTTAACAGTGTGTTATTAAGTTATTATAGACCTGCAATTTAATACATTAATTATTTCTTTCACCTTTGTTGTGGCTAACATTTCATGTTTCCTTGTTTTGCCTCTTGTTGGAATTGGAACTCAAGTTTCCTTCTTAGAGGTGAGAATCTCCTACTACTGAAAGTTTACATATATGATCAAAGGGTTTTTGGGCCTTTTTGGATTGACTTTATTTGAGCTTATTTTATGATATAAGCACTTGTGAAACTGTTTAGGAGAGTTTATGAAAACAACTTATGATATGTCTATAAGTTGTTTTTAGCTTATTTTCGTAAGTTCTCCAAGATAGTTTATATCAAAACAATTTGATTTGATCTTATCTTTGAAATAACTTGTACATAAGCACTTATATGATAATGATAAATGTTTATGCTGTTAGGGCTTAATTAAGCACTTATATGATAATGATAGCTTATATGAAAAACTGTTTCTTGTTAAGCTGTTTATCCAAATAAGGCCTTAGTTTCTTCTTTAACTTGTTATATTTCTTCCTATTCTTGTTTTGAGCAGCATTTAGGCTTATTAGAGAGCTTGAAAGGCATAACCTCAGATACTGTGGCTGCTCCATGTGTATTGAAATTGTATAAAGAAGGCCAGATTGAATTGTTGAACAAAAGTGATTATCAAATGCTTACACAGTTTTCTGCACACTTCTTTAGTGACACTAATCAACAGCCAGCTTGCAATTTTGCAACTTCAGTTCCTTTTTCTGAGGATACCCCTTTGCAGGTAAGCAACTCCAGATTACTATATGTAGATAAATTTTCAAAATCCAAAACATTTCTAGAGCCACTATATTTTTTTGTAATTGTATTATTGGTGTGAAGTATCTATCGACTTTACTGATAACTAATCTCCTTTGGAGAACCTGGTTGGCCGCCTTTAGTGGAGTCTCTTCTCCCAACCACACTTTTCCCATCCTAGCCCGAGACCATGCTTAAGAGATCTAGAGCCACTATTTGTTGTGCTTCAATTGTTGCATTTACATGGCATTGTCAAAACATGAACCTATAATTTATCCCGCTTAGGCTTTGATTGAGTGTCTTCATAGAAGTGTTTGAATAACTTACAAAACCAGCTTATCATGTCTATAAATTGTTTACAGCTTATTTCAATAAACTTCTCATGATAGCTTATGAAAAGATAAGTACTTATATGAGAAACATGGACAGAAAAGTGGTACAATATTTAAGATGCATATTAATTTATATACTATAGGTTGGAGATTTTCTGTGCTTGAAATGCTTAATGATTTGATTTGATGTATAAAATTTGACAGAGAGCAGAATGGATCAAATTCATTGGAGCTTTTGCAAATGTTGAAGCTAGAGCCAATCAAGTCTATACTACAGTAAGAGAGTCCATGGCATATAAATAAATTAAATTACTATACTATATGAAACATTGTTTAAATAACTTTTACCATGTTATGTAATGTAACCTTGAAACTGTATGTTCTCCTTGTAATTTATGTTACTAACACATTAATGGCTTATTATTATTGTATAGGTTAAGGAGAACTATTTGTGTTTGGCTGAAATTGCAAAAACTAGAACTTCATTCAAGCCAACTGTAGCTTGGATGAAATATGATGATGTATGCATCTCCAAAATACACATCCAATTACTTTTCTACTTCTTAATACAAATTTCCATGTGCCAATTTTTTGGAGCCTTTTTTAATTCTCAAATTTCCAGGGTGTTTGGTCTTTTACAAAGGAAGCATATAATTTGAAGGTATGAATTCTTGAATTGTAAATATATATAATATCATATATTATACTGCATTTATGAGCGACAGTTTGATCCAATTATCCATTATACAAAACAGAATTTAAATTTTCTTTATTATTTTTTAAATATAATAATTTATTAATTTAAATAGGGTGGTGGTCGGCAGCTGGACTACCGCCATTAAAATGTGATATTGAATGGGTTGAATGGTTTTTATTTTTAATGAATGGATTAAATTGAATATTTTTTAAGAACTTTTGGTGGATTGTAAATAGATTAATGAATTATTTTGATCCATTCATTACAATGCATATCCATATTGATTCAATCCATCTATTTTGCAACCTCTATACTATACTGCATATACACTATACTATACTGTATATACACTTTATGTTTTCTGATAACTTTGTTACTATTAATCTGGTGGTTACAAACAGTATGTGGAAGATGCAGGGGGAGAGATTTTGGATGCCTCTATAAACAAGCACACATACAATGTCTCTGATCCTGATGACTTGGAGGAATTGCATGCAATCCTATGTGTGAGTTGAAAATTAACATATTTCATTAAATTGGACATTGAAAAATACTAGTAATATTTAATTACCTGTCTCAAAATATAGAAACCATCAACCATATTTGATTAATCACATTAATTCAAAAAAACTGAGGGTAACATTAAATTTGTTAACAATTGATATTGTTTACTATTTGTTGTTCAAATTATTTAATGGAAGGCATATAGTCATGTCATTGTTGATATTAATTCCTATATTTTTTTGAGTATATATAGTAATTGCCTTAAGTTTCCTTTGATTTACCGATTTTTATTAAGTAAATATTTTTTCTTATGTAGACTGTGGAAGTAGTGATTGATGAAACATTAACATATGATCCAGTCAACTACACATCATCAACATTTATCCAAAATCTAAATGTTGAAGATCGTTCTTGTTTTTCCTTTCTTACAAATACAAGTCTATGGAGATATGACAAACGGATTCAAAGTTCATCTCTTGGTAAGTTTGAAGAACCAAATACATTAGCTGTTTACATTGGTTTGCCTTTGATTCTAGGTAGTCATTGATGAAATCATTTTTTGTGACATCTCTTATCTCTACTCTTACATGAATCTTGTGTTACTTGATTACTTGCATTCCAAGTAATAATATTTTTTGTTAATCTTCTGCATGTGAAGACTGGTACAATGGAGCAGTTTCTCAACCTCAATTGGTATTAGCAGATCTTATTGAAGTTTTTTTTCCAACTGGAAATTACACCATGACTTATTTTAGGAACCTTGTAAAGGTATACTTTCATTGCTAAAAATTAAAGGAATTTAAGGATTTTATTTTGTGTATTACCAATCTTTTTAATTGTTCATGTTATCTTGCAGGAAGAATCACCTATAAATATTGGTCCTGAAATGTGTGACAGGGACACCTCCTCAACAATGGATCCCACTATAGTACCATGTGGATGATTTATCTTTCAAGTTCTAAATTAGGTAGATTTATTAAAATTAAAACTATTCTTTTTTTTTTTAAATTCCTTTTTTTTTAATATAGGATTTATACTTGTATTTTATTTTTACTAATTTATGATTTCGATCAACAAGTACCTTTAGTTTTATACACTAACTTTATGTTCAATTCGCCTCCATCAGTTCTCTATAGACCGGATATAATAGTTTATCAGGGAAAAGCCTTCAAGAAACTATGAAATTCTCTTGATATGATTTACACTTGGTAGTTAAGATAACAATAGTTTCATATCTTCTCTTTGTGCATAAGGATCTTATTGAAAACATAGCAAGGTTGTCATTTTGCAACAAATACACAACTTATTTATAATGAAATTAATTATGTGATCAAGATTTTCTCGAATAAGAGTTACATTAACTTGTGTGGTTGATTTTAACTCTGCGATTTGGACTTCGAACGCCTGCAGCAGCAAATCAAACAGAATTAAAAAAATAATGTAAGTTTGGTAAAAAAAAATAGCAAATTATATTATAAACTTCAAAGACTTCTCACAAAGAGAAAAAAAATCTAGTGAAACAAATTCAATATTTTAGTAAATTGATTTTTTTGTCAAACTTTTTCTATTGATTATATGACATACCTTGTTCCCTTTTTGTTGAGACTTGGTTGCTTGGAGTTGGACACTGGTTGTTGTGGTTCATCACTTAGAACAGATATAGTCTTCACCTGTGTAACATTTGCATATAGAAGAAATGGTAACTATGGTGTCAGCTGAATGGCAAGAATTTCAAATCTCCCTGGGTCCAGTAGTAAAATTGTCATTAATGCTACTTTAATTAATAAAAATTTAGCTTTTGTCAAATTTATAAGAAAAAAAACTATTCTACAATGGACCATATATATTGCTTACCAAATTCTTAAACATAAGATTATAGAACATCCAAATGTATCTTTGCTTTGCCACTTTTGGATCATTATTCACTTGTCTCCAAAAGGTATAAATGTTTCCCATATTCAGCAACTTGTTTGCATAGATCTTCCAAGTATAACTACATAACATATCCATGCAATCTTGTCAAAAAGTTGTTGAGAAAAATCCAAATTCCACGTTGAAAAGAGATAAAGGTTGAAAATAATTTATAAAGAGTGACAACCCTGAACTGTTTTTTTCTCCTTACCATTCATTAATGCGCTGCAATCCGGTCACAGAAATCATATTCCAATGTGTTGAATCCACTTTACATCTTTCAAAGAAATCAGCAATTTTGTTGCTTGATTCTTCTCCATTAAGAGGATCAATATGAAAACCAGAAACACCATCAACAATAATTTCAGCAGGACCACCATGGTTAGTAGCAAAAGTGGGCAAACCACAGTTCATTGCTTCAATGACAGTAAGACCAAATGCTTCATACAAAGCAGGCTGCACAAAAGCTCCCTTCGTGTCTGCGACGAAGCGATAAAGCTCTCCGTTCCGATGTCTATCAGTTTGTGCAACTATCCATCTAAATTGACCCTTCAATTGATACTTTTCAATTAAATCATGCATTTTTCTTATTTCTGTCATTTCTTCTCTGTCTTTTGATTTCAAAGGATCAAAGAATCCTCCAACTATGACAAGGTTCACTAGGCCTCTCAATCTCGGATTCTTCCCGTACCATTCGACTAAACCAGTTATGTTCTTCACAACATCAAGCCTTGCCATTGAGAAGATGATAGGTTTTCTTCTGTTTTCTAGATATCCACTGTTTCCATATAAAACAAATAAGGAAATCAATAAAAAGGAAAAAAGGGAGTAGTTCTGATCTAAAGTCTTAACATTGTAACTTACATATGATCTTTGTTATCCACTTTACTATATAGTAAGTCTTCAATGGCAGGATGAAATTGAGCGAGTCTTTTGTCTTTTTCTGTGTAAGGAAAATAGACAGATTGGTCAGCTCCAGGTGCAGCTATGTTGAACTTAGGATCAAATATATTTATCCCTGAAACAACTCTGCAAAGTCCTGGGAGTGTAAATGTTGCATGACTTTCATACTGTCCAGGTTTATCTTTGCTGCAAACAAAAACATTCATAACTCAGTATGATACAAGCCTTTTATTTACTTGCCCCTCTATATTGATATTTGGTGCTTCCCAAACAGATAATTGAATTTGCTTCAGTGTGCCAAATTGAATTCACAATAGTACAGAAAGGTTGTGAAATACTAAAAAAAAAAAAACTTTCAGTTATAAGGCCTAACCTTCCAGCAATTTCCTGATATGTGCTGGTTATGATGAAATCTGATGTATTCATTGCAATTGTATCAGCCATGAATTGGCATGAGAAGTGATACTTTGGATCTAATTCTTTCCACTTGACATCTGAATCTTCATACTTAGTCTTCTCTAAAGCATGTGCTATAGTTCCCTGGTTTTCAACCAACCTCATTCATTAATTCATGCAACAAAAAAGACATCCTTAAAAGACACAATTTAATTTTGAATAATAGCAAATTAAAGGATGCTCACTTGAGTTATTCTAAGTTTGCTAGCCATAAGAGAAGCTGCCAAATTCCCATCAGTGTAATTTCCTATAACAAGATCTGGTTTGCCTTTCATGAGGTTGAGAATCTTAGTTGTGGCATCCTATAACAAGAATCAAAGAACTAGTCAAATGGAAAATTCATAAGAGAAAAATCTACTCCATGTCTAACAAAATATGAGCAAAAGTAGTACATGTTTGGACCAGGTAAAGGTTCTTATAGAAAATATGCATACCTGGGTAAATCTCTCGAGATAAGGATAAATGTCGAAGCGAGAAACCCATTGGCGCAAGATTCCTTTATCTGTCTGAAAAGGCACGCGTAGAATTTTCGAGTGCTTGGTATCAGTGATTGGTTCCAACTCCTGATTGCATTTGGTTCCTTGAGCATCGGGTATGAGCCTTGTGACCTATCATTGTGAATAACATATACTTGCATGTATAATATAATTCTATGTAGAAAGGAATTATCATTCTTTTGCATGAAACATACCACAAGAATTTGAGGCTTCACATTTAAGCCTTGTTGATTAATCCTAAGTAGCAACTCTGCTTCCAAAGCTCTCACTTGATCCAATATGTAAACTACCTATTCCACATTGTAGAAAGAAAACGATGCTAAAAGAGCTGCCACATTCGCTTAATAACGCGACTATTCAAGTTTAGAAATAGTACCTGTCCACCAGTATCTGGCAAGCCAAGAACATCGGCTTGCCCAAAATAACCATGAATAGAGAATATCACAATATTGAATATTGTAGGAACTCTGCTGAAAAATTTCTCCATGTTTATTGGGTCTGTAGCTTGGAGTACTTCTGACAAAGTTCTCATGGTATCTCTCACTCTTCCTGAAGTATCTCCCCATCCTCTTTCAAAACCCCACTGCTTAAACCTATGCATGAAAATAGTATTGAATTGGTGAATCACAAATATTGTTCCACTTTAACAAGTATAAAGGTGTTAGAACAACAAACCCGAATACCTTGGTTCAAAATCATGATAGGGAGTATCCAATGGAAGTGCTAAGAGGAATGCATCAGCCACTGTTAGTGCCAGCTGCAGCTTTGCAACTGAGCTCAAGGTATCATTTATCATTAGACTCTGCAAGTTTAGATGACAAAAAGGTTGATGAATAACCAAAAGTAACTCACAAATTTACAATGTGTGTATACTTCAATGTTTTAAAATTAGACCCAACATGAACTAAGAATCAGCCAGCTTGTTGGTTGGTTCAAAACATTGGTGTACTTTGTGTGTGTGAGAATTATTGATATGATGTTAATTTGTATTTACTTCTCCTTGATGATTTAGTGATAACAAGTAGTCCAATATAGGTTGTGTTTTTGCCAATTTGCCACTAAACCGTGAACTTAAGAACTTTGAAACAAAATGGACTCCATTTCCAATTGAAGAAGGCAAGGTTAAGTTTGGAATAGGAAAGTCAAATGCTCCAAAATCTGCTTCAAATGAATTTTCATCATTTGCCCTGCAACATAGACCCAACTTAATTAATCATTCAAAAGCTAATGGTAAATGTCTTTTTCATTAAAGTTGCTGCAAAGAAGGACATGTTGAAAACACCTAAAATAAAATAAAAATGAAGTGAAATGACGTACCATTTTTCCTCGAATATTCTTTCCTTAAATTTGAGGTAATCAGTGGATGTTATAGGCTCAACTGAAAGATTCTCAGAGCTCACTATTACATATTCCCAAACTCCAGGGTCTGACCTTACTGCAAAGGCAACATATGGTGGATCAACAACAGCTTCCTGCAAGTTTCACAAGGGAGGACACTTCATTAAAATCAACATTAAGACTAATTATAGAACATGGTTACTTTCAAGAACTTTTATTATTTTCTTAAATTATTATTTGTGTATGTGTCTGTATCCATATCATATCATGTATTTGTCACTACTTTATGGATGATGTCACATTGTAACAATATTAACAAACATATGTGAGGCTAATAAAATGCAAATTAAGTAAGAAAAAAAAAAAAAAAAAAACCTGTGTAAAACTTAATAAGAAGCCTAGATTTCCCTCCAATATTTGATTAATGTGAGTGTTGTCATTTATAACTTGCTCCATTTCTTCCATCAAGTCATGAAGTTTTATAATCCTTCTACCTTTCTCAAGGTACTTGGCAAAGCACTTCTTCATATGGTACCTACTTTGCTTCGATGTATCCCATGATGACATGTCATCCGTTATTGAATCTATGCGCTTCAAGCTTGATGTAGAAGCCATGAAATTTAAGGTATGGTGTATATGGTTGTTGCTCTAAGGAGATATATCTCAATTTACAATTTATATGTGTAGCTATTTATATATGTACTTTTGAGTTTATGTTCATTAGATAGCTTGAAATTGGGGTCAATGCATAGGTGTAAGAGAGGGAGAAAGAACATTTGCAAAAGCCAATGAGCATTTCTAAGTGAGAATTATTGGTATCATTCTTTTCTTCTTTATGTCTTGTTGCTTGCTGTGTCTAGTGTACACATAAATAATGGATATATTCTTAGTAGTTGAGTTTCGTCCAAGATTGGTCGTGATATCAGAGTCTAGGGTCTTCATATTTGGCTATTTGCTATGAATGGAAAATGCATATACCTACAAAATATACAGGTTAAATGTATCTTTTATCCTATAAAATTGCTAAAATTTTACTTTTGGTCTCTAAAAGATTTAATATGCACATTTTCTTCTTTTAAGTATTACAAATGTATAAAGTTTATAGAGATTAAAAATATATTTATTGAGAGTTATTTATTTTAATTTTTTATTCTTTTTGTCTTAACTCTTCGATTTTTAAGAAAATTAAGTCATAATAATGGGAAATTTTCATTGATATATTTAAAAATTAATTATTAATATCTTATTTTAATAATTCCCAAGAAAACGACAGAAATGGTTGGTTAGTACGGATAAATTCAATATGTTTGAAAATATGATTGAAGCTATATGACTAACAATAGCATTTAAGCTCATGTGAAAACTGAATTGCGTAAATTATGCATGTATTAGTACAATAAAATTATGATGATTAAAAATCTACGTGGTTATTTGGTTCCGAAATGCTACCATATGTTGCAACATATTAACGTCCATAAACTAAAATTGTAACTCATTTGTGTTCTTAACTATCATTTACATTAGGCAAATTTTTTATCTCAATATTACATCTTTCTTTTAATTTCTATTTCTTACTAATTAATTGCTCAATCTAAAATGTTTTTCTCTTTTTATTTAAACAAATGGTTGCTTATAAGGTGAGACACTAATTAAGTCATTCATCACAAACAACTTTTAACAACCATTACATTAAATAAGTTCCCATATGACATAAACAACTTTTAAAAATGTATATTAGCATGACCTATGACAATAACAATATCTACTTTTCTAGTGCCATTTAAAAAAATAGGCTAAATAGCACCTGTTGTCCCTTAACTTAATTTCAGTTAATGTTTTAGTCCTTTATCTTTTTTTTTTCCCGATTTGGTCATTTATTTTAATTTTAAGTGAAATAAAGAATGAAAATATGAGTTTATTTGAAGATTTGAGTTACGAATCTGTAAAATTGTGTTATATGAAAGAATATAATTAATTTTATGGGTTTTGGTTGAAAATTTTGATGAATTTTTGTAAAAAAAAAGGATAATATTATTGACATTTTAAAACATAAAAGATCAAATTGTCACTTAAAATTAAAATAAAGGACCAAACTGGGAAAAAAAAGATAAATGACTAAAACGTCAACTGAAATTAAGTTAAGGGACCACGGGTGTTATTTAGCCAATAAAATAATAAAATAAAAGAGAAAGAGCTTTGAAGGACCTTAGACATAGTTGTGGTGCAGTGAAGATTTGGAGTATATTGCATTGATTTGAAACAGAGACAGGAAAAGGATAATCTAAAGGATGAATTTGAGATAACAAATGAAGTAGCAATGTCGATTTACAAGAAAGGGGGGGTTTGAATTGTAAATTTGCCCTTTTAAAATTCCTGTTAAAAACTTAATAAAATAACTCAAGATTGATCTTAGTTGTGAAAATAGAAAACGGTTCTTGGTTTTCACCAGAAAACAGAGAACGTCATTGGTTAGTTAAAATCAACAGTTCAGTTTATCTATTTAACTTGATAATTAAAATACTGAAAGTAAATAGAGATAAAGGAAGAGAAATCACACACGGATATATCCTAGTTCACCCAACTCGGGCTACGTCCAGTCCTCACAACAGTGAGATTTTCACTAAGTGCTAAAACAGATATCAATCTTGGTTTTACACACCCTGTTTCAGATCAACTTTGATCTGTTACAAAAACAAATCTTTTCCACCTAGAAAGGAGTTCAATCAAATCACCTATCAATCTTTTGATAGGATTTTACAGTTCACCTTTTAATCATAAAAGGATTTCCAACAAGCTTACTCAAAACTACACACTATAGCATTGAGTTTACAATGATATGATTTAAAATGTTTTGTCAGAATCTGAGAAGGCTCAACACTTGTTTGAGTTTTGATTCTTTGGCAGAGAAATACACGAGAATGATTCTAGGAATCGAATAGGAAAAATCAGAACTGACTCAATGTATCTGAGTGAGATAACTTCAAGTATGATTGAAGTGAGTAATGAATTGCTTAGTACTTGAAGCTCTGATTTTGGACAGAATCTGAGTATGCTCAACTCTTGTTTGAGTTCTGATTCTTTGACAAAAGAATTCAGTAGAATGATTCTGATATGAAGAAGAAGAACAGAACTGAATCTTTTGTTTTTGATTGAGAAGCTTTCAAGTATGTAAGTGATGTATTGATTTGAACTTGAAGCACTTGAATTCTTATTATGAATGATGAAAAATTGCTTTCGTGAGTGCTTATTATTGCCTATATCTTGAGTTCTCTTTTATAGACTCAAAAAGTACTTTTGACAGCTCATTTGCCCATTGGGAATAGCTGGTTGTCCTTTGTCAGTGATTAGGTGGGAGCAGGTCAAAAAGCAAGAATGTTCTTCATTCCGCTTCCAGCATTCAAGACCAGACTTGGTTCTGGCAAATGAGTCTTGATCTTTAATACTGCGCATTCTGGGTTATTAAATCTGTAGAGGGAACCTCTGATGATATCTTCTGGTATCCTCTTGAGGTATCCTCTGGTATCTTCTGGAGATATCCTCTGGTGTCCTTTGGAGGTATCCTCTGGTGTCCTTAGAAGGTATCCTCTGGTGACGTCATCTTCTGGAGATATCTTCTGATGACTTCATCTTCTAGTGACGTCATCTTCTGGAGACATCTTCTGATGACGTCATCTTCTAGAGATATTTTCTGGAGATATCTTCTGATGACTTCATCTTTTGGAGACATCCTCTAGTGACGACTTCTGGATGTATCCTCTAATGACGTCATCTGCTGGTGTCATCCTCTAGTGACGTCATCTTCTGCTTTTGATTTGATTCGAATTTCATTCAAGTCTTCCGTGATTTTTGAATCAAATCTCCTTAATACTTTGATAGATTTCTATCAAAAATCAATCAAGTCTTCTTCGAATTTTAATTAAGTCTTCACTTGATCTGCATCATGATTTAAATCTGGATCATATGATCCGCTGATCTGGATCAAGTCAGGACCATGTGATCTGATGTGTACCATTTTACTTCCTGATCTGGACAATGTAACCTTCTGATTTGGACTATGTGATATTCTGATCTGGACCTGTGATCTTCTGATCTGAACCATGCTATCTTTTGGTCTGGACCATGTTTCCTTCTGATCTGGGCCATGAATAATATCCTCTGATAATGTCATTGTTTCTTCTCTCTGATGATATCTTCTGATTGATGATATGTTTCAAGATCGTTCAACGTTCTTGGCAGTCAAGTTGGAGAAGGATGTAACAAGGCTGGAGAATGATGTTCAGTATGCTGGAGAATGATTGTATCATTCTGGACTGATGTTATCATACTGGAGGATGATGTTTGATCATTCTGGAGATAGTTGTTAATCATGCTGGAGAAGGATGTTTAACATGCTGGAGAATGATAATCATTCTGGACAGAAGATCATTTTGGACAGCAGATCATTCTGGACATTCTGGAGAGTGATCTGATCATTCTGGATATTTCTGGAGACTGGTCTGTCTTGTTGGAACAATTTGATTCATAGCCTTTTTCCTTATACAAAACTCAAGTGCAATAATTAGTAGATCACTATTCATAAAACTCAATCATTTAATTCAAAAGGTTTGTTGTCATTAAATCATATATCAAAAAGGTTTTTTCCTCAACAATCTCCCCATTTTTTATGATGACAAACCTTTTGAATAAATCATAAGTTTTATGGATGGATATAAATAAAATGCAAGAATGTTCATAGATATGTAATTAAACTCCCCCTAAACACATGCAAGAGTTTAATTCTTATCATTCTAGATAAACTCCCCCTAAATATATGCAAGAGGTTAATTCTTAACATTCTTCATTAATTTATTTCATCCTATATCCATCATATATTTTTCTCCCCCTTTTGACATCTATCAAAAAGGTTGGGGAATAGACATAGAAGTAAAAAGAATGGAGTAATAGCATGAGTGCACTACACATAGAAATCATGTGGTTGACCAATCCATTCATATATCAAACTAGTCAAGTTTGCATTCAACATTAAAGAACATAGCATGCATGATGATCATATCATTGTCGTCAATATTGCAATCAAGATATGGATAATGATAACAACAACAATATGACATAATTGTATGCATGCATTTTAACGCACTTTGAAAAATAGTTAATGAATATATATTTTTCTCATTTTTTAGAAAGAAAACAATGAGTAAACTTCAGTTTCAAGAAGAATAATATTTTCTAAAAACTCCCCCTGAATTAATTTTTTAAATAATTTAAAGTTCCATAAAACAAGGAAAATGTCACTTTGCTCTTTGTCCTCTTTCACAAGAGATCACCTTTCAATTTGAATATGATCAAGCTTTTTGTTAGAAATAGATCCATTTTTTCATTTTTGAAACTAGAGAGAATGAGCGCATACAAGGAAGCGAAATAAGATAGATGTGATATCATGTCAAATATAATTTCTCTCTTTACAAAACATTCTTATGCTAAAAATGTTTGTATTTTTCAAAAACTAATTTTTAAATGGATAATAAAAAATATGCCAAAGGATTTGCTCACATTAAAGAAATGTTTTTCTCAAAGTTTTTTGTAAACACACAAATAAACAATAAGGTATATGTTCAAGCTTACTTTCAAGAGACTTTTTGATTGTTGCTATTTTTATCTATCATGCTTAAAATAAATTTAAACACTTGAAATCAATTTTCACAAAAGAAGTAAGCAACAAATATGACTCGTTTTTAAAGACATCTATTAATATGCTTCAAAATGTTCACATATCAATTTTTGACTTTTCATGGCATAATCTTTTTGGATTAGTTTTGAATTTTAAAGCCACATTATAAACTCAATTTTTTGTTTTTTTTGAAAAGTTATATTAAAAAAATTATACTCGGACAACAAACAATGTATAGGCTATTCAATATATTCAAAATAATTGGAGAGAACATGATAGAGAATACTTTTAAATTCATAAGAAGGTGAATGATGTTAATGATAATTTGAAAGATGTTATTGTGCAAAGTGTAAAAAGGTTCAATGAAGTATACTTGACAAAACAGCCATTTGTCTAATTATCAAAGACACTAACTTATTTTTAATGTCTTTATAACAAGAACAATAATGTTTGAACATCAACCCAGATTTACACACTTGTTTATATCATCATACAAAGTGTATGAACAAAGAGTGAAAACATGTTGAATATAGAATAGAAATTAGGCATATGCACATACAAGTAATGACAAAGAGTAATGTAATCAATTTAAACTTTTAAAGTCATACTTGCATAAAAAATAACACGCATTTTTAATTTTAAGAACACCCAATCAATCACATGATATAAAAAAATATTCATTCTTATCATGATGCAAATATTATAAGAATTCGGGATTGAGTGTACCTCCTTTAGTGGTCTAGTTCAACGACGAGAGATCTTTGAATATTTTGGAGCTTATCTTCATTCTCTTTTATTCATCTTGATTGATGGTCAAAGTGGGACAATTTATCTTTTGTTGTTGAGAGAGTTCTTCCAATGATGAATCAAAACTATCATACACTCTAAAGAGTATCTTTAACCACTTTGAAATTAATGCTTTAATCCTTTATTCACACAAGCGTTCATCCAATAGGACGATTGCTCCATAATCAAGTCTATGCCATATACAACACCTTGCTACTTGATTTTTAAAGCTTGGAATGCTTGATGGCAGAGCCACTAATTTCAGCCTAAGAGACGTTTGGATGTTTTGAATGTGTCATTATACTTATTCTTTAGTAGAACTTGAGTATCATTTCTGTTGTTCAGAGGCATGTTAACCACTATAGTTGCATCTCCAGCAGCAGCAACAACTTTGGTACCAGTAACAAATTCCTCCCAATTAGTTCTTCTAATAATTTGATCATGAGGAGATGTTTTGGAGGAAAGGTTAATAGTGAGGTAGGTATAGGAGCAAATGGTTCAAGCTCATTGTTGATGTTCTTCAACCATATCATCATGATGTGCAACATTAGTTTTGATTAGATGAAATATATTTACTGTCAAGAACATTCTCCTCTTGTGGAGAACATTATGCTCTTTGTGGAGAATGTTCTGGTGTATACCTTCTTGCTTAATTTGATCTTTTTCTTATATCCTTCATGATCATACTTTGGAGTTTTCATGAATGATATTTGAACATTATCAACTTTGTGATTTATCCAAATTTAACATTGTAATTATTTATCTTCACCATCCTATCTTTCATCATAAAAATCAACATATTCATCAACCATAATATGCATAATTTCATTTGGGCCTTGAGATTCTATAATATTTATAGAATGTAGAGCATTCAGAATATATACTTTGATGGCATTTTAAAACAAATTGCTCATACTTTCTTTATTATGTGAAACATAGTAATGACATTCAAAAATGTCAAAGTATGATATGTTTTGCTTTCTATTAAAAAAAATAATATGAAGGCACGTCAAAGATATTTTCTACTAAAGCCAAGATTAAGAACATGATAAACAATTTTTGTGGCTTCTCTCCAAAATTATTTTTCAACACTTGATTTATCTAGCCATTTCTTGTGGTTAAAAAAGAACTTCATATTTTTGGAGAGTTCTTTGACAAGCAAGTCATGTGAAATATCATTTTCATCAAAGAATTGTTTGAAGAATGATGTTTCAGATTTTCTTTGATCATTTATAGAAATGACAAATCCTTTTTTTTTTAAAGACTTAAAAACATGATTCGGTTAGAAATTCATCTAAGTATAAAACATACGGATTTTTCTTTAAAATGAGAATGTTTGTTTTACTTCAGCCATGTGGAGTTTACAAAATAACTTTAAAAGAAATTTTACCAAGTTATATCAAACATCCTTAATCTATGCAAAATTATTTCAACAAACGATACATGTACCTTTGATTTGTTAATGTTTCCAAAGGTTATAGACACTCCAAATTTTTGTAATGAGAGAAGGCATCATACTTTTCCATTCATGTGTATTGAGCATGCCTTGTTCATGTATCAATGTTCTTTCTTGATTGTTGGATGGTGTTCCTGCATCACAAGTTAGTAATGATTTTGGTACCCATATTTGTTTGGGTCCTTGATGGTTAGTATATCTTCTTTTAGAAGATTTTTTAAAACTTGATCTCTTTTTAAAATAGCAAGTTGACTCGAAGTGGCCAATCTTGGAACAATGGGAACACTTTGTTGTTGGTCTTGAAGAAGGTTTGAAAATTGAGTTTTAAAAGTCTTTGAAATTGATTTTGATGAAATTCCATAACGTTCTCCTTTTTTCAAGGTACCTGGAGAACGTTCTCCCTTTTTCAAGTTTCCTGGAGAAAGTTCTGTTTTTGTTTCAGAACGTTCTTCTTTTCTAAAGATCCTTTTGTTCTTGATTTTTTTCATCTTTTTTCTTAAAATAACATGCAAATTCTAGATGTCCAAATTTACTGCATTATGAACATTTAGTTTTGCAATTTTCCTCTTTTCTTTTAGGAACAAAAATTTTTTCATAAATCTTTTCTTTTTGAGAAGTTTTGAAACATAAATCATCTTTCTCAAATATCCTTTCTTCATATATCATATTCTTTTGAAATGTTTCAGTGGTTGTTACCAAGTTGGTTAAATCATTTTTTAAATCAGGAACTTCTATCTTTAAAGAGGTACTTTCTTCCTTAGTTTCAAAATATTTTGGAAAATGATTTTTTATGGTTATCTCATTGAGAGTCTTTTGTTGTTCAACCATTTGTAAATGAGTTTGCTGCAAACTTTGAATGACCTTTCTGAGTTCGTCATTCATAGCTTGGGCTTTCTCTTTTTCTTTACGGATTTGTTCTTTTAATAAACCATATTTTTGAGCAAGAAGATTTGAATCACATAAAAGATTATCAAATTCTTTTTCCATTTCTTCACATAAAGGACAGAGTTCAGAGATGTTTACCTCATTATTTTCTAAGTTTTCCATTAAGTACATGTTAGTTTCGGACATTACTTCTTCTTCCTGAATCTTTTCCTCTAACACTTGTTAGGTGCTAAATCTTTAGAGACCAGGCTCTGATGCCAATTGAAGTAGCAATATGGATTTACAAGAAAGGGGGGTTTAAATTGTAAATTTGCCCTTTTAAAATTCCTGTTAAAAACTTAAGAAAATAACTCAAAATTGATCTTGGTTGTGAAAATAGAAAACGGTTCTTGGTTTTCACCAGAAAACAGAGTTAAAATCAACAGTTCAGTTTATCTATTTAACTTGATAATTAAAAGACTGAAAGTAAATAGAGATAAGGGAAGAGAAATCACACACGGATATATCCTGGTTCACCCAACCCGGGCTACGTCCAGTCCTCACAACGGTGAGATTTTCACTAAGTGCTAAAACAAAGATCAATCTTGGTTTTACACACCCTGTTTCAGATCAACTTTGATCTGTTACAAAAACAAATCCTTTCCACCTAGAAAGGAGTTCAATCAAATCACCTATCAATCTTTTGATAGGATTTTATAGTTCACTTTTAATCATAAAAGGATTTCCAACAAGCTTGCTCAAAACTATACTTCACACTATAACCTTGAGTTTACAATGATATGATTTAAAATGTTTTGTCACAATCTGAGAAGGCTCAACACTTATTTGAGTTCTGATTCTTTGGCAGAGAAATACACGAGAATGATTCTAGAAATCGAATAGGAAAAATCAGTACTGACTCAATGTATCTGAGTGAGATAACTTCAAGTATGATTGAAGTGAGTAATGAATTGCTTAGTACTTGAAGCTTTGATTTTGGACAGAATCTGAGTATGCTCAACTCTTGTTTGAGTTCTGATTCTTTGACAAAAGAATTAAGTAGAATGATTCTGATATGAAGAAGAAGAACATAACTGAATCTTTTGTTTTTGATTGAGAAACTTTCAAGTATGTAAATGATGTATTGATTTGAACTTGAAGCACTCGAATCTGATTATGAATGATGAAAAATTGCTTTCGTGAGTGCTTATTGTTGCCTATATCTTGAGTTCTCTTTTATAGACTCAAAAAGTACTTTTGACAGCTGATTTGCCCGTTGGGAATAACTGGCTGTCCTTTGTCAGTGATTAGGTGGGAGCAGGTCAAAAAGCAAGAATGTTATTCATTCTGCTTCCAGCATTCAAGACCAGACTTGGTTTTGGCAAATGAGTCTTGATCTTTAATACTGCGCATTCTGGGTTATTAAATCTGTAGAGGGAACCTCTGATGATATCTTCTGGTATTCTCTTGAGGTATCCTCTGGTATCTTCTGGAGATATCCTCTGGTGTCCTTAGAAGGTATCCTCTAGTGACGTCATCTTCTGGAGATATCTTCTGATGACTTCATCTTTTGGAGACATCTTCTGATGACGTCATCTTCTAGAGATATCTTCTGATGACTTCATCTTCTAGAGACATCCTCTAGTGACGACTTCTGGAGGTATCCTCTGATGACGTCATCTGCGGGTGTCATCCTCTGGTGACGTCATCTTCTGCTTCTGATTTGATTCGAATTTCCTTCAAGTCTTCCGTGATTTTTGAATCAAATCTCCTTAATACTTTGATCAGATTTCTATCAAAAATCAATCAAGTCTTCTTCGAATTTTAATTAAGTCTTCACTTGATTTGCATCATGATTTAAATATGGATCATATGATCCGCTGATCTGGATCAAGTCTGGACCATGTGATCTGATGTGTACCATTTTGCTTCCTGATCTGGACAATGTAACCTTCTGATATGGACTATGTGATATTCTGATCTGGACCTGTGATCTTCTGATCTGAACCATGCTATCTTCTGGTCTGGACCAAGTCTCCTTCTGGACCATGTTTCCTTCTGATCTGGGTCATGAATAATATCCTCTGACAATGTCATTGTTTCTTCCCTCTGATGATATCCTCTGATTGATGATATATTTCAAGATCGTTCAATGTTTTTGGCAGTCAAGTTGGAGAAGGATGTAACAAGGCTGGAGAATGATGTTCAGTATGCTGGAGAATGATTGTATCATTTTGGACTGATGTTATCATACTGGACGATGATGTTTGATCATTTTGGAGATAGTTGTTAATCATGCTGGAGAAAGATGTTTAACATGCTGGAGAATGATAATCATTCTGGACAGAAGATCATTTTGGACAGCAGATCATTTTGAACATTCTGGAGACTGATCTGATCATTCTGGACATTTCTGGAGACTGATCTGTCTTGTTGGAATAGTTTGATTCATATCCTTTTTCCTTAAACAAAACTCAAGTGCAATAATTAGTAGATCATCATTCATAAAACTCAATCATTTAATTCAAAAGGTTTGTTATCATTAAAACATATATCAAAAAGGTTTTTTCCTCAACAACAAAAACTTGGGGGAAAAAAGAAAATTTTATTTGAGTTTTGGTAAATTAGGTTTTATTTTTGTCCATAGATGGTGCTGCTCTTATAGTCTTATGTGAGATCTAAAAAAAATTGTTTTTTGAAATGTAATAATTTTGTCAATTTGTATCATCATTGTCGTTCACTTTTCTATTCACCGTGCAAGAGGGAAAGTGGAAATTTGAGTGCAGGAAGATGCAAACTTTTGGGGTTAGGATTTAGTGTTTTGGAAAATAGTATAGTTGTTTTGAAATTTTTTTTTTTTAAGTTTAGTTGTAATGTGACTTTAATTTAAAAAAATTTACACCCTCACGGGGAGTGTATTGAATTGAAATTTTAAAAAACTATTTTGAGCGAATTGTTTTTGAAGATTTTAAAGGATTTTGTAGTAATGTGTAAATTTTAAAAGATTTTTTATAAAATTTTGAAAAACTCTTTAATGGTTTTGTAACACAAAATTTCGAATATATTTTATGAATTTATAATATTAAATGACAAAATATAATAAATATATTATAAAGTTTGAATAAATAAAAAATGGTATGGTTTTTAAATTCTTCCAAAAATAAAATAATTTTTAGTTTAATGTCCTCTAAAGTAGCATTTATCTACATATTTGTAGCTATAGTACTCCTCCACAAATTAGCTTCTTCTTGTTCTTGCTTTTGGGTTTGAACATTAAGTTCATAATTATGGTCTTCGTTAATTAGTAATATCGAAGATGAAGATACTATCTCAACTGCAAATTCATCTGAACGACATTCTTTGCGAATGAAGTTATGAAGTGTTGCACATGTCAATACAAGTTATGTCTGTGTCTTAAATAAAAAATCGAAGCGACGACTTAAAGATTGTGAACTGCAATTTAAATATACCAAACATGCTCTCGATGACATTTCTCAAAGACGTGTGTCAGAGATTAAACAATTATTTTTTATTTTGTGGATCGTTATCATCACCTGTAAATCTTTAACCCTATAAAAGAAATTCTCAACATTTTAGTCTCTGAATAAATTTTTTATTCAGTTTGAGTGTCTACTTCAAAATACAAATTGTAAAAAATTAATACTTTTAGTCCTTAAAAAAATCCCTATAAAATTAAAATAATAACCTCAAACCCTAAACTCTATTAATAATAATAACCTCATATTATAAATCCTAAACCTTAAATCTTATAACACAGCACAAAACAATTTTTTTTTATTTAAATTATAAAACAACGCATATATAACAAGACAAAACAATTTTTTTATTAAACAATACAACATAAAAAAACATGTTAATTGGGAGGGATACTAATGTAACAAAACATAAAGAATCCAAATCAATTTTTTTATTCATAAAAAAACATACTAAACTTGAAATTAGAGGTGAGAATAGGCTAGGCCGTTCGTCAGGGGCCTATGACCTGACCTACTTATGGCCTGGTCTGGCCTAACCTGTTTAATAAGAAGGCTAGATTCAGGCTAGTTTTAAAGCCTATCTATTTAAATAGGCCAGGTTCAGGCTTATATAAAAGCCTATTAGGCCTGACAGGCCGGCCTATATATATATTATTTATTAATGTTATTTTTTATTATTATTTATTAATATTATTGTTTCTTATTTTAAAGTATATATATATATATATTTTATTATTTATTAATGTTATTTATTAATATTATTGTTTCCTATTTTAAAGCCTATCAATTATGCTATTTTAATATTATTTTATTATATTCGATTTGATTATAATTTTATTAGTTTTTCTTATATAAAACTGTCTAATTTAGCCTATTTAAAAAATATATAAAATATAACATTTAAATGTTTTAACGTGAATAAGGCTTTTAAATAGGCTTTCAGGTCATACCAGATTTTTAAAAAGGCCAGGCCAAACCGAAAAAAAAGCCTATGATAGGTCGTAGGCCTAAAAAATTAATCGTAAGCCAGACTCAGGCCTTTCAAAGCCTGGCCTGACCTGGCCTATTCCCACCCCTACATGAAATCAACAAAAATCAATGTTAACATGAATAACCAACAAAAACATGCAATGTGCGAATTACATGAAGAACCAACAAAAGGAATACATGAAGAACGACAAAAACCTGAAAAATCAAAACGTAAAAGCAACTAGCAAGATGCAAAAGCAACGTAAAGAATGAGAAAGAAAAATTAAAATTTGACATGTACAGTAAGAGATTCAAAAATGGTGGAAAGCAAGAACATGATTGTTGAAAGAGTCTCAAGAGCTTTGGTTAGATTGTTAGGTTGTATTTATATTTTCAACTAAAAAGTTTCACAAAATCCATTATAGTAAAGAATCCATCAAAATTCATATATTTTTAAATACCAAGAGACAATTTTTAAGTTGTGAAAAATCTCAATTGAATACCATCGGATTTTGTTACCCTCTTTAAAAAAAATCTTGGAAATCTCAATTGAATACCTTGGGAATTATTTACGATCTTTTAAAATCTTAATCGAATACCAAATGATTTTTTTTTAATCAAAAAGTCTTTTAAATTCTCTAGAAATTCCAATTCAATGCACCCCCTTCATACATCACATCTATTTTTAGAGATGACTATATATGCAGTTTTAATAAAAGTCAAATATATCTAACAATTATTATTGATTAACATTGTAATAAAGATAAATTAAATTCATTTTTTTAATAAATTAGCCATTTAAATTATACATTATTTGAAGGTGTTTACGTGGTGGTTAAATGATGATGTGGTAGGTTGAAATTAAAAAAAAAAACAAATTTATTAATTTACTCTGATCTCTCTCAAAAACAAACACACACTCTTATCAGCCTTCTTCGGCTTCATCTCCCATTACATAGTTCCCATTAAAATTTTCATTTTTCCCTCAAATTTGAAACCTTTTCTTCCTCTTTCCCCCAAATCGCAAAACCCGTGAACCTCTGCCATCTCAAAATCACAAATTCATGAAATTGTCATCGTAAAATGTTATTTTTTTGTTTCAAAAATGTTTTTAAAACAATTTTCACCCACTGAATATATTACTAGGTTGAGTCGCGGATTAAGTCGCTCTTTTTAAGATGTTTCGCAACATTGTCCAAATTGTGCAAAGAAAACTATCAACCATGAAGTCCCCGAGATAAAACAACTCATACAAACTTTATCGGAGTTCTATTGCACCGTAAAATACAATTACACCCTTAATATGGTTATAATGGCTACTCTAAAAATATGGTACTTTAGACAAATATAAATCCATTCATAAATCAAAGGGATTACGCCACAAAAACCGCTCTAAAAGGATAGTGGTATTAGGACCACTCAAAACTCAAAGGGAATACGACACAAAAATCGCTTGGACATTGGTATTAAGACCACTCAAAAATCGAAAGGACAGAAATAAAAGGGGAAAATGGCTCAGAAGTGCATCAAGCAGAAAAGGGAGAAGAGAGAAAGTTAGGAATTACATTCATCTTTGGTGTACTTTTCACAAGAGTTTGACACTCTTTATATAATGATGGAAGCAATCCCACATATGTAAACTATACAGTGTGGGACTTAATTATTTATAGAGTTGAAAACTACTCAATATATGAGAGATTTGTAATGTTGGACTTCAACAACTTTTAAATTCACACACTAACATACTCTTTATGTTCCAATAATTCCCCACTTGAATTAAAAAAAATGTTTCTAAAGTAGCGTCAAACGCTTCTATAAGATCGTGCATAAGCAGAGGTTTCTTCTGACAAGGACCTTTGCATAATAAGTAAGATTCATATTCAACAAGAGTGACTCGTAGTTTTGAACTTTATCTCTAACATCAAACCCACACACAATCTTTCATATGGTGTATTCTCAAAAGCATGTGCATTAATGGCCCTACACGTTTATCCTAGTATAGTAAACGCTCTAGGAATTCGGCCTTAAAATTCCATAGGAAGCGGCCCCACTTCCACATTCCCATAGGTGAGTCTATCAAGAGTACTCATGTAGCTAAGTACTCCACTCCACATAAAGTATAGATCTCATTAAGAGTTTATATTATTTCGTCCTATCATCACTGCATGAATTATGCTTCTCTGATTTATAATAGCATGTTCATATCACATCACTACACAACTTGTTATTACCGATTAAACCTAATTATTGGGATCTCCAGTCTTTGAGGTCAGGTTACCTTCATGAGTGAATCACTTATCTATAGGCAATATTCTCATCCTTTTGGATGTATTTAAGATTTTATCTCTAGCTAATCGTTATGTCAAAGGATCTACTAAATTTTCATCAATGCGTACATGATCCACTATAACAACTTCTTTAGAAAGTAACTCTTTAATTGTGTTGTGCTTACGGCATATTTGTCGTCTCTTATTGTTGTAATAAAGATTCTTAATCTTTGTAATAGTCACAATGGATCAACACAACTGACATTGGTTTTTTCCCCATAAAGGGATCTCATCTACCAAGCATATCAATCAACTCGCTTCTTCACTAGCGGTAGCTAATGCTATCATTTCAAACTCCATAGTGGATTGAGCCAATATCGTTTGTTTCTTTGATTTCCAAGATACAACTCCACTAGTTGTGCTAAATATTTAATTGTTGATTGCTTTGGAGTCTTTTGATAAAGTGTTCAAATCATCATCATTGTATTCTTCAATGACGTCAAGAAATCATTGATAATGTAATTTGAGACTCATGGTCCTTTTAAGGTATCTCATGACTCTCTCGATAGTGTGTCAATGCTCCATACTAGGTCTACTGGTAAACCTGCACAATAGTCCCACGACGTAGGCAATGTTGGGTCTAGTACAATCAGTGGCATACTTGAGGTTGCCAATGATGCTCGCATATTCAGTTTGTTTAACACATTCACTAGTGTTTTTGAAAAGTTTCACACTTGGATCGTATGATGTGCAAGCAAGTTTACGTTCAAAGTATTTATATTTCGTTAAGATCTTTTCAACATAGTGAGACTAATCCAAAGAAATTCATTTTTCTAACCTATTAATCTTGATTCCAAGGATTACACTCGCTTCTCTGAGGTCTTTCATATAAAAGTTGTTACACAACAATGATTTCACAATATTTACAACATGAATGTTTGAACCAAATATAAGTAAGTTGCCTACATAGAGACATATGATAGTGTAAATGCCATTTTCAGATTATTAATAAATACATTTATCATTTTCTTTCACTTTAAACTCGTTAGATATAATCAAGTTATCAAACGTTTCATGCGATTTCTTAGGACCTTGTTTAATACCATACAAAGATTTATCTAACTTACATACCTTGTTTTCTTGTCTATGAATCACAAAACCTTCAAGTTGTTCCATATAGATTTCTTCTTCCAAGCCACCATTTAAAAAAACAGTTTTGACATCCATTTGGTGTACCACTAAGTTACGAATAACAACAAGTGAAATGAGTACTCAAATGGATGTGATTCTAGCGACTGGTGAAAAGTGTCGAAGAAATCTATATTTTGTCTTTGCTTAAAACCTTTGACTACAAGGCGAGTCTTGTATTTATCAACAATTCCATCAGATTTTAGTGTCTTTTTCAATATCCATTTACAACCTATTGGGTTTGCAACCATGAGGCAAGTCTACTAAATGTCATGTCCAATTAGACTTTAGAGAATCCATCTTATCTTTTATAGCTTATTGCCATAATTCTGCATCTAAATATGACAAAGCTTCTTGAAGATTTGCAGGATCCTCTTCTAAGGTATAAGTCATATAATTGGGTCTGTAATCTTTAGCAACTCTTGCTCTTTTACTTATTCGAGGTTCTATTTCGTCTTGTTTGTTGCTTTCAGTGCTCTTCATCGCATGAACGTGATTTGGTTTGCTGCCCCTACTATTTTTAGATTTGAAAAAGAATATATTTTCATAGAAGTCAACATCATTGGACTCTATGATCAGTTTTGCATTTTGGTCATAAAACCTATACTCATTGATGTTTATTGCATACCCAATAAATACATATTCATAGACTCTGCTGTGCAAGTTTAACTCACTTGGGATCAGGGATTCTGACATAAGCCAAACAACTCCAAGTTCGAAATTAAGACAATTTCGGTTGTCTTTTCTTCAAAATCTCATAAGGAGATGTTTTATTTTTATATTTAGGAACTTTATTGAAAGCATAGCAAACAGTCAATACAGTTTCCCCCCCACCAATGAGATGTATCACTAGAGTTAAACATAATAGCAACAACTAGTTCAGTAAGAGTTATCTTCTTTCTTTCAGCTTTACCATTCATTTTAGGCGAATATGGTGCAGTTGTTTCATGTATAATTCTATGCAATTTATAAAACTCATTAAACAAACTAGAATCATACTCGATTCCTCTATCATTGTGAAACCTCTTAATCTTTGATGTGGATTTGAGTGTTTCCACATGAGATTGAAGATCTAACCAAGTGAATTTTTCAAATAAAGTGACAAAATAAAAGGGGGAAAAAATAAACAAATATGGATTAGGTTAAAAAGCTGAAGAAGGCGCCATAGTCATTGATGATTGATAAGCCAATGTGGAATGACAACAATGGTATGGAAACCATTAATAAGATTCAAGCAGGTTCTAATTCAATAACTCAAAAAGGAGACTTAACTCACTCAACATTCTCATGAGAGAAATTCTAATTCATTTTGAATGTGGGAGTTCAATAAGTTTTAAATTCACAGACTAACATGCTCTCTATGTTCCAACATAAACCCTTGGACTTGTCATCACAAAACCAGTGTATTCCATTGTTAGGCCCAGTTGAATTGTGCTCTCATATGTTAGGTGCCAATTTTTTTTGTTCTTGTTCTTGCCCGTTTCTTCTGCATCTTCTTGTTCTTCTATTTATTATCCCATTTGTTTTGACATGTTCCTCTTTCTTTGGGGGGTTTTATTGCATTATTCGATGATTTTGTTGTCTCTACTTTCTCAAAGAGATGTACAAATACATGTTTTGGGGTTTTTAGAGTGTTGGTTTTGCGTTGTTTTCATGAGTTTAAATATGGAGATTGGAGATGAAGAAGATGATGAAGAAGAATTTTATAATTTAATAAAAATTAATGAACACAATTATTTTGTTGATTAATCTGACACATAAGTATTTTAAGGCCATGTAATCACTCTCTATCATACTTGGATAAAAAAGCACATATTTTATCATTATTGTGCTTTTTGAATACTTTATACATAAAAAAAATATAATACACTAATTTAAATGTATATTTACGAACCCTAAATGAATATTTTACTTGAAATAAAAATTGGAGAAACTGACATTTACTATTCTCTTATAAAGTTTAATAATATTTCTTTTAGAAAAATTACTTAATACTTTAATTTTATATATGGCCAACTTTAACTAATTAATATATATAATAATAAACAACCACATGTGACTCGGGTATGGACAAATATTTTATAAGTTATTAGTTATATTTATAAAAAAAATTGGTTAAATTTAAAATTTGGGTAAACTAATATTTTAGTTCTAAAAAATATAAGATATTATTTTGATTTCTGACTTATAAAAAGATTAAAATTAATTATTGAATTATCAAAATATCAATTAATTATATATTTAAAACTATTTTGATAATAATCGTGTTTTTTTATAAATTTTTGTGATAATAAATTATATCTTTTATAAACTATTTTAATAACTCGATGACTAATTTAAATTTTTTATAAAATTTTACGGTGGCCCGTTGGATATATGGGCCACAATCCGATCCAGTTTACAACAAAGGCCAACACAATTAGGTTTGTTGCTTGAACACAAACTAAATTACATCACAAAATTAGGGTTTCGTGGCCGCGGTACTCTTACTTTATCCCCTTTATAAACACCTTCGCCTCTCACTCTTCTCATCACCACTTATTCTCTCTCAAAATTCGGTTCTCTGATTCTGTCTTCGAATTATTCTTTCGTTATGTCTTTCGTATTTGTGTTATTCTTTTTAATTCATGCGTCAAAATACTGATTACCACTGCTCTAAATCCCGTGGGCATTGAGTATGAGCTGACGCCATAGCAATTCCTTTCTGCAATCTTTTATAAACTGTTTTCGCTTTTCAATTCAGTTACTATTGCAGAGTGGGTAAATTCTCTGATCTTTTCAATAATGCTTAATTTATATTTATGTTGCTACGTTAATGCTATTGGTTTCTATTGTTTTTGTTTTTGAATTGATTTTTGGATTTTAGGTTTCATTTTAAGATGGATATGATGATTATTTCCCCAGATGATCGAAACTGAACATACTGTGCAAATTTTGTTCTCTTCGGAGAATCAAGCCAAATAATCTGATCCATCATTGCATTATGAAATTGGCAAATCAAATTTTTTGGTGGACGATTGAATTAAATGTTATCATGTTTTGTAATTTTTTTGTTTACATTTTTGATTGTTCTATGAGATGCGTTAGTGTTTTAATAATAATGTGCTTTGTTAGATGGATGTGATGATTATTTCCCCAGATGATCGAATCTGAACATACTGTGCGAATTTATTTCTCTTTAGAGAAATCAAGCCTAATAATCTGATCCATATTTTTATTCTTAAAATGCCCATTTAGCATCGTTGCATTAAAAATTTGCATGTTCATGTTGTATTATTGTACACACATTCCTCTGCTGTTTTAAGTTGTGTTTTATTTATGCATTCCAATTTTCAAGATAGATGTGATGATTATTTCCCCAGATGATCGAAGCTGAACAAACTGTGCGAATTTTTTTTCTCTTTAGAGAAAATCAAGCCAAATAATCTGATTCATCTTTTCATGTTGAACAAAATGATTATGTTTATGTTTTGTATGCATGTTGGTTGTAGTTATCATTTCTGAAATGTTGGAGAATTAAGTAAGGGTATATGATTCTAAATTTTTAGCAATGACTATATCCAATTGCTTTTGAAAGTTTTCTCCTAATATTAAATAACAGATGTTTAATGCTTGCACTACTTTCAGTGTGGATAGCAAGTTTGGCTTGTCTTTTACATTTATCATGGAGCATATATGCTTAATCATGTTTGTTTTTAGCTTTTATTTGTTAAGCTTGATCTCCAAAATGTGAGTAATCTACTATTGATCGTGGAAATCAGTTTCAACACAAATTGGTATCTTACAGCTGTTCAGATGCATGAGTCTAGCTTGTGCCGTTTCTTTGTCCATATTATTGTTGACTTCTCGATGTGGCACTGGATAAGAAGACACTTTGGATGTCGTTTTATTTTATATAATATTGTAGCATATTAATTTCAATTATTATTAATAAAATTCTAAATTATTTATTTTTGTGTTAAATGTTATTAAATAAAAAAATAAATAGTGGATTTTCCGTATGCTTTTTATTATTTTGTTAAAAGTAGAGAACTGTGAAATTGTTAAAGTAGACTTTGAAAATCTAATTAAATCGGTTTAACTGGAAATTAAATCTACGTCTTGTTTGGTCAACACAAATCACTGATCTACAAAAGTTGAGAAATTGGGTTGAACTGGCAATGTCTTGGTTTGTTTTAATTATTTTATTTTTGTAAAAAAATAAATACAGTTTTTTAAATTAAAATTTAATCTTTCAAGTTATGTCTTAATTTCACTCAAATTTTTATTTTATTTAATCCGCAAGACATCTGTATTTACATTATGAAGAATTGTTTGTTATAAATTTTGAATGTATTTTTTTGTAAGTGATTTTTCCGGATAGGAATGTCGGAGGATTGTTTTACTGTTTTTTTTAGCTATTTAGAGTTCATATATAAAGAGATTTATATTTGTTATCCTTTAATAGCGCTGATGGAAATTGAATGTCTAACCTATTAGAGTTTGGTTCCTCTTTTTTTGCCAACTAGAATTACACCCCTTGGATTGTATTGTCTTGTCTTCTGCGGTTTCTCTAGTTGAATAAAATTCTTATGGTATTTCAAAAAAAAAAATTAATATCATAAAATTCAGTTGGATCCTATTGACACATAAATACAATTGATGTTCAATTAAGCCTCAATCATAGTTGTCATGCCTCAAAATGTTAGAAGCAAAAAAAAAACACTCATGTAAACATTTATTCTTAAAGAATAATTGTTTTCTTAACGTGCATATTCATTAACAATTCATAACCAATAATAAAAATATTTAAACACAGCCAAACTTTATTTTCAGTCTTCCTTTTAGGTAATACAGTATCTCTTTCTTAATTAGTTAACCAAAGTCTTCAATTTCTTCCAAGATGGCCTACTTGAAATTTTCTCCCACCAAGCATTCACATTCTTCCTCTCAGTAACCAAATGTCCCAATTTTGCTTCCTCAATAAGATGATCAATTCCAGGAAGGTGGCTAAGATCAGCCAAACTGAACTTATCACCAGCAAGATAAGTGCTTTTAGAAAGCCTTTGTTCATAAATATCAAACACCTTCTCTAGCTTTTGTTCACAACTATGAGCTAAAGCTATGTCTCCAGGTTTACCCATCCTAGGTAAGATTACAAGATGAAACATTATATTGAAACATAAATCATTGAAATTGTGTGCTTCTACTTCAAGCCATTGGTCTACCAAAGCTTTCTCCTCTAAAGTTGTACCAAGTAGGTCAGTACCATGGTTTGCATATTTTGTTGCATAGTACCTTACAATTGCCCTTGATTCTACACAAATTAAAAATAAAAACAAATGATAAGATATGGAAATGAAATTCATGATAGAATCAAACATCAGTTTCACAAACCAAGTATTGGCTATTTGTTGATTATTATACAAGGGTGAAATAATTAATCCCCTAAAGTACAATAAACAATTATATTGAGGCAATGTTTTTAGTTCACACTGATAAAAATTAACCAACACTTAAAAAATTGTCATAAGTCAATATATAGGACACCAAATTACACATTTAACCAAATCAAATATTGTAGTGGATGGTGAATTTTTTTTAATCTAAAATATATATTCATTTATTTAAATTGATAATATTGAAAACAACACAAAATTCAAAGTCACTAAAATGTCTATATACATTATGTTGTAGTAAACCGGAGGGGGTGTGGCTTGAGGAAAATCCCACCGTCTTGGGTCGTATTTTTGTATTGGATCTAGTCCATATTGGGTAGTAATTTCTTTTCAATAATTTGTTGTTATTTAAAAAAAAAAACTCATATGACCATCGATAAAAAAATCATATGCCTATTTTTTAAAAGTTTGACTTATGACTTAAAAGTGCTTAAATCGTAATTTATTTTAAAGGCTTTAAATAGTAATACGTATCTATCTACAAGGTAGCTACTACCTACACTTATTTGGTACCCCAATTAGTAATACTTCTTGTACAAGTCTTCCATATTTATCATTTATATATGTGAGTATAATTATAAATAGAAAAATGTTTATTGTATCCATATTAAAGAATTAAAAGTAATAAATAAACGTGAAGTTACTTGTGAAACCCTTTTAATAAACATTTCATTAATTTTGAATATAAATTCCCTAAAAATAAAGTTCTAAATATAAATAAAAATAATAATATTTGCTATTATAAAAAATTATATTTTGTGATTTTAAATATAAGTAAAACATAACTAATTATACTATATTTAATATTATTATTCTTAAAATTCGTTTAATTTAGTCAGATTTTATTCTTATGAACAAAGTTTCCCTTAGAAACAATTTAAATAATGCAATTACCTTTTTTATTAATTTGAGAAAATTAAACGATCAACACTCATTTTTTTAAAGAATGTAAAGTATTTTTTTATTTATCTATAATTTAACTTTTGCTCTTATAAACTAAAAAAAATTATGTAGGCCAACACAGTTAAATCTTTGAAGGAATAAACGCCTTTAAAGTTGAATCAGATTTTACCGTTGTGTCATGTCCTAATATTATTTTCAAAAATACTTATATTAGTGTTTTGTAAAAAAAAAAAACTTTTATTAACGTATAATAATTTAATCTTTTAACTATGATGATGTAGTGGCAATGCAAAATAGTTTTGCTTATACATCATGTTTTTTTTACTCAATCTTATACATCATGTTAAAATAGGATTGAGTGCATGTATATATAATTTTTAAAATATTATCATTTATTAGTGCATAGTTATTATATTTTTAATAATAAAAAATAAGAAAAATTTAATATTAATTATAATCATAAAAAATATTATTATATTATTTATATTTATTTAAATAGAACATTTTATTAAATCTAATTATTTTGAATGATCTAGGTTTTTATAATTGAATAGACTTTTAAAATTCTCTCCACAATCTATTTTATAAATAAGTCAGGTCAAGTCTATTGGGAGCTTCGAAGACATAGTTTATAATTTTCAAAAAATTACAATTACAATTAGTAAATTAATTTGCTATATCTAATTTTTTTTTTAACATTTTATATAATATAAAGATATTTTGTGTATGGTCAAAATAATTTCTATAACCAAGTTGTGGAACTTTTGAATGGGCAAAAATTTAATTGAGAGAAAAAATTAAATAAATGGCAGTAATCAGCAATTTATTTTTGTATTTTTCTCACCAAAGAGTCTGAAATCACCATCCTCTACTACTGGGACTTGACCAAATGGCTGCAAAACATATAACTCCAATTATTTATGAAGGGCAAATAAATTCAAGCTATTATAATATCTATATTTACATGAAGGATTTTTGTACAAGAAAGTCTGAAATATGTGCCACAGAAATAATTAAAATACCCTTTTTAATCGAAAAAAACATTAAAACAATAATTTTCAACATTTTTTTGAATAAATTTTTGTCAACATGAAAAACAGATTCTAACAAAAATTCTGAATAAATTTTTTTTAGCTAATTAATTTTTAAAATAAAAAAGATAAAATCTCATATAAATAAATTAATAATTTTTTTGAAAACATAAATAAATTAATATTTGATCTACAATTGTATATAAATAATCAAAAAAACAATTGACTCATACCCTTATACTCTTTGTATGTATACATGACTCATGAGTATACACAGGTAGGTACATTTATAAACTTTACTACCTGTAGGAGAAGAAATTCAGGTTGCTTTTGTTCTCCTTTATCAAGATCAACATGCACAAGTTCAAATTCTATCCCTTTCTCTATGAGGCAAGCCAACACCCTTTGAGGGCATGCTGCCCTTATTGAACCATGAACCTTCACAACCATATTTCCCCTGCTTTTGTTAATTAAAATAATATGCTCTAAAAATTTCAGTGGTGATAATTAATTATGATTACATGCATTGTATCTTGAATATATATAGATACAGCAACAATTGCATGTTACTAGTATATCTCACTTAACCGTCCACTTTGCACAGTGTGCAGCAACAAGCAGCGTGGGGGTTGACACGTGAATTCATAATTTCTTCGACTTTAGTATGTCTTGCCTTGTGGAAAGTCCAATATATTTGTTTGGGCCTAGCTTATAATATTTTATCATAAAATTGTTAGTGTTTGATACTACTTGTTATTATTTATAAGACTTTTTTTCATCGATGCATAAAAATTAAGAAAAATAATTATTTAATTAAATGTGTTGACTATTTATGTTTTTTTCTAAAATTATTTTTTAATTATTAAGAGAGTGAAATTGAATGATATTTTAATTTTTTCATTTAATTAAAGGTATTTTTGTGAAAAAATAACTAATGCATCTTGTAAATTGAAAAAAGTATTATAAAAAAGGTCATAATTTTTCCAATAAAGTCTTACATATGGGGATGGAGACATTAAGTAATCCACTTAAAACTTGTTCAAAATTCTGATAACGATAAAAACTGCTTTAGAAAAGTAGAAGTTCATATTCCTTTTTATTTTCAAGTTGAGAAAACGATTGAATTGTTGATCGTTAGATAAAATTAAAGAAAATGTCCTCAAAATTGTAGGGTTGAGCATCATTCGAGTATGGGTGGGTTCAAACTCAATTTGCAAAACCATCCAAAATTGAGCCTCCAAATTACAAGCTCAATTATGACCGATGATTGTATTGGTTTAAGTGGTTTGCAGTTAGTGCGGGTTTGTAGATGGGTTGATTCAGGTGATGAATTTTTTATTTCGTTTTGAGATGTTCATTTTTTTTAACTTTTTGTTCATTTTATTTTCCAATTCATTTTTTTAAGAAAAAAAACACATCAAATTTTTAATATTTTGTCAATGTTTGAGTAGATTTTCATCAAATATCTTATTTATCATATTGGTAATGTGGTAACTAAGTGAAACTGAATGACTCACCTTAAAAATTTTGTTAACTGTGAATTTATTTTTTCTAAACCACATCCAACCACCAAATCTATATATATCCACATTTGTTAATTTGTGTGACTCGTTATAACCTGCTTGCATATCGAATTCGTCCATTCCAATAGCTTGTATCCGATCAGATCAACTGATTTTGATCATTCTTTTAAAACTTGACTAGTTAAATCGATTGACTAGTTACTCTATCTCTACTCTATGACATATGAGACTTACTGATTAAAAATAGAAAGAAAAAAAAAACATAAAAGATAAAATATGCGTTAGTGAATTATATTTCTTCAATTTAATAAATGATGTAAAGTTAACAATGTGACCTATTTTTATGGAATACCGAGTTAAATAGTAGAATGTTTATTAGGTACCAAAAATTATAAAATATAAATAAATGATATGTACATGTAAAATTCATTTAAATAATTTTTTTAAATAACTACTATTGTAGATGCTCTAAGTATGATTAGAGGGGCTAAACTTCTACTTTCAAAAATAAATTAAAATGGATTTAGATTAGTTCCATTGTACTTTTCACTTATTTTTTTGTCCATTTTTCAATTTCCATCGTTAAAACACATCATTCACTTTTCTTTATAATTTTAATCTCTTTTTTCTCTCATCTTAAATAGTATGATATTTCATTTAAGAAAACCAAGATTACTAACTACTATACATTGCAGAACTTTTTAGGGTAAATAAAAAGTATTAGTACACGACAACATTTCAAAAATATCCACGGTTGCAAATGTCGTGGTGGTTGGAAATATTTCCAACTACTTGCATTTATTTTTCAAAATAGCGAAAAAGAATCACTGTTGCAAATATTTTCCTTCTCTCTCCATTAAATAGTTCTACATATGTTGCGGTGGTTGTAACAACCCATGCTTTTGGAGCCATGCCACTTGCATTGTGTGTGATATATTCGATTAAAAAAATTCTTCAAATGTTGTTTACATGTTATAAAATAATATTAATTATACTTTTTAAAATTATAATATTTAATTAATAATATTAAGGCTTAAGGACAATACACTGTAAACATTAAATAAGTTTAGGATTAAAATTATAAATTTTTAAAAAAACTTTTCAAATTATAGATTAAAAGTGAATTACAAAAATTTTAATGAATAAAAAGTTGAGAATTTTTTAATAACTAAAAATTTATTTTATTTTTTTTAATTATTAAAATTATAATTTTTTTTATTAGAGGCCTGATATTCTCAATATTAGAATATGAGATTATTTTTCCCGTATATTTCCCTTTTAAAAAATCAAAAATAAAAAATACTTCACTTAAAAAAAAAAACAACTAAAATGTGATACTTTTTAGGTTTTCACTGGGTTGCATCACCAACACTATGAATAAATTTTTTTTTGAGAACTAGTAGTCGGTGACATTCAAACAATATGTTGGATTATGATTGGTAACCAATATAGTTCGTATATTTTGTACTTTTATTTTTGTTTTGTTTATGTCTATTTTATTTCTAATGTAAATAAATATATTTTTTCTTTTTTTCTTTGAAAAAAATAGAATTTGAATAAATGATGGACCAAAGAAAATAAGCGTAAATATGCTAAAACATTTGAACATGTTTAAATAATCGTGAATTTGTATTTTAATAAATAAATTTTGATGTAAAATACAAAATAGGAGGGAATTAACGGTAAAGTAAGAGTTAATCAAGGAATAGTAAACAGTTAATAAGTAAATAGACCGCAAAATAAGAGAGTGCTGTGAAAGTATTATCCGAATGTTAGCGAACTCTATTCAATCTCTATAATTTTTTATATTTTTTTATAATTTTATTAATTTTGTATTATTATTAATTAATAAATATAATTTTTAATTATTTATTATTTTATCAATTAATATAAAAAAATAAAGAAAAAAAAGTACATGTAAAAGATCGCATGTGCAAGAGGACCAACTACTACCCCCAACTATTTTTTGCTTCACATACAGTAAAAATTCAAAAAGTGTGACATTTTAATATAATTTTTTATAATAAAATATTTTAGATTATTTTTTTAAACAAAAGAATATATTAAAAAAATATAAAATAAAATCTACAAAATATTTAATATTGTCCTACGTGTAATAAGGACATTTATAGTCACTAATTAATTTACCAAAGACTTTTTTTTTCCTGACATAATTTACCAAATACTTTATTTTATTGTCAATTGCACAACTTTAAATAGTTTGTCATGTACCCTTACAATAAGGGCAATTTTATCTAGTTTGGTTTTCGTATTTTGAGTCTTTACCAAGATGTATTTTGTGGTTATTTTTCCAATAACTCTAATTTAATTTTTTTTTATTAAACTATTTTCTTTTGAAAACTATATACTAAAATAATTATTAAACTATTTCTAAGAGAGGTACGACTAATTTGTCATTTTGAAGTCAACCTTTAAAGAAAATAGTGTGACTGTAGAAAATTTCAGGTTATACACGTGTCTTTTTCACATGTCATAGTTGCATGTTCTTATGCTCGTCAAAACTATTTAGTGCATCTGCCTAACTTGTACAAGGTTGGTAATGTATTCAACATCTACAAAGAGGAGTTTCCACATATATCCAATGAAGGATATTGGTCCACATATGAAGGTGAAATATTGTATCGCAATCATGAAATGCGGAGAATTAAAAGATGTTGTCCAAATAGTACCTGTATTAGAATTGAAATGAACGTTAGAGAAAAAGTGTCAAGAAAATGCAGACTATGACAGTTAACTGATGATATATGAAAACATTGTCCAAATGTTACAGACAACTCTAGTCAATCTATGTAATTTTTGAAAAATTTGTGTTGTTTTCTATATATTTTCGTTGACTTAAAAAAAAATTGGATGTAAGAAGTCATTTTCTTAAAAGGAGACTTCTTTAATTAAAAAAAAAAATCTTAAGGAAAATGTCTTTCCAAACTTGAAATTCCTTAAGAAAGTCGTCATTTACAAAAGCGACTTGTAACTTAGTAAAACAAGGGGTACTTTGGTATATAGTTTTCAAAAGAGAATAATTTGGTAAAAAAAAAATTCAAATTAAGGTTATTGAAAAAAACCCGTATTTTGTTGGATTTTATTTCTAATAAAATGAAGTGATAATTGTTCTTAAGACTGTAAATGCCGATATTGTTAGATTGGATATCAAGTATCGGATTCGAACTAAAAATCTTACAATTGTATGTGAGTTTTTTGTGGTAATTATATCATTTTATCTATAAAAAAAAATATAAAGTGATCATTTTATCAACGGTGTTGAGTCTGACAAAAGATGCTAGACTCTCACAATGTAATAAACTCAGGTTCAAATTTTCATTAAAAGAGATACCTATATCTAAAAACTAAAATAATAAATAAATAAATGATCTTGTATGTCAAAAATCAAACTATCAAAATATTTCAACCGTCTCAAAATAAAACTATCAAAATATTCTAGATGACCGAACACAATGGGGGATATTCCAAACAATCAAACATATGGTGGCATTAGTAATAGACTATAAACTTTACGCAATTGAATTATGAGGAAAATAAATCAAATTATACTAATGTAATATTGTACTGTTCAATAATGTTTTTACGGATATAAATTATACAAAATTTACTGTTTGATTGAAAATTTATATTACATAAATCATTCATGTAATTTTTTTTACAAATTTAAAATTATTTTATAAGTTACTGAGATTCAATTAAATTAACGACGTTTAATAAAAATATAGAAGATGTTAATTTTCATATATCTCAATAACATATCAAATAATTTTAAATTTTATAAAATTTTACATAAGTAATTTATGTCATATAAACTTGAAATCAAATGTTAGATTTTGTTAAAGTTGAATCTAGTAAAACTTTATTGAGCGTGGAGTATTATTGTAACATTAAATCAGCTTAATTTGATATTTCTTCAATTATGACATTAATTTTTTAGTCAAAAATTAAAATTATGAGATGAATTTCGATACATCTTCGGTATAAAAAATTGTATACTATCAATTAATTAATCGCAAACCATTATTTAAAATATTTTTATGCAAAATTTGATTGCAGTCAAATATTTTACCGATCCAACAACTAGGATTGATTGGCTATATAACTTGCAGTCAAGTATTCCTTTAATTATTTACATGAAACTTTCTTTTATGAGGGATTAATTATGAGATCGAAGAATTCGCAAAATAAAAATATAATTGAGATCAAAGAGCATACAATGTGAGAGAAAATTAATTTTACAATGATATTTAACGAATTTCTTTTTTCAACGTATAATTAAATATTCAATATTCAAATTAGTACTATAAAACGATAATATTACTCTAGATGTAATAAACCAAAGTGTTCAAAATATATATATATATATATATATATATATATATATATATATTTAAATTTATAATATTGATGACTAAATCACTCTTTTAAAAAATAAAATTGGGGAAAGGGAAGCTATTATAATTAATACTGATGATATTAATCGCCATTTTACAACTATTTTAATTGAGATTTAAACTCTGTCAATTAATATTACAAAGTCAAACTAAATCATTGATCGAATGTGTAGTAGATAGAAGTTGATATGTTTACCTGATCAAATTACAATAAAATAAAAATTCAAACATCATACCAAGACCACAAATTAAACAACACAGAAAAATACAAAATAAAAACTAAATAAAAATTAAAACTAACTTATTTAAATAAAATAAGAGATATATGTGATTAAAAAAAAACTCTAAATCATTCATTCTATTGCTCCATAATATATTCTTATTAGATCCATGTGTAAAGTTAATTAATTTGTACCGAAACTGCATTTGATTTAAATTCATTTTTTTTACCGAACTCATTAGTTAAATGATAATGTTTTACTGTAATTAAATAATACTTTTACTTTGTATGCAATTAAGTGATACTTGTTTGTTAGAAAAATAAGTGTTTAAATATTTCTAGCATGTCAGAAAAGTCGGTTGCATTCCATTCATGCATGTGGTATTAATTTTTGAAATTATAATAGTAATATTGTTGCATTTTTTTTATTTTTTTTAAATAATATTATTTTTTATATCATTTTAAGAATTTATGATTATTTTAATCATTAATTTATTCAATGTAAAAATATAAGGTTAAATATTTTTTTAATTTTATAAAATTTCAGCATTCAATTTTAGTAAAATAAAAATATATTTTTTAGTTCTTATAAAATTATTATGTATGCAATTTTAGTTTATGTTGTTAAATTAACGTATATTTTTGAATGAATTTTTGTGTACATGATTACAATCTTATAAAAAGTTTCTAAAAAAGAAAAAACATTTAAAATTCGATTTCTAATTTCATATTTTTATTACTTTTTTTACCTTTAGTTTTCACATTTAAAAAAATTTATATTTAATTCATTTCATATGAATTTCTTATAATGCTCTAAATATATTAAAAAAAAAACATTCAAAATTTTTAAGTTAAAAGACACTTAAACATATTCCATTTCCGTAGAGAATAAAAATATTTGTTAGAGAATTTTTTATAAAATAAATTTTATTTCCCAGAAATTAAAATTAAAATATTAAAATTTTATAAAAATTAAAAATATATTTAATTAAAAAATAAATTAACCAATTTAAGTTGATATACATTAATTGTATATTTTGACCCACCATTCAGTGTCATTTCATCATATGTATTTACCGGTAGTTGACAACTGATTTACTGTACTTTGATATGTTAGAGATTGAGGTGGGAAAGGTCTACACTATTATGAGACTTTCTTTGATAAAAAAAATAGTTGATAAGATATATATTAGTTTATAAAAAAATGAATTTATAATAACAATGGATATGGTAGTAGATTGAATTTAAAATATTTGATAAAAATTAATAATTTAATTAATAAATATAAAATGACATAAAAATATATTAATTAATATTTAATTTTTTCAATTAAGTCAACCAAAGTAAAATAGAAAAAGAAAATTATATTTATAAGTTATAAGTTGAAACATTACTTAATGACAACTAAAAAAATATAACATCATAACAAAAAGATTATGAGTTGAATGAGAAAAGATTGTGATCAAACAATTCTATTTTAATGTACGAACTTACATTATAATAATAACTCCATTTTTTGGGGCTACTTTTTGATGCCCCACGCATCCTTGCTAATTGCTTTTTAATATTGTTAATTCAAATGTGATGTAAGAAATAAATTCTAAAATAATTATAAATTATTCTTCGTCATAGAGTATAACCAACTATTATTTATATTAGTTACTATTATTTATATTATTTATATGAGATGCGATTTGGTGCACCTATCAAACTATTAACATGTTTTGTGTTATTGTCTGGAATTGTTGATTAATTTATCAACAAGAGTAGTAATAATTAGGCATTCATTTTTTGTTTCTATTTTACTTTAAAATAAAAATTTACATTGTTGTTTGCACTTTTTCATAATGTTTTTGTGGATCAACCTTACATGAAGGCTAATGAGTTTCAAGAAGTAGAAGTTGAAAGACCATTGACTAGAAGGAAGACTAGGAAACTAAAGGAACAATAAGAGAAATAAGTTGTTAATTTTCTTAGTCTTAAAACCTATGATAAGATTGATCCACATTATATTAATCTCTTGGTCATAGAAATACCTTAAGATTTATTTTTAATTTTTGAATATAATAATCATACCTTATAATTAGGAATTATGTTGACTTGTATGTGTGACTAAATATTTGATAGCTTAGACACAATATCATTAGTTGTGTGTAACTTAAGCACCATGTCATTATATGTTAGGTTATATAACTCTTTTCATTGTAAGACATATGAGAACTTTTGAAAGAAAGAAAACACTTTGGATAACATTAGAGAAATGTTCTTTACAGTTCTTTTTTGAACCAAACTTCGATCTTATCAATAGCCTTTTCCTCTAGTGGTGATTCTACCTTTATCTTATCATTCCTTGTGGAGTACAACGATTTCTAACATTTCCTTCATTCTTTACATTTTCTTGTTTGTTTTTTCCATTTAATTTGATACTTTATTTGAAAATATCACTCAATTAGATCCTTCAACTTATAAGACAACACTCAAATTCATTTTGCAAATAGGTTTAACTGGTTTTGTGTATGTGAGGTAAAAAAATATATATAAGTGAATTGCTATTTGATCGTGAGATTGAAAATTCAGAAAATGCAAATAGGAAGTTGACCAAGTTAGTGAAGCAAGTGAAAAAAAAAAGCCCAAAAAGGAGCAACTTCTTCACCACTATTCCACAACCAATGGTAATCCAACAAGTTGTGGAATTATAGCTGAACCACCACCATTGCTGCCTGCAAGGAACACTTTGGGTGATTTTGGTTAAAGAAATAATAGAGGGCATAAGACACATGAGTTTCAACCTGAAGGTGAAGTTGTATTTTAAGATCAAATCGTCATTGCTCAATGCCCTCAAAGTAGAATAGCTCTCCGGTGCTGAAACTGATTATCCTAATCAACACAATAAATATCTATGAAACTTGTGGTACAACAAATCCTAAACGTGTGTTTGTAGATGTAAAAAGGTTGAAACATAGCTAGGTAAGAAAAATGATTCGATCTCCACCATTCTATATTTGTTTGAGTAAGCTCTCCGTCAATAATTTTTCATTGATTATTATTTGAATTATGAAACTTACTATTTTTTATTTAATAATATGAAGTATTTTAATTTATTATGTGGATTTATTTAAAGAATAAAGACTAATAGTGAATAAGAGTAATGAGTGTGAGATATCAAGTTTTCACATAAGTATAAATATTAAGAGTAATATTTGTACTAGATTGATCTGTTATGAGAACATTACATAATAGTTATGCAAATGTCATTAACAATTCTCATGTGACCATAGTGAATAGTCTTTCGACTTGAAGTCACTACAATCCATACTTATAGAGTTGTATACTTTGATACCATCAAACATTATATGTAATAGGACAGTTATAATGATGATTATTAGGTCTACAATAAATCATGTAGAGGAATGTGAGTGATACACACACACACAGAGACAGATATATTGTGTCTCCTCTTAACATAACCCTAGAATCATTCATATTATAGCTGTCAGCTAGGACAAACGCATTCTGAGACTTATTTTAAAATTGTTTTAAAATACACTACAAGAATAACATCAATTTGTGGCTAACTTAAAAAAAGATTTTGTGGCAAAAAAAACTCTCACAAATACCAAATTTCAAATTGACCATTAAGTTCTCACAAATAAAAAATATTTTGTTTTTGCTAACTGTAATTTTTGTGGTGGCAAAAAACGGTTACAAAATTGTTCGAGGAAATTGTTTTTTGAATTTGTGACGGCCAACACTATCGTAATTGGTTTGGTTGATTTGAAATTTCAGCAGACATTTGTGGCAACTTATACCATCACAAAATCATACCATTGAAGCATTATGAGCTTAGGCCGCCACAATGACTGTCTTTTCTGATCGTCCAAACCGCCACAAAAACAATAGATCCGATGGTATTTTGCGGTTATTTTGGCCGCCACAAATGCTCTTTTTTTCCTATGTATATCACTTCTAACTTCTCTTTAAATTTTCTCTCTACCTTCTCTCTACAAATATTTTTTCTCAACTTTTATTTTTCTTCAACTTTTCTCTCTTCCTTCTTTCTTGAGTTTCGACAAGTCTTTATTTATGTTTTGTTTTCTAATATTAATTTTTTTATTTGAAGTTATTTATTTAATGAATATAATTTATGATATAATTTATTAACTTTGGAATTTTTTATTTTGTTTGGTAGTAATAATTTAATTAATTATTGACAACATAATTAATATTAAAATTATATTTTTATTTTTATATATATTATTTTATTTAAATTTATATTTTCATTTTGTAAATTATATTAATATTGATTTTATACATATATATATATTTTAATATTAATTTTGAATTATTATAAATTTTTTATAAATAAAGTTATCCATTACAAATGAGACAACTTTTGGCTACCTAAATCCCCACAAAGTGTGTTTTTTTCACCTGCTTTATCCTTTGTGGCGATATGTACCATCACAAATTTGTGACTGTCTTTTCCATCATAAATTTGTGAAGACTTAAGCTCTCACAAATGGTAACCAAAATATCAATCATTGTGCCTATTTTGACCACCACAAAAGTTTGTGACTGTGTTATTTGTGGCAGCCTTAGGCCACCACAAATATTGCTTTTGTGGCTGTTTTTCTCCCTTTGTGGGGGCTTTTGTCCGCCACAAATAACAGTTTTTCTTTTAGTGATATATCTCTTGATTTCCCAAAAGTAGTATTAGAGCCATGATCATTTTTGCCTTATTTTTGTAGGTGTTCGTTTATCTATTTGATAACATGCCTAAATATTTTCTTGAATATGATTCAAATAAAATAAATATTATTGACTAGGAGTACTCTTGATATAATGATATTCGATGAATAATTGTTACCTCAATATATTTGCAAAATATGTGTTCTCAATATTGTTTTAATATGTTAGAAATCGAGTATGTATTCTTGCTCTTGTTTAATATTGATATGAATATTTGAATAAGAATTCAGAACATTTTAGTTGTAACAGTTTCGATTTTGAATTTATTAAAATATACAATGCTCAAAATTAGTTATTAATAATAAAGATCCATTGTCAGTAAGTATTTTGAGATGTATTAATAATTAATATTAATTTATATAGTTAATTTGTCTTTCGTGTTAGGTGGCCATAACCATATTACCTAGTCATATATATTTCGTATGTGATGCATGATATGTAGGATGTGTGTTAGCATGTTTTGTTTATATGTGTTTCATATGCTTTAAAATGTGAGAGTATATATACATGCATGCTAAGAGATGTTTGTATGAAACACAAAAACCGGTGACATCGCTTAATAAAAATCTCTCAAATTAAATATTAAGGCCAGTATCGTATAGTGTGGGTCATGCTAATGCTCGATACACTATTTTTTGTATTGGTGAGCTGCGATATGATAAGATTTGACTGCCAACCATTGGGTTTAACTTAACTAAGTTGTATTCAATAGAATTGAAATGGACTAAATGGAAAAAGGATTGGGATTTTACTCATAAGATGGATTAGAACAAGTGTTGTTCACCCAACTGTTCTAAGAGTTACATGTGATGAAATTGAAAAGGAGTTTCCGACCTATATAGTTGTGTTTTGGGTGAATTAAGATGATGCCTTAGATGCTTCATGCCTTATGCTTGCAACCATGAACTCAGACATGCAAAAGCAGGATGAGAACTTTATGTCAATATGTGTTTTATGCAAGTACACCTTTATGTAATGGACTTTATGTCCTAGATTTAGATATGAAAATTTATAACATAAATGCAAAAAATGTTAAATCAAATGATTTGAACCCTATATACTTTTGACATTGTCGTTTAGGCCATATACATGAGAAACATATAAGCAAGCTCCATAGAGAAGAATACTTGGATTCATTTGATTATGAATCATTTGAAGTGTGTGAATATTGGTTATTTGGAAAGATGACTAAAACCTCATTTACTAGTCATAGTGCAAAGGCTAGTGATCTTTTAGGATTAGTATATAGTGATGTATGTGGCCCACTTAACAAACTTGCTAGAGATGGTTTTCCTTACTTCGTCACATTCACTAACGACTTTAGTCGATATGGTTGTTTATCCAATGAGACAAAAATCATAAACTTTTGAGAAGTTAAAAGACTTTAAGAATGTAGTGGAAAACCAACTTGGCAAGAGTATTAAAACCCTATGATCAGATTGTGGTGATGAGTACTTAAGCCAACAATTTGACGACTATGTAAATGAGTGGGATTATATCCAATTCACTCATCTTGGAACTCCTTCATCGAATGATATTTTAGAAAGAAGAAATTGCACCTTGTTAGATATGATACGATCGATGATGAGCCATTCCGATTTACATGACTCTTTCTAGGGATATGTCATTCTTACTTTAGATTTCACCCTTAACCGTGTTCCATCTAAATCGGAAGAAAAGACACCATATGAGATATGGAGTGGTCGAAGACCAAATGCGTCTTTTATGAAGATTTGGGATGTGAGGTTTATGTGAAACATTTGATTTATGATAAACTAGGTCCTAAATTTGATAATGTATATTTGTGTGGTACTATGAGGAAACTAAAGATACTATTTGTTCTTCCCTTTGACGACAAAGTGTTTGTTGGGAGAACTAGTGTATTCCAAGAAAAGGAGAACCAGTGGTAGGAATATAGAACTTGGAGAAATCCACAAACCATTACACCGCATGTGATAGAACAAAACCACAAGGAGTTATAGGTGATCATCTTGTTCAAGTAGCACAAGAACCTCATAGGTTTGGGAAACCACACCATCAACTTGAGAGATATGGACTTATACCAACTCAAGAAGGTTACGTGTTACTCATGGATCAAGATAAGCCCACTGTAAGACCCTTAAATTTAAGAATTAAATTATGGAATTAATATTAAGTGTATTTTGGGGATATTTGTAAAATATTTAATATATGTATGTTTTAAGTGAATATATATATAAATATTTATTTTGGAAGATGAATTAAGATTATTGGATGAAGAGTAAATTAATTTCATTACGAGTAATTAAATTATCAGATAGTTAATTAAGGGATTATCTGCTAATTGCGACGAGACTGGTTAAGTGCTGAGGATCAGACAAGTGTCGGGTGAGGTGGCACCCACACAAGCCTATATATAAGAGTGAGAAGGAAGGGCAAAGTCAGAAACCCATTCCTTCTCCCTTACTGCATGTAACAGTACTCACCTTCCTCCTTCTCCCATTCTAATTTCTGTTTCACGTTAAAAAAAAAAAGAGAGAGTTCCTCAAAAGTGATATTACTTGGAAATCCAAGCACCAAACCAGAAAACCCCTAGAACAAAAGTTGTTCTCCTCATCATTACGGAGCTAGAGAACCCACTTTTGTAGCAGCGAACGCAAAACGGGAACTTCGCCGATTTTTGACGCATAAACGTGAACGGGAGCAGAAACGCAACAGGGGTAAGGGGCACCTTCCACTTTCTAGTTTGCATTAGGGCTGTAAATGCATACTTGTTATGGCATTAATAATGTTTCATCATTGTTTGAAGAAAAAATTGTTTTGCATGACATTTTGAAAGATGAAAAAATGCATTCTGTTGAGGTTTTAATAATCTGTGATGTGCTGTTTTGGTGGTTACCTCAATGCTGTTTTGTTTGTGTGGGAAAGCTTAAATATGTCTTGCATGTTATTCTAAAGATGATCAAAATGCATGTTATGAAACTGCTGTGCATGTTGTCATAAACTGCGAAAAATGCATTATGTTGATGTATGGTGATTCTGTGATGCTTGCTGTTTTGGCTGAATACATCAATGTTGTTCTGTTGTGTGAGAAAGCTGGGAAAATGCTTTTCATGTTGTTTTGGTTGTGCGAGAAAGCTGGAAAATACTCTGCATATGTTTTGAGAAATGATCAAAATGTAAATGGTTAAAAAAAATGTCTTTTTGCTGTGGTTGACATTCTATTTTGGGTGGTTTAAGCAAAAATGTGATGAATGATCTGGTGTTGCTGATGTTTTCAAAAGAAAAGGATTTAAAATGATGAAAGTGTTTTTCTAGAAAATCTATATTGATGAAAAATGTCTGAGTTTTGTGTCTAGCAAAAGAGTGGTAAAACTGTTTTGGGGTTGTGGTTTTCCAAAGGAAAAAGTTTGAAAATGTGTTGAAGTCTCAGGAAAATTTTTCAATGAATTCGAAGGTGTAATCGAATACAACATGAGTGTATTCGAATACAGCTTGCCAAGCTTGTGTTTTACTCAAGTTTTTGAACTTGTATTCGAATACGGGCCTCTGTATTCGAATACAAATGAAGGATTTTTGCTTCTGACTTAGCCTCTGTATTCGGCTACGACCTTGTCGTATTTGAATACATGACTACAATTTTGCCACTATATTCGCAACTGTATTCGACTACGACAGCCTCGTATTCGAATACAGAATGCTGATTTTCACTATTTTAGCTTATGTATTCGAATACAAGGGAGCTGTATTCGAATACAGATTCGTGTTTTTCCAGAAACTCAAGTTTTAGCTTCTGTATTCGTATACAAGGAAGCTGTATTCGAATACAGATTCGTATTTTCCAGAAAATCAAGTTTTAAACACTGTCATGTGAAATTTAAAGTGTTGGGGAACATTGAGAAGGTTGAAATGATTTAAAATAGAGTCTTTGAAATAGTTTTGAAAAGGAGATGATGAAGTTTTTGAGACTTTACTGAAGTAGTGAAAAATGTTGATTTGTGCACTAGGACTGCCTCTGTATTGGAATACCAAGGAGGTGTATTCGAATACAGAGTGTTAATTCTGCACTGTTTTGGCTTTTGTATTCGAATACAGAGAAGCTGTATTCGAATACAGATTCGTGTTTTCTAGAAATCTCAGTTTTAAACACTGTTTTATGAATTTTAAAAGTTGGGGAAGACAGAGGGAAGATCTTTGATGAATAAGAATGGAGATTTAAGATGATGTGAAGTGGAAATGATGAGATGTTTGAATGTTTGATTTATGATGTAATGATAATGAAATTGGTTGTGTTGAGATGTTTTGAGAAATGATGGAAAAGCATGAATTTTACTGATGTTGCATACTGTTTCCAGTGAAGAGAAAACATTGCATATTCATGCATTGCATAGTCAGGTGGTACCTGCAATGGGCCACAGAGTAATGCGTAAACGTGCTGATCTGTTGAGCGATTGCACGAGTGCTGGTCTGTTGAGCGACTTCACTGGTACTAGTCTGTTGAGCGACTGTACCCTGAAATGCGCAAAAACGTGTTGATCTGTTGAGCGATTGCACGAGTGCTGGTCTGTTGAGCGACTGCACTGGTACTGATCTGTTGAGCGGTTGTACCTTGGTATATGTCAAACGTGCTGGTCTGTTGAGCGACTGCACTGGTGCTGATCTGTTGAGCGATTGCACCCTGGTCTTGAGGGCCGTTAAAGTCAAACATATTTAAATTGTGCTGGTCTGTTGAGCGACTGCACCTTGGTAATTCCAAGAAGTTGAATACATGAGCACATACATATTTCATCGGGGTGATTGACCGGTGGGTCACGATTTGGATATATGATTGGAAATTGATGTGTGTAGGTACTTTATAAAATCTGAATTTCTGATGAATGATTGTGATTGCTGAAGTGTTGGCTGTACTTACAACATGTTTTTCCATATTAATTAGCTGCTGTTTTGAAAAGGCATACATGTCATGAGATTTCAAAATGAGCATCCTTAATTTTCAACATTTTATATGATATGCCATGGATGTATTTGTTTCTGTGATATTAATTGCTATGTGTTAATTGTTAATTTCGGTCGGTGACCCTTTACTATTATTGTGGAAATTGGGTTTTGCCCTTAGATGCCCCCCAAACCCATGTCACCCGTGGGTCCCCAGACGACGGAAACGTCGCTCGATTTCATTGATCGTTCCGTGCCTACTGCTTGGGTATATGACCCCATCTCAAGCAGGGCCACGTACACGAGGAGATTGAAGAGGACCTGTAGGACTAACGGAGTGGTGAACTATGTGGAGCACACCAATGCGAGGATTGACTTTCCTGTGCCTTCCCGTTTGATATTGGAGGCGCACAGAATTTTTGATGATGCAGAGGAGCCAACTGGAGGGGTTGAGACGGAGGCCACCGTAAGAGTGGTGACTCCTAACCCGGTGATTGGAGGGGTTGTATGTGATTCTGAGGCGGAAGAAAAGAACAAAGGGCCGACGCCAGTAGCAGCTGATATTTCGGGTCCATATAGGATATCCGATGATTGTTATGAGATCCCAGCACCGCCGAAGCGACCTAGATTGTGCATCGATCTAACTTCGGAGGAGACTGATCCCTCTCTGTATGATGAGGAGGAGGTTACATCAAGGGGAGCGGCGGAGTCAGATGAGGCTTGTATGGGATGCGGAGGAAATCCGTGCTACTGTAGCTTTAGTGCATGATCGGTTAGATTTGATGTATAGGATTTTGAGCTGGAAAATGTAATTTGTTTTATTTTGGAAATTATTGTACAACTTTTCCGCTAACCTATTCCGCACTCTGATATTTCCTTTTGAGATGATATGACACTGATCTTTTGAAATGTATTAATGTTTATTATTAATTTTCAAAGATAAGTACTTAGTGATATTTATGATGAAATTATTGAATTACGTTCATCGATTAAATTACGACGTACCATTTTATGAAATGAATTAAAGGAAATTTTAGTTCAACTCTTTTGAAGTAATTCTGAAAACTCTTTTATTTAGTTATTTTAAAAACGAAGAAAAAAAATACACTCGGGGTGTTACACCCACAACCTACCAAGAAGCCATGATTGGCCTAAAATCTGGGAAATGGATTGAAGGCATGGGGTTCAAAATGGAGTCCTTGTACACTAACCAGGTATGGACTTTGGTTGATGCACCTAAATGGAAAAAATGCATAGAGTGCAAGTGGGTCTTGAAGAAGAAGACTAGCATGAATGGTAAGGTAAATACCTTTAAGATAAGGTTAATGACGAAAGATTTTAAACAAATTCATGATACAGACTATGATGAAACCTACTCTCCAGTAGCAATGCTTAAATCTTTTGGGATTCTACTTGTTATTGCTGCATACCATGATTATGAAATTTAGAAAATGGACGTCAAGACTGCATTCCTTAATGGGAATATTCTCGAGGATGTGTATATGACATAACTTGAAGGTTTTAAAAATCCAAAGGATGTTGGAAAGGTATGTAAGCTACAATGGTCCAATTATGGATTGAAGCAAGCTTCTAGAAGTTGGATTCTTCATTTTGATGAAGTTATAGGACAATTTGGATTCATTAAGAATGAAGATGAACCTTGTGTCAACAATAACGTTAGTGGGAGCACAATAGTGTTTTCGGTCTTGTATGTGGATGACATACCGCTCATTGGAAATAATATCCCTACATTACAAAACGTGAAATGGGGTTATGGAATTGATTCTCAATGAATGACTTAGTGAATTCTCCTATGTGTTAGTAATAAAAATCTATAAGGATAGATCATTGAAGCTACTTGGCTTGAGTCAAAGTACAAATGTTGACAAAGTGATTAGGCGTTTCAATATGCACGACCCCAAGAAAGGACTTTTGCCTATGTCATATGGTTTATACATGTCCAAAGAACAATGCCCTACTTCATCAGATGAGAGGGAACACATGAGTAAAATTCCATATGCCTTGAAAATAGGGTTTATCATGCACACCATGATATGTACTATACCAAATGTATCGTATGCATTGAGCATGACGAGCATGTACCAATCAGATCCATGTAAGGGTCACTAGACCGCATTTGAGAACATCATAAAGTATGTAAGAAGAACTAAGGATTCGTTCTTAGTCTATGGTGGTGAGGATGAGCTCCTTGTAAAAGGTTATGATGATGTTGACTTCCAAACTAATAAAGATGACTTAAGATCGCTGTCTAGATATAGTTCCTAGCATTGAGAATTTTATTGACCATGACTGTGATAATAATGGTGCAATTGTGCCATCTAAGGAGCTCAGATCTCACCAGAGATCCAAACATATACTTAAGTACTTCTATCTTATTCGAGAGATGTGAAGATTTGCGGAGTTCCTACCTTGGATAACATCGTTGACCCACTTACAAAATCACTTGCTCAGCAAAAACGTGACGGTCACACTAGATCGATCAGTATTAGGAGTATGTCTGGTTGGCTTTAGTGTTAGTGGGAGATTGTTAGAGTTAGCCTTAGAGGCCATCAATTACCTTGTTTAACTAGGCATAAAGAAGTCTTTAGAATAATTACATTGTTTAATGCAACATTAAATGTGACTTCATTGTGACACCCCATTGAACATAATGACACAATTTTTAAATTGTCTATGTCAAGTTTTACTATTAAATGGGACAACAATGTGTAGAGACTTTTTTATGTGAGTAGACTGATGATCACATCTCACGAGTCATAGATATGAGATATCAAGTCTTCACATAGAAATAAATATTTGTAGTAATATTTGTTCTAGATTGATCCGCTATGAGAACGTTACATAATAGTTATGCAAGTGTCGTTAACGATTCTCATGTGACCATAGTTAGTAGTTCTTTGACTTGAAGTCACTACGATCCTTATTTAGGGAGTTGTATACTTTGAGGTCATCAAACATTATATGTAACACGACAATCATAACGGTGATTATTGGTTTTACGACAAACCATGTAGAGGAATGTGAGTGATGTAGAGAGGGTTCATTACTCCTACATAATAGGAGTTGTGTCTTGGGGGTCTCGATAGAGTGATATGTGAAATGTGTATGACCACGGCAAAATGAACCAATATAAGATATTGAGTACATTAGTGATTGCATGTATACTCGAGTATCGATAATCAAATTATTTGACCTAACAAGGATGACACTTTTACACCTTGTGTTCAATTAAGACATTTGAATGAAGTGACAATTATTGCACAATATATAGTAGTCACGATAAGGTTAAAATCGTATCACCGATTTTCTTGTAAATTAGGTAGTAATGATGCATTGCTAGATACCACTCATTGTTTATAATATTTAATATTAATTTAATGTTTTTTATTTTTTTTAATATTTACATTATTGCCAATTAAGTTGGAGTCTATAAGGTCACACGATAAAACACTTCAATCAGAAAATAAAATTTAATTAAAGAATTATTTAATTAAACAATGATTTAAGCTAACTCTAGAATCACTCTTACTGTTGTCATCAGCTAACACCAATGCATTCTGAGTCAACCGTTCACATAGACTGGGTAGAGACATTACCATATCGTGATGTTGGTGATTTGTGTTCATTGATGCTTCAAGAGGTAAATACATAAACCTCATGTACAATATTGTGCGTATGTGATCCGTGACAATGAGTAATTTTCACTCTTGATAATAATTTTAAAATATATCTCTCGATTTTCAATCAAGTATCCATAGTTGAAATCATCTACAAGATACGTTTTTGAACCACTATTCCACTATTTTAAAACTCATCATGAAAAGAGCTAAAATATCTAGTTTTGAGTAGAAATATTATGAATCTTTATATGATGCATATGAGAGGTTCAAAATGCTTCTAAATATATGTCTTTCACATGGATTTGATGATTTTGTTCAGTTTTAAACTTTTATTGCCAAGGGTTGAAATTGAAAACCACAGATGTTAGATTCATCTGTTAAAGTTTCATTGTGTACCAGAACATCTGAAGAAACAAAAGAGTTGGTGGAGAAAATGACTTCCAATAAATATCATGCGTAGAATGATATGGGGTCACATCAAAAAGAATAATTCTCAAGTTGAAAACTACGTCTGTTCAAATAGAAGCACATACCAACATATGAGACAGGTCGATTAAGCACGTGTTACAGTTTCTTGTCAAATTTATTATATTAGTTTTAAAAAAAGAATGTATAATTGATGATAAAATAATTTCGTGAAAATTGTTGTGAAATTTTTTGTTATTTCATTGAGATCAAAACTGAAATGTCACAAGTAGTTATATACAACAAGTCACTAAACTAATTCAGTTATAAGCATTAATTGAATTTTTGAAATCCCAAAAACAACTATCTACAACTAACATAACTAAATCAACTAGCTTCCTATGTAATGATCTAAGCCATAAGCTAACAATTCTCCACCTTAGCCAATCTTTACATTTTCACAACATTCAACATGTTTTGATAGTGCAGAAATTTAGGACCCAATAATTCCTTGGCAAACAAGTTAGCAAAATTGTCTTCAATCTCTATGTTTTCCAAGTTGATATCACGTTTTGCAATGATTTCCCTCACAAAATACAACTTGACATCAATGTGTTTATTCCTCTCATGATACACTTGGTTCTTAGCTAAGTGTACACCACTTTGACCATCACAAAATACCTTGATTACACCCTGCCCAACCTTCAAACTTCTTGCCATTCCTCTCATCCAAGTAGCTTCCTTAATTGCTTCAGTCACAACAATAAATTCAGCTTATGTTGTGGATAAGAACACTATATGTTGAAGATTACACTTCCAACTCAGTGTATTACCACAAAATTTGAACACATACCCAGTCAAGGACCTTATAGTGTCCAAACAACCATCATAATCAGAATCAATATACCTAGTCACTTGAACTATGTCCCTATCTTGTTTGGTATACTTCAATCTAGCACATGAAGTACCCTTTAAGAACATTAGGACCTTTTTCAATACCTCCCAATGAAGTTTTTCAGGTCTAGTCATATACCAGCTCACTAAACTCACAACATAAGCCAAATATGGTTGGCTACATATCATCGTATATATGAGACTACCAACAACATTTGAATAAGAAATTTTCTCCATATAAGCTTATTCCTCAGCTATCTTGGGTGAATATTGACGGGAGAGCTTGAAATGTTGAGCAATAGGAGTCTACACTACCTTGGCTTGATCCACATTGAAACTTTTTAGTACCTTGTTTGCATAATGCTTTTGAGAAATGAAAAGAGAACCTCCTAATCCGTCCCTTAGGATTTGCATTCCCAAAATTTTGATCGCGACCCCCATATCCTTTATTTCAAATTCAGACTTCAACATTTCTTTCACCCTATTTATCTATGACTTTCTCTTACATGTAACAAGCATGTCAACCACATACATCAGTAAGTAGATCATGTTTTTCAAAATTAAATTGAAGGATGAGTTCAAGTTGGTAATTCAGCATCGCAGAAGGTTAAATCCTACTATGAAGGACACAGTGATGAAAGAAGTCTTTAAAATGTTGGATGTCACAGAGATTTATCCCATTTATGATAGTGATTTGTGGAGATGATAATGAGTATTCATGGGCACAAATAATAGTCATCTGCTACCTACTCTATTGGATAAAACAAATGTTTAGCAGATTTTTAAGTATGTACGAGTATTAGCGAATATTCATGAGTGTTATCTTTTAAATAAAAAATTAGTTACGTACAAAAATATTTGAAGTATCAATTTACAAGAAAGGGGGTTTGAATTGTAAATTAATGTTTTAAAAATTCCTAAAAAAATCAACTCAAGATTGATCTTGGTTATAAATCAGAAAAACGGAGAACGTTCTTGGTTCTGATCCAGAAACGGAGAACGTTCTTGGTTAGTTGAAAATGACAGTTTTAGTTAATCTATTAAACTTGATATTTAAAGACTTGAAAGTAAATAGATAAGGGAAGGAGTATAACACACAAATATATCCTGGTTCACCCAACTTTGGCTACGTCCAGTCCTCATAACTGTGAGATTTCCAACTAAGTGCTCCAAGGCAAGAACTCTCTTGACTTTTACACAAACTTTCTGCAGATCTATCTCGATCTGTTACAACCAATACCTTTCAATCCAGAAAGGAGCTTTTCACTTATCTATCCTTCAATCTTTACAAAGGATTACTCACACTACCTTCTCAATAACATAGAAGGATTTTCACAACTTCTCAAGACTAGTTTTTACTCACTTTGTCTTGAGATTACAATAGAGTGATAAAGTGTTTGATAGAATCTAAATATCCTCAACTCGTGTTTGAGTATTGATTCTGATCTTTGGAATTGAGAGTGGTCTTAGAACACAATCGTGATTGGATGTTGCAGTTTCTAAGAGCTGAACAGAACTTAGCGAAATGTGTGAAAGATGTAGAAACTCTTGAATCTGATTATGAATGATGAAATGATTGCTTTATTAAGTTCTGTTGTTGCCTATATCTTGAGTTCTCTTTTATAGACTCAAAAAGTGCTTATGATAGCTCATTTGCCCTTTGGGAATAGCTGACTTGTCCTCTGTCAGTGATTAGGTAGGAGCAGGCCAACAACAAAAAAAGTTCTTCATTCTTCTTCTAATGTTCAAGAGCAGACGTGGTTCTTCCTTTGTGTGGAAAATGAGTCTTGATCTTAGTGATGCGTATTCTTAACTTTTAAATTTGTAGAGGGATCCTCTGGAGGTATTTTCTAGTATCCTCTGGAGGTATCTTCTACTATCCTCTGGTAACCTCTGGAGGTATCCTCTGGTGACGACTTATGGAGGTATCCTCTGGTGACATCCTCTGATAACATCATCCTCTGATGACGTCATCCTCTGGTGATGTTAGAATGTTGTTCATAATGTTTTTGGATCTTCAGATTCGATCTTGCTTCTCTCAACTAATTTTGTTTAAGTTTCTTGGTACCTATCTTGATTTATACACTTAAGCACACTTTTAGGTACAAAAACATGATTTAGAATCATAATTATAATTCTTAATTAATCTTTGTTTATCATCAAAATTATTTAAGTTGAGGTTTTGTCTCAACAATATTTATTTTTTGCAATCATGTAGAATTTTTCTTTCTCTTTTCGTCAATACAAAAAAAAAAGTAGTAATAAGAAAATATGAACATTAGCACATAATCAAAATGTATTAGAAAATTTAATCATACAAAGTATTAATATATCAACACATAAATAAAAGTCTTAATGACACATAAATAATGTATGACAAACGATAGCGGATTATTTTTGCATACTACTCTTAATGATGCACTCAATATATACATGCAGGGAATCAACCAAAGTCCTACTTATAAAGTTTATTCTCGTTCTAGAAGGTATACCATTAGGGTTCTGCTTTAGGTCTCTCGAGCGTGTTATGTACACATTCATTTTCCATCTTACTCGTACATCTCGCGAAGGAAATTTTATTTGTAATTTTATTGCCATTTTCAATTTATAGATCGTGATCACGGTGCTATTCTCCGTCCTATGCAAGACGCAATTTAGGAAGAGGACTAAAACTATGAAGAAAAAGTCGCAATTTAGGTTTTTTTAGAGAAGAAGACTGAAATATTTGGAATTACTTTATATTAAAAAAAAGTTATAATTTTATTATATTTGAGTTTCTTTTGTTAAAAAATGGTTATGTTTTAACAGTGTTATAATTTTTGTAACAGAGATTGGATGAAAGGATTATTTCAAATGAAACTATATTTACATGGATGTTATAATAAAAAAACTTACGTAGACTAAAATAAAATAAAAAGTTTTAATTGCAAGGATCAAAGATATATTTAAACTTAATGAAAATAATTTGAGTTCCAAGGAGAAATGATATTATCAATTCTTGTACTAAGCTTCGGTAACCGCGTATGGTACTAAATTTAGTTAACACTAATACTTGGAATTGAAGAGATCTTCTTTTTCATCTATGTTAAAGGTCCTATTCCTAATTTCCTATTTTATGATACATTTGATTGCTTTTACTATTCAAAGTTGGCATTTTTACTTCATCTATTATATGTGTTTGTCTATTGCTATTTTAGTGTGCAATCATTATTTTATCTATCCTCCTTAATTTTCTATGTTACTTATTGATTGTTGTGGTTATTGTTGGTGGATTTGGAATGTGCTTACTCAAATTTTCTTGGATATGTATACTTTAATTTTGCACGTGAGTAAACCTAAATTGTTAAACTATTTTTCTATGAGCTTTTTCCTTCTTTGTTTCTAACTTCTTTTTCTGTATTGTGTAAGAATATGTTTGGGACATTGGTCGTCGTCTTCTAGTGTTGTATTTTTTTTGGTCTTGAATTATTTAACTGTTTTTGGTAGCCATACAAATATCATCTTCAAAGCTAATACGACTTATTCATCATATTCTTAAGAAGCCAACGGGAAAGAGTAAAATGTGTTTTACTTATATTGTACTACTTTCATAAGTATTAAGTTGAATACTAGCCAATATTATTGAGGCAAAATCTCAAATCAAATGTTTTGAGGATAAACAAATAGTTAATTAATCACTAATCATGATTCCGATTATGTTACTATGTAACTTGTATTTTTGAGTGATTTATCAAAGATAGGTGATCAAATATATTCATACAAAAATGAATGATCTCACCACAAAAGAAATCAAGAACATCGTGTCTTACTTGAACAAGAGATTGATCAAAAGAACATTCTGGTTACTCCATTTTAAAGAAAAAATTAAGACAGATCCTTCTCCACAGTCCAAATCTCAAGTTAAAGAGTATCAAGACTTCTCAAATTAATAGTGAAGTCCAAAACTCTAGCTGAATGCCCAAAAAAGCAAAACAACCTCCAGATCGATGACCAGATTGATGAGTTGTGAGCAAAGACAACAAGGACATAAGTACACTATGGTTGCATCTTTTTGCAGAAAGCTTTGAATGCTTCTGAGTCAAAAGACTGAAATTTCACAGCTCATTCAATCACTCATCCACGTTCTCCATAAAACACAAAAGTAAGAATGTTTTGGTTTTATAAAAGAATATTCTTGACCAAATAGCACATGTGTTTAATAGACTTCACTTTGAACTAACAGCTTGCATAGGTTCAGTAACGGCTATATTGATCCTTTTAAATCCTCTCATCTATAAAAGGAACATAAAGGAGAAGACAAATGCAGCAGTTTTAAAGGCAATCATTCCATACTTAAATATTCATACTCAAGAAACAAAGTTCTTCTCTAAGTAAAAGTCCAGCTCTCTCTCTCTCTCATTATATTCACGAATCACTTTATTGAGTTCTTACTGATAATCAATCTAAAACAAGTGTTGATTAGTTTTTGACCCTAAACTCTTTTATCATACATATCATGTGTAACTCAAGTCTATCTCATAAGATAGTTTGAGTAAGTTGTAGAAATCATTTTAGTTATTAAAAGGTAAATTGTTAAAATCCTTTATGGACTGAAAAGTAACTATAAAAAGTTTGAAAGGTGAATTCTGAAATTGATCAAGAGTTATCAAGAAATATAGTGTGAAAACAAGAAGGTTCTAGTGTTATGCACATTAGTGGAAAACTTACAAATTGTGATGGCTGGACGTAGCCACCTTGGATGAACTAGGATACTTCATATTGTTATTTTCTTATCCTTATTTATTTTTCACCCACTGATCACATATCACCTAGAACTAATTTGTTTTATTTATCTCTAACTCACCCAAAATATTCTGGACTTTCTGTTTGAAACCAAGATTGATTTTGAGTTAATTTGAATTAAGTTTAGGAATTAAAAAATTTTAAAAAAGGATCACAATTCAAACTCATTTTCTTGTGATTGATATTGCTACTTCAAATACATGTTGGTCTTTTTTTATGGAATAGATGTAGAGAGACAAAAAAATTCAATTATAAAGCCAACACAAAAAGTTATCAAGAAGAAATAAACACTATAAGGTGATGTACCTCAAAAAAGAAGATGGAAAAAATTGTGCAACCATTTTTTTTCTTTTAGAAATATCATTTTACTTGTGTTCTAGCATCTTCAAAATGAAAGTAAGTTTATTATTATTAGAACTTGATTTTCTTTTTTGTCCACAAATACCACTCCTTTATATCATTCCATGATGATTCAACTAGTGTGTGATATGCAATTGGTGGTCTATTCGGACAAATATCATATAAATTTTCTCATGCAATTTATTATGGCGGTCCTTAATGAAAATCAAGTGATGTCACAATTGAAAACGAATTGCTAGCTATAATTTTTACTTTGGAAATTTTTTGTTTTTATTTGATAGGCTCAAGGTCATTATTTGAAAACAAAAAATTCATAAAAGTAAGAAATTAAATAAATAAGTATTAAAAGTAAATATGTATGTATTACAAATCAAAAAAGTAAAAATAAATATGTATGTATTAAAATTTACATTATGGCTAAATTCGCTTTAAAAATATGAATATGAAATTTTAATCGAATATAAATTATTTTCATAAAAGTAGATCTAAAGTTATCAATAAAATTTGATTTATTTGAAATTCTTCTATACTTTTGTATCAAAATGTATTTTTTTTTATTAGAATCAATTAAATGTGTACAACCTAGGTGGCATTCTTCCATTATTACTTACCCATCAACACATTAGAAGAGTTGGGTTTGGATTTAAACGTCGAAAGCTAGCCCGTTAAAATATAGGCCTGTATCAATTCATATATCTGGATCATAGTAAATTTGAACTTGTATCTCGTATAAAAAAGTAAAGGAGGAAATATAATTTAAAACACAATCTATTACTTTTTCACCTATAGTATATTTTACTTTCCTTATTATGAAATCCTTATAAGATAAGAATTTTAAAGGGATTTACTGTTCTTTTCAGTGTTTACAATAAGTAACTAATGTTCTTCTTCAAAGTCAATTCAAAATTATCCCTAAAAAAAAGTCAATTCAAAAGTAAAAGACTTAATTTCGTTTTTAGCTACATTTATCATTGTGAAAGGATTTTAGAAGAGTTAATTTCATTTTTAGCTTTATCTTTTTACAAGTAATTTCGTTTTTAGCTACTTTTTCAACAAAAAATAAAATCAAAGCACATGCGATGAGAATGATATCAATAATTTGTATCTTTTATTTTTAGTAATTTCTTAATTACTTAAAGAATGTTCTCAAAATAATTTCTTTGTATATAATTGGACTTGAATGAAGCAGCAACGAGTTCAGGCAGAAAGTTCAAGTATCTGTGGCAATCGAAATAGATAATTTTCTAAAATACTGATCTAAAATATTGATCTCCTCTTAGTTATTATTAAAGACAATTCATTAAGGTTTTTAAGTCATAATTCAACTAACAAATAGTGATATTGTTAGGTTGGACTTTAGTCATAAGTTTGTATTCGAGATTTTTGTAATTATGTGAATAGGGTCGGCCGAACACGTTGTGACGCCTAAAGCGAAAATAACCTTTTCAAAAGTTAATAAATAAATTATTATTTTATTTAATAATTATAAATAAATAAAATTGGCAGAAATTATGGCATTTTCAAATATATTTTCTCTATATTTTTCAAAAAATGAAAATTGTAGAATTTTCCATCTTAGTTGAAGAAGAAAATAATGTGTATATATGTTGTACCACTCCAAAAACTCATGTTAGTCATGTGCTCACTATTTGTCTTGTGATTTCTCAATTTAGAACTAATATTTCTCCTGTTAATAACGTGATCAATATTTGTCTCATGATTTCTCAATTTATAACTAAAATTCATTTTTAAAAAAACTTATATCAATAAATTTAATAAAGAACTCTTTATACCAAAAAATCTCTCCAACTTGTATCGACAAGCAATCACTTATATATATTTTCAATTTTACTTATTTTATTTGTTTTGATAAATTTATGTATAGCCCCTTTTGAGATTCAATAAAATCTTTTTTTTTGTAATTTTAAATAATCTGATTCATATTTTCAAGTTAATATTTATATTTTAGATTATTTATTAAATTAATATAATTAGTATTATATAATATTTCTTTTACAATTGATAATAAAGTCAACTGATTTAATATTTGTTGAAATAATGTTTAAAAAGAATTATTTTTTTAGACAGATCTAAAGAATTTACTCTTAGCCAAACTATTTGAATTAATTATAGCAGTATTTATCATTTATTCTAAAAATGATAATTCATCAATATATAAACTCACTATTAAGATTTCGGCCGTATATAGCTAGACTATCTATCCAATATTTTTGTTCAATAGTTTAGAGATATACTTAAAAATAATATTTAAAATGGTGGTAAATCCATATTTAGTTATTAAAATTTTTAAATGACATAAAATAGTTTTCTTAAAAGAAACTTATTTAGCTATTAATTTAAAGATTAAAAGTAACTGATACATGTTGAATTAACACATGAATAATATAATTTCTCTAAAAGATCAACTTATTATAAGAGTAACTCTTGTTATAATTTGTTAGAGTTACTCCACTTAATAACGATTTATACGTATTAAATTTTATCAATCAAAATTATTGATTTTTTATTATTATTTTATATTATAGTAAAAATAATGCATACATGAAATTATAGAAATTTGATATTTGTAACTATAATGACTATAAAAATTTATAGATTTAATTATTCTTGGAGGTCATTAAGTGTTAGCTCAAGAGTAAAATACTAAAACTGTGAGTTTTTAGTGATATTTACCAATTTATCACGTCTTCTATGATATTTCTTGATATTTTTCAAGCAGTATTAATAGACATATCTTAGTTGGTTATGGGCTTTTATAATATAACCCAATAACACAAGAAATAGAAAAAGGGGAGACTAAGGGCATGTTTGAATCACTTTTGCATTTTAGTTTTTAAAAATTGTTTTATAAATTTGATTTTAAAAATTGTTTTAAAGAATAGAATTAAAGAAAAAACTTGTTTGAGATACTTGTTTTAAAAACAATTTTAGAGATGAGAAAAAGAGAAAACCTATTTAGTAATCTAAATTTTTAAAATGGTTTTTGACTAGAGAATTTAAAAAACTGAAAATTGAAAAGTAAAACATCATTTATCAGTTTTGCTTTTTTAGTTTTAAAAAGTATAATATTAAAAATAGTTTTACAAAACAGTTTTTAAAAATAAGTAATTCAAACAAGTTTTTTAGTTTTTAAATTTTAAAAAACTAAAATAGAGTTTTTGGGAAGATAATCAAACAAGCCCTAACAAACTACAACATACTGACAATTGGATATGATACCCCCAATTAACCCTATACCCTCCCAATTAAAAATTTTGAGTGTGAATTGACTGTATTGTCCTCAATTATTCAGTAAAAACAAAGTTACCGGCCCACATACAGACAAATCCGGAAAAGTAAGGAATTTTTCAATTTTTTTTTCCCGGTTGAAATTTCCGGTAGTTAAAAATGTGTACCGGAAATTTCAAATCTTGAAATTTCCGGGAGTGTCAACCGGAATTTTGAAATTTCCGGTATTGAAAATGAACTACCGGAAATTTCAAATTTCCGGTTGGCACTCCCGGAAATTTCAAACCTAAAAACTGAAAATTTCAAATTTTCAAAAATTATAACTACCGGAAATTTCAAAAATAAAATTTCCGGTAGTTATAATTTCATACCGGATTTTTCGAAAAAAAATTAATGTACCGAAAATTTGACTAGTTTTTTTTAACCGTGGTTAGAAATGAAAATCAAAGAGCATTTATGGGTTTTTATTATTTTGGGGGGTATAGGTCTAAATGAGGGGTATCAAATCCAATTGTCCAACATACTAACTATATTGGGCCATAACAAACTCTAATAAACCCAATAGTAGGAAACCAACATTAAGGCATAAAAAAAAAATTAAAATATCATATCCTCCCCTTAAGGTAGAGAATGTATGTGTAAAATTCCCAACTTGGGCAGTAAAGGCAACAGGTTCCGAAAATTTAGTAAAAATATTAACATGCATGTTAGAAGAAAAATAGGAAGAAGTTGGAACAATAATTTTCTCACGTACAATATGACAATTTATGTCAATGTGCTTTGTGCGCTCATGAAAAGTTAATTTTGAGACAAATATGACGAGCAAACTAATTATCATAAAATAGAGATGTTGTAGTAAAAACCTTAACATGTAGATCTTGCAACAAGAAAGTTAACAATTGGAATTCACATGTTTTAGAGGCAATGGCGTGGTATTCAACTTCAGATCACGATCTTGTAACTAATTTTTGCGTTTTAGGGTTAGTTTCCCAATCCGAGTTACTAAAAGCTCTTAATTGTTGAGTTGAGTTTGCTGGAAAAAGAATACCTTGTGTAGTTTATAATATGCAATATTGTCGAGTAATGGTCTTCATTAGGACTTTGAATAAATTGACTTCAAGGTTCCAAGATATTTGACATGAAAGGGTGAATTAAGAAATTGTTTTATTAAGTCGATTTAAGAGTGAGAATTACTTGCGAGAATAATATCATTAACATAAACTCATACCATCGTAAAAGACTTAAAAAAGTAGGTTTAAAAAATAATGGCTAATTATGAACAAAAGGATTGTATAAACCTACAAACCTGATTTGGTTTATTAACTGAATAACCAAGAGGAGGGGTCATATACACCTCTTCATGAAGAAACACATTATCTACATCTAAACAATTGAATGTCTAAATTAATTATTTTATTCAGGTTATAATTGCTTTTTTAATTTATAACTAATGAGCTTAAATAACTTCTAGTATTTTTAAATAAATTCTCATAAAAATCAGTTTTTAAATATAAAATTAAATATTTTTTAAATCTATAAACATGTCCATGGGGGCAATAGCGGCAAAAGTCAAAAGATATTTTAGCATGTTTTTTGACATTCAATCAAATCAATAGAGGGAATTAAAAAATTCTAATGCATTTTTTCCCTTTTTTATATCTAACAATCGTTGAACTTTTTTTACAAATCAAACCAAAATCATCTACATATACTGATTACTATGAATAGATTTGGAGATAACAAAGTCCTTTGCCCATAAGAAACGATATTGCTTCAAAAGGTATAAAATGTATACTTATAAGATTGAGAATTCAACATTGAAAAGTCTTCGGGGACCAACGTAATTGTAGCTTTTGAAATTGAAACTATCTTGACGAAAACAAAGTCAAAAGATACCAACTAATTAATAAATAAATGGAAAAAAATACATATTTATGATTTTAAGTTTAGCTGAATTTTCGTTTAAATTGTTTAATTTAATTTCTTTTTTTAATTTGGTCCTTTAGTTTACATTTGATTTGTATTATTAATCTTTAAAATATATTAAATTATATATGTGTTTTTTAAGTTTGATAATTTTTTCGAATTACTGTCATGAAATGTTAAAATTTAATCAAAATATTGCAACAAGTTGACTGTTCAACTTACTTTGTATGCGAAAGAAATTAAATACATTAATTATGTAGATATATCATTATTACTTTATTTTTAAGGTTATATGTGTGTTTAAATTGTTGTAAAGAACATCAAAAAAATATAGATCATTTATAAGATTTAATAAATATCTTCTGAAAGATTAATATGACAGACATATTGTTTGCAGTATTTAATACAATTTTAAATAATTAAAAAAATTAAATTAAATTAATTAAAATCAAAATTGAGATAAATAATTAATGACATAAAAATAATATAGGTTAAAGGAATAAATTAAAATAAAATAAACTTAAATAATTTAAAATTAAGTTAATCTCAAAAGATTATTAATGTGTTTTTGACCTAAATAAATACTATCACATTAGTAGAAAGTTAACATACGTGTAAGTGTGGCGTGCATAGGGATGGGAATAGGCTAGGCTGTCCGAAAGGGGCCTATGACCTGGTCTACTTATGGCCTGATCTGTTTAATAAGAAGGTCAGGTTCAGGCTATTTTAAAGCCTATTTTTTTAAATAGATCAGGTTCAGGCTTATATAAAAGCCTATTAGGCAGGCCGACCTATATATATATATATATTATTTATTAATGTTATTTTTTATTATTATTTATTAATATTATAGTTTCCTATTTTAAAGTATATATATATATATCTTATTATTTATTAATGTTATTTATTAATATTATTGTTTCCTATTTTAAAGTCTGTCAATTAGGCTATTTTAATATTATTTTATTATATTAGATTTGATTATAATTTTATTAGTTTTTCTTATATAAAACTTTTTAATTTAGCCTATTTAAAAAAATGTAAAATATAACATTTAAATATTTTAATGTGAATAAGGCTTTTAAATAGGCTTTCAGGCCGGACCAGATTTTTAAAAAGACCGGACTACGCCGAAAAAAAAACATATGATAGGCCGTAGGCTTAAAAAATTAATCATAGGTCAAGCTCAGGCCTTTCACAGCCTGACCTGACCTGACCTATTCCCACCCCTAGGCGTGCATTAGCTTTTTTGTTGTCGACGAAAACATGAATTAAATTATTCGCAAGCTACTTTCCCCTCATTCTATTTTTATGGTTCTCATTCGATATTGAATGTTTTTCCGTCTGGTTTTGCAAGGTTTCTCTCAAAGGATGGTAAGAAAATATCACCTGCAAATATCTTGATTTTTTTAAATAAATAAAAAATGAAATAAAAACTGTTGATAGCAATTGGATCTGACAAAGTACAACTTGTGATGTAATTATTTCATTTCATTATCAAATACAAATTTCTGATTTGTTTAGGGTGTTTTGACTTTTGAGGGAAAGTGTTAAATATGATGAACTTTTTAAATATCTTGATTTGTGTATATCTATATTTTGAGTCAACAGTTATAACTATAAGAGGAAAATAATTTAATATTGACAACCTCTAATGAAAGAGGTTATATTTTTATATTAAAATAATCATAAAAAATAAAATGATGTGACAAAACAATAAGTTTTTATTAGATATCGGTGTAAAAAATTGTATTAAATATCCATACTCTTTAATTCCAAATATTTTGAATTAACCAAGTTAGAGAGGGTTAATTTTGAGGAAAGAAAACTGGTTTTGAAAATGGAAAATGTTACGTGTTACCAAAACTATTTGAACGAAAAATAGCGCCTGAACAAGCTTTTTACTTTTTTAACCATTATTTATTTTCTATTCACTCATATACCCTTGTATGGTCGGTGATTTGTACTATCATCAAATTTCGTAAAATTAGCCTTCGTACAGTTTTTTGACATTGCTCTTTGAAAATAACACAACCAAAACAAAATTCGTCACCTTCTCAATTGTTTGCAGCAAAGAAGAAGAAGAAGGTTATGAATGATGCAACCACGATGTTCAATATGTCACAATCAAATTATAAAAAATTCAAATAAACTAATGTGATTATAAATTCTAGAATAATCATGATATCCCCTTTGACCATGACTAGTTTTATTTGACGCAGTTACTATTGGCGGAAAATCGGAAACAACTCCGAAGAAGACAATACATACACTTATTATTAAATCATGAGTTGAATGGAAAATAGTAAAACGGGACCAAATCCAAACATCTAACAGTAAATTGACAGATTTCCTGTTAGTAAAAAAAAAAAAGCAAATAAATATATTTCTATAAATTTAACTCAATTTCTGTATAAATTTTTTAAATTTATTTTAATTTAGTCTTTTAAATTACATTTTGTTTGTATTGTGGATTATGTATTTCAATTTCAACGATAATTAGTTCAATTGAAACTTTCTGATCATTTGAAATTCTATCAAATGCTGCAAAAATATTTTTCATATTAATTATTTAGAAAACATATATCAAATTTTATAAATGTTTTATATTTTTTGATTATTTTTACAAAAATTTAAACACACGTATAACTTTAAAAATTGAATAAGAAATGTATATCCACATAATCAATATATTTAACTTATTTCATATGCAAAGTAGCTTAGATAGTCAATTTGTTGCGATATTTCGATTGAATCTTAATATTTTATGAGAGTAATTTGATAAAGTTTTCAAGTTTAAAAGATTACATGTGTAATATAATATATCTTAAAAGTTAATAGTGCAAACAAATGCAATTTAAAGAATCAAATCAAAAAGAAAAAAAAAACTTAAATGGTAAATTGAAAATTGAGCTAAAACTTTTAAAAGGATGTGTATTTTTGCCTAGAAAAGGACAAATTTCTAAAACAAAATCAGCCACAAAGAATGTTAGTGGTATTTTAGATTTAAATAAATAAATAAATAAATAAATAAATAAATAAATACGAGTAGTACGTGCATAAATAACGGTTGGTCCTTATAATGGAATGAATGATGCTTTAAATATATATTTTAAATATTAACTTAAAATATTTTTTGAGATAGAGGGGTCACATTTTTCACCTCACATATAATACTTCACATAATATTTATATCAATGATTAACTCCCAATAATTAATAATGAAAAAAATTAAATTTATTACAAAAATTATCCTCTATGATGAGTAAATTAGGCAGCTAAAAATATAAAATATTACATGTAATGAGAGATAATTTAAAGATATTGTCATTAAATATTAAATATTAGAGAAGTTATTACAATTTGCTTAAAATTTATTTTTAAAAATATGAGTTATGCTTACTTATATTTCATTTCTACTAGAGTTCAGTAAAAAAAAAAAACTCTAAGTTTCAAAGGTTTTTATTCCACGTCTCCTATGGATTCTAGCTCCTTTTGCATATGAGAAGTCTTATGCTCATATGTTTGCTTTTTTATTTCAATAATGTGTATATATATTTTATTATATTTTTGTGTAATTTTTTAATTACAATTTATAAGTTATTTTGTATATTTTATATTTTTTTATACACTTAGTAATAATTTAGTTGGATTTGTGGTAGATATAAATATGAACACATAAAAATAAAATTATTAAAAAAAACACTTTATTATTTATGGATGAAATGTATTGTAAATAGTTACCTAATTAAATATTTTAATAAGTGAAAACTGTTAAAGGTAATTTAAAAATGTAAAATATGTTACACTAAATAAACAATGTAACCTCTTTATTATAGTCTTATAGATTATGAGAAGCAAAAAGATATCATTGTTATTATTATTATTTTTTACCATTTTTGTTTGTAAACTGAGGATTTATTGTACTAATTAAGATGATAAAAAGACACGTTAATGACACAAGGTGAGTCCAATGAAAAATATAGTGTTAAAGTGGTCACATATTTTCACATTAAATAATGAAAAACAATTGAGAACTATAATATTATAAATGATAAATTCTATGGTCCCCGTCTAAAAAACACGGGATCGGTCCAATTTCACTTTTTTTTGTTAAAGAATGGTATGAAGCTTTTTTTCACTTAGTTGGAAGAAAACAAAAGATATACTAAAATAACACTAACTAGATTTGTTGTGACACTTGAAATTACTTTTATATGTTTTTATAAAAAAATTTACTGTTAACAATATATCTAAATATATAGAAATTATACAACAATTATAAATATTAAAAAATAAAAAGATTAAAAATACATATTTTAATTTCTGAAATATCCAAATAGAAAATAAAATATGCAGTTATTACTCTAATTTGTTCTCTAAAACAGAATAGGTAGTAGTAACAAACATTTAACAACTCAAAATTAATATATAAAATAGACAGTAGCAATACTAAATTAAAACAAATTTAGTTATCTAAAATTTAAATGAAAGAAATTTAAACACAATGCAAAATAAATCGTTTTAAAAATAGACAACATCATCACTTTCAATTGATACAAACCTAAAATAAAATAAAATAGGCTAGATTTTCACAATGAAAAAAATTGAGTTGCATTGAGTGATTAAGCTTCAATTTGTCTTGACTCTATCAAGTATTATGAATTTATAGTCTAAAAATTATATATATAAAAAATTACGAACAATGTTGAAATGGTCAATTTTCATTGATTTTTAAAATTAAAATTCATTATCTGAACTAATGATTGGTTAACATTGGTTTGATTCCATTTTTTATCTAAATAAAAAAATTACAGATAATTTTTAGTTTGGTTTGAATGTTTGAGTTAATAAAATTTACCTAATCCCCTACCGTCCCAGACACCACCATTATAAATATATAAAATTAGTTTCAGTTTTATTCACCACACTAATTATACTAATTATAGTCTTTGCTAAGACAAATAATTGTGTTTTAAGAGTTTGCGGTTTTTCGTCTAAAATTTTTGTGAAAGAATTAACAATTTTTCCACGAAAAAATTGTACGACACAAATCACAATAGTAGTGGTGTAATACAAAATGGGTTACTTTGACACGTTTGTTTCTTTTTGAAAGATCTTTCACTCAATTATTGACTTATTGCAATGAAAACAATTTCTGTTTGATTTTTTTCTTAGCACTTTATGTCTGGCTGTGTCCCCCCCAACTAGCCTGTCTTTTGATCCGTAATGTAAACGTTGATTGATGCCCGAAATTGTCGGCATTGTTTTTGTTATGTCCAAAACTTTTTCTTTTGACGGTTGCATTGTCAAAATTTTCACACCCAATATTTCAACAAGATGAAGCTCATTCCTTCAAAAGAAAAAAGATCACATCATTTGTTGTGTTTCTCACGATTGATGTCAACTTTTAAGCACATAAATTGGTGGGTGTTCAACAATCTCTTAAAGAAGGTGGGTAAGATAAATGATTAATTTAACACAAAAAATAAATGACCTGTATAAAATTTTAAGTTAAGCTAAATGACCTTTATTGTAAATTTTTCAAAGTTTTATATTGATCATTTTAGTATATCACACCACTTTTATAATTATAATTATATTTTTGGAATAATAGTAATATAGTAACCCATAGTAAAGTGAAACATTTTAATTCCCTTGTGTCCATTAATGACTAGCTTACAGAATTCATCCATATAGAGAGAAGTAATTGTAACATTAAATTTTTCAAATATATATATATATACTTTAATTGTTTTTCATTGTTAATGGAAAAAGTTTTATATTGTCACTACATCACAAACATTTATGGGAATAATTTTAGATAGTTTTGATAAAAATCAAATATTTTTAATAATTTAACGTTTGTGATTAATTGACAATGTAAAAATTATTTACAATGTTAATGTATATAAATTAAATCTATATTTATAATTATTGATATTATAAAAAATATATATGTTTTTGCTGAAATTAAATGAGCATTTTTGTAAAATCATACATCATTAATGTATGTGGTGGAATTTTAAAAAGGTCTTACTCATTACTTCATTCATTTACGAACTTCAGTCCTTTTAACCTTAGACATATATATTAAGAAATCATAAATTTATGTTGGTTTAGTTGTTTTTATACTTCATTTATTAAGTAAAAATATAATTCACTTAATGCATATATTTAAATTTTTTAGGGTACAAAAAACATCATTATTTGTATCTTGATTTTCTAAAATAATAAAAGTTTTTGAACAAAAGTAAAATATTTAGACTAAAGTTCAAGGTCAAAGAGAGTATGAAATAATGAAATATCAAAAGTGAGTCTTATTACTAACTGTTTTCTTGATTATAAACAAAAGAAATTAATTTCCCACTTGTGAAGAAATTTAATTAATGTAATTATTAATTCCTTTTTTATCTCATAAAAGTTATAAATTCTCAAAAGTACTTTCTAGAACTTGTTTATTGAGAATAAAATAGTTAATAAAATTTTCATTAATTAAAGAGTATTTTAAAATAAAATCATTCAATAGAGTATAAGTAAGTTTTACTAATATTTCTTATATATATTTGATATGAGTAATATCACTACACAATTAAATTAAAAGAAATGTAAAAAGAAAAATTTAAAGTAAATATTAATTAGTGTCATAAAAGCATTGTTTAATAAATCTAAAATAATAAATATTTATAGAAAGTTATATATTCAACGCATTAGAAATTGATATATTCGTATTTCTTTTTGAAAAAAGTTAATCTATTTGAATTATAAATTAAAGTCTCTTAATAAAACAACGAAATAAAAGTTTATAAAATTTAATTTAATTAATAAATATTAATATTATTAGAGTTAAATGTCTTTAGTCGAATTCAAACTTATATCTTCATAGTTATTCATAGTTATAGATATAAATTTTGTTTATAAAAAAAGAAAACGCGGTGAGCCTCTGACTTTACATAGACTTTTGTTCTTTTTTTGGGTTGAGCAGAGACTTGTGTTTGATTGGTTCTTTAAAATATTATTATTATTAAACTTTATTTTGACTGAGTATTATTATTATTATTACACTTGTAGCGCACTAATGACATTATTTATAAATGCAGAGTTCCTCTGTTCATCCACATTACAAACAAACAAACACCTTTCTTTGTTTGTCTCCACCATGGTTCTCTCCAAGACCTCGTCCGAGTCCGATGTCTCTGTCCACTCAACCTTTGCTTCTCGCTATGTCAGAACTTCACTTCCAAGGTAACCCATAAACATTCTGCTTTATATATAAGTTTATCTTTGACCTTGTAAAATAAAATGTCTATGTTTGATCTTGCAAAAACATGTTTATATTGTTCGTCAAAAAATTTGTTGATGAATGATGGCTTGATTATTAATAAACTAATTTTGATCTCTAGAAAATCATATTTTATATTATATATCCACATGATTTTTTTTGTTAACTCTCCGCTTTTGAGCCGAATGGACAATATTAATTCTAATTTTAGTTGGGAGGTAAATTAAATCTGATCAAAATTTATTAATCAATTGAATTCAATCGTTTATTACATTAAAATTAATGGCATATATTGTTGAATTAGTATACAGTTTCCTTTCATTAATGTAAATTTTTTTTATATATAGATTCAAGATGCCTGAGGAGTCAATACCGAAGGAAGCAGCATACCAAATAATAAACGATGAATTGATGCTAGATGGAAATCCAAGACTGAATCTTGCATCATTTGTGACAACTTGGATGGAACCTGAGTGTGATAAACTCATCATGGCTTCCGTTAATAAGAATTATGTTGACATGGATGAATACCCTGTCACCACTGAACTCCAGGTATAGCATACTTACTTTTTGCTTCTTATCCTTTTTAATTTATTTATTATAATAATAATATAATAATATCAACAACAACTGATCATGAAGGGGTGACATATGAATTATTTATTCTTATTTTTAAATAAAATTATAAACACAAGTTGCGTGGTTAGGTTAAGATATGGTTGATTAATTAATCAATTTTTTTACTTACAATCGTTTAATATAGTTTAATAAATATCACATATTTTAGGAATGTATATATTTATATAATTTATATTTCCAATAATAATAATAATAATAATAATAATAATAATAATAATAATAATAATAATAATAATAGAAAAAATAGAGAGGGTGTTATCCCCAGTTTTCTCCCGGCACCTTTCTTCTCTTTTCTTTTCGTTAAGTTTGAATCTAATTGCATTTTTTTGACAATGTCTTAATAGATACTTAATACCCTTTGAAAATAATAATAATAATAATAATAATAATAATAATAATAATAATAATAATAATAATAATAATAATAATAATAATAATAATAATAATAATAATAATGTAAAGTTTTTTCAATTCTACATGTAATTAATATTATTTACATTACCACCCATAAGTCAATTTTCTTTCATTTTTTATTTATTGTAACGATGAATGCATTAATATTTTATTAGAGTAATTTGGTAAAATAATTTTTTTATTTTTTTATTTTATATTTTTTCTTGATATGTGATAAATACTCTTTACTTATTGTGAGACGAATAATATTAGTAAAACATTCTATTTGGTTAGTTTAAACTCATATAGATTCTAACAAATTTAAATAAAATCAAATAATTTAGAGTAATTTATATGAATTTCAATCAATCTAAGGAAAAAGGGAGAGTATATCATGCTAACAATTCTCTTGTGGAACATATATAAATAGAAATAGTATATTAAATGACTTCTGTCCTTTTTCGTTAATTAGAGATTTCCTCTATTAATTTTATGGATAAGCTTATTTAATGATTCACTTAAAGTAGTTACATTGATTAAGAAACATTTAAAATTTTATATATTTCACCTATATTTAATATTTTTATTTTATTTTAAAAGAGATTATAAATATCTTTATAATTAATTTACACAATTATAAGTAACGTATGTGAGTATCGTAAATACTCAAATACCAAGCTCAATTTACAAAATAGACAAGTAGACACCCAACTAACCACATGTGTAGCATGAACAATTGTGGCCCACGAACGTGAATGCAAGATTGCACACATCTTAGCACTAGGATGTTGACCAAAAAACACCATGTTGTTGGAAATCAACTTCTGTTTATTTTTTAAATGGAGTATTTAGGAACACATTTGTGTTTTTTTTTTTAAATGAGTATTTAAATGGACTCCATTATAATTAAAAACACAATTAATTAATTGTACATATATATACTAAATTTTTTAATTAAATGTATTTAATCTTCTTGATGCAATCAAAGCATAATATTTTTTTTCTTTAAAACCTAGTTCAACCGATAAAATGTTGATATTATTAATTCAACGTCTTGTCTCTAGTTTGAATTATTTATAGTGTATTTATGATCTCTTCTGTGGACTAATGAAAAAAACATAATATTTCTTAAACTACTACTACTTTTACTTTTATATGAGAACTTGTTATATTAAATGATGATTTTCATAAATAAATTTTTAGTTTTTATTAAATTTGAAAAAACTATTTTTAGTCCGTAAAACATTGTCACATTTTTTATTTTCTAAAAAATTATCTTGCACGCATTTTAGTGGATAGAATATCAAAATGTATTTTTGAGTTATTTTTTTTTTTTGCAAAAATGTCTAGTACATTAAAAAAAAAACTCCTCCACAAAAATTTAATTTTTTTTTAATTTACGATAAATTAAATATGAATTTTTTTAAACGCTATAAATTCAAAATAAAAATAACAAAAATATATCAAGTGATTGAGCAATAATTAGTTTCTGAGACCTTGTTCCTCATGGAACTAGAGGCTTAAAAAATATGGACCTAAAATTGAATTTTAAATTTCTTTTTGTGGAATTTTTTTAATAATGATGTAAATATGAGTCCTAAATTTTTTTTTAAAGCAATATACTTTCTCAGTCTCAAAATAAGTGTGGCATTTACAAAAAAATATTTGTCCTAAAAAAATGTTATTTTGGTTTTCAATACAATCTTAATTACTTTTTTCTAATTGTATCCGCTAATTTATATAATTTACATTACCTTCAAATTATTATTCTCAATTTTGTATTTAATATATGTGCCTTTTGTCTAAAACACCTCATAAAAATAATAAGATCTATCAACAAAATTATAAATTAAATAAAAAATACAAAACATTTTTTCATTAAGACTAAAAACTGGTCTATTACTAATATTAATTATTCATAAAATATAAAAAATTACAAAAAACAAAAAAAAAACTCACCTTAGATTAAAATATGAAGCTATGAACAAAAGAGTAAGAAAGATCAAGAGAATAACACGTAAAGTAATAAAATCACAAATGTCATTTTTAACTGCGACTTTAAAAATAAAGTATGTATTTTACCGTGTTATTTGATAAAGAAAAACAACAATAAGAATTTCAGAAAGTAGAAAGAATTTGACGAGTAAAATTGTTGATAATTGTCCTTCATTTACAGAGATCAATTTATAATACCAAATTTCGTTAATGCTTAGATTTATCATAATTTTTTCTTTTTTTTACTTATGAACTTCTCATGCTTCATCTATATTTTAAAAAAATCATTTGATTTAATCCAGAAGTTAAAAATCTTAATAGGACTTTGAATGTAGATTATTTTAGAGTGTAAATACATTTGAATTTACAAAACAACAAATCTGTGTAATATATAATGCATAAAGTTAGGAATCTTATTAATGTGTTTGTTTATGATTCAATTCATATTTAAGTGTACGTTTATTCACTTACGATTTAATTTTATTTAAATTATTTATATTAATTATATTTGTAAATGTGATTGTTGATGGCTGAAAATAATTTTATTATTGATTGTTATTAATAACAACATTATCTACTTCATATTTATTGAGATTGGTCTCAAAAAATCTTAGCATAGATTTTAAAGGATTTACCCCATGGTCTTGAATATAAGAGCATGTTTAGTCAACAAAATTTGGACTAAATATATTCATTTTTGTTATTCATTTTCTCTTATATTTACATGCTACAATATACTCTTTAACACATTATTATCAATAGACATTTTTTTATTTGTTAAAATTTAAATTATTTCCATATATTTAAAATCATGTTAGCCATTATTTGTTCCATCAACATAATCATAACAATTTATTTTTGTTTTACAACTGTTATCCTTGTATGCAACATTTTCATCACTATCACTGGAATTACATTTTTTAAGGATGTATTACAAACTAGATTAATAATCCATTTTAAGAATTATTATCAAAATATGAAATATCTTAAAGATTAATTATAAACCTGGATTAAAAAATAATGTCATTGTAATTAGTAGAAAAAATATTTTGCTTTTTTGATATTGTATGTGATAATTTTTCAATAAAAAAAATATATTTGATGACAATAAAAAAAATATTCGAATTCAAATCTCTTTAAACCACTTCTCCAAAATGTGAAAAACGTAAATGTTGCCTATTCATTAGGCCACGGTTGCACTACATTTTTCTATTTTAGGCAACCAATTTAAACCGTTGTCATAAAGTTTAGGCAATACTTTTTAGTCTAAACAATACATATATAGACGTAGCTTATACCTTTATTCCACATTTGTGCAAGTATTACCAAATGTTTTAGCCAAACAGCTTTTTATATTGCCTTCCGTACATTTTGGCAACAATTTTTCAAACACAATTGTATTGATAATTAACTATTATTGCTTAAAATAACTAAACATTAATTAAAAAAAATTATAACATTGAATGAAATAAACAAGAGTTTACATTATCAAACTGTAACTAAAATATACATTAATAAAGGAAAACAACTTTGTCTAATCATAAATAGTGACTAAATAGATTATTTTTTATATGATGAGGACTGAGTAGACAATTTCAATGACAAAAATTATGAAAAATTAATGACCAATTAAAAAATATCTCTCAATGACACTAGTAATTGTTTCTAACTTGTATGTATGCATAAATGCAGAATCGATGTGTTAACATGATAGCTCATCTTTTTAATGCACCACTTGAAGAGACTGAGGCTGCAATTGGTGTTGGCACTGTTGGCTCATCAGAGGCTATAATGTTAGCTGGATTGGCATTCAAAAGAAAGTGGCAGAACAAAAGAAAACAACAAGGAAAACCTTATGACAATCCCAACATTGTTACTGGAGCCAATGTTCAGGTACATAAATAAACTTTAGGGTCGGTTTGTTAGGCATTATTTAATTTAATTTTTGTTTAGATCATTTAAATTTATTTTATTTTAATTTGATATTTTAAATTATATTTTGTTTGTACTGTTAGTCTTTTATCTCAATTTCGATAATAAATATTAGTTTAATTTTAAAGCTTTTGATCTTTTGAAATTCTACCAAATGTTGTAGTAATATGTCTCTCGTATTAATCATTCATCAAATATTCACCATATTTTATAAATGATATATGTTTCTTGATTTTATTCTCTACGACTATTTAAATACATATCTAGTCTTAAAAACAAAATCTTATAAATGATATATGTTTCTTGATTTTATTCTCTACGACTATTGAAATATATGACTATTGAAAAACAAAGTAATAAAAGTCTATTCATATAATCAATGTCTTTAACTTCCTTTACATGCATGCAAATAGCTTGGACAATTAACTTATTGTGATATTTCGATTAGATCTTAATATTTCATGGCAGTAATTTGAGAACATTTTTAAACTTAAAGGACTGCATGCGTAATTTAATAATTCTTAAAGACTAATAGTGTAAACGAATGTAACTTAAAAGACGGAATCGAAAAAAAAGTAAACTTAAAGAATCTAAGCGAAAATTGAATTAAATTTAAAGATTAAACATGTATTTTTGTTTTCTTTTTAATAACTTTAGAAAAAAATTCATTTAGTTTTTTGAAAAAATCAAGAATTTGAAAATAATTTAAAATCTATTTCAAATAAGGATTTGTTTTGAATAGTTTCCCGTAAAAATAGTTTCTGCTAGAGATAAATTTTTAAACTTTGATTTTTTTGGGTATATTTTTAAATTTTTGATTTTAATTACAGTACACAAACACAAATAGCTTCTATTTTTTTTTTCTTTAAAGAAATAATTTCTAAACTATTGAATGCAAAAATTATTTTAATGTTGTTGGTGTTATTTCATTATTTAAGAGCTTCAATTATGTTTTCACGTGTAGGTTTGTTGGGAGAAATTTGCAAGGTACTTTGAGGTGGAATTGAAAGAGGTGAAACTATGTGAAGGATACTATGTAATGGACCCTGAAAAGGCAGTGGAATTGGTGGATGAGAACACAATTTGTGTTGCTGCTATCCTTGGTTCCACATTAAATGGAGAGTTTGAAGATGTCAAACGCTTAAATGATCTCCTAGTTGAAAAGAATATAGAAACTGGGTATGTTGCAAATTAATTTCCTCTTAATTAGATCTTCTTATTTTTGTCCATACAGCTACTCTTTCGAAAAACAATTTCAATAAACTCTTTTAGTCTTGAATATAAGAGAAGTTAAGATAATAAAAATGGATATATTTAGTATAAAACTTAAACTAAATATATATATTTTTATTGATTAACTTTTTCTTATATTCAAGACGGAATATGTTATAAGTTTTTTTATAAGTTATTCTAAATAATTGATTGAAATAAGTTTAAAATTTTAGATACGAGGAACTAATATGTGAAATTCTTTTGTAGATGGGATACTCCTATTCATGTGGATGCAGCTAGTGGTGGCTTCATTGCTCCATTTCTTTATCCAGAGCTTGAGTGGGATTTCCGGTTACCACTAGTGAAAAGCATCAATGTTAGTGGTCACAAGTATGGTCTTGTCTATGCTGGAATTGGTTGGGCTATTTGGAGAAGTAAGGAAGATTTGCCTGATGAACTCATCTTTCACATCAACTATCTTGGAGCTGATCAACCTACTTTTACACTCAACTTCTCCAAAGGTAACACACGTTCAACGCATGTTTGAATTGACGATGACATTTGCAGAACTATGGTAAACCGTTGTAATTTTAGAAAAAATATACTTTGGAGTTTAGTTAAATCACACTTTTACTGTAATTTTGCAAAACTCTGCAATCAATCTAAATATACACTCAATTGGTTTAAGAGTTTTCCCAACAACAAACTATTAGCATTTTTTTGTCGAAGATCGATATTTAAATATAAGTGTGCATTTTAAACTATTAGATCAAGATCATATGATTCATGTTTGACTTAATAAATCAAATTTAAACTATTTTATAGTTTATACATATACAAGATTGTATATACTAAATTCTTTCACAAAACTATGCATGCAGGTTCAAGCCAAGTTATTGCTCAATACTACCAACTAATTCGCCTTGGTTATGAGGTATTAAGACCAACCAAACATACCCTTTTACATATTATCACTATTTTCTAAAAGATTCATATTTTTCTTGTAAAACACTTCTAAACTAAATGATGTTGCATTAACTTGTTGTAGGGGTATAAAAATGTGATGGAAAATTGCAGAGACAACATGCTAGTACTAAAAGAAGGACTCGAAAAAACAGGACGCTTTGACATTGTGTCGAAAGACAATGGTGTTCCTTTAGTGGCCTTCACATTGAAGGACCACACACACTTTGATGAATTCCAAATCTCCGACTTGTTGCGTCGCTTCGGATGGATAGTTCCGGCATACACCATGCCTCCAGATGCTCAACACGTAACTGTGTTACGTGTTGTCATAAGGGAGGACTTTTCGAGGACTTTAGCGGAGCGTCTTGCTGTCGATGTTGAGAAAGTGTTGCATGAGCTTGATTCACTTCCATCAAGGGTTATAAGTAGTAGCAGCAGCACTAGTGTTGCAGTTAATGAAGAAATTGTGAAAAATAACGGTGATCGAGTAGTGGTTGCTAAAAAGAGTGCTTTGGAGACACAAAGGGAAATCACTGCTGTTTGGAAGAAGTTTGTGTTGGAGAGGAAGAAGTTGAATGATAAGATGAATGGTGTTTGTTAGATTCAACTTGGAATTTAACAAGGGTGTGTTTGTTGTGTCTCTTATCTGCCTTAATAGATTTTTATTTGGTTTAGGCAGTAATTACATTTTTATTGAGTTAAACCATTTATATGCTTCTCTATGTTGAGTGATTGCAAAAAAAAAAAATGGAATTGCGTTTTCATATTTATACTTTATAAGTATGATTTGCTTTATTTGTGCAGGATGAATTATTTATCTTTTTGTGTATTTTATTTAAATTATGCGTATATCTTCTATGTTTACCAAATCAACATATAAATCCATTAGAAATAAATTTATCAGAACAATTATTTTTTTTTTAAAAAAGGACATTCATTTATTTAAATAGATAAAACTATAAAAGATGAATATATGTAGAAATTTTGGACATATGAATAACTTCATAATATACACACTACTATTTTGGGTATTTTTCACTATTAATGGTATAATGTTGGATTTGTCATAAAGATATATAATGTTGCACAAGTAGTTCAAAATACAATGTGATTTGTAAACATTTGTACAAAATATTGATAGAGCGACAAATATTAATTGAAATTTATAGAAGTCATATAGTTTTTTTAGAGCTTCACATAATTCATACATAGTCGACAAGTTGGAAAAGTTAGAGCTTCAATTCACACAAATTTTACAATTTTCACAAGTCACACAAGTTTTTACAGTTTCACACAATTCAATCAAATAAAATGCATCAATTTTCAATTACACAACACTTTCAGACAAATAATTCACAATTCTCAAAGTTACAACTCACATTCACAAAGTAAAACAGTTCACAAATTCACAATTTCACATTCACACTGCTCTAATAAGAAAAATAGTAAATAATTCACATATTAAAGTTCACAATCTCAATTATCACGATATAACCATTCACAATTCACAAAGTCACAAATACAATTCACACACTATTACTAGTTCACAATCTTAAACTAAAACAATTCACAAGTAACAAATAATAGAAGAGGAAAATAGTAAGAACCTGAAAAGTATAAGAAGCAGATTGAGATAGTATGAGGACCAAGACTAAGAGGTGACGCTGACCGCTGCGAAATGAGACGGAGAAGCGGAGAGGAACGGTTGGTCGCAGAGATAGAGAATGTAAAATAGAGATGGGAGAATAGAGAGTCTAAGTGATAAACCGATGTGTTGCGGGCCGCAAAGAAGGGGCTGAGAGGAAGATACAAGGGAGACAACGACGCGAGGCCGACCGACGGAGATGGTTGAGAGGGGGAGACATAGAAAGTGAGGAAGCAAATGAGAAAGGAGAAATGGAGACTCAAAAGAAGTAATGAGGGAGCAGAGAAGACAGGAAGAGTCAGAGAATTAATAGAGAAGATAGAGGAATGAAATGAGTATCTCTAATGCTAAAAGTTTGATGATATTATTTTAGTAACCTATCGCTATTATTTTAGTAATTTATTATTATTATTAGAAAAAAATATAAGGGATGCGGAGATCATGCGCCTCTCCGCCACTGATTTAAACATGAAGTTAGAAATCCATAGATAGAAGGGAGGAATATCAGAATTTATATCGAAAACATATTGAATTAATTGAAAAAAATGGTTGAATACATCATGTTTTATTTATAAAACTTATAAATAATTAACTACTAATTATTTTAGTTAATCAATTAATAATATTTGGCTGCTTCAAAAGAATGTTAACCAGTTGTGGATGCTTCGTGATAGACAATTCCCGTTTAAAAAATATCATTTCACAAGTTAATTAATTAGTTTTAAAATGATAAATTAGTTAAAAGAGAAATTCATAATTCATAATTCATTATTAATACGTCTCTTGAATTTTATTTTATTTTTTTTTCTTATAAAATTTTTCTAGCATAAATAATTTCAAACCTCTAATTAATACAATGTATGAGTTTAGTTTCTTCTGCTTTATTTAATCCCCATTCGTGTCTTGAATTTTATGTGATGAAAGTTAAAATAAATAATTATAAGTTATTGTATAAATTTTGTTAAAAAAACTTACTCTATAAATGAAACAAATGATAAATATATGTCATTGATATATGAAAAGTTTTCTTCAAACCAGAGCAAAGAAATAAATTACATTCCATCGTTTCATTTATATTCGTATAACATTTTAAATGCTTCTTAACTTTTTTATTTTATATTTTCTAGCTTAATATAATAATGATGTCATGCAACCCATGCATATTACTTATCTCTCCAACTGCATCAATTATAAAAATTTGTCTTTTACCTAATTATAAAAGGAATATATATTTCATTAGTATTTTTTAAGTTAAAAATTTATTTAAAAAATTATAATTGAAGAATATAAATTTAATTCAAGAAAGAAAAGAGAAAAAAAAAGGGTAAAAAAAAAATATTCAAATCATACAAATTTTCTGCTCCTTTGGTCAAAATTATATACTATAGTATTCTTCTACGTATTTTTATTTTTTTAGAAACCACCTCCGTAGAAGACAATCACCGACAATAGAGTGATTCTACAAACAAATATTTGTTATTTTCTCGCCATCTTTACGATTTGTTTTGCCAACATTATATTTTTTTTAAAATCATGCAATATCTCTAAGTCATGAGCAATCTTAGGATGTAAATTACTATCAGTAACAGTAACATTGAGATACGTCATATCCGACACATAGCCTTTGTGTTGACTTCCAAATTAGAGGAGATTTGATGGTTTTGAACCTTGTTCTCATCTAACAGTGCATTACTCCAAGAACCAACAATACACTTATATGGATATTAATGATCATCATGTAGATGATGATTTCTGTTAGTCGAATTAGATAAGATAGAACTTAAGACATCATGAATTACATTTTTAGGATCCCAGATAGGCTGGACCCCAGAATCTTTAAGTGTCTCTAGAATTTCTGATTCCCCAAAATCAATTAAGTTCGAGTCAGAACCTTGTTTACGATTTTTATCAATTTTTTTCTCACTAGAGAGAGAAAGTTCTTGAAAAACAGTGATACCTCTCATATCAACATTGATAATATGATCAATAAAAGGAGAGTTAATAACACGATCATTACTATTACTCCGAATATCTTTGTACGTGTGTTTACTTTTGCCCTTGTCCATAGCAACGATATTTTTAAGAAGGTATTTCTTTACCAACAAACTCAACAAATTGAGTCATTCCATGTCCATTAGAATTTTTTCGACAATTGTCTATGAAATGTCCAACAAGTTTACATGATTCACAAAACAATGACAATTTTTCATAATGAATATAAACAAAAATATGCATACCCCCTCATGTGTAATAAAATTTTTCGATTGAACATGTGACTGGAAGTTCAAATGTCAATTCCTTACCACTAAGCTAAAGTGATTCTTGAGAAAGATTTGAGCAAATCTAATATATATTACATAATTTCAATTTTTTTAAGCCTAATAGAAAAGTACAATAGTATATATATTAGAATTATACAATTTAATTTACAGTCAAAAACAAAATTATACAATTTAAATATTTATATAATTAAAAATATGATATATTGACTTATTAATAATCATAGTCAATTTTTAATTAGTTAAAATTGAAATTTCATATAATTGAAATTTAAATTTTTAAGTTATATTTAGTTTAATTAGTTAAGATTATACCGTTAAATCATTTAAATTTTCAAATCATAATGAGTCTATTTAGTTAAGATTGAACCGTCGGATATCGAAATTATAATTTTTCAATTATAGTTTGTATAATTAAGTTAAATTAAATTGTTGGATCATTGAAATTATAATTTCTAAGTCAGATTTAGGGTACATAGTTAAGATTAAACCGTAGCATCGTCGAAATTAAAATTTATAAATCATATTCAATCTAATTAGTTAAGATTGAATTGTGAGATAATCGAATTTATAATTTTTTAGTCATATTTAGTTTAATTATGTTATATTGAATTGTTGGATCTTTAAAATTATAATGTATTAGTTATATTTATTCTAATTATGTTATATTGAACAGTTGAATCATTGAAATTATAATTTCTTAGTTATATTTAGTCTAATTATGTTAGATTGAACAGTTAGATAATTGAAATTAAAATTTGTAATAGTTAAATCTTAACTACTTAGACTAAATATAACTTAGAAATTAGAATTTCAATGATCCAACATTTCAATCTAACCTAATTAGATTAAATATGACAAAGAAATTTTAATTTCAATCATCCAATTATTTAATCTAACCTAATTAAAATAAATATGACTAAAAAAATATAATTTCGACAATCAAACGGTTCAATTCTAACAAATTTGACCGACTATGACTTAAAAATTTAAATTTTGACAATCCAACGATTCAGTATTTACTACTTAGAATAAATATAACTTAGAAATTCTAATTTGAATTATATAACAATTCAATATAACCTAATTATACTAAATATGACTTAAAAAATTATAATGTAAATTATCCAACTATTCAATCTAACCTAATTAAAATAAATATAACTAAGAAATTATAATTTCGACGATATAACTATTTAATCTTAACTAATTAGACCAACTATGACTTAAAAATTTAAATTTCGATGACCCAACAGTTCAATGTTAACTAATTAGACTATATATGACTTACAAATTCTAATTTCAATTATCCAATAGTTCAATATTGAAGGTGCAAACACGAGAAGAGGGGGTTGAATTGTGTTTGCAAAACTTGAATTCTTTTGCTGTTTTGTTGAATTGATGCAATTTATTTGATGAATAAATAATCAGATTTAGCAGCAGATAATCACAACATAAGAACACAACAATTTATCCTGGTTCACCTTTAACTAGGCTACGTCCAGTCCCTTCATTCAGAAGGCCTTTTTCACTAATTCAAACTCCTTTAAATTACAACACCACTGACCCTTCAAGCCAGTCTTCCCAAACAGCCTAACAACGCCAGACTTTTAAGGAACAACAACACCTTGACTATATTGAAGGTGCAAACACGAGAAGGGGGGTTGAATTGTGTTTGACTAACTTGAATTCTTTTCCTGTTTTTACACTTTTAAAACAAAACTTGATGTATGAATAAAAACAGAGTTAGCAGCGGATATAAAGTTAAAATAAAACACATAATTTTTATACTGGTTCACCGTTAACGAGGCTACGTCCAGTCCCTTCACCTTGAAGGATTTCACTAATTCAAACCTTGAATTACAACAGTTCCACTGACCCTCCAAGTCAGTCTTCTCAAACAGTCTAACAATCCTAGACTCTTGAGGAATACAACACCTTGACTTCCTAAGTTAAGTCTTCTCCTGCCAATCTGACAACCCCAGATTGTAGAAGGAATTACAACGCCTTGAATCTAATTGCCAAGTAATCTGCTACCCCTTCTGACTCCCTCAGATTGTAGACTCTACTTCAACAACTTAGATCTAACACAAGGGAAAGAAAATAACACGAGTGCTTGCTTCTTGAAAGCTGGAACTCACAATTGACCTCACTGAAAACTTGAGTGTTTGCTTTGGAAGTGTATGACTCTTTTGTGATTTTCGATGCTAAGTATTCTGCCTTGAGCCTCCTTTTATAGATGCAGATTAGGGCCTCATCCAAGCTTTAATTTCGAGCTGAATCTTGCTGGATTCTCTTGAAAAAATATCTTGACCAATTGGGCTTCATTTAAATAAAAAACATATCTTTTTTAAGCTTCAGATTTTCTTTCAAAAATAACTAGCCAATCATGTCTTGATTTTCTTCCCGCCAACAGCTCCTGAATTCCACAATACCTCACTTTATTTTTGTAACAAATCTTTTTAATACTTTGATCAAAATAAATTAAAATCTCCACCGTTAATCCTCTTGATTAAATCTGGACCATTTGATCTTCTGCGCTAGTCCACATTTGGACCATACTAAGTGATATGCTGTGATCCTCTGATTTTGGCCATCTATGGACCACACTTCCTAACCCTCTGATCTTCTGATCTCGCCCATCCTGGACTTTCAACTGATATGCTGTGATCTTCTAATCTCGGCCATTGCTGGACCACACCTCCTGACCCTTTGATTTCAGCCAACACTGGGCCATGGTCTGATCTTCTGATCTCGGCCATCACTGGGCCATATACTTAATTCTGAACCATTAAACTGAATATTTTCCGTCTGGTCTGGACAAATTCTAGACTTGGTCTGGTCTGGACTTAGTTTCATACCCTGTATCATGCTATCTTATGGTCTGGGTCAAATCTGGATTGATTCTCTTGTTCTGGACTCATTAACTTATCCTCTGGTTGAGTCTGGATCAAGTCTGGGCTGTTTATTTTTTCCTGCCAGGCTATGTTCTGGTCAGAATAACTTTTGGATTAAATCTGACATTTGATTCCTTCTGGTCTGGAACAACTCTCCCTCTGGCAGGCTTTCCTATGGTATCGTCCAGGTCTTCTTCTGACATTGCTTCCTTCTGATTTGGGCCAGCAAAGATATCTTCTGGTGGTGTTTTGACATCCTGGTGTATCCTCTGGTAATTCCAGGATACATCCTCTGGACCTTCTGGATGTATTTTCTGGAGCATTCTGGAGGTGTATCCTCTGGTCTGTTTTTATCCTCTGGTAGCTCATCTTCTGGTGGTATTTAATGTAATAGTACAAGGTTCAAAATAAGATTACATAAAGTGCTTTTGTAAACATCAAAATCCTAAGTATTTAGAACCAACTTGGTTCTAACAATCTCCCCCTTTTTTATGATGACAAAACCTTAACTTATTTTGCTAGCTAGTAACTCGAAGACTGAATTACTCCCCCTCAGAACAATCTCTCCCCCTAAGTCTGATACTCTCCTTTTCAACTCCTTCTTTGTTCTCTCTTTCTTTTCTCCCTTCACATTGCCTATCCTTTTCAACTCCTTCTTTTCTCACTCTTTCTTTTTCTCTCTTCACATTGCCTCTCCTTTTCAACTCCTTCTTTTCTTACTCTTTCTTTTTCTTTCTTTTCTCTTTTTATTTTTCGCTCTCCCTATTTCTTCTCCTTTTCAACTCCTTCTCTTTTCATCTCTTTCTTTTTCGCTTCTCCTTTCTTTTTATCTCTCATTTTATACTTATTTCTCCTTTCTCTCTCTCTCCCTCTCTCCCCCTTGTTGTCATCAGCCAAAAAGAGGTCCTACTATTTTTGTATTTTTTGTTTTTCTCTTTACAAATTACAGAAAGTAAAACAGAAAATAAAAGACAGAAAATAAAATTAAAAGAAACTAAAAATACTCCTAAGATGACTACTTGAGCTAGTCAGATATGGAGGTAATGCTGAGATGCTTCTTGATGAACTCGAACCTATCTTCTGGTAATGCTTTGGTGAAGATATCAGCCCATTGATGATCAGTGTCCACAAACTGGATGCTTAAAGTCCCTTTTTGAACATGGTCCCTAATGAAATGGTGTTTTATTTCAATGTGTTTGGCTCTAGAGTGTAAGATAGGGTTCTTGGTTAAGTTTATGGCTGAAGTGTTATCACAGAACAAAGGGATATTGGTTTCAAAGATGTTGTAATCTTCAAGTTGATGTTTCATCCAGAGTAACTGTGAACTATATCCTGCTGCTGATATATACTCAGCTTCAGCTGTTGACATGGCAATGGTGCTTTGTCTTTTGCTTGACCAAGAGATCAAATTATCACCTAAGAAAGTGCAGTTGCCACTTGTACTTTTCCTTTCCAGCTTGTCTCCAGCATAGTCAGAATCACAAAAACATGTGAGTTTGTAGGTGGGGGTTTTCTTGTATAACAAAGTAAGGTTGGTGGTTCCTTTAAGGTATCTCAAAATTCGTTTGACAGCAGTTAAATGGGATTCCCTAGGGTCAGCTTGAAATCGGGCACAGACACAAACATTAAACAAGATGTCAGGTCTAGAAGCAGTTAAATAAAGAAGGGATCCAATCATACCTCTGTATGTTTTCTGGTCTACCTTTTGGCTGGTTTCATCTTTCTCAAGTGAGCACGTTGGGTTCATGGGGGTGGCCATAGGCTTACATTCACTCATTTTGAACTTTTTAAGAAGTTCTTTAGTATATTTAGATTGGTGAATTAGTATACCTGATTTACCTTGGTGAATCTGAATTCCCAAGAAGAACTTGAGTTCTCCCATCATGCTCATTTGGAACTCTTTCTGCATTAGGTCAGAAAACTCTTAGCATAAAGTGCCATTAGTCGATCCAGATATGGTATCATCGACATAAACTTGAATAATCAAAATATCATTTTTAATGGATTTCCTAAATAGAGTATTATCAATCTGGCCTCTATTAAATTCATTCTTAAGCAGAAAGTTACTAAGTCTGTCATACCATGCCCTTGGTGCTTGTTTTAAACCATATAAAGATTTTTTAAGTTTAAAAACATGGTATGGAAAATCAGAGTTTTCAAATCCAGGGGACTGTTTGACATAGACTTCCTCACTTATGTAGCCATTTAAGAATGCACTTTTAACATCCATTTGATACAGCATTATATCATGATTAGCAGCAAATGATATGAGAATTCTAATTGCTTCTAACCTGGCCACTAGAGCAAACATCTCAATGTAATCTATACCTTCATGTTGACTGTATCCTTGAGCTACAAGTCTGGCTTTGTTCTTTACCACTTCACCTTTTTCATTTAGTTTATTTCTAAACACCCACTTGGTTCCAATAATGTTTTTGTTTGGTCTGGGTACCAGATCCCAAATATCATTCCTTTGGAATTCATTCAGCTCTTCTTGCATTGCAAGTATCTAACCTTCTTCTGCCAAATCTTCATCAACATTGGTTGGTCTGCATCAACTTCTATTTCTGGAAGATTTGTAACAGCTTCTGATTCTGATAAATCAACTTCTGGTTCTGGTAAATCTGTAACAGCTTCTGATTCTGATAAATCAGCTTCTGGTAAATCTGTAACAGCTTCTGATTCTAATAAATCAGTTTCTGGTTCTGGTAAATATCCAGATTTCTCTTCAGATTTATCTTTTGAAGATTTGTCATGTGTTGCTGACTTGCTTGTATCCTCTACCTTTCCAGGTACTTCTGTTTCTTCTGCTTCTGCTCCCTTTGGTTTTGGTGAACCTGCACTATCTTTATCTTGCTTTGATTTGTCAAGATCAAGCAGTTTGTCTTATAACATAATACAAATCAAATAATTTAAAAATGAACTTAATACAGCCAAACCATTAATTCTGCTTCTGGTGGTTTCTGCTTGTTTTTGAAACCACTGGAATGTTGTTTCTGCTGAGGTGTTCAATTCGTGTGAATCACCTGATTCCTCTGATAGTTTGAAAACTTGCAGAATACTTATCTAGCTTTGATTTGTTAAGATCAAGCTTCTTGTTATCACAGTAAACATAAATATCAAATAATAATAGTATTTACAGCAAGATGTAACCTCTATGTCAGCAGTTTCAGTTTTACTCTGAAAATTCTCTTGCTTCTAATTTTCAGATTTTGAATCTGTATGTTCTGTGATTACATGGTTTGGATTAAGGGATTTGAATTCTCTTCCAGGTTTGTAGTCTTGATGAATCTCACTGGAGTGTTTGAAGAACTCTCTTGATTCTGATTCCTCTCTTTCTGCTTTGGCTGATACACCATGTTCCTCTGATGATTCTGGAACTTATGGTGATTCTGGTGATTATACTAATTCTGGTAATTATGCTGGTTCTGGTTCGGGTTCTGGTACTGATTCAGATTCTGGTTCCAGTTCCTGTGCCTCTGATACTGGTTACAGTTCTGATTCTGGTTCCAGTTCCTGTTCTGATTTGTGTGATATCTTTGATATTTCCTGTTCCTCCTATGATTCTGGTTCTGGTTCTGATAGGTATTGTGTTGACCAGTTCTTCTTCTACCAGAGTCACTTGACTTCTGTTTGGTAGATGTTGGAACATAAACCTTCTTTTGCTTGTGCATTGCCAACATCCATTGTCCAGGCACCATTGTTGGTGTCTCCTTCTGGTTTCTTAGAATATCTGCAACATAGACAATTTGATCTTTTGGTACCCAGAACTGATTGGGTCCAAGTTTGTTAGTCTTGACATCTCTCTGATCTTGTTCAGATTTTACCATTGGACAAGATAGTTCAGAGTGACCTTTCTTAGCACAAACAATGCATAAAACATCAGAATGAACAGCTTTACTTTCAGTAATCGTTTCTGTAAAACCAAGACCTCTATTTCCAGTGTTACTGTTTCCATAAATCATATTTGCATATTTACTTCTTTCCATTCCATTAGAAATAAAGTTTTAAAAAAATTGTTCATGCATATCAGATTCACAAACAGTTTTGGAAGTGGAACATATATTACTTTTGAGAGTTTGGTTTTGAGATTTGAGTCTTGCAACTTCAGTTTTAAAATCGTTGTTTTCAGTTGCATACTCAGAATTTCGATTCTTTAAAACTTGGACTTCTTTGGTTAGATTTTTCTTATCTTCCCTAAGAGTTTTCAGTTTTAAAGACATCTTATTGTTTGCATTTAACAAGTCTTTTACAGCATTAATTAATTCAGATTTAAAGAGATCAGAAAATACCTCATTGTATTCATCTTCTGAATCTGTTCCAGAGTGTGAGCTGTATTCCGAACTTGATTTTTTATGAGCCATCAGAGGCATAATTGCTCCCTCTGATGTGCTTCCAGACTTACTTGAATGACTGCTTTGATCATTCTTCCTTCTGCCTGCTTTCTTTCCTGAATTCTTACCTTTGTGAAGTCCAGAGGCAGACCTGATGTGTGCCATCTTTGCTGTTTCTGCCTCTTCTTCATCAGACGATTCTTCCTCTGATTCTGATACATCCCAGGCTGCCATCAGGCCCTTCTTTCTGAATCTGGAATTCTTCTTGTGCTGTTTGCCTTTTTTCAGATTTGGACATTCTGACTTGATATGTCCATGTTCATTGCATCCATAACAGATGATGTTCTTCTTGTCAGATTCTTCCTTGTCTTTGTTGTTATGTTTCTTCTTGGAACCTCTCCTCTTCCTGTTTTCCCAGATCTTAACCATCTTTTTGGTTAAGTAAGCCATATCATCACAGTCACTGTCACTATCCTCTGATTCTGATGCTGCCTTTGCAGCTTTCTTCTGTTTCGACTTCAGGGCCATATTCTTCTTCTTCTTTGGTTCATCTGCTTCCAGTTCTATTTCATGAGACCTGAGTGAGCTGATCAGATCTTCAAGTCTTAAGTTATTCAGATCTTTGGCTTGCTGAACTGCAGTAACCATTGGTCTCCACTTGGTTGGTAAACTTCTTAGAATCTTCTTGACATGATCTATTGTTGTGTAGCTTTTCTTCAAGACCTTCAGTCCAGATATCAGAGTCTGGAATCTGCAGAACATTCCATCAATGTTTTCATCATCTTCCATCTTGAACATCTCATACTGTTTGACCTGTATGTTAGCCCTTGCTTCTTGAACCTGCTGGCTTCCTTCCTAGGTCAGAACCAGACTGTGGAATATGCTTTTTGCTGTTTCTTTATTTGTGCATCTGTCAAATTCGTTGAATGTTATGGCACTGATCATGATGTTTCTGGACTTGTGATGAAGTTTGTATAATCTTCTCTGATCTGGTTTCATATCACCCATGTCCAGTTCTTTAGTTGGATCTTCTGGATCAGTAGGGGCAGTGTATCCTTTGACTACCATCTTCCATAGTTCAGGATCTTGAGATATGAAGAAACTTCTCATTCTGTCCTTCCAATACTCAAACCTTTCTCCATCAAACAGTGGTGGTCTGTTGATGTTGCCTCCCAGTTCATCTCCGGATTCTGCCATGTTGAACCCCTTGGACCTTTCCTCAAACACTGTTAAGTGCTCAACCTTGAGACCGAGCTCTGATGCCAATTGAAGGTGAAAACACGAGAAGGGGGGTTGAATTATGTTTGACTAACTTGAATACTTTTCCTGTTTTTACACTTTTAAAACAAAACTTGATCTATGAATAAAAACAGAGTTAGCAGCGGATATAAAGTAAAAATAAAACACAGAATTTTTATACTGGTTCACCGTTAACGAGGCTACGTCCAGTCCCTTCACCTTGAAGGATTTCACTAATTCAAACCTTGAATTACAACAGTTCCACTGACCCTCCAAGTCAGTCTTCTCAAACAGTCTAACAATCCTAGACTCTTGAGGAATACAGCACCTTGACTTCCTAAGTCAAGTCTTCTCCTGCCAATCTGACAACCCCAGATTGTAGAAGGAATTACAACGCCTTGAATCTAATTGCCAAGTAATCTGCTACCCCTTCTTGAAGGTGCAAACACGAGAAGGGGGGGTTGAATTGTGTTTGACTTAACTTGAATACTTTTCCTGTTTTTGTACTTTTAAAACAAAACTTGATATATGATTAAAAACAGATTAGCAGCGGATATAAAGTAAAAATAAAACTCATAATTTTTATACTGGTTCACCGTTAACGAGGCTACGTCTAGTCCCTTCACCTTGAAGGATTTCACTAATTCAAACCTTGAATTACAATCGTGCTACTGACCCTCCAAGTCAGTCTTCTCAAATAGTCTAACAATCCTAGACTCTTAAGGAATACAGCTCCTGTCTTCAGCCAATCTGACAATCCCAGATTGTAGAAGGAATTACAACACTATGAATCTAATTGCCAAGTAATCTGCTACCCCTACTGACTCCCTTAGATTGTAGACTCTACTTCAACAACTTAGATTTGACACAGTGGAAAGAAAATAACACTAGTACTTGCTTCTTGAAAGCTGGAACTCACAATTGACCTCTCTGAAAATTTGAGTGTTTGCTTTGCAAGTGTATGACTCGTTTGTGATTTTCGATGATTAGTATTCTGCCTTGAGCTTCCTTTTATAGATGCAGATTAGGGCCTCTTTCAATGCTTAAATTCGAGCTGAATCTTGCTGGATTCTCTGGCAAAAATAACTTGACCAATTGGGCTTTATTTAAATAAAAAGCATATCTTTTTTAAGCTTCAGTTTCTCTTTCAAAATAACTGGCCAATCAAGTCTTTTAATTGAAATTTAAAGATCTACTTTTTTGATGAAGACAAAAAGATACTTGATCAAAAAGAAAAAGGATTTTAAGCAACTTATCATTCAAATTTATATTTAGGTAAAAGCATTTGATATTAATTCCTAATACAGTTTAAGTACAATATTATGAGAACCTTCTAATAGCATATGCATTAAAATATTTTATGAAAATATTTAAATAACATAAACATTGTTTGAAAATAAAGTTTTTACAAAACTGGAAATCTGTATTCGAATACGAAGTGTCGTAGTCGAATACAAACGATAAATCAGAAGCTAAAAACTGAAGATCTGTATTCGAATACGAAGTGTCGTAGTCGAATACAGATTGCAAGTCAGTAGCTAATTTTTAACATCTGTATTCGACTACAGCTTTGTGTAATCAAATACAACTCAAGTCAGTGGCAAAAATCCCGAGCTTGTATTCGACTACATGATATTGTATTCGACTACAAAGTTCAAATTTCAAATACAATCAGAACGTTTTAGAAGTGCATTCGAATACATTGAGACTGTATTCGAATACAACTTCGAAACAATGCAACTTTTCAGTTTTGAAACATTGCACAAGTTCATCAAAATGTTTGGGAACCATTGCCATTGATCTGAAGTGTTACCTTGGAATATAAATACTTCAAAACTTCAGTTTTAAACCAATCAATCCTACCACAAACTTTGAACAACTTTCTGAAATATTTTGTGAACTTTTCAAAGTTATATTTTCATACTTCAAGTACATGCTCTACATTTTCATATCATTGAGAAAGGTTCTTTATTGTACTTGAAAGTATATTGGATTGATGTCATTGCACAAACTGTTATATCCTGTTGTTCTTAATTAAGAACATTGTTGTAAAATTTATTGAAGTTATTGTTTGAAGAAAGTGGTATATTTTCTTCAAGTGTTGTAAACTAAGATAGTGGTGTGCTATCTTAGGAAGAGTGTCAGGAATTTGTAATTGAAGTCTTAGGGTTAGACTTGTACTTATTCTAACAGAAAGTGGAAAATCTCTTGTGGTGTGCAAGAGGACTGGATGTACCCTTGGTTGTAAGGGGAACCAGGATAAATCTCTGTGTGTTTTTACCTTCTGTCATTTACAGTTTTCATTTACTAACACAGCAAGATTAAACAAACTTAAAACAGTCACTTAAACAATCTCCAAAACTTTAAAAACAGAAAAATAGTCCAACACCTAATTCACCCCCTCTCTTAGGTGCAACTCTGTTCTTACATTAATTGTTCCCGCCAACAGCTCATGAGTTCCACAATACTTCACTTTAGTTTTGTAACAAATCTTGTTAATACTTTGATTGAAATAAATCAAGATCTCCACTGTTAATCCTCATGATTAAATCCGGACCATTAGATCTTCTGCGCTAGTCCATATCTGGACCAAACTAATTGATATGTTGTGATCCTATGATTTCGGCCATCCTTGGACCACACTTCCTAACCCTCTGATCTTCTGATTTCGGCCATCCTGGGCCATGGTCTGATATTCTGATTTCGGCAATCCTGGGCCATGGTCTGATCTTCTGATCTGGACCATCATTGGACCAAATAATTAATTCTGAACCATTGATCTGGAAATCTTCCCTCTGATCTGGCCAATTCTGGACTTGGTCTGGATTAAATTGAAATTAAATCTGGACAAGTAATATTTCAGTCTGGACATTTTACCTTTGATTTTGGATCAGGTCTGGGTCAATTCAGGAAATCATTTCTTCTGGTCTGGACTTAGTTTCATGCTCTGAATCATGTTATCTTATGGTCTGGGTCAAATCTAGATTAATTCTCTTGTTCTGGACTCATTAACTTATCTTCTGGTGAGTCTTTTGGTGAGTCTGGAACAAGTCTGGGCTGTTTAATATTTCACTGCCAGGCCATCTTTTGGTCAGAATAACTTCTGGAATAAATTTGATATTTGATTCCTTTTGGTCTGGAATAACTCTCCCTCTGGCAGGCTTTCTTCTGGTATGATCCAGGTTTCCTTCTGATTTTTCTTCCTTCTGTTCTGGGCCAGCAAAGATATCTTCTGGTGATGTTTTGACATCCTGAAGTATCTTCTGGTAATTCCAGAATTCATTTTCTGGAATCCTTAGATGTTCTGCTTCTGATTACTTCAGTTTCTGGTGGCATTTAATTTAATAATTCAAGGTACAAAATAAGATTACATTGAGTGTTTTTGTAAACATCAAAATCCTAAGAATTAGAACAAACTTGGTTCTAACAATCTCCCCCTTTTTGATGATGACAAAACCTTAACTTATTTTGCTAACTTATAACTCGAAAACTTGAATTACTCCCCCTCAGACCAATCTCTCCCCCTAAGTCTGATACTCTCCTTTTCAACTCCTTCTTTGTTCTCTCTTTCTTTTCTTCTCTTCTCCTCTCCTTTTTAACTCCTTCTCTTTTCATCTCTTTCTTTTTCTCTCTTCACATTTCCTCTCCTTTTCAACTCCTTCTCTTTTCACTCTTTGTTTTTCTCTCTCCCTGTTTCCTCTCCTTTTCAACTTCTTCTCTTTTTCACTCTTTCCTTTTCTCTCTCCTTTCTTTTTATCTCTCATTTTCTACTTATTTCTCCTTTCTCTCTCTACCCCTTTTTGTCATCAACCAAAAAGTGGTTCTATTATTTTTTTTTTGTTTTTCTCTTTACAAATTACAGAAAGTAAAAACAGAAAATAAAAATACTCCTAAGATGACTACTTGAGTTAGTCAGATATGGAGGTAATACTGAGATGCTTCTTGATGAACTCGAACCTATCTTCTGGTAATGCTTTGGTGAAGATATCAGCCCATTGATGATCAGTGTCCACAAACTGGATGCTTAAAGTTCCTTTTTGAACATGGTCCCTAATGAAATGGTGTTTTATTTCAATGTGTTTGGCACTAGAGTGTAAGATAGGGTTCTTGGTCAGGTTTATGGTTGAAGTGTTATCACAGAACAAAGGGATATTAGTTTCAAAGATGTTGTAATCTTCAAGTTGATGTTTCATCCAAAGTAACTGTGAACTGCATCCTGCTGCTGCTGAGATATATAAGTGAACTGCATCCTCCAAAGTAACTGTGAACTGCATCCAAAGTGCTTTGTCTTTTGCTTGACCAAGAGATCAAGTTATCACCTAAGAAAGTGCAGTTGCCACTTGTACTTTTCCTTTCCAGCTTGTCTCCAGCATAGTCGGAATCACAAAAACCTTTGAGTTTGTAGGTGGGGGTTTTCTTGTATAACAAGGTAGGGTTGGTGGTTCTTTAAGGTATCTTAGAATTCGTTTGACAGCAGTTAAATGGGATTCCCTAGGGTCAGCTTGAAATCGGGCACAAACACAAACACTAAAAAAAATGTCAGGTCTAGAAGCAGTTAAATAAAGACGGGATCCAATCATACCTCTGTATGTTTTCTGGTCTACCTTTTGGCTGGTTTCATCTTTCTCAAGTGAGCAGGTTGGATGCATGGGGGTGGCCATAGGCTTACAGTCACTCATCTTGAACTTTTTGAGAAGTTCTTTAGTATATTTTGATTGGTGAATGAGGATACCTGATTTACCTTGGTGAATCTGAATTCCCAGGAAGAATTTAAGTTCTCCCATCATGCTCATTTGGAACTCTTTCTGCATTAAGTTCTTCCATCATGCTTAAGAATAATCAGAATATCAGTTTTAATGGATTTCCTAAATAGAGTATTATCAATCTGGCCTCTATTAAAGTTATTCTTAAGTAGAAAGTTGCTAAGTCTGTCATACCATGCCCTTGGTGCTTGTTTTAAACCATATAAAGATTTTTTAAGTTTGAAAACATGGTCTGGAAAATCAGAATTTTCAAATCCAGGGGGCTGTTTGACATAGACTTCCTCACTTATATAGCCATTTAAGAATGCACTTTTAACATCCATTTGATACAACATTATATCATGATTAACTGCAAATGATAAGAGAATTCTAATTGCTTCTAACCTGGCCACTGGAACAAAAGTCTCAGTGTAGTCTATACTTTCCTGTTGACTGTATCCTTGAGCTACAAGTCTGGCTTTGTTTCACCTTTTTCATTTAGTTTATTTTTGAACACCCACTTGGTTCGAATAATGTTTTTGTTTGGTCTGGATACCAGATCCCAAACATCATTCCTTTGGAATTCATTCAGCTCTTCTTGCATTGCAAGTATCCAACCTTCCTATGCCAAAGCTTCATCAACATCAGCTTCTGGTTCTGGAAGATCTGTAACAGCTTCTGATTCTGATAGATCAGCTTCTGGTTCTGGTGAATCTGTAACTTCCTCATCTTGCATTAATTCTGCTTTTGGTGGTTTCTGCTTGTTTTTGAAACCACTGGAATGCTGTGTCTGCTGAAGTGTTCTATTCGTGTGAATCACCTGGTTCCTCTGACAGTTTGAAAACCTGCAGAATACTTATCTAGCTTTGATTTGTTAAGATCAAGCTTCTTGTTATCACAGTAAACATAAATATAAAATAATAATAGTATTTACAACATGATGTAACCTCTATGTCAACTCTGAAAATCCGCTTGCTTCTGATTTTCAGATTCTTAATCTGTATGTTCTATGATTACATGGTTTGGATGAGGGGATTTTAATTCCCTTCTAGGTTTGTATTTTTGATGAATCTCACTGGAGTGTTTGAAGAACTCTCCTGATTCTGATTCCTCTTTTTATGCTTTGGCTGATACACCACGTTCCTCTGGTGATTCTGGAACATGTTTTGGTTCTGGTAACTTTGGTGAATTTGGTGATTTTGATAACTTTGATGGTTCTGGTGATTCTGATAATTCCTGTAGTTATACTGATTCTGATAATTAGAGTAATTCTGATGATCATACCTGAACCTTTGATACGTGTTCTGGTTCTGGTTCCAGTACTGATTCTGGTTCCAGTTCCTGTACTTCTGATACTGATTCCAGTTCTGGTTCTGGTTCCAGTTTCTGTGCTTCTGGTACTGATTCCAGTTCTGGTTCTGTTTCCAGTTCTGGTTCTGATTCCAGTTTCTGTGCTTCTGGTACTGGTTCCAGTTCTGGTTCCAGTTCCTGTTTTGATTTTGGTTCCAGTTTTGGTTCTGATTCCGATTCTGGTTCTGGTTCCAGTTCCTGTTTTGATTCTGGTTCCAGTTTTGGTTCTGATTCCGATTCTGGTTCTGGTTGGGTTGACCAGACCTTCTTCCATCAGACTCAGATTGCCTTTGTCTTGTTGTAGTAGGAACATAAACCTTCTTCTGCTTGTGCATTGCCAACATCCATTGTCCTGACACCATTGTTGGTGTCTCCTGTTGGAACCAAGTTGGTTCTAAGACTTAGGATTTTGATGGTTACAAAAGCACTCAATGTAATCTTATTTTGTACCTTGAATTATTAAATTAAATACAATCAGAATATGAAGAAATCAGAAGCAGAAGATCAAAGGAAAATGAATTCTGGAATTACCAGAAGATACTCCACGATGTCAAAAACATCACCAGAAGATATCTTTGCTGGCCCATATCAGAAGGAAGAAACATCAGAAGGAAACATGGATCATACCAGTGGAAAGCCTGCTAGAGGGAGAGTTGATCCAGACCAAAAGGAATAAAATATCAAATTTATTCCAGAAGTTATTCTGACCAGAAGATGGCCTGGCAGTGAAATATTAAACTGCCCAGACTTGTTCCAGACTTAACTAGAAGCTAAGTTTATGAGTCCAGAACAAGAGAATCAATCCAGATTTGACCCAGACAATAAGATAGCATGATTCAGGGCATGAAACTAAGTCAAGACAAGAAGAAATGATTTCCAGAATGATCCAGACCTGATCTAAAATCAAAGGTAAAATGCCCAGACTGAAATATTTATTGTCCAGATTTAATTTCAATCCAGACCAAAGTCCAGAATTTGTCCAGATCAGAGGGAAGATTTCCAGATCAGTGGTTCAGAATTAATTATTTGGTCCAGTGATGGTCCAGATCAGAAAATCAGACCATGGCCCAGTGTTGGCCGAAATTAGAGGGACAGAATGTATAGTCTAGCAAAGGCCGAATTCAGAGGATTATAGCATATCAGGTGCGCATCCAAGATGGCTGAAATCAGAAGATCAGAGGGTCAGGAAGTGTGGTCCAGGGAAGGCCGAAATCAAAGGATCACAACATAACAATCAGTATGGTCCAGATGTGGACTAGCGCATGAAGATCCAATGGTCCAGATTTAATCAGGAAATTTATACGGTGGAGAATTTAATTTATTTTGATCAAAGGATTAAAAAGATTTATTACAAAAATAAAGTGAGGTGTTGTGGAATTCAGGAGCTGTGGCGGGAAGGAACCAACATATTTAATTGGCCAGTTATTTTGAAAGGAAATCTGAAGATATGTTTTTTATTTATATGAAGCCCAATTGGTCAAGTTATTTTTACAGAGAATCCAGCAAGATTCAGCTCGAATTTAAGCATTGGAAGAGGCCCTAATCTGCATCTATAAAAGGAGGCTCAAGGCAGAATACTTAACATCGAAAATTACAAAAGAGTCATACACTTCCAAAGCAAACACCCAAATTTTCATAGAAGTCAATTGTGAGTTTCAGCTTTCAAGAAGCAAGTACTCTTGTTATTTTCTTTCCACTGTGTCAAATCTAAGTTGTTGAAGTAGAGTCTACAATGTGAGGGAGTCAGAAGGGGTAGCAGGTTACTTGGCAATTAGATTCATAGTGTTGTGTGTTAAATCTAAGTTGTTGAAGTAGAGTCTGAAGTAGCAATATCGATTTACAAGAAAGGGGGGTTTGAATTGTAAATCCGCCCTTTTAAAATTTCTGTTAAAAACTTAAGAAAATAACTCAAGATTGATCTTGGTTGTGAAAACAGAAATTAGAGAACGTTCTTGGTTTTCACCAGAAAACATAAAACATTCTTGGTTAGTTCAAATCAACAGTTCAGTTTATCTATTTAACTTGATAATTAACAGACTGAAAGTAAATAGCGATAAGGGAAGAGATATCACACACAGATATATCCTGGTTCACCCAACCCGGGCTACGTCCAGTCCTCACCACGGTGAGATTTTCCACTAAGTGTTTAAAACAAGAACCTTCTTGGTTTTACAGCACCTAGCTTAGATCAACCTTGATCTTTTACAGACTTTAATCTAATTCCACCCAGAAAGAGATTAATCAAATCATCTACCAACCTTGATAGTGATTTCTTACAATCTACCCCAAACTATATTTAATTCTTATAGTTTGAGTTTTACAATAACGATGAGATTGTTTTGTTAGAATCTGAGATGTCTCAACTCTTGTTTGAGATTCGATTCTTTACAAATAACTCAGTATAAATGTATCAGAGTAAAACGAATTTAATCAAACTGATTCTTGTAAGTGATTGGAGATTTTCAAGTATGTAGATGTATGTGAGTGATGTTTTTCTCTGTACTTGAAGCTGTATTTCTTCTTGAGCTTTTGCCTTCCTTTTATAGGCGTGAGAGCATTTAAAAATAGAGCTGTTGGTAGTGCTCTTGTCAGGCTTGACCAAAGACATTATTTCAGAATAAAAATAATCAAACTTTTGATTATTTTTATTTTCTGTTTAGACTGGGCTGTGTGTTGCGTTTTGGATCAAATTTACTTGAGTGATTACTGATCCTTTAACACTTCTGATAAGTGAAATATTGTAGGCTTGAACTGGAGCTTTTGAATCACTTAAAACAGATTAAAAACGATCACAAAGCTTGTTGCAGAAAAAGTGTAGTTGCTGGAGATTGATGATCAATCTGGAGCTTTAGCTTTTGGGTTTCTTGGAGATTGATAATCAATCTGGACTGATTTCTGAACATACTGGAAGCTGTCTTGATGCAATGTATATTGTTAAGATTGTTTATCAATCTTGACAGCAGAACTGAAGTTTTGATTATGTCAAAACAGCTTGGAGAATGATGATGAACTTCTGCAGAATGTTAATGAAAATTCTGGAGATTGATAATCAATCTGGAGTCCTAGTATTTGAACTTTCTGGAGATTGATAATCAATCTGGAGGTTCAGTTTTGATCATTCTGGATGTCTTCCTGATCTTTTCTTGGATCTGTTTTGATGTAAACATACTTCAAGATCGTTCAATGTTCTTGGCAGTCAAGCTGGAGATTGATGATCATTTCTGGAGACTAATGATCATTCCTGGAGACTGATGGTCATTCTTGATAGAAGATCATTCTGGATACTGTTCTGATCATTCTGGACATTTTGATGTCCAAGAACAGACTTGGTTCTTCCTCTGAATGTATTTTCTGGAGATATCCTCTGATATCGTTTTCTGGAGATATCCTCTGGTATTCTTTGGTTGAGGTATCCTCTGGTATTCTCTGGTTGAGGTATCCTCTGATATCCTCTGGTTGAGGTATCCTCTGATATCCTCTGGTTGAGGTATCCACTGATGGCAGCTTGGTGAGGTATCCTCTGATGGCAGCTTGGTGAGGTATCCTCTGATGGCAGCTTCGTGAGGTATCCTCTAATGTCAGCTTCGTGAGGTATCCTCTGATGACAGCTTCGTGAGGTATCCTCTAGTATCCTCTTCTTGAGGTATCCTCTAGTGACATCATCATCTGGTGATGTCATCCTCTGGTAATGTTATCTTCTGGTGACGTCATCATCCTCTGATGATGTCATCCTCTGGTAATGACTTCATTCTCTGGTGACAACTTCTGGTACCCTCTGGAGGCATCTTCTAGTATCCTCTAGAGGCATCTTCTGGTATCCTCTGGAGGTATCTTCTAGTGATGTTATCGGGTAACATCTTATGTTTTTCCAGATTGTGTCAAGAGTGTTCTTTATGCTGATTTCTTGGCTTTCCTTGAATCATTAACATGCTGTTAATTCTGAACATTCTGGAGACTGTTCAGTCTTGCTTTGGCAGCTTGATTCATGGCCTTTTTTCTTTGTGATTAGAATGGTTCCTTTTGATTCTAATTGATCACATCTGTTCCTTGTCATGTACTCTCAGTACTGATGTAAATTCCAGATGCAATAACTTTAATTAAGTGGTGGAGAAAGTTTGGTCTTTATGCTATCACAGACTTGCGAACATTCTCTATTTTCCAGAATATGTCAAGAATGTTCTCTGCTGCTGTTTTCTTCGATTCTTGCTTTGTTCACTTATGCATTTATGTTCCTTAAACAAACTTAAGTGAAATCATTAGTAGACCACCATTCATAAAACTTAATCATTTAATTTAAAAGGTTTGTTGTCATTAAAACATATATCAAAAAGGTTTTTTCCTCAACAATCTCCCCCTTTTTGATGATGACAAACCTTTTGAATAAATCGTAAGTTTTATGGATGGATATAAATAAAATGCAAGAATGTTCTTAGATATGTAATTAAACTCCCCCTAAACACATGCAAGAGTTTAATTCTTATCATTCTAATTAAATTCCCCCTAAACATATGCAAGAGGTTAATTCTTAACATTCTTCATTAACTTCTATCATCCTATATCCATCATATATTTCTCTCCCCCTTTTGACATCTATCAAAAAGGTTGGGGAGTAGACATAGAAGTAAAAAAAATGGAGTAATAGCATGAGTGCACTACACATAGAAATCATGTGGTTAACCAATGCATTCATATATCAAACTAGTCAAGTTTGCATTCAACATTAAAGAACATAGCATGTATGATGATCATATCATTGTAGTTAATATTGCAATTAAGATATGGATAATGATAGCAACAATAATATGACATAATTGTATGCAAGCATTTTAACGCACTTTGAAAAATAGTCAATGAATATATATTCTTCTCATTTTTAGAAAGAAAACAATGAGTAAACTTCAGTTTCAAGAAGAATAATATTTTCTAAAAACTCCCCCTGAATATGATCAGATCCATTTATTCATTTTTAAAACTAGAGAGAATAAGCGCATACAAGGAAGCGAAATAAGATGGATGTGATAAAATTTCTCTCTTTACAAAACATTCTTATGCTAAAAATGTTTGTATTTTTCAAAAACTAATTTTTAAATGGATAATAAAAAATATGCAAAGGATTTGCTCACACTAAAGAAATGTTTTTCACAAAGTGTTTTGCAAACACACAAATAAACAATAAGGCATATGTTCAAGCTTACTTTCAAATTCATAAGAAGGTGAATGATGTTAATTCATTTAACATGATAATTTGAAAGATGTTATTGTCCAAAGTGTAAAAAAAAAAAACATTCATGAATTTTACACCCATAACAACCCTTTATCTAATTATTAAAGAGACTAATTTATTTTAAGTGTCTTTATAACAAAAACAATAATGTTTGAACATCAACCCAGATTTACACAATTGTTTATATCAAAAAGAGTGAAAACATGTTTAATATAGAATAGAAATTAGGCATATGCATGTACAAGTAATGTAATCAATTTAAACTTTTAAAGTCATACTTGCATAAAAAAATAACATGCATTTTTAATTTTAAGAACACCCTGTTGGAACCAAGTTGTTTCTTGCAATTAAAGTTTTGATGTTAACAAATGTATTTTATGAAAATAACATATTTGACTTAGAAGAAGAATGAAAAATGTCATCAGAAGATGACGTCACCAGAGGATGACGTCACCAGAAGCAGAAATCAGAAGATGACGTCACCAGATGATATCTCCAGAGGATATCGTCAGATGAATCTGTCAAAGAAAAATGCTCAAAACAGAATTAGAGAAAAAGGCTCAAAACAGAATCTGAGAAAAATGCTCAAAACAAAATCTGAGAAAAATGCTCAAAACAGAATTGGAGAAAAAGGCTCAAAACAGAATCTGAGAAAAATGCTCAAAACAGAAGCGGAGCAAAATGCTCAAAACAGATCAGTGAGCAAAAGACTCAAAACAAAATCTGAGCAAACTACTCCAGAATATTCTCAAAACAGATTAATCGAAATATACTCCAGAAGAAAAGCATCAATGAAGTTCAAAAGTTCAACTATAAATAGAGACTTAATGTTGAAGAATAAAGCATTGAAAAACACAAGAACTCAAGCTTCAATTCAAAGTTATCTGAGAGTTCAAAAGAGAGAAACACAAATGAACAAGAGCAATATTTTCTAAGTGTTTTCGAGAGAGAAATACAGTGCAACAATCAGCTTTCCAGAAGCAATACAAGAGTGCAAGAATAAGTGTAGCAAACAGCTTTCCAGAAGCAACGTTGCAAAGTTCTAAACCTTTATTATAGTGGTGTAGATTCCTTCTTCAATCTGGGGTTGTCAGATTGGTAGGAGAAGACTTAGCTGGTTTAGTTAAGGTGTTGTTGTTCCTCAAAATTCTGGGGTTGTCAGGCTGTTTGAGAAGACTTGGCAGGTATAGTCAAGGTGTTGTTGTTCCTCAAAAGTCTGGGGTTGTCATACTGTTTCGGAAGACTGACTTGAAGGGTCAGTGGTGTTGTAATTCAAAGGAGTTTGAATTAGTAAAAGGCCTTCTGGAGGAAGGGACTGGACGTAGCCTAGTTAACGGTGAACCAGTATAAATTGCTGTGTTATTATGTTATTATTATCCGCTGCTGAATCTGATTAATTATTTATCGAATAATTCAAATCAACATTTAACAAAACAGCAAAAGAAATTAAGTTTGACAAACACAATTCAACCCCCCCTTCTCGTGTTTGCACCTTCAATTGGCATCAGAGCTCGGTCTCAAGGATGAGCACTTTACAGTGTTTGAGGAAAGATCCAAGGGATCAACATGTCCAGATTCAATGAAGAAGCTACTAGAGGAAACATCAACAGACCATCTCTGTTTGATGGAGAACGATTTGAATACTGGAAGGACAGGCTGAGAAGTTTTTTTATTTCACAAGATCCTGAACTTTGGGACTTGGTGGAAGATGGTTATACTGCTCCAGAAGATGCTGATGGTATTAAAATTTCCAGAAGAGATATGGATGCTGATCAGAAGAAGATGTTCAAGCTGCATCACAAATCTAGAACGTTCATGATCAATGCAATCACGTTCAAAGAGTTCGACAAATGCACTAACAGAGAAACAGCAAAGAGCATCTATGATAGTCTGATTCTGACTTACGAAGGCAGTAAGCAAGTCCAAGAAGCAAAGGCTAACATTCTAGTCAAGAAGTACGAGTTATTCAAGATGGAAGAAGATGAAGACATTGAAACTATGTTTTCCAGATTCCAGACTCTAGTATCAGGATTAAGGGTACTAGAAAAGAGCTACACTACTGCTGATCATGTAAGGAAAATACTTAGAAGTCTGACAATCAAGTGGAGACCAAAGATTACTGCTATTCAGGAAGCTAAAGATCTGAATACTCTAAAGCTGGAAGAATTAATCAGCTCCCTCAGATCACATGAAATTGAATTGGAAGAAGATGAACCCAAGAAGAAGAACAAAACTCTTGCCCTGAAATCCAAGCAGAAGAAGGCTTTGAAAGTAACATCAGAAAATAGTGATTCAGACGATCAAAGTCTGAACTTAGAGGAAGAAGAAATTGCTTTCTTATCCAGGAAGTTCAGAAAGATGTGGCATAACAGAAGGAATAAATTTCCCCAGAGATATTCCAATCAGTCTAATAAAGGAAGTGATGATACACATGACAAGAAAGGTATCATCTGCTACGGATGCAATGAATCTGGACATATCAAGTCAGAATGTCCAAAATATGGAGAAAGGGAAGTACCAGAGGAAAGATTTCAGAACTAAGAAGAAAAGCATGATGGCTACATGGGATGATTCTGATGAATCTTCTGAAGATGAACAAGTAGATTTGGCTATGATGGCTCACACCAACTCTGGATCCAACACAGAATCTGATTCTGGAAGAGAATCAGAAGATGATGAAACTGAGGTATATTCTGAATTCACTCGATCTGATTTGATTACTGTTCTGAATGATTTTTTAAACTGTAATTACAAATTATCTTTAAAACTGAAAACTCTTAAGAAATAAAATACAAATCTAATAGAAGAAGTTAATGTTTTAAAAAATCAGATTGCAGAATTTAAAACAGAAAGTGTCATTCTTGAAACTGATATTGCAGAATTGAAAACAGAGAATGTATGCTTGAAAAACAGTTTGCGGAAGTTAAAGATGAAAGTTTAAATCTGAAAAATAATCATAATTCAACAGCAATTAAAAATACCACAAGTAATTCTGATATGCATGAACAAGTTCTTCAAGAATTTCTTGATAGTGGTATGGAAAGAAGCAAATATGCTTCTATGATTTATGGAGTCAGTAGAAACGGAAATAGAGGTATAGGATTTGAAGAAACAATAATTAAACCTAAACCTATATTTAAACCTGTTTCCTCTGATATAGTGTGTACTGGTTGTTACAAGAAAGGTCATTCCAAAGTGTCTTGTCCTATGCTAAATACAAGAAAAAACAAGAAATTTTTCAAAACTAACAAACCTGGACCCAACCAGATTTAGGTACCGAAAAGCAAAATTGTTTTTGTTGCAGATGTTCTTAGCAAACAAGTTAAAACACCAGTCATGGTACCTGGACAGTGGATGCTCGCGACATATGACGGGAAAAAGGTTTATGTTTCAAGAATTGATATTAAGCAAAGGAGGCACAATAACTTTTGGTGGAAAGCAAAAAGGCCAGATCATTGGTCAAGGAACAGTTGGTAATGGTAACTCTCCTTCTATTAAAGATGTCTTGTTTGTTAAAGGTCTTAAACATAACTTTTTGAGTATAAGTCAGTTAAGTGATAACAATTATGATATTATATTCAATCAAAAGACATGCAAGGCAATCAGTCAGAAGGATGGATCTGTGCTTTTCACAGGTCAGAGGCAAAATAATATTTATAAAATAAATCTGTTCAGTCTAGGAAAGCAAGAGGTTAAATGTCTTATGTCAGTAAATGAAGAGAATTTAATGTGGCACAAAAGATTAGGTCATGCTAATTTTAGATCAATTTCAGAATTGAACAAACTTAAGTTAGTAAGAGGTCTACCTAATCTTAGTTACAAAACTGAAATCTTGTGTGAAGGCTGTCAAAAGGGAAAACAAACCAAAAGTTCCTTTACTCCTAAGAAATCAGTAACTACATCAAAGCCTCTTGAACTTCTGCATATGGATCTGTTTGGACCAGTGAAAGTAGCATATCTGAATGGAAAGAAATATGGCTTTGTTATAGTAGACGATTACTCTAGGTGGACATGGGTAAAATTTCTAAGAAGTAAAGATGAATCCCATACTGTATTTATGACATTTTGTAAACAAGTCATGAATGAAAAAGGTTTTAAGATAGTGTCAATTAGAAGTGATCACGGAGGAGAATTTGAGAACAAATTCTTTGAAAGTTTCTGTGATGAGAATAGAATCTCTCACAACTTTTCTTCTCCTAGAACACCACAACAAAATGGAGTTGTAGAAAGAAAAAATAGATCACTCCAAGACATGGCCAGAACTATGTTAAATGATTTAAATGTTGCAAAACATTTTTGGGCTGAAGCAATCAACACTGCATGTTATATTCAAAATAGAGTCTTTATTAGATCCATGTTGAATAAAACACCATATGAATTGTGGAAAGGTAAAAAGCCTAACATTTCTTATTTTAAACAATTTGGTTGTATCTGTTATATGCTAAATACTAAAGATATTCTTGGTAAGTTTGATTCTCGATCTCAAAAGTGTATCTTCATTGGATACTCTGAAAGATCTAAAGCTTATAGGGTGTTTAATACTGAAACTCATATTGTAGAGGAATCTATACATGTTAAATTTAATGACAAACAGCTTGACACTGCAAAGTCAAAGCAAGATGTTGATATTACAGATTTAACACAACCAGAGGAATCAGAAACAGACAAACCAGCAGAAGCAGATAAACCAGCAGATTTTGGAGAAGTGAAGGATACAAGCAAGTCAGAAGCATGTGATACATCTTCAAAGGATGAATCTGATCAAATCAGAACCAGTAATGAGAAGTCAAAAGAGAAATCTGGATGGAAATACCAGTCATCTCATCCTGAAAATATGATCATTGGAAGTGGAAGTGATTCTTTAAGAACCAGATCATCATTAAAAGATATAAGTATGTTTGGTTTAATCTCATCGATTGAGCCTACATCTGTTAGTGAAGCATTGGCAGATGATGGATGGATTATTGCAATGCAGGAAGAGTTAAATGAATTTAAGAGGAATGATGTGTGGGATCTAGTTCCAAGACCAGAGAAGAACATTGTGGGAACCAAGTGGGTCTTCAGAAATAAGCTAAATGAAAAGGGTGAAGTAGTCAGAAACAAGGCAAGGCTTGTGGCACAAGGTTACAGTCAACAAGAGGGCATTGATTACTCTAAGACATTTTCTCCAGTGGCCAGGTTAGAAGCTATTCGTATCTTATTGTCCTTTGCTGCAAATAATAATATCAAATTATTTCAAATGGATGTTAAAAGTGCTTTTCTCAATGGTTATTTGAGTGAAGAGGTATATGTTAAACAACATCCAGGTTTTGAAAATTCTGAATTTCCAAACCATGTCTTTAAACTTAGAAAATCCTTGTATGGGTTAAAACAAGCACCTAGAGCATGGTATGATAGACTCAGTAATTTCTTAATTAAAAATAATTTTGAAAGAGGACAAATAGACAATACTTTGTTTAGCCGATCAATAGACAATGATATTCTGATCATTCAAATTTATGTTGATGATATTATTTTTGGATCTACTAATGGCATTCTTTGTCAAGAATTTTCTGAATTAATGCAGCATGAATTTCAAATGAGTATGATGGGAGAACTTAAGTTCTTTCTAGGAATACAAATTCAAAAAAGTTCAGAAGGTATTTACATTCACCAAACTAAATATACAAAGGAACTTCTCAAGAAGTTTAAGATGAGTGATTGCAAACCTATGGCTACACCAATGCATCCTACTTGTTCACTTGATAAAGATGAATCAGGAACAAAAGTTGACCAGAAAATCTACAGAGGAATGATAGGATCATTACTCTACCTTATTGCTTCTAGACCTGATATCATATTTAGTGTGTGTGTATGTGCTCGATTTCAATCTGATCCTAGAGAATCTCATCTAACTGCTGTTAAGAGAATCCTTAGATACCTAAAAGGCACTACCAACCTCACCTTGTTTTACAAGAAAACTCCTACATACAAACTGAGTGGATAATGTGATTCTGACTATGATGGAGATAAACTTGAAAGAAAAAGCACCGGTGGCTATTGTACCTTTTTAGGAGACAATTTAATTTCGTGGTCCAGTAAGAGGCAACACACTATTGCCATGTCAACAGCAGAGGCTGAATACATTTCAGCAGCTGGCTGCAGCTCTCAACTACTCTGGATGAAGCATCAACTTGAAGACTACAAAATATTAGAATCCAACATACCCATCTATTGTGATAACACCTCTGCAATTTGCCTAACCAAAAACCCTATCCTACATTCTAGAGCCAAACACATAGAGATCAAACACCACTTCATCAGAGATTATGTTCAGAAAGGAGTACTCAACATTCTGTTTGTAGACACTGAACATCAATGGGTTGACATATTCACTAAACCACTAGTTGAAGATAGGTTTGAATTTATCAAGAAAAACCTTAATCTTATCTTCATCCCTAACCTAATAGCTTAGTTTAATTTTTATGTTATTTTATTTTTCGTGTATTTAAAAAAAAAAGAGTCGAAAAAAAAAATAGAGGATCTCTTTTCTTCATTTAATCCTTTTTTTCTGATGACAAAGGGGGAGAAGATGTAATATTTGATAAAATATCCGTGGGAGAAGATGATTTATTTGAAAGGAGGAGAAGATGATGTATGATGTATTTGATATCTGGGCATAGGAGAAGATGATGTATTTGATATCTGGGCATTAGACTTAGGGGGAGAAAATATAAAATGAAGCTTAGTCTTAGGGGGAGTCAAAGTCAAAAGAAAGAAAAAGTATTATAAAAAATACATTGTTTGTCATCATCAAAAAGGGGGAGATTGTTGGAACCAAGTTGTTTCTTGCAATTAAAGTTTTGATGTTAACAAATGTATTTTATGAAAATAACATATTTGACTTAGAAGAAGAATGAAAAATGTCATCAGAAGAATAAATCAGAAGATGACGTCACCAGAGGATATCTCCAGAGGATATCGTCAGATGAATCTGTCAGAGAAAAATGCTCAAAACAGAATTGGAGAAAAAAGCTCAAAACAAAATCTGAGAAAAATGCTCAAAACAGAATCTGAGAAAAATGCTCAAAACAGAATTGGAGAAAAAGGCTCAAAACAGAATCTGAGAAAAATGCTCAAAACAGAAGCGGAGCAAAATGCTCAAAATAGATCAGTGAGCAAAAGACTCAAAACAAAATCTGAGCAAACTACTCCAGAATATTCTCAAAACAGATTAATCGAAATATACTCCAGAAGAAAAACATCAGTGAAGTTCAAAAGTTCAACTATAAATAGAGACTTAATGTTGAAGAATAAAGCATTGAAAAACACAAGAACTCAAGCTTCAATTCAAAGTTATCTGAGAGTTCAAAAGAGAGAAACACAAATGAACAAGAGCAATATTTTCTAAGTGTTTTCGAGAGAGAAATACAGTGCAACAATCAGCTTTCCAGAAGCAATACAAGAGTGCAAGAATAAGTGTAGCAAATAGCTTTCCAGAAGCAACGTTGCGAAGTTCTAAACCTTTATTATAGTGGTGTAGATTCCTTCTTCAATCTAGGGTTGTCAGATTGGTAGGAGAAGACTTAGCTGGTTTAGTTAAGGTGTTGTTGTTCCTCAAAAGTCTGGGGTTGTCAGGCTGTTTGAGAAGACTTGGCAGGTATAGTCAAGGTGTTGTTGTTCCTCAAAAGTCTGGGGTTGTCAGACTGTTTGGGAAGACTGACTTGAAGGGTCAGTGGTGTTGTAATTCAAAGGAGTTTGAATTAGTAAAAGGCTTTCTGGAGGAAGGGACTGGACGTAGCCTAGTTAACGGTGAACCAGTATAAATTGCTGTGTTATTATGTTATTATTATCCGCTGCTAAATCTGATTAATTATTTATCGAATAATTCAAATCAACATTTAACAAAACAGCAAAAGAAATTAAGTTTGACAAACACAATTCAACCCCCCTTCTCGTGTTTGCACCTTCACACCCAATCAATCACATGATATAAAAAAATATTCATTCTTATCATGATGTAAATAGCATAAGAATTTTGGATTGAGTGTACCTCCTTTAGTGGTCTAGTTCAATGACGAGAGATCTTTGAATATTTTTGAGCTTCTCTTCATTCTCTTTTATTCATCTTGATTGATGGTTGAAATGAGACAATTTAGCTTTTGTTGTTGAGAGAGTTCCTCCATTACGACATTAATTCAAGATTGCTCTATTTTGGCTTCATTGATCGATTTTTGGCTATGTTTGAGAAATCGTAGCCATGTTGTTATCATATTTTTGTAATATCAATTGAAGTAGCAACGTTGAATGAAGAAAGGAGAATGTTTGTTGGAGGTGAAGAACGTTCGTGAGGGGCAGTTGTTGTGGTTGTACAAGATGGAGAACATTCTTGAGCAATAACAATGTTATTCTCATTATCTGAGATTTCTTTTTCACCTCCAACAACTTTGGGACCAGTAATAAATTCCTCCCAATTAGTTCTTCCAATACCTTGATCATGAGGAGATGCTTTTTGAAGGGTCAATAGTGAGATAGGTGTAGGAATGCAGAAAACAAATGGTTCAAACTCATTTAGAAGTTGTTGATGTTCTTCAACCATATCATCATAATTGGAAACATCAGTTTTGATTAGATGTTGCATATAAACTGTCAAGAACATTCTGCTCTTGTGGAGAACATTATGCTATTTGTGGAGAATGTTCTGCTCATGTGGAGAATGTTTTGGTATGAACCCCTTTTCTTTTCCCCTTTTTTTGCTTAAATTGATCATTCTTTTAGATTCTTCTTCATCTAGCTTGTTTCTGAATACCCATCTTGTTCCAATGATAGATTGATCTTGTGGATCTAGAACAAGAATCCAGATTTTTATCTTTGTCAAATTGTAGAAGTTCTTCCTTCATTACTTCAATCCAAGATTGATCAACTATGACTTCTTTAATTGATTTTGGTTCAATTTGGGAGATCATTGTCATGTTATTGTTGACGACATATTTGAATGACATTCTTGTTCTAATACCATCAGTTGTATCTCCAATGATTTGTGTTTGAGGATGGTCTCCAATTGTTCTCCAGCTTTCTGGTGGAGAATGAAACGGAGATTGTTTATCAATCTCGGTTTCTTGCAGATTGTTCTGTTGTTGCAGACCAGTTTGAACTTCTTCTTCCTCGTTTTTTATTTTTTACTCAAATTCAAATCACCAAACTCATCAAATAATATATGCATAATTTCATTTGGGCCTTGAGATTCTATAATATTTATAGAATGTAGAGCATTCAGAATATATACTTTGATGGCATTTTAAAACAAATTGCTCATACTTTCTTTATTATGTGAAACATAGTAATGACATTCAAAGTATGATAAGTTTTGCTTTCTATTAAAAATGATATGAAGGCACGTCAAAGATATTTTCTACTAAAGCCAAGATTAAGAACATGATAAACAATTTTTGTGGCTTCTCTCCAAAATTATTTTTCACCACTTGATTTATTTAAAATTGTTCTATCCATTTCTTGTAACTTCATATTGTTTGAAAGTTCTTTGATAAACAAATAATGTGAAATATCATTAAAGAATTATTTGAAGAATAATATTTCAAATTTCCTTTGATCATTTCTGGAAATGACATATTTTTTAAAAGACTTAAAAACATGATTTGGTTGGAAATTCATCTAAGTATAAAACATAAGAATTTTTCTTTAAAATGAAACATGAGGATTGTAAGACCCTTAATTTTTAATTAAAATTATGGAATTAATTTTAATTGTATTTTTGGAGATATTTGTAAAATATTTAATATATGTATGTTTGAGTGAATATATATATATATATATATATAAATATTTATTTATTTTGGAGGATGAAAAAAAAATTATTGGATGAAGATTAAATTAATTTAATTACGAGTAATTAAATTAATTGAGCAGTTAATTGAGGATTAGTGGCTAATTACAAGCAATTAAGTGCTGAAGGAGCCAGCATTATTTTAATGATATTTTTGGGTGAGGTGGCACCACAAAAGCCTATAAATAGGAGTGAGAAGGATGGTGAAATCAGAACACCATCCCTCCTTCCTCACTGCCCATACTGCATGTAACAGTACCCCATTTTCCCTCCAATTCTGTTTGCTGTTTCTGCCTTCCCCATTTCCAGTCACGATTTCAAAGTGAAAAAGAGGGAGTTCCTCAAAAACACCATTACTTGAAAATCCAAGCATTAAACCAGAAAACCCCCAGTAGTAAAGTTAATCCCCACATCATTACGGAGCTAGAGAACTCAGTTTTGTAGCAGCAAACGCAGGCGGGAGTTTTCGCCATTTTTGACGCATACACTTTAGCAGAAGCAGAACACGCTACAAGGGTAAGGGCACCTTCCACTTTCTAGTTGCATTAGGGCTGTAAGTGCATAACTTTCATGGCATTACTAGTGTTTTCCTTACTGTTTTGAAACTGGTTTACCTGATGCTTGAAAGAAATGAAAAATGCATTTTTTTTTACGTTTTTAAAAGCTCTATGATGATGGCTGTTTGGGCTGAATGCACTAAAGTTGTGTTGTTTATGTGGGAAAGTGGAAAATGTCTTGAATGTTATTTCAAACATGATTTAAAAATGCATGTTCATAAAACTATTTTGAAAATGGTTTTGAAATGCAAAAATGCATTCTGTTTCTGTTTTGTTGCTCTGTGATGCTGCATGTTATTCTGATGTGTTGTGAAAGCTGAAATGCTTGCATATTATTCTGATGTGTTGTGAAAGCTGAAATGCTTGCATATTATTCTGATGTGTTGTGAAAGCTGAAATGCTTGCATGTTATTCTGATGTGTTGTGAAAGCTGAAATGCTTGCATGTTATTCTGATATTGAGAAAGCTGAAATGTTGTATGATGTTCTGATGGTTTGAAAGTCTGGATGATTTGTTGTTGATGATCCTGATTCTGTTTCTGTTTTGAGTGATTTTGATGATGTTGATGATTTAAAAAGAAAAGGGATTTTTTTAATGAGGAAATTATTGTCTAGAAAAAGTGTTGAATCTGTTTTAATGTTCGTTGTTTGTTTTTAAAAGAAAACAGTTTGAAAAGGGTTGAAATCTCAGGAAAATTTCACTGGTTTTCGAAGGTGTATTCGAATACAACATGTGTGTATTCGACTACAACTTGTCAAGTTTATGTTTTACTTAAGTTTTCAAACTTGTATTCGAATACGAGCCCTTGTATTCGAATACATAGGAAGGATTTTTGCTTCTGACTTAGCATCTGTATTCGACTACGACCATGACGTATTCGAATACAAAAGTGGGATTTTAACACTGTATTCGCATCTGTATTCGACTACAGGCATGCTGTATTCGAATACAGAATGCAGATTTTCACTAGTTTCAGCTTCTGTATTCGAATACAATGGGTCTGTATTCGAATACAAATTCGTGTTTTTCCAAAAGCTCAGTTTTTAGCTTCTGTATTCGAATACAAGGAAGCTGTATTCGAATACAGATTCCTATTTTCCAGAAAATCAAGTTTTAAACACTGTGATATACATTTTAAAATGTTGGGAAACCTTGAGAAGGGTTAAAGTGATTTTAAATGGAGTTCTTGAAATATTTTTGAAGAGGAGATGATGAAGTATTGAAAACCTTTAATGATCTGGGAGAAAATGTTGAATTTTTCAAGGTTTTGTCTTCTGTATTCGAATACAGAATGTTAAAATTGCAGTTTCATGCTTCTGTATTCGAATACAGATTCGAGTTTCCAGAAATTCCAAGTTTTTAAGAGTGTTTTGTAAACCCTGAGTGTTTGGGGAATGTTGGGATTGTTGTGGTGAATTAAAATGGAATTTTTGGTGATATTTTGAAGTTGTGGTGATGAAGTTTTTAAGACTTTACTGATGTAATGAAAGATGTTGTTTTGTGCACTGAGACTGCCTCTGTATTCGAATACCAGAGGGCTGTATTCGAATACATAGTGTAATTCTGCACTGTTCCTGGCCTATGTATTCGAATACAGAGAAGCTGTATTCGAATACAGATTCGTAAAGTTCCAGAAATCCCAATTTTAAACATTGTGTTTGAATTTTAAGAGTTTGGGAAAACATTTCAAAGTGTTAATGATTATTTGACTGTTTAATCATGATTGTGATGATGATAATTCAGACTGTGCTGGGATATTTTAAACATGATAAAAAGCATGAATTTTCTGATTTTGCATACTGTTTCTAGAGAAGTGAAACACTGCATATTCATGCATTGCATAGTCAAGTTGTACCCGCAATGGGCCACAGAGTAATGCGCAACCACGTGCTGATCTGTTGATCGATTGCACGAGTGTTGGACTGTTGAGCGTCTGCACTAGGTACTGATCTGTTGAGCGATTGTACCTTGGTATATAAGTGTTGGTCTGTTGAGCGACTGCGCTGGTACTGGACTGTTGAGCATCTATACCCTGAAATGCGCAACCACGTGCTGATCTATTGAGCGATTGCACGAGTGCTGGACTGTTGAGCGTCTGCACTAGGTACTGATCTGTTGAGCGATTGTACCTTGGTATACGAGTGCTGGACTGTTGAACGTCTGCACTGGTGCTGATCTGTTGAGCGATTGCACCCAGGTCTTGAGGGCCGTTAAAGTCAAACATATTGTGCTGGTCTGTTGAGCGACTGCACCTTGGTGATTCCAAAAAAATTGTATACATAAGCATATATATATTGCATTGAGGGATTGACCGGTGGGTCATGTAACGCCCCGAATTTTTAGTCCAAAATGCTACTAAAAAAAATACTTTTAGAAAAATTTACGATAATTTTTTTTTAAGAATATCTACATTTATACTTTTAAATAATTAGTAACAATCACATTTATGCTTTTAAATAATTAGTAACAATCACATTTATTTAATATTAAAAAAAAAGTTTATTCAAGCTAAAATAAAGGAAAAATCAATTATTCCTAACGGAAGCAAAAACCCACTTCCGTATCTATAGAATTTCGAATGCATTTAAAAGTTTAGTGACAAAAATTAAAAAAATAAATAAACATAGAAATGTTGCGGCAATACTTATTATTACAAAATTGTCTTGAAAACCCCATTTTTACCCCACATTTCGCCGCACGTTAATACTCATCAATTACTCTTGAATCTCCTCGAACTCATTAGTACCTAAAATGTTGTTGTAAGGGTCAATTTTTTCCATCATCCACATCAAACCAAAGCTAAACATATAGAAGAATAACACAAAACATATAAAGGTAAAAAATTCTAATTTAAAAGAAAAAAATGTGCAAACGGCAAATCATATATAAAAAAAATGTATGCATAATGCATGCTCCTAAAACTATATGATCCGGATATAAACTTGCCACTAAGGCAACTTCCACACAGAAAAATCACCCATACCAATGGGGAAAATAAACCTGCCACTAAGGCAACTCCCACAAAGATGCATATGCCATGACATGACCATATATTATCAAAACTATACTCGCACACATCCCACTAAGAATCATGTCATATGCATTCAACAAAAAGTCACATTTTTAAAACAAGTATCGTATTCACACATCACAAAGATCACATATCAAACATCCTTATCATGAGAATCATATATTCATAGACAAATAATCATTAAATAATAATTTTCACCACGTACGCATAAAAATCGGAACTTGACTTCATTTACACCATAAAGATTAAAACTTTATATATAACGAGAAACTTCAAAACTCCAACTCATATACATCATCAAATCAAAAATCTTATCATATATATACAACATAAAAAAATCAAGTTTTGCTTCATATTCATATACATCATAAAACTTTATCACATAATATATAAAAATTCGTATTTTACTTCTTAAAAATACATACATTACATATCAAACTCAACGTAAAAGATTTCGGATTTCATTATTTTATTTTATTAGTCTACATTTATTTCTTTCAAAAACCAGCAATTACAATTATTAATTTCATGTATCCAACTAACGGTCTAACTATAATTTGTGCGGGGAAAAGCCCTTACCTTGGCCGCTTTTCTTCCTAGTACGAAGCTCTAAGCCCCCACGAAGTTGTTCACACGAAAAGTTTGCTGCACGAAGAGATGAGGTGTGAAGAGATGAGGTATTCTTTTCTGCTTACTATTACTTAGTATCAAAATATTGTGGACTTTAGGGAAAATTTAAAGTGGAGATTATTGGGTAGATAGTGTTGGGCCCAAATAAAGAAAAGAAGGGAGAAAATATTATTTGATTTATTTATTATTTTTTTTCTTAACCTTGATCATACAAAACCTAAGCCACCAACTCCAAGCCCAAATTTCTATTACGGGTTGGGTCACACCTAGCCACAAACCCTTAGCTCAAATTCTTCTTGTACAAAAAAACATATATATATATATATATATATAATTATATAAAACTTCTCCATTGATTAAATAATTCTTACTAATAATTTTATCAACTACAATAAGTCGAACAAGACAATTAATTATCACACCTAAATTAATAATGAAATATATATATTTATAAGTCTTAATTATTTTAAATAATAAATTTAGAGGATGTTACAATACTCACCCCCTTAAAAACAGTTTCGTCCTCGAAACTAGTCTAACATGAGAAGGTTAGGGTAGAGCTCTCTCATTTTTTCTTCTAATTCCCAAGTTGCATCTCCAGTTGTTTGGTCCCAAATTACCTTGACCAATGTGATCTCCTTACCTCGTAGGTGCTTAGTAGTCCTGTCTCCAATGCTCAATGGTGGAACTGCAAAAGAAAGGTTCTCCTTCAACTGGATATCATCTGGCACGATAATATGGGAAGGATCAGCCATGTACTTCCTCAAATGTGACACGTGGAACACATCATGCAGCTTGGCCAAACTCGGAGGCAAGGCAATTTGATAAGCTACTAGACCCACACGTCGGAGGATTTGGTATGGGCCGATGAATTTAGGAGTTAACTTCTTAGACTTCAGTGCCCTACCAACTCCAGTAGTAGGCGTCACTCTCAAAAATACATGTTCACCCTCTTGAAACTCAAGCGGTTTCCTCCGTTGGTCGGCATAACTCTTTTGTCTGCTTTGTGCTGCCTTCATCCTTTCTTGGATCAGACGGACCTTATCTGTGGTCTGTTGTACCAATTCTGGCCCCACAATTAAGTTCTCACCATCCTGATACCAACACAAGGAGGTTTGGCACTTACACCCATATAGAGCCTCGTACGGTGCCATCCCAATGCTTGCATGATAGCTGTTGTTGTAGGTGAACTCAATGAGAGGCAATATATTATCCCAACTTCCTCGCTCATCCAGCACACACGCTCTCAGTAAATCCTCCAAGGTCTGAATAGTTCTTTCTGTTTATCCGTCGGATTGAGGGTGATAGGCCGAACTCAATCTCAACTTAGTATCCAACGCCTCATGTAATGCTCCCCACAAACAAGAAATGAACTTCGGATCTCTATCTGACACAATGCTAGAAGGTACCCCATGTAGTCTGACAATCTTTGCAATGTATATCACTGCAAGCTTAGTCACATCATAGTTAGTCCTCACGGGTATGAAATGGGCAGATTTGGTTAACCTGTCGACAATCACCCAAATGGAGTCAAACTTCCGTTGAGTCTTAGGCAATGCTATCACAAAATCCATGGATATACTATCCCGTTTCCATACTGGTATGTCTAATGGCCTTAATAGTCCCCCTGGCTTTCGACGTTCTACCTTAGCTTTCTGACAAGTCAAACACGAAGCCACATATTCTGCTACTTGTTTCTTCATTCCTGGCCACCAAAACTTCTGTTTAAGGTCTTTATACATTTTGGTGGTACCAAGGTGAATACTCAGCTTGCTTTTGTGGGCCTCATCCAAGATAGTCCTCCTTAATTCGGTATTTTCGGGTATACAAACACGTCCATTACATCTCAAAATATCATCTGAGCCCACCTTGAACTCAGGTGCCTTGCCAACCTCGATCAACTTCCTTTTCTCTTGAGTCAACACGTCTGTAACTTGGAGAACTTTAATCTCATTCATCAATTGACTATCTATAATGATCATTCCACAGTGCACTTTCCCCAACGGAGATTCCAAATTAAGATTCAAGTCACAGAACCTCTCTAACAACTCCAACCCCTTCATTGTTACAAACGAGAGATGAACGCGCTTCCTGCTGAGGGCATTAGCCACCACGTTCGCTTTCCCTGGATGGTAATGCAATGTGAAATCATAATCTTTAATAAAATCCATCCATCTCCTCTGCCTAATGTTAAACTCCTTTTGATCAAACAAGTATTTCAAACTCTTATGGTCATTAAATACATCAAAACTACACCCATACAGATAATGTCGCCAAATTTTCAATGCAAAGACAATTGCAGCTAACTCCAAGTCATGAGTGGGATAATTCTTTTCATGCACCTTCAATTGCCTCGAAGCATAGGCCACTACTTGTTTGTTTTGCATCAGTACACAACCCAATCCTTGGTATGAGGCATCACAATAAACTTCGTAAGGCTCTTCTGGTTGTGGCAACACTAACATTGAAGATGTAGTTAGTTTCTCTTTCATCAATTGGAAACTTTTCTCACACTCCTCAGTCCAAGCATAAATCTGGTTCTTCTTCGTAAGGTGTGTCAAAGGAGTAGCAATCTTGGCAAATCCCTCAATAAATCTCCTATAGTACCCAGCCAAGCCTAGAAAACTCCTAATCTTTGTGACTGTCTGCGGTTGTTTCCATGCCATCACGGCTTCTACCTTCGATGGGTCGACAGCGATCCCTTCCTTAGAAATTACATGTCCCAAGAACTTCACTTCTTCCAACCAAAATTCACATTTTCCTAGATTGGCATATAGTTGTTGCTCCTTCAGTACTTGCAGAACTTGACGCAAATGTTCCTCATGTTCCTCCCTACTCTTGGAATAGATCAAGATGTCATCAATAAAGATCACCACAAACTTGTCTAAGAACAGACGAAAGATACGGTTCATATAATCCATGAAGATAGCTGGCGCATTGGTTACTCCAAAAGGCATCACCAAGTACTCATAGTGCCCATATCGCGTTCTAAATGTTGTCTTGGATATATCATCTTCTTACACACAATCTCGACTTTCCATCCTTTCTCTTGAAACCTTCCCAGGTCACCTCTTCGTGATTTCCTTCCACCATTTGCCTTGCCCCTCGGCACCAGTTTTCAGCTTCACCAATCAACAAATAGGCGGCATACTCCACCTTCGTGTCATCTGGGTGGTGGAGGATCTCAAAGATCTTCTCGATCTCCTGCAGCCAGAGGTCAGCCTTGTCAGGGTCATGCTCTCCTTTACATTTTGGCGGATCTTGCCTACGGAATTCAGTCAGTCCTCTTGTTGCCACAACTGCTTCCTCCCTCAGGTCCCTCTGCGCATTACGTTGAGCCTGGGCTTCAACTTGTTGAGCTTGAACTGCAGTTTGTTGGGTCATTGCGGCGGCCATTACATTCATGGCTTGGATTGCTTCAATCATGTCATTTCCTCCCAGGGGAACTGGTCGGTTTGCGCGACGAGCCATACTTCCTTCGAATTATCTAATTAGGATAACATTGCGATCTCATTGTAACCTTAGGGTTGTAAGAAATATTTTATTCACGACTATATAGTAGGTTCAGGTCACACAATAAATTGTGTACTAGGGGGGTTCCGAGGAAAGAGAGGTGGGTCTATGGACCACTTAATAACCAAGTTTTTCCTTAGCCAGAATCCCACTACTACAACTTTTTACGGTATTACCCTTCCCTTCTATTATGGGGACAATAGCTTTAGGTCACACGATAAGTCGTGTACTAGTGGGGTTCCCAGAAAAGAGAGGTGGGTCAATGGACCACTTAATAACCAAGTATTTCCTTAGCCAGAATTCCACTAATACAACTTTTTACGGTGTTACCCTTCACTTATATTGTGGGAATCATATAATTTTATACCAGTTAGAGATTTACCACGTTGTCTTTATTACAAAATTTTAGATCATAACACAAAATTAAGTAATTAAGGAACATTCATAATCATTATAAATTCAATTGGCCTAATTAATTTCATTATTAAAGTGGAGGCCAATTAGATGTCGTATGTTTTCAATTCAAATCAATCTAATTTATTATGCAATAATTTTACTGTATAACAAAATAACAACTAATCATTTATAGTTTTAAAAAAAACATCAATCAGTTTCAACTAATTGATAATGTCATAATAGTACATTCATAACGTCATAATGTCATTAAATCACGATTATTAAATCCATAACATACAAACAACTATTAAAAATTCAAATCACGAGTAGTAAATTCATAACATCATAATATTAAATTCATAACGTCATTAATTCAAGAATAGTAAATTCATAACCTACAAACGACAATTATTAAAAAAAACATTCAAATCACGAGAGTAAATTCATAACATCATAAATTTAGAACGTCATTAATTCACGAATAATAAATTCATAACATTCAAACAACAATTATTAAAAAATTCAAATCAAGAGAGTAAATTCACAACGTCATAAAATTAAAAGCAATTATTGCATTGAATCAAATTAAATCGAGATAATTTCAAATTATAATGCAATAAATTCATAATTTATACCATCATAGATTCGCAATTAATTATTAGATTGAATCAAATTAAAATTATTTCAAATCATAGGATTAAGAATTTAAGGCATATCATAATTGCAATTAATTGAAGGAAAATTTCTATTTTTGAGAAGAAAGAAAAAAAATCAATCAATATTAAAAGAGACCAAATAATTAATGCAAAATGTTAATTTTTCCTATATGAATATATATAACCAAATTAGTAATAAATCATAGAATAAAATATACCAAGGTCAAACATCACACATAAATAAAGGCATGCGTCATACATAATCGTCCCACCCAAAAATTTCCGAGGATTGTTGCTCTGATACCATAATGTAACGCCCCGGATTTTTGGTCCAAAACGCTACTAAAAAAAATACTTTTAGAAAAATTTACGATAATTTTTTTTTAAGAATATCTACATTTATACTTTTAAATAATTAGTAACAATCACATTTATGCTTTTAAATAATTAGTAACAATCACATTTATTTAATATTAAAAAAAAGTTTATTCAAGCTAAAATAAAGGAAAAATCAATTATTCCTAACGGAAGCAAAAACCCACTTCCGTATCTATAGAATTTCGAATGCATTTAAAAGTTTAGTGACAAAAATTAAAAAAAAAATAAATAAACATAGAAATGTTGTGGCAATACTTATTATTACAAAATTGTCTTGAAAACCCCATTTTTACCCCACGTTTCGCCGCACGTTAATACTCATCAATTACTCTTGAATCTCCTCGAACTCATTAGTACCTAAAATGTTGTTGTAAGGGTCAATTTTTTCCATCATCCACATCAAACCAAAGCTAAACATATAGAAGAATAACACAAAACATATAAAGGTAAAAACTTCTAATTTAAAAGAAAAAAATGTGCAAACGGCAAATCGTATATAAAAAAATGTATGCATAATGCATGCTCCTAAAACTATATGATCCGGATATAAACATGCCACTAAGGCAACTTCCACATAGAAAAATCACCCATACCAATGGGAAAAATAAACCTGCCACTAAGGCAACTCCCACAAAGATGCATATGCCATGACATGACCATATATTATCAAAACTATACTCGCACACAGCCCACTAAGAATCATGTCATATGCATTCAACAAAAAGTCACATTTTTAAAATAAGCATCGTATTCACACATCACAAAGATCACATATCAAACATCCTTATCATGAGAATCATATATTCATTGACAAATAATCATTAAATAATAATTTTCACCACGTACGCATAAAAATCGGAACTTGACTTCATTTACACCATAAAGATTAAAACTTTATATATAACGAGAAACTTCAAAACTCCAACTCATATACATCATCAAATCAAAAATCTTACCATATATATACAACATAAAAAAATCATGTTTTGCTTCATATTCATATACATCATAAAACTTTATCACATAATATATAAAAATTCGTATTTTACTTCTTAAAAAGACATACATTACGTATCAAACTCAACGTAAAAGATTTCGGATTTCATCATTTTATTTTATTAGTCTACATTTATTTCTTTCAAAAACTAGCAATTACAATTATTAATTTCATGTATCCAACTAACGGTCTAACTATAATTTGTGCGGGGAAAAGCCCTTACCTTGGCCGCTTCTCTTCCTAGTACGAAGCTCTAATTGAAGGTGCAAACACGAGAAGGGGGGGTTGAATTGTGTTTGTCAAACTTAATTTCTTTTGTTGTTTTATTAAATATTGATTTGAATTATTCGATAAATAATGAATTAGATTCAGCAGCGGATAATAATAACATAACACAACAATTTATACTGGTTCACCGTTAACTAGGCTACGTCCAGTCCCTTCCTCCAGAAAGCCTTTTACTAATTCAAACTCTTTTGAATTACAACACTACTGACCCTTCAAGTCAATTTTCCCAAACAGCCTGACAACCCCAGACTTTTGAGGAATAACAACACCTTAACTAAACCAGCTAAGTCTTCTCCTACCAATCTGACAACCCCAGATTGAAGAAGGAATCTACACCACTATAATAATGGTTTAGAACTTTGCAACGTTGCTTCTGGAAAGCTGTTTGTTGCACTATATTTGTCTCTTGAAAACACTTAGAAAATATTGCTCTTGTTCATTTATGTTTCTCTCTTTTGAACTCTCAGATATCTTTGAATTGAAGCTTGAGTTATTGTGTTTTTCAATACTTTATTCTTCAGCATCAAGTCTCTATTTATAGTTGAACTTTAGAACTTCACTGATGCTTTACTTCTGCAGTATATTTAGATTAATCTGTTTTGAGAATATTCTGGAGTAATTCGCTCAGATTCTATTTGGAGCCTTTTGCTCAGATTCTGTTTTGAGCTTTTTCTCCAATTCTGTTTTGAACGTTTTCTCAGATTCTTTAATCCTCATGATCAAATCTGCACCCTTGGATCTTCATGCGATATTCCACAACTGGACTAGCCGAATTGATATGTTGTAATCCTCTGATTTCGGCCTTTGCTAGACTGCACAGTCTGTCCCTCTAATTTCGGCCACCACTGGGCCCTGGTCTGATTTTCTGATCTGGACCATCACTGGACCAAATAATTATTTCTGAACCATTGATCTGGAAGTTTTTACTCTCATCTGAACAGATTCTGGACTTTGGTCTGGAACAAACTGAAATTAACTTGAACAAAAAATATTTCAGTCTGGACATTTTACCTTTAATTTTAGACCAGGTCTGGATTGATTCTGGAACTCATTTCTTTTGGTCTAGACTTAGTTCCATGTCTTGAATCATGCTATCTTATGGTCTTGGCCAAATCTGGATTGATCCTGTTGTTCTAGACTCATAAACATACCTTCTGGTCATGTCTGGATTGATCTGGATTGACCCTTGTTTCTTGTTAGTCTTAATAGCTCTCTGATCTTGTTCAGATTTTACCATTGGGCAAGATAATTCAGAGTGACCTTTCTTAGCACAGACAATACATAAAACATCAGAATAAGCAGTTTTATTTTCAGTACTTGTTTCTTCAAATCCTATACCTCTATTTCCGTTCCTACTGACTCCATAAATCATAGAAGCATATTTGCTTCTTTCCATACCACTATCAAGAAATTCTTGAAGAACATGTTCATGCATATCAGAATTACTTGTGGTATTTTCAATTGCTGTTGAATTATGATTATTTTTCAGATTTAAACTTTCATCTTTAAGTTCAGCAAAACTGTTTTTCAAGCATACATTCTCTGTTTTTAATTCTGCAATATCAGTTTCAAGAATGACACTTTCTATTTTAAATTATGCAATCTAATTTTTTGAAACATTAACTTCTTTTGTTAGATTTGTATTTTCTTTCTTAAGAGTTTTCAGTTTTAAAGATAATTTGTAATTACAGTTTAAAAAATCATTCAGAACAGTAATCAAATCAGATCGAGTGAATTCAGAATATACCTCAGTTTCATCATCTTCTGATTCTCTTCCAGAATAAGATTCTGTGTTGGATCCAGAGTTGGTGTGAGCCATCATAGCCAAATCTGCTTGTTCATCTTCAAAAGATTCATCAGAATCATCCCATGTAGCCATCATGCTTTTCTTCTTAGTTCTGAAATCTTTCCTCTAGTACTTCCCTTTCTCCATATTTGGACATTCTGACTTGATATGTCCAGATTCATTGCATCCGTAGCAGATGATACCTTTTTTGTCATGTGTATCATCACTTCCTTTGTTGGACTGATTGGAATATCTCTGGGGAAATTTATTCCTTCTGTTATGCCACATCTTTCTGAAATTTCTGGATAAGAAAGCAATCTCTTCTTCCTCTGAATTCAGACTTTGATCATCTGAATCACTATCTTCTGATGTTGCTTTCAGAGCCTTCTTCTGCTTGGATTTGAGTGCTAGAGTTTTGTTCTTCTTCTTGGGTTCATCTTCTTCCAACTCAATTTCATGTGATTTGAGAGAGCTGATTAATTCTTCCAGCTTTAGAGTATTCAGATCTTTAGCTTCCTGAATAGCAGTAATCTTTGGTCTCCACTTGATTGTAACACTTCTAAGTATTTTCTTTACATGATCAGCAGTAGTGTAGCTCTTTTCTGGTACCCTTAATCCTGATACTAGAGTCTGGAATCTAGAAAACATAGTTTCAATATCTTCATCTTCTTCCATCTTGAATAACTCGTACTTCTTGACTAGAATGTTAGCCTTTGCTTCTTGGACTTGCTTACTGCCTTCGTAAGTCAGAATCAGACTATCATAGATGCTCTTTGCTGTTTCTCTGTTAGTGCATTTATCGAACTCTTTGAATGTGATTGCATTGATCATGAACGTTCTGGATTTGTGATGCAACTTGAACATCTTCTTCTGATCAGCATCCATATCTCTTCTGGAAATTTTAATACCATCAGCATCTTCTGGAGCAGTATAACCATCTTCCACCAAGTCCCAAAGTTTAGGATCTTGTGAAATAAAAAAACTTCTCAGCCTGTCCTTCCAGTATTCAAATCGTTCTCCATCAAACACAGCTGGTCTGTTGATGTTTCCTCCAGTAGCTTCTTCATTGAATCTGGACATGTTGATCCCTTGGATCTTTCCTCAAACACTATAAAGTGCTCAGCCTTGAGACCGAGCTCTGATACCAATTGAAGGTGCAAACACGAGAAGGGGGGTTGAATTGTGTTTGTCAAACTTAATTTCTTTTGTTGTTTTATTAAATATTGATTTGAATTATTCGATAAATAATTAATCAGATTCAGCAGCGGATAATAATAACATAATAACACAGCAATTTATACTAGTTCACCGTTAACTAGGCTACGTCCAGTCCCTTCCTCCAGAAGGCCTTTTACTAATTCAAACTCCTTTGAATTACAACACTACTGACCCTTCAAGTCAGTCTTCCCAAACAGCCTGACAACCCCAGACTTTTGAGGAATAACAACACCTTAACTAAACCAGCTAAGTCTTCTCCTACCAATCTGACAACCTCAGATTGAAGAAGGAATCTACACCACTATAATAAAGGTTTAGAACTTTGCAACGTTGCTTCTGGAAAGCTGTTTGTTGCACTATATTTCTCTCTTGAAAACACTTAGAAAATATTGCTCTTGTTCATTTGTGTTTCTCTCTTTTGAACTCTAAAATATCTTTGAATTGAAGCTTGAGTTCTTGTGTTTTTCAATACTTTATTCTTCAGCATCAAGTCTCTATTTATAGTTGAACTTTAGAACTTCACTTATGCTTTACTTCTGCAGTATATTTAGATTAATCTGTTTTGAGAATATTCTGGAGTAATTCGCTCAGATTCTGTTTTGAGCCTTTTTCTCCAATTCTGTTTTGAACGTTTTTCTCAGATTCTTTAATCCTCATGATCAAATCTGCACCCTTGGATCTTCATGCGATATTCCACAACTGGACCAGCTGAATTGATATGCTGTAATCCTCTGATTTCGGCCTTTGCTGGACTGCACATTCTGTCCCTCTGATTTCGGCCACCACTGGGCCATGGTCTGATTTTCTGATCTGGACCATCACTAGACCAAATAATTATTTCTGAACCATTGATCTGGAAGTTTTTACTCTGATCTAGACAGATTCTGGACTTTGGTCTGGAACAAACTGAAATTAACTTGAACAAAAAATATTTCAGTCTGGACATTTTACCTTTAATTTTGGACCAGGTCTGGATTGATTCTGGAACTCATTTCTTTTGGTCTGGACTTAGTTCCATGTCCTGAATCATGCTATCTGATGGTCTTGGCCAAATCTGGATTGATCCTCTTGTTCTGGACTCATAAACATACCTTCTGGTCAAGTCTGGAACAAGTCTGGACTGTGTAATTTTTCACTGCCAGGCCATCTTCTGGTCAGAATAACTTCTGGAATAAAATTGATATTCGACTCCTGTTTGTCTGGAACAACTCTCCTTCTGGCAGGATTTCCAATGGTATGATCCATGTTTCATTATGATTTTTATTCCTTCTGTTCTGGGCCACCAAACATATCCTCTGGTGATGTTTTGACATCCTGGAACATCTTCTGGAAATTCCAGAATTCATTTTCCTTTGATCTCTGCTTTTGTTTCCTTTAGTTTCTGGGGCATTTAACCTAATAATTCAAACTACAAAATAAGTTTACATTGAGTACATTTGTAAGCATCAAAATCCTAAGTACTTAGAACCAACTTGGTTCCAACAGTTTTTTTATTTCACAAGATCCTGAACTTTGGGACTTGGTGGAAGATGGTTATACTGCTCCAGAAGATGCTGATGATATTAAAATTTCCAGAAGAGATATGGAGCTGATCAGAAGAAGATGTTCAAGTTGCATCACAAATCCAGAACGTTCATGATCAATGCAATCACGTTCAAGGAGTTCGACAAATGCACTAACAGAGAAACAGCGAAGAGCATCTATGATAGTCTGATTCTGACTTACGAAGGCAGTAAGCAAGTCCAAGAAGCAAAGGCTAAGAAGTACGAGTTATTCAAGATGGAAGAAGATGAAGACATTGAAACTATGTTTTCCAAATTCCAGACTCTAGTATCAGGATTAAGGGTACTAGAAAAAAGCTACACTACTGCTGATCATGTAAAGAAAATACTTAGAAGTCTGACAATCAAGTGGAGACCAAAGATTACTGCTATTCATGAAGCTAAAGATCTGAATACTCTAAAGCTAGAAGAATTAATCAGCTCTCTCAGATCACATGAAATTGAGTTGGAAGAAGATGAACCCAAGAAGAAGAACAAAACTCTAGCCCTGAAATCCAAGCAGAAAAGGGCGCTGAAAGCAACATCAGAAAATAGTGATTCAGACGATCAAAGTCTGAACTCAGAGGAAGAAGAAATTGCTTTCTTATGCAGGAAGTTCAGAAAGATGTGGCATAACAGAAGGAATAAATTTCCCCAGAGATATTCCAATCAGTCCAACAAAGGAAGTGATGATACAAATGACAAGAAAGGTATCATCTGCTACGGATGCAATGAATCTGGACATATCAAGTTAGAATGTCCAAATATGGAGAAAGGAAAGTACCGGAGGAAAGATTTCATAACTAAGAAGAAAAGCATAATGGCTACATGGGATGATTCTGAAGATGAACATGCAGATTTGGCTATGATGGCTCACACCAACTCTGGATCCAACACAGAATCTGATTCTGGAAGAGAATCAGAAGATGATGAAACTAAGGTATATTCTGAATTCACTCGATCTGATTTGATTACTGCTCTGAATGATTTTTTAAACAGTAATTACAAATTTTCTTTAAAACTGAAAACTCTTAAGAAAGAAAATACAAATCTAACAGAAGAAGTTAATGTTTTAAAGAATCAGATTGCAGAATTTAAGACAGAAAGTGTCATTCTTGAAATTGATATTGCAAAATTGAAAACAGAGAATGTATGCTTGAAAAATAGTTTTGCTGAAATTAAAGATGAAAGTTTAAATCTGAAAAATAATCATAATTCAACAGCAATTGAAAATACCACAAGTAATTCTGATATGCATGAACAAGTTCTTCAAGAATTTCTTGATAGCGGTATGGAAAGAAGCAAATATGCTTCTATGATTTATGGAGTCAGTAGGAATGGAAATAGAGGTATCGGATTTGAAGAAACAATAATTAAACCTAAACCTATGTTTAAACCTGTTCCCTCTGATATAGTGTGTACTGTTTGTTACAAGAAAGGTCATTCCAAAGTGTCTTGTCGTATGCTAAATACAAGGGAAAACAAGAAACTTTTCAAGACTAACAAACCTGGACCCAACCAGATTTGGGTTCCAAAAGATAAAATTGTCTGTGTTGCAGATGTTCTAAGCAACCAAATTGAAACACCAGTCATGGTGCCTGGTCAATGGATGCTTGCAATATATGAAGGGAAAAAGGTTTATGTTCCAACATATACCAAGCAGAAGCAAAGTAATTATGGTGGAAGAAGAACTGGAAAATACAATGCCTATCAGAACCAAGACCATAGGAGGAACAGGAAATACCAAAACAGACAGAGAAATCACACATATCAACAAAACTGGAACTACCAGAGGAATCAGAATTATCATCAGTTCCAGAACTATTAGAGGAACATGATATATCAGCAGAAAGAGAAGTGTCAGTATCTGGAGAGTTCTTCAAACACTCCAGTAAAATTCATCAAGATTACAAACCAGGAAGGGAATTCAAATTCCTTCATCCAAACCATCTAATCACAGAACATACAGATTCAGAATCTGAAAATCAGAAACAAGAGGATTTTCAGAGTAAAACTGAAACTGTTGACATAGAGGTTTTCAAACTGTCAGAGGAACCAAGTGATTCACGTGATGTGAACACTTCAACAGAAATTGTATTTCAGTGGTTTCAAAAACAAGCAGAAACTACCAGAAGCAGAATTAATGGTTTGGCTGTATTGAGTTCATTTTTAAATTATTTGATTTGTATTATGTTATATGACAAATAGCTTGATTTGAAAAGTCAAAGCAAGATGAAGCTGATGCAGATTAACCAGAACCAGAGGAAACTAAAGCTAGTTTACCTGAACCAGAGGAAACCGATGCAGGTTTACTAGAACCAGAAGCTGATACAGATCTACCAGAACCAGTAGCTGATACAGATCTACCAGAACCAGAAGCTGATGTACACAAACCAAGAGAGCTTGAAAAGATGGAAGATGAAAGAAGAACCTGACAAGTCTTTAGAGGATAAATCCGAAGATAAGTTAAAAAAAATAGATCACTCGAAGACATGGCCAGAACTATGTTAAATGATTTAAATGTTGCAAAACATTTTTGGGCTGAAGCAATCAACACTGCATGTTATATTCAGCATAGAGTCTTTATTAGGTCTATGTTGAATAAAACACCATATGAATTATGCAAAGCTTGACACTGCAAAGTCAAAGCAAGATGTTGATATTACAGATTTAACAACACCAGAGGAACCAGAAACAGACAAACCAGCAGAAGCAGATAAACCAGCATAATTTGGAGAAGTGAAGGATACAAATAAATCAGAAGCATGTGACACATCTTCAAAGGATGAACCTGATCAAATCAGAACCAGTCATGAGAAGTCAGAAGAGAAATCTGGATGGAAATACCAGCCATCTCATCCTGAAAATCTGATCATTGGAAATGGAAGTTATTCTTTAAGAACCAGATCATCATGAAAAGATATAAGTCTGTTTGGTTTAATCTCATCAATTGAGCCTACATCTGTTAGTGAAGCATTGGCAGATGATGGATGGATTATTGCAATGCAGGAAGAGTTAAATGAATTTAAGAGGAATGATGTTTGGGATCTAGTTCCAAGACCAGAGAAGAACATTGTGGGAACCAAGTGGGTCTTCAGAAATAAGCTAAATGAAAAGGGTGAAGTAGTCAGAAACAAGGCAAGGCTTGTGGCACAAGGTTACAGTCAACAAGAGGGTATTGATTACACTGAGACATTTGCTCTAGTGGCCAGAATTTTCTGAATTAATGCAGCATGAATTTCAAATGAGTATGATGGGAGAACTTAAGTTCTTTCTAGGAATACAAATTCAACAAAGTTCAGAAGGTATTTACATTCACCAAACTAAATATACAAAGGAACTTCTCAAGAAGTTTAAGATGAGTGATTGCAAACCTATGGCTACACCAATGCATCTTACTTGTTCACTTGATAAAGATGAATCAGGAACAAAAGTTGACCAAAAAATCTACAGAGGAATGATAGGATCATTACTCTACCTTACTGCTTCTAGACCTAATATCATATTTAGTGTGTGTGTATGTGCTTGATTTCAATCTGATCCTAGAGAATCTCATCTAACTGCTGTTAAGAGAATCCTTAGATACCTAAAAGGCACTACCAACCTCACCTTGTTTTACAAGAAAACTCCTACATACAAACTGAGTGGATACTGTGATTCTGACTATGCTGGAGATAAACTTGAAAGAAAAAGCACCAGTGGCTATTGTACCTTTTTAGGAGACAATTTAATTTCGTGGTCCAGTAAGAGAAAACACACCATTGCCATGTCAACAGCAGAGGCTGAATACATTTCAGCAGTTGGCTGCACCTCTCAACTACTCTGGATGAAGCATCAACTTGAAGACTACAAAATATTAGAATCCAACATACCCATCTATTGTGATAACACCTCTGCAATTTGCCTAACCAAAAACCCTATCCTACATTCTCGAGCCAAACACATAGAGATCAAACACCACTTCATCAGAGATTATGTTCAAAAAGGGGTACTTAACATTCAATTTGTAGACACTGGTCATCAATGGGCGGACATATTCACTAAATCACTACCTGATGATAGGTCTGAATTCATTAAGAAAAACCTTAATCTTATCTTCATCCCTAACCTAATAGCTTAGTTTAATTTTTATGTATTTTATTTTTCATGTACTTTTATAAAAAAAAACAGAGGATCTCTTTTCTTCATTCAATCCTTTTTGTCTGATGACAAAGGGGGAGAAGATGTAATATTTGATAAAATATCCGAGGGAGAAGATGATGTTTTTGAAAGGAGGAGAAGATGATGTATGATGTATTTGATATCTGGGCATTAGACTTAGGGGGAGAAAATATAAAATGAAGCTTAGTCTTATGGGGAGTCAAAGTCAAAAGAAAGAAAAAGTATTATCAAAAATACATTGTTTGTCATCATCAAAGAGGGGGAGATTGTTGGAACCAAGTTGGTTCTTGCAATTAAAGTTTTGATGTTAACAAATGTATTTTATGAAAATAACATATTTGACTTAGAAGAAGAATGAAAAATGTCATCAGAAGAATAGATCAGAAGATGACGTCACCAGAAGCATAAATCAGAGGATGACATCACCAGAGGATATCGTCAGATGAATCTGTCAGAGAAAAATGTTCAAAACAGAATATGAGAAAAATGCTCAAAACAGAATTAGAGAAAAAGGCTCAAAACAGAATCTGAGAAAAATGCTCAGAACAGAAGCGGAGCAAAATGTTCAAAACAGATCAGTGAGCAAAAGGTTCAAAACAGAATCTGAGCAAACTACTCTAGAATATTTTCAAAACAGATTAATCGAAATACACTCCTGAAGTGAAGCATCAGTGAAGCCCTAGAGTTCAACTATAAATAGAGGCTTAATGTTGAAGAATAAAGTATCGAAAAACACAAGAACTCAAACTTCAATTCAAAGTTATCTGAGAGTTCAAAAGAGAGAAACACAAATGAGCAAGAGCAATATTTTCTAAGTGTTTTTGAGAGAGAAATACAGTGCAACAATCAGCTTTCCAGAAGCAATAAAAGAGTGCAAGAATAAGTGCAGCAAACAGCTTTCCAGAAGCAACGTTGCAAAGTTCCAAACCTTTATTATAGTGGTGTAGATTCCTTCTTCAATCTGGGGTTGTCAGATTGGTAGGAGAAGACTTGGCTGGTTTAGTCAAGGTGTTGTTATTCGTTCTTCAATCTGGGGTTGTCAAATTGGTAGGAGAAGACTTGGCTGGTTTAGTCAAGGTGTTGTTATTCCTCAAAAGTCTGGGGTTGTTAGGCTGTTTGAGAAGACTTAGCTGGTTTAGTTAAGGTGTTGTTGTTCCTCAAAAGTCTGGGGTTGTCAGGCTGTTTGGGAAGACTGACTTGAAGGGTCAGTGGTGTTGTAATTCAAAGGAGTTTGAATTAGTGAAAAGGCCTTTTGGAGGAAGGGACTGGACGTAGCCTAGTTAACGGTGAACCAATATAAATTGATGTGTTATTATGTTATTATTATCCGCTGCTGAATCTGATTAGTTATTTATCGAATAATTCAAATCAACATTTAACAAAACAGCAAAAGTAATTAAGTTTGACAAACACAATTCAACCCCCATTCTCGTGTTTGCACCTTCACATCTTGCTGTAAATACTATTATTATTTAATATTTACTGTGATAACAAGAAGCTTGATCTTAACAAATCAAAGCTAGATAAGTATTCTGCAGGTTTTCAAAACATCAGAGGAACCAGGTGATTCACACGAATTGAACACTCAAAAGAAACAGCATTCTAGTGGTTTCAAAAACAAACAAAAACCACCAGAAGCAGAATTAATGGTTTGGCTGTACTAAGTTCATTTTTAAATTAATTGATTTATATTATGGTATATGACAAACTGCTTGACAAATCAAAGCAAGATAAAGATAGTACAGGTTCATCAGAACCAAAGAGAGCAGAAACAGAAGCAGAACGAATGGTTTGGCTGTATTAAGTTAAATTTTAACTTATTTGATTTGCATTATGTAAAATGACAAACTGCTTGATCTTAACAAATCAAAGCAAGATAAAAATAGTGCAGGGAGTAGAAGCACAAGAAACAGAAGTACCTGGAAAGGTAAAGGATACAAGCAAGTCAGCAACACATGACAAATCTTCAAAAGATAAATCTGATCAAGTCAGAAAACAACCAAGATAAGTCATAAGAGAAATCTGGATATTTACCAGAATCTAAAGCTGTTACAGATTCACCAGAACCAGAAGCTGATTCATCAGAATCAGAAGCTGTTACAGAACCAGAAGCTGATGCGAACCAAGCATTGTTGATGAAGTTTTGGTAGAGGAAGGTTGGATACTTGCAATGCAAGAAGAGCTGAATGAAATTCAAAGGAATGATGTTTGGGATCTGGTATCCAGACCAAACAGAAGCATTATTGGAACCAAGTAGGTATTCAGAAACAAATTCAATGAAAAGGGTGAAGTTGTAGCTCAAGGATACAGTCAACAGAAAGGTATGGATTACACTGAGACATTTGTTCCAGTGGCCAGGTTAGAAGCATTTAGAATTCTCTTATCATTTGCTGCTAATCATGATATAATGCTATATCAAATGGATGTCAAAAGTGCATTCTTATATGGCTACATAAGTGAAGAAGTCTATGTCAAACAGCCCCCTGGTTTTGAAAATTCTGATTTTCCAGACCATGTTTTCAAACTTAAAAAGTCTTTATATGGTTTAAAACAAGCACCAAGGGCATAGTATGACAGACTTAGTAACTTTCTGCTTAAGAATTATTTTAATAGAGGCCAGATTGATAATACACTATTTAGGAAATCCATTAAACATGATATTCTGATTATTCATGTCTATGTTGATGATATCATATTTGGATCAACTAATGGCACTTTGTGCAAAGAGTTTTCTGACCTAATGCAGAAGGAGTTCCAAATGAGCATGATGGGAGAACTTAAGTTCTTCCCGGGAATTCAGATTCATCAAGGAAAATCAGGTATACTCATTCACCAATCAAAATATACTAAAAAACTTCTCAAAAAGTTCAAGATGAGTGACTGTAAGCCAATGGCCACCCCCATGCACCCAACCTGCTCGCTTGAGAAAGATAAAACCAGCCAAAAGGTAGACCAGAAAACATACAGAGGTATGATTGGATCCCTTCTTTACTTAACTGTTTCTAGACCTGACATTCTGTTTAGTGTTTGTGTCTGTGCCCGATTTCGAGCTGACCCTAGGGAATCCCAATTAATTGCTGTCAAACGAATTCTGAGATACCTTAAAGGAACCACCAACCTTACCTTGTTATACAAGAAAACCCCCACCTACAAACTCAGAGGTTTCTGTAATTCCGACTATGTTGGAGACAAGTTGGAAAGGAAAAGTACAAGTGGCAACTGCACTTTCTTAGCAGGATGCAGTTCACAGTTTGTGGACACTGATCAATAATGGGCTGATATCTTCACCAAGGCATTACCAGAAGATAGGTTTGAGTTCATTAAAAAGCATCTCAGCATGACCTCCATATCTGACTAGCTCAAGTAGTCATCTTAGGAGTTTTTAAATTTCCTGTTATTTTATTTTCTGTTTTTACTTTCTGTAATTTGTAAAGAGAAAAACAAAAAATACAAAAATAGTAGGACCACTTTTTGGCTGATGACAAAAAGGGGGAGAAAGAGAGAGAGAGAGAGAGAGAGAGAGAGAGAGAGAGAGAAAGGAGAAATAAGTAGAAAAGGAGAGATAAAAAAGAAACAAAGAAAGAGTGAAAACACAAGGAGTTGAAAAGGAGAGGAAATGTGAAGAGAGAAAAAGAAAGAGAGCAAAAAGAATGAGTTGAAAAGGAGAAGAGAAGAGAAGAAAAGAAAGAGTGAAAAAGAAGGAGTTGAAAAGGAGAGTATCAGACTTAGGGGGAGAGATTGGTCTGAGGGGGAGTAATTCAAGTTTTCGAATTATAAGTTAGCAAAATAAGTTAAGGTTTTGTCATCATCAAAAAGGGGGAGATTGTTGGAACCAAGTTGGTTCTAAGACTTAGGATTTTGATGTTTACAAAAGCACTCAATGTAAACTTATTTTTTACTTTGAATTATTAAATTAAATGCCCCAGAAACTGAAGGAATCGGAAGCAGTGATCAAATGATTCCAGAAAAATGAATTCTGGAATGACCAGAAGATACTCCAGGAATGTCAAAACATGACCAGAAGATATCTTTGATGGCCCAGATCAAAAGGAATAAAAATTAGAATGAAACATGGATCATACCATTGGAAAGCCTGCCAGAAGGAGAGTTGTTCCAGACAAACAAGAATCAAATATCAATTTTATTCCAGAAGTTATTCTGACCAGAAGATGGCCTGGCAGTGAAAAATTACACAGTCCAGACTTGTTCCAGACTTGACCAGAAGGTATGTTTATGAGTCCAGAACAAGAGGATCAATCCATATTTGGCCCAGACCATAAGATGGCATGATTCAGGGCATGGAACTAAGTCCAGAACAAAAGAAATGAGTTCCAGAATCAACCCAGACCTGGTCCAAAATCAAAGGTAAAATGTCCAAACTGAAATATTTTTTGATCAAAGTTATTTCAGTTTGTTCCAGACCAAATTCCAGAATCAGTCCAGATCAGAGTAAAAATATCCAGATCAATGGTTCAGAAATAATTTTTTGAGTCCAGTGATGGTCCAGATCATAAAATCAGACCATGGCCCAGTGTTGGCCGAAATCAGAGGGACAGAATGTGCAAGTTCCAGAAATGGCCGAGTCCAGAAGAATTCAGCATATCAGGCGCGCATCTAGGTTGGCTGAAATCAGAAGATCAGAGGGTCAGGAAGTGTGGTCCAGGGATGGCCGAATTCAGAGGATCACAGCATATCATTTAGCTTGGACAAGATGTGGACTAACGCTCAAAATTCTGATGGTCCAGAATTGATCAACGATGGAGATTGCAAGTTATTTTAATTAAAGTGTTAAAAAGATTGGTTATAAAAATAAAGTGGAGTAGCATGGAATTCAGGAGCATTGGCGGGAACAACCAACATATTTGATTGGCCAGTTAATTTATGAAAGAAATCTAAGGCTGGAAAAAGATATGATATTTATTTTAATGAAGCCCAATTGGTCAATTTATTTTTGCCAGAGAATCTAGCAAGATTCAGCTCGAATTTAAGCATTGGAAGAGGCCCTAATCAGCATCTATAAAAGGAGGCTCAAGGCAGAATGCTCATCATCGAAAATCACAAAAGAGTCATACACTTCCAAAGCAACCACTCTCAAATTTTCATATAAGTCAATTGTGAGTTTCAGCTTTCAAGAAGCAAGTACTCGGTTATTTTCTTTCCACTGTGGCAAATCTAAGTTGTTGAAGTAGAGTCTACAATCTGAGGGAGTCACTAGAGGTAGCAGGTTACTTGGCAATTAGATAGGGTTGTATCTAAGTTGTTGAAGTAGAGTCTACAAACTGAGGGATTCAAAAAGGGTAGCAAGGTACTTAGCAATTAGATTCATAGTGTTGTGAATTCTTCTACAATCTAGTTGTTTTTCCTCAAAGAAGTCTAGGATTGTTAGATTATTTGAGAAGACTGACTTGGAGGGTCAGTAGCAAGGTTGTAATTCAAGGTTGAATTAGTGAAATCCTTCAAGGCAAAGGGACGGGACGTAGCCTCGTTAACGGTGAACCAGTATAAAATCTGTGAGTTTTTATTTTTATTTTATCCGCTGCTAACTCTGTTTTAATTATACATCAAGTTTTGTTTTGAAAGTATTAAAACAGGAAAAGTATTCAAGTTAAGTCAAACACAATTCAACCCCCCCTTCTCGTGTTTGCACCTTCAGTTACCAAGTTGGTTGAATCATTTTTTGAATCAGGAACTTCTATCTTTAAAGAGGTACTTTCTTCCTTAGTTTCAAAATATTTTGGAAAATGATTTTTTATGGTTATCTCATTGAGAGACTTTTGTTGTTCAACCATTTGTAAATGAGTTTGCTGCAAACTTTGAATGACCTTTCTGAGTTCGTCATTCATAGCTTGGGCTTTCTCTTTTTCTTCTTTTTCTTTACGGAGTTGTTCTTTTAATAAACCATATTTTCGAGCAAGAAGATTTGAATCACATAAAAGATTATCAAATTCTTTTTCCATTTCTTCACATAAAGGACAGAGTTCAGAGATGGTTACCTCATTATTTTCTAAGTTTTCCTTTAAGCACATATTGATTTCTGACATTACTTCTTCTTCCTGAATCTTTTCCTCTAACACTTGTTAGGTGCTTAATCTTTAGAGACCAAGCTCTGATGCCAATTGAAGTAGCAATATCGATTTACAAGAAAGGGGGTTTGAATTGTAAATCCGCCCTTTTAAAATTTCTGTTAAAAACTTAAGAAAATAACTCAAGATTGATCTTGGTTGTGAAAACAGAAAACAGAGAACGTTCTTGGTTTTCACCAGAAAACAGAGAACGTTCTTGGTTAGTTCAAATCAACAGTTCAGTTTATCTATTTAACTTGATAATTAATAGACTGAAAGTAAATAGCGATAAGGGAAGAGATATCACACACAGATATATCCTGCTTCACCCAACCCGGGCTACGTCCAGTCCTCACCACGGTGAGATTTTCCACTAAGTGTTTAAAACAAGAACCTTCTTGGTTTTACAGCACCTAGCTTAGATCAACCTTGATCTTTTACAGACTTTAATCTAATTCCACCCAAAAAGAGATTAATCAAATCACCTACCAACCTTGATAGTGATTTCTTACAATCTACCCCAAACTATATTTAATTATTATAGTTTGAGTTTTACAATAACGATGAGATTGTTTTGTTAGAATTTGAGATGTCTCAACTCTTGTTTGAGATTCGATTCTTTACAAATAACTCAATATAAATGTATCAGAGTAAAACGAATTTAATCAAACTGATTCTTGTAAGTGATTGGAGATTTTCAAGTATGTAGATGTATGTGAGTGATGTTTTTAGTCCAAAACATTACTAAAAAAAAATACTTTTAGAAAAAAATTTACGATAATTTTTTTTTGGTAAGAATATCTACATTTATACTTTTAAATAATTAGTAACAATCACATTTATGCTTTTAAATAATTAGTAACAATCACATTTGTTTAATATTATAAAAAAAGGTTTATTCAAGCTAAAATAAAGGAAAAATCAATTATTCCTAACGGAAGCAAAAATCCACTTCCGTATTTATAGAATTCCAATACATTTAAAAGTTTAGTGACAAAAATTAAACAAAATAAATAAACTTAGAAATTTTGCGGCAATACTTATTATTACAAAATTGTCTTGAAAACCCCATTTTTACCCCACGTTCGCCGCACGTTAATACTCATCAATTACTCTTGAATCTCCTCGAACTCATTAGTACCTAAAATATTGTTGTAAGGGTCAATTTTTTCCATCATCCATATCAAATCAAAGCTAAACATATAGAAGAATAACACAAAACATATAAAGGTAAAAACTTGTAATTTAACAGAAAAAAATGCGCAAACAGTAAATCGTATGTAAAAAATATGCATAATGCATGCTCCTAAAACTATATGATCCGGATATAAACCTGCCACTAAGGCAACTTCCACACAGAAAGATCACCCATACCAATGGGGAAAATAAACCTGCCACTAAGGCAACTCCCACGAAGATGCATATGCCATGACATGACCATATATTATCACAATTACACTCGCACACAGTCCACTAAGAATCATGTCATATACATTCAAAAAATCACCTTTTTAAAACCATCATCTTATTCACATCACAAAGATCACATATCACACATTCTTATCATGAGAATCATATATTCATAGACAAATAATCATTCAATAATAATTTTCACCACGTACGCATAAAAATCGGGACTTGACTTCATTTACACCATAAAGATTAAAACTTTATATATAACAAGAAACTTCAAACTCCAACTCATAATACATCATCAAAATCAAAACTTTATCATATATATAACATAAGAAAAATCATATTTTGCTTCATATCCATCATAAAAATTAAAACTCTATCATGTATAAAATAAAAATTCATATTTTACTTCTTAAAAAGACATACATTACATATCGAACTCAACGTAAAGGATTTCATATTCCATTATTTTATTTTATTAGTCTACATTTATTTCTTTCAAAAGCAAGCAATTACAATTATTAGTTCTATGTCATCCAACTAACGGTCTAACTCAAATTTGTGTGGGGAAAAGCCCTTACCTTGGCCGCTTTTCTTCCTAGTACGAAACTTTAAGCCCCCACGAAGTTGTTTACACGAAAAGTTTGCTGTACGAAGGAGATGAGGTGTGAAGGAGATGACGGCTAGGGTTTCGGTATTTTTTTCTGCTTACTATTATTTAGTATGGAAATATTGTGGACTTTAGGGAAAATTTAAAGTGGAGATTATTGGGTAGATAGTGTTGGGCCCAAATAAAGAATAGAAGGGAGAAAATATTATTTTATTTATTTATTTATTTATTATTTTTTTTTCTACTTTGATCATACAAAAAACTAAGCCACCAACTCCAAGCCCAAATTTCTATTATGGGTTGGGTCACACCTAGCCACAAACCCTTAGCTCAAATTCTTCTTGTACTAAAAAAAACATAATTATATATATATATATATAATTATCACACAAGGCAAATAATTCTAACTAATAATTTTATCAACTACAATAAGTCGAACAAGGCAAATAATTATCACACCTAAATTAATCACAAAATATATATATTTATAAGTCTTAATTATTTTAAATAATAAATTTAGAGGATGTTACAGTTATCCTCTGATGATGTTTTTCGACTTCTTGGTTTTTTCCAGAATTTATCCTCTGGTAAATTCAGGACGTATCCTCTGTTAATTTCCAGAATGTATCCTCTGGTAATTTCCAGAATGTATCTTCTGGTAATTGACTTCATGAGGTATCTTCTGGAGTCTGATAATTACTGTTTCCATAACTGTCTGGACAGGCTTGTTTGAGATTCTTTATCTTTCTCAATTCGAATGTCCTCTTGATTTGAATTGATCCTATGTGTTCTCTGCCATGTAGTGATCATATCCATGTAACTTCCAGAGCCAACAACTTCGATTAAGTGATGGAGAAAGTTAGGTTTTTAGGCTGTCATGGACTGGCGAACATTCTCCATTTTCCAGAATATGTGGAGAATGTTTTCTGCTGTTGTTTTCTTTGATTCTTGCTTTGTTCACTTATGCATTTATGTTCCTTAAACAAACTTAAGTGAAATCATAAGTAGACCACCATTCATAAAACTTAATCATTTAATTAAAAATGTTTGTTGTCATTAAAACATATATCAAAAAGGTTTTTTCCTCAACAAAAATGTCCAGACTGAAATATTTTTTGTTCAAGTTAATTTCAGTTTGTTCCAGACCAAAGTCCAAAATTTGTCCAGATCAGAGTAAAAACTGAAGGTGCAAACACGAGAAGGGGGGGTTGAATTGTGTTTGTCAAACTTAATTTCTTTTGCTGTTTTATTAAATATTGATTTGAATTATTCAATAAATAATTAATCAGATTCAGCAGCGGATAATAATAACATAATAACACAGCAATTTATACTGGTTCACCGTTAACTAGGCTACGTCCAGTCCCTTCCTCCAGAAGGCCTTTTACTAATTCAAACTCCTTTGAATTACAACACCACTGACCCTTCAAGTCAGTCTTCTAAACAACCTGACAACCCCAGACTTTTGAGGAACAACAACACCTTAACTAAACCAGCTAAGTCTTCTCCTACCAATCTGATAACCCCAGATTGAAGAAGGAATCTACACCACTATAATAAAGGTTTAGAACTTTGCAACGTTGCTTCTGGAAAGATGTTTGTTGCACTGTATTTCTCTCTCGAAAACACTTAGAAAATATTGCTCTTGTTCATTTTTGTTTCTCTCTTTTGAACTCTCAGATATCTTTGAATTGAAGCTTGAGTTCTTGTGTTTTTCAATACTTTATTCTTCAGCATTAAGTCTCTATTTATAGTTGAACTTTTAAACTTCACTGATGCTTTACTTCTGCAGTATATTTAGATTAGTCTGTTTTGAGAATATTCTGGAGTAATTCGCTCATATTCTGTTTTGAGCATTTTTCTCCAATTCTGTTTTGAATGTTTTTCTCAGATTCTTTAATCCTCATGATCAAATCTGCACCCTTGGATCTTCATGCGATATTCCACAACTTGACCAACCGAATTGATATGTTGTAATCCTCTGATTTCGGCCTTTGCTGGACTGCACATTCTGTCCCTCTGATTTCGGCCACCACTGGGCCATGGTCTGATTTTCTGATCTGGACCATCACTGGACCAAATAATTATTTCTGAACCATTGATCTGGAAGTTTTTACTCTGATCTGGACAGATTCTGGACTTTGGTCTGGAACAAACAGAAATTAACTTGAACAAAAAATATTTCAGTCTGGACATTTTACCTATAATTTTGGACCAGGTCTGGATTGATTCTGGAACTCATTTCTTTTGGTCTGGACTTAGTTCCATGTCCTGAATCATGCTATCTTATGGTCTTGGCCAAATCTGGATTGATCCTCTTGTTCTGGACTCATAAACATACCTTCTGGTCAAGACTGAAACAAGTCTGGACTGTGTAATTTTTCACTGCCAGGCCATCTTCTGGTCAGAATAACTTCTGGAATAAAATTGATATTCGACTCCTGTTTGTCTGGAACAACTCTCCTTCTGGCAGGCTTTCCAATGGTATGATCCATGTTTCATTATGATTTTTATTCCTTCTGTTCTGGGTCACCAAACATATCCTCTGGTGATGTTTTGACATCCTGGAACATCTTCTGGAAATTCCAGAATTCATTTTCCTTTGATCTCTGCTTCTGTTTCCTTCAGTTTCTGGGGCATTTAACTTAATAATTCAAAGTACAAAATAAGTTTACATTGAGTACATTTGTAAGCATCAAAATCCTAAGTACTTAGAACCAACTTGGTTCCAACAAAAACTTCCAGATCAATGGTTCAGAAATAATTATTTGGTCCAGTGATGGTCCAGATCAGAAAATCAGACCATGGCCTAGTGGTGGCCGAAATCAGAGGGACAGACTGTGCAGTCCAGCAAAGGCTGAATTCAGAGGATTTTAGCATATCAGGTGCGCGTCCAGGGAAGGCCGAAATCAGAAGATCAGAGGGTTAGGAAAAGTGGTCCAGGAATGGCCGAAATCAGAGGATCACAGCATATCAATTCGGCTGGTCCAGTTGTGGAATATCGCATGAAGATCCAAGGGTGCAGATTTGATCATGGGGATTAAAGGTGAAGATCTTATGTTATTTTTATCAAAGTATTATAAAAGATTTGTTATAAATTAAAGTGGAGCAGCATGGAAGTCATAAGCTATGGCGGGAAGCAATAAAAGAATTTGATTGGCCAGTTAATTTATGAAAGAAATCTAAGGCTTAAAAAGATATGTTTTTTATTTAAATAAAGCCCAATTGGTCAAGTTATTTTTGCAAGAGAATCCAGCAAGATTCAGCTCGAAATTAAGCTTGGAAGAGGCCCAAATCTGCATCTATAAAAGGAGGCTTGTAACACCCCGAGTTTAAAACACAGCGCGGATGTATTTTTTTTTTTCAATAAATAACTAAAATGAGTTTTCCAAAATATCAAGGGAATTAAAATAAAATCAGTTCATTTCAAAGGTTATCCCCCAATCAGTGTCAGAGTGCAGAATAATACAGCGGAAAAGTAATACATTAATTCCCAAAATAAAATTACATTTCCCAAAACTCAAGACCCTATACAAAAGTCTAGACTGATCATGCACTAAGCTACAGTAGCACGGTCTCCACCGTATCCTCTATAAGTCTCGTCTTCAGCCAACCGTCCGTCCCTCTGTGTTGTCCACGTAGACTCCGTACGTAAAGATCAGGGGAAACTAACGACGCTTCCGTCGTTAGTGTATCCGTCGGTAGGACGGGTTCGAGTAACATCTGAGGGCAAAGCCCAAAGTCCACAATAATAGTAAAGGGGTCACCGACCGAAATTAACAAATAAGCACATAGCATATATCTCACAGCAACAAATACATTCATGGCATATTGTATAATAATGATGAAAAGATGCTCATTTTGAAATTTCATGACATGTATGCCTTTTCAAAACAGCAATGAATTAATATGGAAAAACATGTTGTAAGTACAATCACCACTTCAGCAATCACAAACATTCATCAGAAAACTCATATTTCAACAAGTACTTACACACATCAATTTTCCAATCATCAACAATATCCAAAACGTGACCCACCGGTCAAACACCCAGATGCAATATGCATATGCTCATGTACTCAGCTTCTTGGAATTACCAAGGTGCAATCGCTCACAGACCAGCACACGTGCAGTCGCTAAACAGACCACCACGATTTACCCAGACCAAGGTACAGTCGCTCAACAGACCAGTACCAGTGCAGTCGCTCAATAGACCAGCACGATTGACATATTGGAATGGACCACGACGAACACGCGGCCATTCCGTAGCCCGGATAGAATGGACCACCACGAACACGCGGCCACTCTACAACCCATCATGGTTACTACATTCACGTGTATTAGCCTCTCACAGGCCAAATACACAGAAATTAAATCCTCGCACGGATAGAATGGACCACCACGAACACGCGCCCATTCCGTAGCCCGAGTAGAATAGACTGTCCAATACAAGCGGAACTACTCTGACCCCGGATAGAACAGACCGTCTAATACACGCGGAACTATTCTATAACCCACGGTTACTACTTAACTTCGCGGCCCATCACGGTCACCGCATCAACTCTGTGGCCCATCGCGGTCACCACTTGACTATGCAATGCATGAATATGCAGTGTTTTCTCTTCACTGAAAACAGTATGCAACATCAATGAATTTCATGCATTTCCACTATTTCTCAAAATACCTCAACACAACCAATTTTATTATCAACACATCAATGCTTAAACATTCAAGTAATCATTAACAATTCACATTATCTCACCAATTCCATTCTTAATCATCTCAAGTCTTTCCATTATTCCACAAACTCTTAAAATTCACAAAACAGTGTTTAAAAACTGAGTTTTCTGGAAAACACGAATATGTATTCGAATACAGCTTCCTTGTATTCGAATACAGAAGCTAAAAACTGAGTTTCTGGAAAAACACGAATCTGTATTCGAATACAGATCCCTTGTATTCGAATACAGAAGCTGAAACTAGTGAAAATCTGCAATTTTAACATTCTGTATTCGATTACAGCATGCCTGTAGTCGAATACAGAAGACAAAACCAGAATGATCAACATCATATCATCAGAAAACAGAACCAGAATCAGAATGATTAACATCAGAACATTAGAAACAGAATTAGAATCAGAATCATCAACACTAGAACATTAGAAAATAGAACCAGAATAATCAACATCAGAAACAGAACCAGAATGATCAACATCAGAAACAGAACCAGAATGATCAACATCAGAAACAGAACCAGAATGATCAACATCAGAAACAGAACTAGAAGGATCAACATCAGAAACAGAACCAGAAGGATCAACATCAGAAACAGAACCAGAAGGATCAACATCAGAAATAGAACCAGAATGATCAACATCAGAAACAGAACCAGAATGAATGATTAACATCAGAACAGAACCAGAAGGATCAACATCAGAAACAGAACCAGAAGGATCAACATCAGAAACAGAACCAGAAGAATCAACATCAGAAACAGAACCAGAATGATCAACATCAGAAACAGAACCAGAATGAATGATTAACATTAGAACAGAACCAGAAGGATCAACATCATAAACAGAACCAGAATCAGAATCATCAGAAGCAAAACAGAATGACTCACAGCAGAATCATCAGAAACAAAACAGAATGACTCACCAAAATCATCAGAAGCAAAACAGAATGATTCACACAAGAATCATCAGAAGCAAAACAGAATGACTCACACCAGAATCATCAGAAGCAGAAACAGAATGACTCACCAGAATCATCAGAAGCAAAACAGAATGATTCACACAAGAATCATCAGAAGCAGAAACACGATGATTAACATCAGAATCATCAGAAACAAACAGAATGATTATCAGAATCATCAGAAGCAGAAACAACATGATTATCAGAATCATCAGAAGTAAAACAGAATGATTCACACAGAACCATCAGAAGATGAATGTATCAGAAGATACATTCTGAATTTACAGAAGATGCATTTCTGGAATTATCAGAAGATAAACCAGAATGTCCAAAACCGACCAGAAGATAACTTTGGAGGTTTATATCAAACAGAAACAAAATCAGAAGAACATCTGAAAAATACCAGAGGGAAGCCTGCCATAATATGAATTGCTCCAAACAAGAATGATTCAAATATCAGAAGCAATCAAGAAGTTACACTGATCAGAACATAGCCTGGCAGTGTAATTTCAACACAGTCCATACTTGTCCAGAAGTGACCAGAAGATATCTTTGATGGATTATATCAGAGGGAATAAATATCAGAAGATTCTTTGGACCATACTATTGTGAAGCCTGCCATGTGGAGAGTTGTTCCAGGTAATAAGTTGTCAAAAGCAAGAAGTAATCCAGAAGATAATTTGACCAGAACATGGTATGACAATCGAATTTTGAATAACCCAAACTTCGCCCAGACTTCATCTAGAATTGATCAGAAGAAGCACAGAATGGTTCATGCCAGAATCACCAGAAGCAGAAACAACAGAATGATTATCAGAATCATCAGAAGAAGAAATAGACGGATTCACATCAGAATCATCAGAAGATGGTTAACATCAGAACCATCAGAAGCATAAACAGAATGTTTCAGATCAGAACCATCAGAAGCAGAAATAGAATGGTTCACATCAGCACCATCAGAAGTAGAAATAGACACAGAATGATCCACACAAGGATCATCAGAACCAGACACAGAAACAGAATGATCCACACAAGGATCATCAGAACCAGAAACAGAAACGGAATGATCCACACAAGGATCATCAGAACCAGAAACAGAAACGAAATATCCACACAAGGATCATCAGAACCAGAAACAGAAACATAATGATCCACACAAGGATCATCAGAACCAGAAATAGAAACAGAATGATCCACACAAGGATCATCAGAACCAGAAACATAATGATCCACACAAGGATCATCGGAACCAGAACAGAAACGAAATGATCCACACAAGAATCATCAGAACTAGAAACAGAAACAGTATGATCCACACAAGGATCATCAGAACCAGAAATAGAAACAGAAATTCTTCTTCTGTATTCGACTACAGGTCTCGTAGTCGAATACAAGTTTGAAAACTTAAGTAAAACAGAAATTTTACAGGTTGTAGTCGAATACACACATGTTGTATTCGAATACACCTTCGAAAACCAGTGAAAATTTCCTGAGATTCAACCCTTTTCAAACTGTTTTCTTTTAAAACAACAACCAAACAACAAAACAGATTCAACACTTTTTCCAAAAGACACTTCCCTCATTTAAAATCCCTTTTCCTTTTAAATCATCAACACCACCAGAATCACACAAAACATAAGTGGAAATCAGGATCCAACCCCAATCATCCAGAACCAGAAACAGAATGTTCAATCACCAGAATCATTCAGATTTTTCAACCATCAGAACAAACATGCAAGCATCACAGCTTTCTCAAAACATTAGAATAACATGTATAGCATTCAGCTTTTCAAACAATCAGAACAACATGCAAAGCATTTCAGCTTCCTCAAACATCAGAATAACATGCATAGCATTTCAGCTTTCACAAACATCAGAACATGACTAACGTTTTCAACCAAAACAGAAATCATCACACAGCAGCAAAACACCAACATAATGCATTTTTGCGTTTTTAAAACTATTTTCCAAAACAGTTTTATGAACATGTATTTTAACCATCTTTAAAATAACATGCAAAACATCTTCAGTTTTCTCACACAAGTAAAACAACATTAATGCATTCAACCAACAACAACCATCACAGAATCATCACATATTAACAAAAATGCATTTTCTTCATTTTTCAAGATGTCATTTCGAAAACAGTTTTTCTTTCAAAACAGAACTGAAATAACATGCATTTACAGCCCTAATGCAACTAGAAAGTTGGAAGGTGCCCTTACACTTGTAGTGTGCTCTGCTATTTCTCTTGTTCCTGCTGCGTTCCCTTTTCTGTGTCTAAAAAAACGGCGAAGCTGTTCCCTGAGTTTGCTGCTGCAAAACTGGGTTCTTTATCTTCGTATTGAGGTGGGGATTAACTTTACTACTGGGGGTTTTCAGGTTTGAGGCTTGGATTCTCAGTTACTGGAGTCTTGAGGAATTCCCTCTCTTCCATTTGAATTCGGGAAACTGGGCAGAACAGAGACAAAATGGGAGGGGAAATGGGGTTGGTACATGCAATATGGGCAGTGAGGAGGAAGGAATGGTGTTCTGACTTCACCATCCTTCTCACTCCTATTTATAGACTCTCATGGTGCCACCTCACTAGCCACTTGTCTGATTTCCAGCTTTTAATTGTCTTACAATTAGCCACTAATCCTTACTTAATGGTCCAATTAATTTAATTACTCGAAATTAAATTAATTTAATTCTTCATCCAATAATTTTAATTCATACTTCAAAATAAATATTTATATATATATATTCACTCAAAACATACATATATTAAATATTTAACAAAAATTCCCAAAATACCCTTAATATTAATTCCATAAATTAATATTAAATTTAAGGGTCTTACAAGGCTCAAGCAGAATACTCAGCATCGAAAATCACAAAAGAGTCATACACTTCCAAAGCAACAAACACCCAAATTTTCATAGAAGTCAATTGTGAGTTTTAGCTTTCAAGAAGCAAGTACTCTTGTTATTTTCTTTCCACTGTGTCAAATCTAAGTTGTTGAAGTAGAGTCTACAAACTGAGGGAGTCAGTAGAGGTAGCAGGTTACTTGGCAATTAGATTCATAGTGTTGCGTGTCAAATCTAAGTTGTTGAAGTAGAGTCTACAATCTGAGGGAGTCAGAAGGGGTAGCAGATTACTTGGCAATTAGATTATGATTTCTTCTACAATATGGGGTTGTCAGATTGGCTGAAGACAGGTGTTTTCCTCAAGAAGTCTAGGATTGTTAGACTATTGAGAAGAATGACTTGGAGGGTCAGTAGCAAGGTTGTAATTCAAGTTTGAATTAGTGACATCCTTCAAAGCGAAGGGACTGGACGTAGCCTCGTTAACGGTGAACCAATATAAAATCTGTGAGTTTTTATTTTTATTTTTATTTTTATCCGCTGCTAACTCTGTTTTAATTATACATCAAGTTTTGTTTTGAAAGTATTAAAACAGGAAAAGTATTCAAGTTAAGTCAAACACAATTCAACCCCCCCTTCTCGTGTTTGCACCTTCAATTGGCATCAGAGCTCGGTCTCAAGGCTGAGCACTTAACCGTGTTTGAGGAAAGGTCCAAGGGGCTCAATATGGCAGAAGAATTGGCAAACAACATCAACAGACCACCACTGTTTGATGGAGAAAGGTTTGAGTATTGGAAGGACAGAATGAGAAGCTTTGTTATATCTCAAGATCCTGAACTATGGAAGATGATAGTCAGAGGATACACTGCACCTACTGATCCAGAAGATCCAACTAAGAAACTGGATATGTTTGATATGAAACCAGATCAGATTAGATTACACAGACTTCATCACAAGTCTAGAACCATGATGGTCAGTGCAATCACATTCAAGGAATTTGATAGATGCACAAATAAAGAAACAGCAAAGAGTATATTTGATAGTCTGGTTCTGACCTATGAAGGAACCAAGCAGGTTCAACAAACAAAGGCTAACATATTGGTCAGAAAGTATGAGCTGTTCAAGATGGAAGAGGATGAAGACATTGACACAATGTTCTGTGTAACACCCCGAGTTTAAAACACAGCGCGAGTGTATTTTTTTTTAAAACGAATACATAAATAAAAGGGTTTTCAGAATTAATTCCAAGGGAATTAAAATCAATTCAAATTAAATATCATTCGACATCGTAATCCAAAATAGTAAGGTAATTAAACAACAACATCACGATTAATCGAATGAGATATTTTTGGGAAATTAATCTTTATAATATACTAAAATAAAGATACATCAAAACTGGATTCTCAATCCATCAAAATATTTATCAGAGTGCGGAAGAGTTTTACAATAATTCCCAAAATTTACAACCATTGAGCTCAAAAACCCTATACATAAGTCTAAACTGATCATACACTAAGCTACAGTAGCTCGGTTTCCACCGTATCATCCACAAGTCTTATCTTCACCCAGCTGCCCATCCCTTTGCGTAGCCCACAAAGTAATGATCAAGGGAAATTAACGACGTTCCCTGTCGTTAGTGTGACCATCAGGGGTGCGGGTTTGAATCTCATCTGAGGGCAAAGCCCAATTTTCCACAATAATTGTAAAGGGTCACCAACCGAAATTAACAATTACCACATAGCATTTATATCAGCAATCACAAACATATTCATGGTATATCATATAACAATGATGATAAATAAGGATGCTCAATTTTGAAATACATGACATTCGTACTTTTCAAAACAGCAACCAAATAAATATGAAAATTATGTTGTAAGCACAAACATCAAATCAGCAGTCACACCAATTCATCAGAAATTCCAGAATCTATAAAGTACTTACACACACAATTTTCAAACATCACATACCCAAAACGTGACCCACCGGTCAATCACCCAATGCAATATGTATATGCTCATATATACAATTTTCTTGGAATTACCAAGGTGCAGTCGCTCAACAGACCAGCACAATTTAACGGCCCTCAAGACCAGGGTGCAATCGCTCAACAGATCAGCACCAATGCAGACGCTCAACAGTCCAGCACTCGTGCAGTCGCTCAACAGACCAGCACGTTTGACATAAACCAAGGTACAATCGCTCAACAGATCAGTACCTAGTGCAGTCGCTCAACAGACCAGCACTCGTGCAATCGCTCAACAGATCAGCACGTGGCTGCGCATTTCAAGGTACAGATGCTCAACAGTCCAGTACCAGTCCAGTCGCTCAACAGACCAGCACTTATATACCAAGGTACAATCGCTCAATAGATCAGTACCTAGTGCAGACGCTCAACAGTCCAGCACTCGTGCAATCGCTCAACAGATCAGCACGTGGTTGCGCATTACTCTGTGGCCCATCGCGGGTATCACTTGACTATGCAATGCATGAATATGCAGTGTTTCACTTCTCTGGAAACAGTATGCAAAATCAGGAAATTCATGCCTTTCAATCATATTTAAAATAACTCAGCACAGTCAAAATTATCATCATCACAAACATGACCAAACAGCCAAGTAATCATCAACATTTGAAATGTTTTCCCAACCTCTTAAAAATTTCAAACACAGTGTTAAAAACTGAATTTTCTGGAATTTACGAATCTGTATTCGAATACAGCTTCTCTGTATTCGAATACATAAGCCAAAAACAGAACCAGAATGATCAGCCTCAGAACATCAGAAACCGAACCAGAATGAGGATCATCAGAAGCAAAACAGAATGATTCACACCAGAATCATCAGAAGCAGAAACAACAGAATGATTCATACCAGAATCATCAGAAGCAGAAACAACAGCATGATTCATACCAGAATCATCAGAAACAACATAGAATGATTCATCCAGAATCATCAGAAACAACACAGAATGATGTTGGAACCAAGTTGGTTCTAAATAATCTAGATTTTGATGTGTACAATATACACTTGATGGAATCTTATTTTGAACTTGAATTACTATAGTAAAAACCATCAGAAGATGAATGTATCAGAGGATACATTCTGAGGATACAGAAGATGCATTTCTGGAATTATCAGAAGATAAACCAGAATGTCCAAAACCGACCAGAAGATAACTTTGGAGGCTTATATCAAACAGAAACAAAATCAAAAGAACATCTGGAAAACACCAGAGGGAAGCCTGCCATAATATGAATTGCTCCAAACAAGAATGATTCAAATATCAGATGCAATCAAGAAGTTATACTGACCAGAGCATAGCCTGGCAGTGTAATTTCAACACAGTCCAGACTTGTCCAGAAGTGACCAGAAGATATCTTTGATGGACTATATCAGAGGGAATAAATATCAGAAGATTCTTTGGACCATACTAATGTGAAGCCTGCCATGTGTAGAGTTGTTCCAGGCCATAAGTTGTCAAAAGCAAGAAGTAATCCAGGAGATAATTTGACCAGAACATGGCATGACAGTCGAATTTTGAATAACCCAGACTTCATCCAGAATTGATCAGAAGAAACACATAATGATTCATGCCATAAACACATAATGATTCATGCCAGAATCACCAGAAGCAGAAAACCTGATGATTATCAGAATCATCAGAAGCAGAAAACATGATGATTATCAGAATCATCAGAAGCAGAAAACGTGATTATTATCAGAATCATCAGAAGCAAAACAGAATCAGAATCAGAAAACAGAATCAGAAAATAGAACCAGAATCACAATGATTAATACCAGAATCAGAAAACAAAACCAGAATCAGAATGATTAACATCAGAATCAGAAAACAGAAATCCTTCCTCTGTATTCGACTACAGGGGCTCGTAGTCGAATACAAGTTTGAAAACTTGAGTAAAACAGAAGTTTGACAGGTTGTATTCGAATACACTCATGTTGTATTCGAATACACCTTCGAAAACAGTAAAATTTTCCTAAGACTTCAACACATTTCAAACTGTTTTCTTTTGAAAAACCAACCTAACACCAGAATCATAATTACCCCTCTTTAGAAACCTCAAAACTCAGAACATTTTCATTAAACAACAACAACAGATTTTTCAGAAATAACACTTCCACCATTTTAAATCCCTTTTCTTTTGAAACCATCATCAACACCAGATTATTTAACAAAACACAGCAAAAACACAGAATCACTAAAACCAGAAAGTCAACCACAAAACAGTCCCACACAAACTAACTCAAGCATTTGGATCATCTCCAATACAACACCAACCAAGTCATCATTCAAACACAACAAAATGATTTCTTACTCAACACAACAAACAATACATCATCAACAAAGCAACACAATAAGTTCCTTCACTGAAAACAGCAAGAACATCAAAATAGTTTGATTTCCAAAACATAACACAATGTTTTTCACAACATAACCCAATAATCATTCATCACACATGCATTTACAGCCCTAAATGCAAATCTAGAAAGTTGGAAGGTGCCCTTACCTTAGTTACGTTCCCTTAACTCGTACGCTTCTGCGACAAAAGTCGACGATACTCCCGTTTCGCGTTCGCCGCTACGAAAGTTAGTTCTTTAGCTCCGCAACGATCAGAGGAATGACTTTCGTACTCGAAACTTTCTGATTCGACACTCAGATTTTCAAGAAAATGGCTTTTGAGTAAACTGTTTTTCTTCACCAACACTCAGAAATATCAAAAGAAGAAGAAAACAATAAAGCAGAACTGGCGCCGTAGAGGAAAGAAGAAAGAGTTTCTCACTTAAATATCCACATAAATGCTGACTAACACAGCAGAGGAAAAGGAGGAATTGTTTCTTTCCTCACAAGTATCTACGCCACCTCACCCAACTCTTATATTAAAATAACTTTTGATCCTCCAGCACTTAACCCGTCTCGTCGAAATTAGCAGAGAATATCTTAATTAACGGCCCGATAATTTAATTACTCGAAATTAAATTAATTCATCCATTATCCAATAATTTTAATTCCACCTCCAAAACAAATACATATATATATATATACACAAAACATATATATATATATATATATATTGAATATTTTACAAATATTCCCAAATACACTTAAAATTAAATCTGAATTTAATTTTAAATTTAAGGGTCTTACACTGTGATCCTCTGATTTCGGCCATCCCTGGACCACATCTGATCTTCTGATTTCGGCCATCTTGGACTTGCACTTGATATGCTATAATCCTATGATCTCGGCCATTGCTGGACCACACATCTTGACCCTCTGATTTCGGCCAACACTGGGTCATGGTCTGATCTTCTGATCTGGGCCATCACTGAGCCAAATACTTAAAACTGAACTATTGATCTGGAAATCTTCCCTCTGATTTGGACCAATTCTGGACTTGGTCTGGATTAAATTGAAATTAAATCTGGACAAGTAATATTTTAGTCTGGACATTTTACCTTTGATTTTGGTTCAGGTCTGGATCATTCTGGAAATCATTTCTTCTGGTCTGGACTTAGTTTCATGCTGTGAATCATGCTATCTTATGGTCTGGGTCAAATCTGGATTGTTTCTCTTGTTCTGGACTCATAAACTTATCTTCTGGTTGAGTCTGGAACAAGTCTGGGCTGTTTAATTTTTCACTGCCAGGTCATCTTCTGGTCAGAATAACTTCTGGAATAAATCTGATATTTGATTCCTGTTGGTCTGAAACAACTCTCCCTCTGGCAGGATTTCCTCTGGTATGGTCCATGTTTCCTTCTGATCTAGGCCAGAAAAGATATCTTTTGGTGATGTTTTTGACATCCTGGAGTATCTTCTGGTAATTCCAGAATTCAATTTCTGGAATCCTTTGATCTTCTGCTTCTGATTACTTCAGTTTCTGGTGGCATTTAATTTAATAATTCAAGGTACAAAATAAGATTACATTGAGTGCTTTTGTAAACATCAAAATCCTAAGACTGAAAACAAAGATTTTAAAACTGATGTTGCAAGACTCAAATCTGAAAACCAAACTCTCAAAAATAATAATTGTTCCACTTCTGAAACTGTTTGTAAATCTGATATGCATGAGCAATTTTTTCAAAACTTTATTTCTAATGGAATGGAAAGAAGTAAATATGCATCTATGATTTATGGAAACAGTAACTCTAGAAAGAGAGGTCTTGGTTTTACAGAAACAATTACTGAAAATAAGGTTGTTCATTCTGATGTTTCATGTATTGTCTCTGCTAAGAAAGGTCACTCTGAACTATCTTGTCCAATGGTAATATCTGAACAAGATCAGAGAGTTGGTAAGACTAACAAACCTGGACCCAATCAGTTTTGGGTACCAAAAGATCAAATTGTCTATGTTGCAGATGTTCTGAGCAATCAGAAGGAGACACGAACAATGGTGCCTGGACAATGGATGTTGGCAACGCACAAGCAGAAGAAGGTCTATGTTCCAATATCTACCAAACAGAAGCCAAGTGACCCTGGTAGAAGAAGAACTGGTCAAAACAATACCTATCAGAACCAGAACCAGAATTATAGGAGGAACAGGAAATATCATAGATATCACACGAATCATAACAGAAACTGGAACCAGAACCAGAACTGGAACCAGAACCAGAACTGGAACCAGTATTAGAGGTACAGGAACTGTAACTAGAACCAACACTAGAACCAGAACCAGAACTGGAGGCACAGAAACTGGAACCAAAATCAACACTATCAGAATCAGAATCAGTACCAGACCCAGAACCTGAACAGGTATCAGTATCAAAGGATGAGGTATGATCATCAGAACTACTTTAAATATCAGAATCAGTATGATTACCAGAATCACCATAAGTTCCAGAATCACCAGAGGAACATGGTGTATGAGCCAAAGCAGAAATTAAAGAATCAGAATCAAGAGAGTTCTTCAAACACTCCAGTGAGATTCATCAAGACTACAAACCTGGAAGGGAATTCAAATTCCCTCATCCAAACCATGTAATCTCAGAACATATTAGGAATCTGAAAATCAGAAGCAAGAGGATTTTCAGAGTAAAACTGAAGCTACATCTTGCTGTAAATACTATTATTTTATATTTATGTTTACTGTGATAACAAGAAGCTTGATCTTAACAAATCAAAGCTAGATAAGTATTCTGCAGGTTTTCAAACTGTCAGAGGAACCAGGTGATTCACACGAATTGAACACCTCAGCAGAAACAGCATTCCAGTGGTTTCAAAAACAAACAGAAACCACCAGAAGCAGAATTAATGGTTTGAGTGTATTGAGTTAAATTTTAAATTATTTTGATTTGCATTATGTAATATGACAAACTACTTGATCTTGACAAATCAAAGCAAGATAAAAATAGTGCAGGTTCACCAAAGGGAGCAGAAGCACAAGAAACAGAAGTACCTGGGAAGATTCACCAGAACCAGAAGCTGATTTATCAAAATCAGAAGCTGCTACAGAACCAGAAGCTGATGCGAACCAAGCAATGTTGATGAAGTTTTGGCAGAGGAAGGTTGGATACTTGCAATGCAAGAAGAGCTGAATGAATTCCAAAGGAATGATGTTTGGGATCTGGTATCCAGACCAAACAAAACATTATTGGAACCAAGTAGGTGTTCAGAAACAAATTCAATGAAAAGGGTGAAGTTGTGGCTCAAGGATACATTCAACAGAAAGGTATAGATTACACTGAGACTTTTGTTCCAGTGGCCAGGTTAGAAGCAATTAGAATTCTCTTATCATTTGCTGCTAATCATGATATAATGCTGTATCAAATGGATGTTAAAAGTGCATTCTTAAATGGCTACATAAGTGAGGAAGTCTATGTCAAACAGCCTCCTGGATTTGAAAATTCTGATTTTCCAGACCATGTTTTTAAACTTAAGAAATCCTTATATGGTTTAAAACAAGCACCAAGGGCATGGTATGACAGACTTAGCAACTTTCTGCTTAAGAATGAATTTAATAGAGGCTAGATTGATAATACTTTATTTAGGAAATCCATTAAAAATGATATTTTGATTATTCAAGTTTATGTTGATGATATCATATTTGGATCAACTAATGGCACTTTGTGCAAAGAGTTTTCTGACCTAATGCAGAAAGAGTTCCAAATGAGCATGATGGGAGAACTTAAGTTCTTCTTGGGAATTCAGATTCATCCAGGTAAATCAGATGAAACCAGCCAAAAGGTAGACCAGAAAACATACAGAGAAAACCCCCACCTACAAACTCAGAGGTTTCTGTGATTCCGACTATGGTGGAGACAAGTTGGAAAGGAAAAGTACAAGTGGCAACTGCACCTTCTTAGGTGATAACTTGATCTCTTGGTCAAGCAAAAGACAAAGCACAATTGCCATGTCAACAGCTGAAGCTGAGTATATATCAGCAGCAGGATGCAGTTCACAGTTACTCTGGATGAAACATCAACTTGAAGATTACAACATCTTTGAAACCAATACCCCTTTGTTCTGTGATAACACTTCAGCCATAAATCTAACCAAGAACCCTATCTTACACTCTAGAGCCAAACACATTGAAATAAAACACCATTTCATTAGGGACCATGTTCAAAAAGGAACTTTAAGCATCCAGTTTGTGGACACTGATCATCAATGGGCTGACATCTTCACCAAAGCTTTACCAGAAGATAGGTTCGAGTTCATTAAAAAGTATCTTAGCATGACCTCCATATCTGACTAGCTCAAGTAGTCATCTTAGGAGTTTTTAAATTTCTTGTAATTTTATTTTATGTCTTTTAGTTTATGTTTTTACTTTCTGCAATTTGTAAAGAGAAAAACAAAAAATACAAAAATAGTAGGACCACTTTTTGGCTAATGACAAAAAGGGGGAGAGAGAGAAAGAAGAAATAAGTAGAAAAGGAGAGACAAAAAGAAAGGAGAGAGAAAAAGAAAGAGTGAAAAAGAGAAGGAGTTGAAAAGGAGAGGAGAGGAGAAGAAAAGAAAGAGAGAACAAAGAAGAAGAGTTGAAAAGGAGAGAAGAAGAGAAGAAAAGAAAGAGAGAACAAAGAAGGAGTTGAAAAGGAGAGTATCAGACTTAGGGGGAGAGATTGGTCTGAGGGGGAGTAATTCAAGTCATTCGAGTTATAAACTAGCAAAATAAGTTAAGGTTTTGTCATCATCAAAAAGGGGGAGATTGTTGGAACCAAGTTGGTTCTAAGACTTAGGATTTTGATGTTTACAAAAGCACTCAATGTAATCTTATTTTGTACCTTGAATTATTAATTTAAATGCCACCAGAAACTGAAGAAATCAGAAGCAGAAGATCAAAGGATTCCAATAAATGAATTCTGGAATTACCAGAAGATACCCAGGATGTCAAAAACATCACCAGAAGATATCTTTGATGGCCCATATCAGAAGGAAGAAAAATCATAAGGAAACATGGATCATACCAAAGGAAAGCCTGCCAGAAGGAAATTTGTTCCAGACCAAGAGAAATCAAATATCAGATTTATTCCAGAAGCTATTCTGACCAGAAGATGGCCTGGCAATGAGAAATTAAAACAGCCCAGACTTGTTCCAGACTTAACCAGAAGATAAGTTTAAGGGTCCAGAACAAGAGAATCAATTCAGATTTGATCCAGACCATAAGATAGTATGATTAAGAGCATGAAACTAAGTCCAGACCAGAAAAAATGAATTCCAGAATCAATCCAGACCTGGTCCAAAATCAAAGGTAAAATGTCCAGACTGAAATATTTTTTTCTCAAGTTAATTTCAGTTCATTCCAGACTAAGTCTAGAATTTGTCCAGATCAGAAGAAAAATATTCAGCTCAATGGTTCAAAATTAATTGTTTGGTCCAGTGATGGTCAAGATCAGAAAATCAGACCATGGCCCAGTGTTGGCCGAAATCAGAGGGACACGATGTGCAGTCCAGCAAAGGCCGAGTTCATAGGATTATAGCATATCAGGTGCGCATCCAGGATGACCGAAATCAGAAGATCAGAGGGTCAGGAAGTGTGGTCCAGGGATAGCCGAAATCAGAGGATCACAGCATATCAATTAGGTTGGTCCAGATGTGGACTAGCGCATGAAGATCCAATGGTCCATATTTAATCAGGAAAATTATACGATGGAGAATTTAATTTATTTGGATCAAAGGATTGAAAAGATTTGTTACAAAAATAAAGTGAGGTGTTGTGGAATTAGGAGCTGTGGCGGGAAGGAACTAACTGATTTAATTGGCCAGTTATTTTGAAAGGAAATCTGAAGATATGTTTTTTATTTATATGAAGCCCAATTGGTCAAGTTATTTTTACAGAGAATCCAGCAAGATTCAGCTCGAAATTAAACTTGGAAGAGGCCCTAATCTGCATCTATAAAAGGAGGCTCAAGGCAGAATACTTAATATCAAAAATCACAAAAGAGTCATACACTTCCAAAGCAAACACTCTCAAATTTTCAGAGAAGTCAATTGTGAGTTTCAGCTTTCAAGAAACAAGTACTCGTGTTATTTTCTTTCCACTGTGTCAAATCTAAGTTGTTGAAGTAGAGTCTACAAACTGAGGGAGTCAGTAGAGGTAGCAGGTTACTTGGCAATTAGATTCATAGTGTTGTGATTTCTTCTACAATATGGGATTGTCAGATTGGCTGAAGACAGGTGCTGTATTCCTCAAGAGTCTAGGATTGTTAGACTGTTGAGAAGACTGACTTGGAGGGTCAGTATAAAGGTTGTAATTCAAGGTTTGAATTAGTGAAATCCTTCAAGGTGAAGGGACTGGACGTAGCCTCGTTAACGGTGAACCAGTATAAAAATTCTGAGTTTTATTTTTATTTTAATCCGCTGCTAACTCTGTTTTTAATCATACATTAAGTTTTGTTTTAAAAGTATAAAAATAGGAAAAGTATTCAAGTTAAGTCAAACACAATTCAACCCCCCTTCTCGTGTTTGCACCTTCAAGAAGGAAACTTTCTCTTCAAGAAAATTTTCCTTTCTGACCGTTTTTCCAAGATGTAATGAACCTCACTGTTGTTTTGAATTTACAGCTTTGTTATTCTGTCCTTTTACAGCCTGGCACTTGGGAGGTTACTTCTTTACTTGGCTTTCCAGGAGGTTAGATCATTCCATATGTTTTTAACAACTGGTTAGTGCTTTTTCAGGTTCCAAGTTATGACCTTTCTCTGGTCGTGGATGATGCAGCTTTTGATACTCTGGAACTGTTAGTTGTTATTAATGTGAGAGGATGAATGAGCAGCTAGAGTTTATCCTCTGGTAATTTCCTTTTGGTGTCTGAAATTCACCTTATGGTATTCGTCTTCTGATGTTTACCTTCTGGTGTTTCATCTCCTGATATTTATCTTCTGGTATTCATCTTCAGATGTTTATCTTCAGGTTTTTAACTTCTGGTATTCATCTTCTGATGTTTATCATGTGAAGTTCATCTTATGAGTTTTATCCTTTGATGTTCATCTTTTTATCCTCTGATTTGTTTCTTCTGAAATTCATCTTCTGATGTATATCTTCTGATTTTCAATTCTGGTTTTCATCTTCTGATATCAGCCAATCTGGACTAGCAAACTGGTCTGCTGAGATCCTCTGATCTCGGCCAACACTGGACCATTTATTTTGACCTTCTGATTTTGACCAATACTGGGCCATGTTCTGATCTTTTGGCCAACATTGCTGGGTCTGGATTAGTTCTGGACAAAGGATATTTTAGTCTGGACCTTTTAGCTTATCTTCTGATTAATTCAGGGCTGTTTTTCACTTCACTGTCAGGCCATCTTCTGATCAGAAGAACTTCTTGAATAAGTTTGACTTATGATTTCTTCTGGTCTGGATCCAGTCTTCCTCTGGCAGGCTTTCTTCTGGTCTGGTCCATGTCTCTTTCTGACTTTGTTTCCGTCTGATATGGGCCAGCAAAGATATCCTCTGGTGATTTCAGGATGCATCCTCTGGTATCTTCTGGATGCATTATCTGGTGTTTTCAACTCTCAGGTTTTCTGCTTCAGCTTCTGGTTTTATGTTCCAGATGTTCTTCTTCTGGTTTCCCAGATGTTCTGCTTCTGGTGTTTTCTCTTCAGATTTTCTTTATGGATGTAACGGCTTTGTTTCCTGCATGCATTCATTCTTCTGGACAGGAGGTTGCGATCTTTGGATCCTGTTCCTTTCTTAGTACAAAACTTAAATGCACGCATTAGTGTAATCATAATCTTAAGATAATTTTGTTATCATTAAAAGAGATTTTTCTCAACAATCTTTTATATTTTAAAATATCAATAATGTTATCATTTTTTATTGAAACTCTGAAGATTAATCAAAATCTTCAAACAAAATCTGCATAATTCATTATCAATTTCAAAAAAATTCATATATTTATCAATTTGATAATGAATTATGCAGATTTTGTCTGATATTGTTGGAGATGAAAATATGAATTTATTTGAAAAATTGAGATATAAATTCGATGAAAAGTTAGATTATATTTAATATGATAATTAATTTAATTGGTTTTGTTTAAAATTTTTGATGAGTTTTTTTTTTAAAAAAATAATTATTAACATTTTAAGATATGAAAATCAGCTAAATAGTACCCGTAGTCTCTTAACTTAATTTCAGTTAACGTTTTAGTCCTTTATCTTTTTTTTTTCCGATTTGGTCCTTTATTTTAATTTTAAGTGACAATTTGATCTTTTATGTGTTAAAATGTCAACAATGATATCCTTTTTTTTATTTACAAAAATTCATCAAAATTTTCAGTCAAAACCCATAAAATTATTTATATTCTTCAATATAATACAAATTTCATCAAATTCGTAACTCAAATCTTCAAATAAACTCATATTTCCATCTCTAACAACATCAAATAAAGAATGAAATTTGATGAAATTTTTGTATGAGTTTATTTGAAGATTTGAGTTACGAATTTGATAAAATTTGTATTATATTAAAGAATATAATTAATTTTATGGGTTTTAGTTGAAAATTTTGATGAATTTTTTGAATTTTTGTAAAAAATAAGGATATTATTGTTGATATTTGAAAATAAAGGACCAAATTGAGAAAAAAAGATAAAAGACTAAAAGGTTAATTGAAATTAAGTTATATGGCATGAAATATTGTGACTATTTTCTAAAAAAATAAATAATAAAAGGGTCGAATTTATCAAAAGCCCTAACAACCTTTAGTGGTCGGGTCGGACTTAATAACCCGTCCATAGGTTAACTCAGAAACCCGACCAATCCAGTTGGTTCTAATACCCGCTCTATTCACGAAAACTTTTAAAGATTAATTGCGGCCGCTCCGCCAGCAACTTACCACAACGCTCCCTTCTCCGTCCGTTGCAGTTTTCACATTTCAGAGTCTTCTGAAGATTGCGCAGAGTTTGATAACTAAGAAAAGAGAGAATGAAACTTGACGTTGACGTATTGAGATATCTCTCCAAGGATGATTTTAGGGTTCTTACTGCCGTTGAATTAGGCATGAGAAACGTGCGTTTCCTCGCCATTTATCGATTTCTATTGCCATTCAAATCTATGTTTCTGAACTGATTTTACTAACATTCTTCTGTGTTTCAGCATGAACTTGTGCCTACCGAACTCATTGACCGAATAGCTCGTCTCAAGTACTTTTCATCACTCTTTTTTCATTATTATTATTATTATTATTGTTATTGAATATTAAATTTACAAATATTGAATTTACAATTTTGATATTTGTTTGTTATAGACATGGAGGCACCTACAAGGTTTTGAAAAACTTGCTCAAGCACAAGTTATTGCACCACGACTCTTCTAAATGTTAGTACCTTCTAATCTATGTCACACTTGTAAAACTGTTAAACTATTTGAGAGGGCTTATGAAAACAACTTATTTTATTTTCATAAATTCTTTACGATAGCTTATAAAAACAACTTGTAGCTTCTATGAAATCAGTTTGACTTTATTTTATCTTTTATAATAGAAATAATTTATACATATAAGTACTTATATGATAAGAACTTATGCTATAAGCCATTAATTAAGCTAACATAATTATATGAAAGTTTATATCAATGTCACTCTAACATGTGAAAGTTTACTTTGTTTTTTAGACGACGGATTTCGCCTTACCTACCTTGGTTACGATTTTCTTGCTATCAAAACTATGGTGAACAAAGGAGTGTTTGTGGCGGTTGGTCGTCAGATTGGTGTTGGAAAGGAATCTGGTACTTATTTTAATATTGTAATATGGTGCTTCTCTTTATTTAGTGACATCTCAGTCATTTCCTTCTAATTGTGGCATTTGTGATTTGCTAGATATATTTGAGGTTGCTCGTGAAGATGGAACTGTTCTAGCTATGAAGTTACATAGACTTGGTAGAGTCTCTTTTAGAGCTGTCAAATCTAAGCGTGACTACTTAAGACATCGTAGTAGTTATAATTGGCTCTATTTATCTCGCCTTGCGGCACTTAAAGAATTTGCTTTCATGAAGGTTTCACTCTCCCCGTCCCCTCCCTCTGTTTTTCCACAGCTCTATACTTGAATTTTAATTTTTTTTTATTACATGATTTTCTAGTGACGTGTTTTGCTTGAGCAGGCTTTGGAAACTCATGGCTTTCCTGTTCCAAATGCTGTGGAACATAATCGGCATTGTGTAATCATGTCACTTGTCCAAGGTTATCCTCTGTAAGTGTTCTTTCATTTTGTTTCAAATTTCATCATAAAAGTCATTTTTTTGCCACATTTGTGTTAAATGTATCTCCTGATTTTCGAAACAAGATTCAATATTGTGGTTGTGTAACTGCTAAGTATTCTTCAGTTTGGTATTTATTTTGTGACCGTCAGAATTGTATATCAAACATTTGATGTGTGGTCTATAAATTGGTTGGATTATTTTTAAGAAGCATGCAGTCACTTGTGGCTTATATATATTGTATTAATACATAATCTCTGAAAATAGTCATTGTCAGTTTCAATCTATTAGGATTATTGTGGTGGATTAGGATTAGTCTAATACAAATTTCTCACACAATACCACCATCTGTAATTCTAGATCTTCTTTGCTTTTTCAGAACTAGTCTTAGTTGCCACAAAATGAACTTTGCTAACTTTTAATGTTCTCTCTGTTGGGTTTTAGATAAAGATGGAAGAAAGAGAAAGGTTGTAGATTTTGAATTGTGGTTGTGGTTTCATCATTGATGTAAAAGACTAACCACTAACCCTTACTCAACTCTTAATCTTAAATTAAATAAAACTAATCATCTTTATGATTATTACTAGACTTCTAATCCTAATTAAATGATGAAATGTATTCTAAATTCTAAAGAAACATGATCTATCCTATTCCTAAGAGACATTGATATATTTTAAATTACTTTAATGTTACAGTTCAAATGTTATGAGTTTTCATATAATTAACAATCTTTTGTTCTTAAGCTGGCTTTTTGGTTTGTACTTTGTACCGCTACATCCCCTCCATATTTTACACTTGTGTTTTGGCAAACAATTGCTTCAATTTGTATACTTTTTGGCAAATGCAGCGTTCAGGTAAAGCAGTTACAAAATCCAGAGACAGTTTTTGAGACAATTATTGGTATAGTTATTCGGCTAGCAGAGCATGGTCTCATTCATTGCGATTTCAATGAGTTTAACATCATGGTATGCTTGAATCACTTGTGCTGACTTGTCAGCATTATTTTTAAAAAGAATACTAAATATTTTTTCACTGTATGTAATTTTTGGTGGCTTCTGCCTCTGGCTTACCCTTGCTTCGTTCACTGTAGATTGACGATGATGAAAAAATTACCATGATTGATTTTCCGCAAATGGTGTCTGTGTCGCACCGTAATGCAAAGATGTAAGAGTCTCTTAATTGTATGATATGATGTCTTTCCCAATTCTTTTTGTTTTTCTTTGATTTCATGCTTGTATGAATGCCAAATTTTTTTGTCATCACAATCCTGAAGTGAACCTCATTTGCTATGTTTTGTTTTGAATTTGAATTTAAAAATGTATCAGTTTGATTTCCATCTGCTATCTGTTAACTAATGTAGTGTATATACATGATCTACCTATCATTATATTCTACGCATTCTTCAATGAGAGTTAAATAGCTATACTAATACTAAGCTTTTTTGTCCACAGTTTATAACAAAATAATAATATTTAATTAATATAGTAGATTGTTTATGTGGTATAAAACTAACGTGACATGCTTTTTATATTCTATCAAATTACTTATTTATAGGTTGAATCTTTTTCATTCATTTTAAGATTTAAAAACAGCATTATGTTACACTATTTTCAATAGGATTTAACAGCTTATTATTTTTTCCTTGTTTCAGGTACTTTGATCGTGATGTTGAATGTATCTTTAAGTTTTTCAGAAAGAGGTTGGTAGTTATTTTGAAATTATGTATTTGTGAACTTTACTGTTTTGTTTGAGGGGAAGGGGGGATGCTATGAAAGAAAAAAAAAAGGAATTTGCGCCTGGGTGTCTTGTTTGGTGCAATGGTGCCTGTGAAACCTGGTGGTGCAGTGATCAGGAGAGATGAGATAGTGGGGGGAATGCGTAGGAAAGAAGCACATTTTTTTACTTGAGGTTGAGGTTTTTGGTCAAACAGTTGTTGTCCCTTTATTGAGTAATAATTTATATTTTATTTTGGTCCTATGTCTTATCCCTTATTTTGTTGTCCCATGACATTCTTAAAAAATCTTAAATGATGTTTTACTTGTAGTCTTAGTATTTATTTTTTCATTCATGTTTGATACATATTACTAATACACATTATGAACTTATTGCATTTCTTAATTTGATTGAATGTTAAATTTATCATTTGTTGCTTAACTTATAGAAAGATTCTGGATTTTGTGTGTGGCTTCGCAACAGTTGTCTTCATTATTAGCCCCTCTTATGTTTTAGGTTTAATATTTCTTTTCAAGAAAGCATAGATGATGTTGATGAATCTGATGAAGGGAGAGACGAAGTGGGAAAACTTTGTTTTTCTGCAATAGACAGAAGTGCTGGTTTTCTAGATAAGGAACTTGCTGCTAGTGGCTTTTCTAGTAAGGACGATGAAGATATTCAGAAGGTATAGTGGTTTTTTCTGCCTATCCGTAGTTATGATGCATCGATTGTCAAACATTCATCTTATTTTTGATTCCGTTTCAAAGCTCTTAAATCTATGTGCAGTTCATTGAAGGCGGGGTGGAGAGTGATACGAATTCTGATAGTGATGATGATGACTTGGTGACAAACCTGAATGAAGCAGACGATTTAAATGTTGATTCTTTACATTTGTCGGAGCAGGTAATATATCCATTAGCCTTTGTTTGTCATAGAAGATATACAGGCTATGGAATATGGTGTTTGCTATTTGTTCATTTGCTTAATTTTGATAAAATCAGTCAGGAATAAAGTACAGGTAAAGAGAGATTAAAATTTGTAGCTCAACTTCACAAAACAAATAGACTCATCTGTAAGAGGATTGTCTTTTTAAAAACTGTTGATGCCCTTGATTGTAATTTGACACGGCACTAATTGAAGGTTTTAGGTATTTGCTTGGGATACCAGTGCTGGAGAAATTGGGAAGGATATTAAACTTGCTTTCTGCTCTTTATGTTTTCATTGCTCTGAACTGAATGTGACATTAATGTGGGATCTTATGTGATATTCTAAGTGAACTATGTGGGATGTAAATCTGAACGGACAGTAGTTCATCTAAAATTTGTTTTTTGTTCACCAATTGACTGCTCTGCATATAGTCTACCCCATTTTTTTCACTTGTAATGCAATGTTTTTTTTACAATTTTGATTGAAGGATTGTTAATGAAACCATGTTTAGGTTGAGGGACATGAAAGTCATGGAATAGAGGAGAGCGGTGAAGCAGGTGAAAGCAGCGGGTCTGAAAAGGAAGATGCAAATGACCAGGTATGCTAATTTCTATTTTTTTATTGGATGATGATTATCTCAGTGTTTTGCTCTTCCTCTTCATTATGCTTATATGTCTTCCTTATTAAAAAGGAATGCTAAATATTATCCAAGTTCAAATGAAAATGCAATGGGAGTTGAGTTGATTTAATTTTCTGTCAAGATCAAATGAATGAATTTTTATTGAAAGTAAACTAAGAATGTTCTAGTAGTTATAGAGTCCTTGTTGTCTAGTCTTTACATGAAAACCATTTATATGAAAACCATAATGGTATTAATTTTGATTTACAGGAGGAAAACAATGAAATTGAAGCTGAACTCACAAGGAGCTTGGCAAAGCAAAGACAACGTGCTATAGCATCAGCTCGTAGGGGACGAAAGACACTTGCATCCAGGAATTCCTACAAAGACAAGGGTGGTAGGTCATCTCACAGTTCAAAGGTTCAAAAGCAGTTGAGCAGCTGGTGAGATATATATGGAAAACAAAACTCATGTGATTGACTTCATGTCAATGTCATTCAAATAGTGAACAACTAGAAAAGACTGGATATTTAGTTTCAAATGTGCCATCTGTTAGAAGCCCTAAGTTATCTGTTTAAAGTTCAAACATATGTATAGTTCCAGTGGTCAGAAAGTAGCGTTGAGTATGTTATGTGTTGTTTTTCTTCCTGTTGACCAAATAATTATATTCTTTTCGAATGAAAATTTTGCCGCCCTAAATAATCTGTCGTTCTTATGCATGGTGAATTTTTTAGACTTCAGAAGCAGCTACTATCAATTATCTTTGGTGTGCAGTGCTATCTGCCGATGTCCACTGTCCACTGTAAGGCGCATAAGCATATTGCTTCTAGTTAAACACTAGAGAACGTTTATGCTTTCAAATTTCAAAGTACTAGACATTTATCCTAGTATGGAAGCGTTCTAGGGGGGAAACTTGGTTTGGCCTAGAGCCCTAAACATGTGGTAATCCAAACACATAAGCCGAACAAGTGAAACTTGACTAATGATGCAAAATCAATTTTAATATAAAATTATGATTGACAAATGGCAATCCAAACATAAGTACCCTTTGAGGTAACTTGGACTTGTATGCTTGGATTAGCGTTTGACAAACATAATTTTAGACCGAGTCCCTATGACGTTATTACCATTATTTTTTAACTTTTCCCTCTCCACATGACCATGTTCAATCCACTATCAGAATAAATACCCGCTTAGTAAAAGTTGAGTTTTAAATAAAGAGGTTATTTTTGCTTCATAAGTAAATTTGATGTAAAGCTCAACCAAACAGATTTTTTTTTTGTATTGAGGTTGAAGTGTGACGCAGTCGGAAATCGCAAAGGGTTAGCAAGCGCTAATCCTAAAAAAAGAACAAGTTCTGGAATCCACTAGAGAAGAGAAAAACTCTCAAATTTAATTATTTTATTAAAAGATACCCTTTTGTTACAGCACAGAAAGTCTTTAAATAGAAAATAGAAACCCTAGTACGAAAATTAGGTAAAACAGAAAAACCCTAAATTAAAGGAAAAACTAAAGCGGCTGTAAAACAGAAAAGCCCAAAATTACGGGAAAACTAAAACGACTGTTTTGAGGCCTTAGACGAGCTCAAAACGGTTCTGGAGCCCATACATCATGGCAAAGCAATGAGTTGTGTTCGTGGCGCGATTCCCTTTTCGGAAAGGTATAATAATAGGCAATCTGACACCGGACGATCTTTTTCTGCATTTCCCCACAAAGCCGTTTCTTCCTCGATTCTTGCAGCGAACCCTCCTACATCAGTCTCCTCCACCTCCAAAGAACTCGACCCTGAGTTCATACCAGGGTAAAGGGCAGCATCCTCGTGGAACTCATAAATATCAGCCACATTAAAGGTTTTGGAAATATTCATGGATTCCGGCAAGTCGATCACATAAGCGTTGTCATTGATCTTCTTCAGCACCTTGAAAGGCCCGTACTTGCGAGGCTAAAGCTTCGTGTAAGTGCCAACTGGGAACCTCTCCTTACGCAAGAACACCATCACTTCATCTCCCACAGCAAAAACTTTGACTCTCCTGCGCTTATCAGCAGCGACTTTGTTCTTCTGCCCAGTAGCTTCTAACTTCGCCCTGACAGTCTCCTTAACGGCTTGCACATCCTTGGCCATACTTTCAGCTGTAGTACTCACCCCATTAGCCTTGGGTAGTACCACCAGATCAACCACATGCCGCGGTGGAGAAGTATAAACCAGAGAGAAAGGCGATTTTCCTGTAGCTGAATGCACTGCGCTGTTGTAAGCAAATTCGACCTGGGGTAAAGCCAGATCCCACTGCTGCGGCTTATCCCCGCAAATACTCTGAATCATGTTCCCCAGCGTTCGGTTGGTGACCTCTGTCTGCCCATCAGTCTGAGGATGAGCTGTAGAACTCCTATTCAGTGCAGTACCAAACATCCGCCATAGAGTAATCCAGAAATGACTGAGGAACTTGGTGTCTCAGTCTGATGTGATGGACCTGGGGACTCCATGCAAACGCACAACCTCCTTGAAAAACAATTTGGCTATGTTGGATGCATCTGCGGTCTTCTTACAAGCAATAAAGTGTGACATCTTTGAAAACCTGTCAACCACCACAAACACATAATCTACTCCTCGCTGTGTACGAGGTAACCCCAACACAAAGTCCATCGAAAGATCTAACCAGATATCATCAGGAACAGGTAATGGCATGTAAAGACCAGTGTTCTGAGGCTGACCCTTAGAAACCTGACAAGTGTAGCAGCGCTTGACGGTAGCACCCACGTCACGACGCAAATGAGGCCAGTAATACTGCTCCTCCAGACTGGCGATGGTTTTTTCTCTCCCCAAATGACCTCCAAGACCGCCACCATGCAGATCTCGAATCAGCTTCTCCCTTAAAGAAGAATTAGGAATGCAGAGTTGATTCCCCTTGAACAGGTAGCCCTCTCGAATATGAAAATCAGCGCTGGGATGCTGATTTGTACATTTGAGCCACAACTCCTTGAACTCAATATCAGACCCATATAGTTCCTTCAGCAACTCAAAACCCACAATCTCCTGAGCTAAGGTAATCAACAAGGAAGCTCTCCTACTCAACGCATCTGCTACCTTGTTCTGGGCGCCTGACTTGTGCTGAATGATGAATGGGAATTTCTGCAGAAAGCTCACCCAACGAGCATGCATCTTGTTTACCACTTTCTGACTATGGAGGAACTTCAGGGCAAAGTGGTCAGTGAACAAGATAAACTCCCTCTGAATCAAATAATGCTCCCATTGCCTCAAAGCTCGAAAGACTGCATAAAATTCCTGGTCATAAGTGCTCCACTTCTGCCTGGCGTCGCTAGTTTTTCACTAAAGAAAGCCACTGGTCGCTTCTCTTGTGAAAGTACAGCACCTACCCCTACTCCACTGGCATCACACTCCACCTGGAATATCTTGTCGAATTCAGGTAAAGCGAGAACTGGTGCCGTGCAAAGCTTCTCCTTGATCATCGCAAAGCTTTGCTCTTGTTCAGGTCCCCACTGGAACTTTCCTTTCTTCAGACACTCGGTGATAGGCGCAGTAATGGTGCTGAAGTCGCGCACAAACCTCCTATAGAAAGTATCCAGGCCATGGAAACTGCGTACTTCCATCACAGACTTAGGTGTAGGCCAGTTTCTGATAGCACTCACCTTCTCTTCGTCCACTTGAATCCCATCTTCATCGACAACAAAACCCAAAAACAACAGCTTGTTGGTACAAAAGGTGCACTTCTTCAAGTTGATGTATAACTGGTGCTCTTGCAAAACCTGTAGCACTTGCTTCAAATGGCCTAGATGATCCTCCTTGGTTTTGCTACAAATCAGAATATCATCAAAGTAAACCACCACAAAAGATCCAGTAAAAGGACGAAGAACCTGATTCATTAGCCTCATGAAAGTATTGGGGGCGTTGGATAACCCGAAAGGCATGACCAAACGCTCGTAAAGGCCATCCTTGCTCTTGAAAGCCGTCTTCCATTCATCTCCAGGTCTGATTCGGATATGATGATAACCACTCCGTAGATCTATCTTCGAAAACAACTTAGACCCAGATAACTCATAAAGTATGTCCTCCAGACGAGGGATGTGAAACCTGTACTTGATCGTTATCTTGTTGATGGCTCTGCTGTCAACGCACATCCGCCACTGATTGTTCTTCTTAGGGACCAAAAGCACTGAAACTGCACATGGGCTCATACTCTCTCTAATGAACCCTTTCTTCAGTAAATCCTCAATCTGTTCCCGCAATATCTCGTTCTCCTTGGGACTCATGCGGTAATGAGGTAGGTTCGGCAGGCTGGAACCTGGAATTAAATCAATCTGATGCTGAATATCTCGCATAGGAGGCAAGTCGTTGGGTAGCTCATCCGAGATCAACTCCCCAAAATCCGCCAAGATTTCCTGCACCTCTTTTGGTGGTTCAGGCTCCTCTTTCATAGTACTGAGCAAACCCTTGACCACCACTGGGCAAAACCACTCAGTTTTCGGAAAGGTATAATAATAGGCAATCTGACACCGGACGATCTTTTTCTGCATTTCCCCACAAAGCCGTTTCTTCCTCGATTCTTGCAGCGAACCCTCCTACATCAAAGTGTCTTTTTAGTTTTTATTATTTCTAAACATAATGAGGTTTTTGTGATAAAATCAAATTTGATTCAAAGTAAGCTGATGTAGCGTGTGTTTTGGAAACATTAATTTTCACGATGTTAATTTAGGTCCAACCAAAAGCAATAACTAGTAGAAACTTTTACCCCATACCCCTATAATTATATCTATATTCTCACAAATTTTTTAAAATGCTAAAATTACCCTTCACTTTTTTTTTTACTATTTTATCAAATTAAAATTTACTTTTTTTTTACCTTTTATCGGATAACTTGAAAAAAGTTTTCCGGAAAAGACGCGAACATTTAACACTACCGGAAAACTTGCCAAAAAAATTTTCCGGTTGTTTAAAAAAAACTTTGAAAAAAAAAAACTACCAGAAAACTTTTTGGCAAGTTTTCCGATAACTACCGTAAAACTTTATGGAAAGTTTTCTGGTAGTGTTAAATGTACGCGTCTTTTCCGAAAAACTTTCTCCCAAGTTTTCCGGTAGTGTTAAATGTTCGCGTCTTTTTCGGAAAACTTTTTTCAAGTTTTCCAGTAGAAGGTAAAAAAAAGTAAATTTTAATTTGATAAAATAGTAAAAAAAATGAAGGATAATTTTGGCATTTTGAAAAATTTGTAGAAGTATAAGTATAATTGTAGGGGTATGAGGTAAAACTTTCTGACTAGGAGCTTCACACTTGCCGAGCATTTTCTTGTTCAGACCGTATTACCAAACACAAGTACAGTATTTTTTTCTTTTACATTTGAGATTTGAGAAGCAGGTAGAATAAATTTTGGCATACTTTGTTGTAAATTCGAACATTCAGAATATCTTACTCTTAATTGACAAATGAAAAGGTTCCCTGCCCTTCTCTCTCACCTAAAAAACTACTTGCTCATTGCAATTTGGGAAGAACAAAAATTAATTTTAGATGTGTAAAATTGATTTTGACATGTTAGAGTGCTATTGAATAGAATTGAAACTATAATAAAAAAAATTAGATTAATAAAATTCAACAAAATACATTAAATGAAAAGAATACATTGTAAATGTGTCAGTAGCGTTTGGACAAAGTTTCCTTTTATATCTAAGGACCCGACATATTTGCAAGAAGCCAAATTTGGAGAAGTGATCAATCTCAGAAACTATATAATGATTTTGGTTTGATTATTGTAATGATTGAGAGATGGAGACTAGAGCCTTATATGTTTCATCTCCCAATAAGTAAATGCAACTTCATCTCTTAATAGGTGAGTGAACACAAATTTTAGAAGATGTATAGTACCTTTTAGGATTAAATATTTATGGTTTTCTTGTTAGTGGTTCAAATTTTGCAAACGATAAGAATGTTTGTCAAACTTACTTAGGAGTTATCTCATATGAGAGAGCAACCAAGAGTAATATTATTAAATTTAAAAATAGTGTTAAATATGAATTAATTTGTTGAAATATGGTATTTTGTTAGAGTAGATTTCAATTGTTTAGTAAATAACTTGATAAAAACCAATTGTTTATTAATTATTAAAAAAAATCAAAACTTTTAAGGAATAAAATTTCGTTGATCATTTTTTTAATAAAAAACAACAAAACAATTAAGTTCACATTATATAAAATTTTAATATTTTATTATGGTTGAGTGAGATGTGAGATAACTTTATAAGTTGAATCAATTAAATATAAGAAATGTGTTTGAAGGTCATATCAAATTGGTAATAAATTTCCAATTTTATTTATTTATTTATTTTATACTGTGAGGACATAATCTATATATTGATATAGAGAATACCAAATGTGTGATGAAAATATAATAAAATGAAAGAGAATTGCAAATACTTGAATTATTTCTTCCATATAAATTTAGTTTTTCAAATTCAAATTATATACCTTTGAAATATGTGGATATGTCCGGTTCCAATTTTTTTGTCTTTGGTGCCCATTAAAAGGTCTCAAAACACACACATATATAGGTGTTATGCCAGATTTGTGTGCATAATTTATATTTGCAAATGATCACCGGAATATTTAGGATGAGATAACATTAATAGACATTTTATTATCAAATGGTAGAGACATATGAAATGTGTCATATAGTAATATAAACGACCCAGTGCAAATGTTACGATGTACCATATAAATGTGTGATATTTCATTCAATAGAATTTAAAATTCGTAAATAACTATGCATAACTAACATTTAAGTGTAGCAAATTATTAGTAAATAAAATGTAGTATATTATATTATGTTTAATACCTTTGAATAATTATTAAAGACATAATTAATACTAATTAAAACTTTTTTTTTTTGTTGACAAATACTAAAAACTTAGATCTTATATATAACTCGCGGCATCGATAAAACAATTTAAATTAATTACTTTCACATATAATTGCCAAGACTAATTTGTCAAACTAACCAATATTTATTTAAAAAGTTGATATTTCTTATAATGAATATATATATATATATATATATATATATATATATATATATATATATATATATATTCATGTATAGGGGCCAAGATCAAATCTTAGATTCGATAGTTAATTAAGAAACCTAATTATCTATCATTTATACAACGCCACGTTAGTTTCTTAATATTATTTTCCTTTCATATAAAAAATGGCTTTTCACATGTTTAGAATTATTAAATTTCAACAAATCTATAAATCACATACATGTCTCTAAAGTTGGTTGTTTCAGACGCTAATATTTTTGAACACGTGTTAGACACCTTTTAATTGTGTCAAATTTAAAAAATATTTTTTTTTACTCCCATTACAATTTAGGTATGGCACATTTTTAATTTAAAAGTCGATAATTTTAATCTTTTTTTTTTATTTTTGAACTAAAAAATTGATGATTTGACATATTTTTAATGACGTGATATACAATTCTATAATATGGAGCTATCTAGATATATTAATTATTCGTATGTCATTAATTAATTTAAAAACATGAAATTTTTTCGAAGTTGAATGTTATGTTTTTACGGCGTTTTATTCTAATTTTATAGGTATTGACTATTCTACATTATTGTCTCATATATCATGTTATTTAAAAATCTCACGTTATCATTTTTTTAGTTAAAACATTAGAAACAAAAATTAAAATTTTCAACTTTTAAAACAGATGACTAATTTCATGAATAAGTAAAAATAGAGAAACTAAAAGTAGAATTAAACTTTTATTTTTGAGACAAATAGCAAAATGATATCTCCTATCAATTTTTTTTTAGGCCCATTATCATAAGATTAACTAGTTAACTAGTTGTTATAAAAACAGAACCCATCTTACTATCTTAAGATTATTTATTTATATAAAAATTGGATCGTAAATGATTCCTCTTAGTCTTAGTGTTCTTTCCATGAGAGTCATTGTCATTGTCATATTAATCTGAATTCTCAATTTATATTTTTGTCAAGTTAATTAGATGTCCGCGTATATTTTGAACATTAGCTATGTGTCGGTTTCGATGTCCTAGGTACAGCTGTCAATTTGTCAAGTCCCCTCTATATTGGCCTCAGCCCACATATTGGAGGGGGCCAAAAAATCTTATAATATAAAGGCCAATTAAAAGAAAACCCCTAATGTAAAAAAACCCCAAAAATTATGTGGGCTTAGAGGGCCCATAGACCCATTAAAAATCAATTATTTTTTTGAAATAAAAAATATTTCAATTTTTTTTCGATTTTTTTGTCTGAATTTTTTTTCGATTTTTTTATTTTTTTTATGTTCCAAATAAAATTAACAAATTCAATAATTTTTCAATTTTGATTTTTTTTCCAATTTTTGTTCAATTTCGAAATTGTCGATTTATTTTTTGATGTTCTGAATAAAATTAACAAATTCAATAATTTTTTAATTTCGATTTTTTTCTTCGAATTTTATTTGATTTAGAAATTGTCGATTTTTTTATGTTCTGAATAAAATTAACAAATTCAATAATTTTTCAATTTCGATTTTTTTTTTCTGAATTTTGTTCAATTTAGAAATTGTCGATTTATTTTTTGATGTTCTGAATAAAATTAACAAATTCAATAATTTTTCAATTTCGAATTTTTTTTTGAATTTTATTTGATTTAGAAATTGTCGATTTTTTTGTGTTCTGAATAAAATTAACAAATTCACGAATTTTTTAATTTTTTAATAATTAAAAAATCTAAATAAAATTAAACTATGTCATTAATATTTTTTATTAAACTATTTCTTACATGTCATTTCATGTCTCTATCTTAATCAAAACATGAAATGGGCCCTAGGCCCCCTGGCCCAAGCCCACAAAAATAAAAAAATAGGGGGCTGGGGCCAAAGAAAAAAATTTATTAAGAGGGACTTAAAATATGAGGCATAATAAGAAGTTTATTAAATGAGGCTTTGAGATTAGGGACTTTTTTGACAGCTCTAGTCCCAGGTGCATACCTATAAATTTGTAATATCCATACTTGGGAAATTATCTACTTCATATGAAGAGCATGTATTGCCATAGGAGGTGTGTAGTTTAAAGTTATTTTTTAACATAGAAATTATTTTTTATTGGCTAAATAGTACCCGTGGTCCCTTAACTTAATTTCAGTTAACATTTTAGTCCTTTATATTTTTTTTTCTTTCGATTTGGTCCTTTATTTTAATTTTAAGTGACAATTTGATCTTTTATGTTTTAAAATGTCAACAATGTTATCCTTTTTTTTTTTTTACAAAAATTCAAAAAATTCATCAAAATTTTCAACCAAAACCCATAAAATTAATTATATCCTTCAATATAATACAAATTTCATCAAATTCGAAACTTAAATCTTCAAATAAACTCATATTTCCATCTCTAACAACATCAAATAAAGAATGAAATTTGATGAAATTTTTGTATGAGTTTATTTGAAGATTTGAGTTACGAATTTGATGAAATTTGTATTATATTAAATAATATAATTAATTTAATGGGTTTTGATTGAAAATTTTGATGAGTTTTTTGAATTTTTGTAAAAAAAAGGATAATATTGTTGACATTTTAAAACATAAAAGATCAAATTGTCACTTAAAATTAAAATAAAGGACCAAATCGGGAAAAAAAAAGATAAAGGACTAAAACGTTAACTGAAATTAAGTTAAGGGACTACGGGTGCTATTTGGCATTTTTTATTTTATTTTATTTTTATTTAAATAAGTGATTATTATTTAAATTTAGTTTTGTTTCGTGTTTTGTCTTTGATTTTGCCGTCTGAACTTGACATTATTTTATTTGTTGTTTTGGTGTAAAGTTGTTTGATTTTCAATTTTGTTACATTGTTCGTTTGATTTAGATTGACAGATAAACGCTAATTTATTACATATTTAATCAATGATTTGAACGTCATCAATATCACAGATCTAGATACATGAGTATTTCAGACATTTTAATTTTGTCACATATATAAACATTTTTCTATTTTATACTATTAACTTGATACTATGAGTTTGTTTGCTTATTAATTTTTTTTTCAATTTAAAGACTTTGAATTTATATTGTTATTGATATATGCTATCAAATTTGAATGAATGAATATCGTTTTTTTATTTAGTAAAAAAAAATATGAAAAACAAATGTATTTTTTTACCCAAAATGATGATTTGTGATAATTCTCTTTCTAGTATGTTCTTTTAAAAGTGGTATAAGGCATGGTATGGTATGTAAAAATCCTTAATCAAAGGACACAACAAAAAACACTTTCATCTTTATTTGTTACAAAAGAATACATAAAAAAAAAACATCTCATCGCCTAATTAAGTGGACCTAGGCTATCAAATGGTATGGTACAAAAACTCTCAACTTTTCTCTCTATTGGATAGTGACATGCATGAAATACAAGGACTATATATGAGTACATTTGATATATGAAATACAAGGACTATAATTGGGTTGGGAGCTTGATGACCACATTGGTGCATGTTATAGAATGCATTACCATATGTGCAACTCCAACACTTGCTACTCATCATGTGGAGGCATGATTCTCTTGAAACTGGTCTGTTTGTTCTGCATCTCAAATTTTTGCTTTTAAGTTAGATCTTTTTAAAGTTAATCACGATATATATCAGTAAATATAATTTTCATCAAATAGGAAGTTAACCCAAGAAATTAAAAAAATTAGAGGTTGATTATCATAGGACTAAACTAACTAATAACAAATTTTTTATAAATATTAATAGTAAAAAAGTTTTAATTTGTTATTATTATTAAAAGAGGCAAACAGTGCTAATGTGGTCATTATGGGGTCCATCATGTGGTTGGTAATGCACTTGATCTAAGTTATGGAAAGGGAAGACATATAGTGGTCCAATTAATATATCAAACTACGTCAAAAAGATCATTTTAAAGCGTTTTTTTAAGCATTTTACAGCGTTTTTAAGCGCTGTAGTATCTAGAGTTGTAAAAGGATATAACAGCGCTATTGAAAATAAAAAAAATGTTGTAATAGGTCCAGCTTCTTATAATAGTTTTACATCGTTTTTTCAAAAAAACGTCGTAGTAGGTCCATATATAAAGCGCGCTTCTTATATTAGATTTACAGCGTTTTTTCAAAAAAGCGTTGTAATAGGGTCTATATATAAAGCGCACTTCTTATACTAGTTTTACAGCGCTTGTTTACGACACTTTTTCAAAAAAAGTGCTGTAAAACGTTTAAAAAAACTTTGTAAAAGAATTTTTTATGGCATTTTTTAAAAAAGCGCTGTCTTTTTTATGACATTATTATCAACATTAAAATTCACATTCACAATATCAAAATTCATATTCACAAATATCAAAATTCATATTATTCACAATATCAATTTCATATTCACATTTAAGAATATCAATTACAAGTGTTTCACAGCAACAAATTACAATTTCATAACAGTAGCAATAAATTACAAGTTATTGATAGTAGCAACATATTCACAATATGAATTACATATTCACAGAACAAATATCATGCTAGTTCAGTAGCAATTTCTCCATCAATTTCTTTATTTACCCTACTGTAACAAAAAATAAAATAAACTAATTAGAATAATGATCAGTTCACACCAAAATATACAATAATAAATTACAATTTTTAGCAATGAGAAACTCACCTATTAACAAATTATATAACTTTCAGTTCGAGCACAAACCGACACTATTCTTCTTTTGTTTCTATGAGATCACTTTCAGAGTATGTTGGATTGAAGTTGTCAAAATACTATGCGATATAATATTTGAACATAAATAAGTTAGAATCAAATATATATATATAGTTTATATATGAAAATCAAAATATAATGAAAATAACGTACCGGTTCTGGAATTATATTTTAATTCAGATCAACAATCTCTTTCATGAATCTCATTATATAGTATCCGCAGTCTATGTTGTTAGTTTGACGCAGACACTATAAAATAAAACATGTACGCCAATAAATATTTATCCATTGATTGTAAATGAAAATTTAAAGGCATATAATTAAGTTCTATAACAAAAATTTCAAATCTTTATTGGAAGCCATGAGATGTTGTTTGACTTATTCTTCGACACTGAAGCACCCCTTTGAGCGCGGAAAATTTGCAAAGCACTATCAAATAAATGTGATTATTATGAAGGTGCAAACACGAGAAGGGGGGTTGAATTGTGTTTGACTTAACTTGAATACTTTTCCTGTTTTAATACTTTCAAAACAAAACTTGATGTATAATTAAAACAGAGTTAGCAGCGGATAAAAATAAAAATAAAAACTCACAGATTTTATACTGGTTCACCGTTAACGAGGCTACTTCCAGTCCCTTCGCCTTGAAGGATTTCACTAATTCAACCTTGAATTACAACCTTGCTACTGACCCTCCAAGTCAGTCTTCTCAAATAGTCTAACAATCCTAGACTTCTTTGAGGAAAAACAACTCCTGTTCTTCAGCCAATCTGACACCCCAGATTGTAGAAGAATTCACAACACTATGAATCTAATTGCTAAGTACCTTGCTACCCTTTCTGAATCCCTTAGTTTGTAGACTCTACTTCAACAACTTAGATACAACCCTATCTAATTGCCAAGTAACCTGTTACCTCTACTGACTCCCTCAGATTGTAGACTCTACTTCAACAACTTAGATTTGCCACAGTGGAAAGAAAATAACCGAGTACTTGCTTCTTGAAAGCTGAAACTCACAATTGACTTATATAAAAATTTGAGAGTGGTTGCTTTGGAAGTGTATGACTCTTTTGTGATTTTCGATTCTTGAGTAATCTGCCTTGAGCCTCCTTTTATAGATGCAGATTAGGCCTCTTCCAATGCTTAAATTCGAGCTGAATCTTGCTAGATTTTCTGGCAAAATAAATTGACCAATTGGGCTTCATTAAAATAAAAATCATATCTTTTTCCAGCCTTAGATTTCTTTCATAAATTAACTGGCCAATCAAATCTGTTGGTTGTTCCCGCCAATGCTCCTGAATTCCATGCTACTCCACTTTATTTTTATAACCAATCTTTTTAACACTTAAATTAAAATAACTTGCAATCTCCATCGTTGATCAATTCTGGACCATCAGAATTTTCATGCGCTAGTCCACATCTGGACCATACTGATTGTTATGCTGTGATCCTCTGATTTCGGCCTTCCCTGGACCACACTTCCTGACCCTCTGATCTTCTGATTTCGGCCATCTTGGATGCGCCCCTGATATGCTATAATCCTCTGAATTCGGCCTTTGCTGGACTATACATTCTGTCCCTCTAATTTCGGCCAACACTGGGCCATGGTATGATTTTCTGATCTGGACCATCACTGGACCAAATAATTATTTCTGAACCATTGATCTGGAAGTCTTTACTCTGATCTGGACAGATTCTTGAATTTGGTCTGGAACAAACTGAAATTAACTTGAACAAAAAATATTTCAGTCTGGACATTTTACCTTTGATTTTGGACCAGGTCTGGATTGATTCTGGAATTCATTTCTTCTGGTCTGGAATTAGTTCCATGCCCTGAATCATGCTATCTTATGGTCTGGGCCAAATCTGGATTGATCCTCTTGTTCTGGACTCATAAACATACCTTCTGGTCAAGTCTGGAACAAGTCTGGACTGTGTAATTTTTCACTTCCAGGCCATCTTCTGGTCAGAATAACTTCTGGAATAAAATTGATATTTGATTCCTGTTTGTCTGGAACAACTCTCCTTATGGCAAGCTTTCCAATGGTATGATCCATGTTTCATTATGATTTTTATTCCTTCTGATCTGGGCCATCAAAGATATCTTCTGGTCATGTTTTGACATTCCTGGAGTATCTTCTGGTCATTCCAGAATTCATTTTTCTGGAATCCTTTGATCACTGCTTCTGATTCCTTCAGTTTCTGGGGCATTTAACTTAATAATTCAAAGTACAAAATTACCTTTACATAGAGTACATTTGTAAGCATCAAAATCCTAAGTACTTAGAACCAACTTGGTTCCAACATATTATTCAATGACCAAACACATTATTTATATATGTAAGAAATAAATGAATATTACTTACGTGTCGAAGATGTTCTTTATATCAGGGTGATTGTTGTAATGACCGTGCAATGAGTCTAAATAATATATAATTTTAGAAGTCGCATTGATGGCAAACAACACACAATGTTGCCTACCACAACAAAAATTTGGTTGACAAATTTGTTGGAACCAAGTTGGTTCTAAGTACTTAGGATTTTGATGCTTACAAATGTACTCAATGTAAACTTATTTTGTACTTTGAATTATTAAGTTAAATGCCCCAGAAACTGAAGGAAACAGAAGCAGAGATCAAAGGAAAATGAATTCTGGAATTTCCAGAAGATGTTCCAGGATGTCAAAACATCACCAGAGGATATGTTTGGTGGCCCATAACAGAAGGAATAAAAATCATAATGAAACATGGATCATACCATTGGAAATCCTGCCAGAAGGAGAGTTGTTCCAGACAAACAGGAGTCGAATATCAATTTTATTCCAGAAGTTATTCTGACCAGAAGATGGCCTGGCAGTGAAAAATTACACAGTCCAGACTTGTTCCAGACTTGACCAGAAGGTATGTTTATGAGTCCAGAACAAGAGGATCAATCCAGATTTGGCCAAGACCATAAGATAGCATGATTCAGGACATGGAACTAAGTCCAGACCAAAAGAAATGAGTTCCAGAATCAATCCAGACCTGGTCCAAAATTAAAGGTAAAATGTCCAGACTGAAATATTTTTTGTTCAAGTTAATTTCAGTTTGTTCCAGACCAAAGTCCAAAATCTGTCCAGATCAGAGTAAAAACTTCCAGATCAATGGTTCAGAAAAAATTATTTGGTCCAGTGATGGTCCAGATCAGAAAATCAGACCATGGCCCAGTGGTGGCCGAAATCAGAGGGACAGACTGTGCAGTCCAGCAAAGGCCGAAATCAGAGGATTACAGCATATCAATTCGGCTGGTCCAGTTGTGGAATATTGCATGAAGATCCAAGGGTGCAGATTTGATCATGAGGATTAAAGAATCTGAGAAAAACGTTCAAAACAGAATTGGAGAAAAAGGCTCAAAACAGAATCTGAGCAAAAGGCTCAAAACAGAATCTGAGCAAATTACTCCAGAATATTGTCAAAACAAATTAATCTAAATATACTACAGAAGTAAAGCATCAGTGAAGTTCTAAAGTTCAACTATAAATAGACTTAATGCTGAAGAATAAATTATTGAAAAACACAAGAACTCAAGTATCAATTAAAAGATATCTGAGAGTTCAAAAGAGAGAAACACAAATGAACAAGAGCAATATTTTCTAAGTGTTTTCGAGAGAGAAATATAGTGCAACAAACAGCTTTCCAGAAGCAACGTTGCAAAGTTCTAAACCTTTATTATAGTGGTGTAGATTCCTTCTTCAATCTGGGGTTGTCAGATTGGTAGGAGAAGACTTAGCTGGTTTAGTTAAGGTGTTGTTATTCCTCAAAAGTCTGGGGTTGTCAGGCTGTTTGAGAAGACTTGGTAGGTATAGTCAAGGTGTTGTTGTTCCTTAAAAGTCTGGGGTTGTCAGGCTGTTTGGGAAGACTGACTTGAAGGGTCAGTGGTGTTGTAATTCAAAGGAGTTTGAATTAGTAAAAGGCCTTCTGGAGGAAGGGACTGGACGTTGCCTAGTTAACGGTGAACCAGTATAAATTGATGTGTTATTATGTTATTATTATCCGCTGCTGAATCTGATTAATTATTTATCGAATAATTCAAATCAATATTTAATAAAACAGCAAAAGAAATTAAGTTTGACAAACACAATTCAACCCCCCCTTCTCGTGTTTGCACCTTCAAAATTTGTTTACACAACTCATAAAGTATCATAAATTAAAAAAGATATAGATAAAGTATCTAATTACGTACCCTAAATTATATGATGCCAAAAACCACTTATCCTTCTCTTTATTTTCTAAAAGTATATCAACTACATACTTTTTTACATTAACTGGATCGAGCTTAAACATGGATAGTTTATGGGGAGATAAGAATGCAAATCTACTTGTCAATTTGCGCGTGCACACCAACTTCTCATACAAAAAACTTCAATGAAAATATAAAATTAGATTAATTATCAATAAATTAATGTGGCAGTGATGCAATTAAAAAGTAATTTTTATCTTAAATAAAGTATTTAGATTACCTAATGTATATGCTGATGACAACAGCACTCAGCTCTTTATGATTGAGAAGTTCATATATTTGCTCTTTGCCAAGTTATTCTACATACTCATCTCCGAAAATACCTTTTTTCATGCATATGATATGTGTATTATTATTGCTCTCCATATTCATCTTTGTTGTTATGTCAAGACACGACCCAAATCGAGAAAGGTGTGGATGACTTATTTTAGGAGCAACAACTATAAGATCCTTAATTTTAAATATTAATTTTGGAATTATTGTCAAGAGCATTTTGGGAATTTTTGTAAATATTTAATATATGTATGATTGAAGTGAATATATATAAATATATAAATATTTATTTGGAAGATGAATTAAAATTATTGGGTGAAGAATTAAATTAATTTAATTTCAAGTAATTAAATTAATCAAACCATTAAGTAAGGATTAGTGGCTAATTGCAAGATAATTAAAAAGCTGGAAAATCAGACAAGTGGCAAGTGAGGTGGCACCATGAGAGTCTATAAATAGGAATGAGAAGGATGGTGAAATCAGAACACCATTCCTTCCTCCATACTGCCCATATTGCATGTACCAACTCCATCTCCTCTCCCATTTCTGTCTCTGTTTCTGCCATTCCCGAACTGAAATTTGAAGAGAGGGAAATTCCTTCAAACACCATTAACTGAGAATCCAAGCCTCAAACCTGAAAACCCCCAGTAGTAAAGTTAATCCCCACCTCAATACGAAGAGAAAGAACCCAGTTTTGCGGCAGCAAACTCAGGGAACAGCTTCACCGTTTCTGGACGCAGAAAAGGGAACGCATCAAGAACAAGAGAAATAGCAGAGCACGCTACAAGGGTAAGGGCACCTTCCATTTTTAGCTGCATTAGGGCCATGAATGAGTGTTATTTCAGTTCTTTTTTTAAATGAAAAGCTGTTTTCGAAAATGACATTTTGAGAGAAAATGCATTTTTTGAGAAGTGATTATTTTGATGAGTTGTTGTTGGCTGTTTTACTGGTAAAATATGTTGTTTTACATTCTGTGTGAATGCTGGAAAACGTTTGCATGCCATTTTAGTTATGATTAAAATGCATTTCTTAAAACTGTTTTGAAAATGGCATTAAAATGCAAAATGCATCTTGTTGGTGCTTAGTGTTCTGTGATGTTTGCTTGTCATTCTGTGGTGTTTTGAGAAAACTGAATGCATGCATGTTTGCTTTGATGTTTTGTGAACACTAAAATGTTGCATGTTTGTTCTGATGAGTGTGAACACTGAAATGTTGCATGTTTGTTCTGATGAGTGAGAACACTGAAATGTTGCATGGTATCCTGATGATTGATCATCTGTCTTTTGGATAAACTGGTTCTGATTCTGTTTTATGTTGTGGGATTATGGTGATGAAAATGATTCTGAATCTGGTCTTGTTTGTGATGATTCTGGTTGTTCTGGGTGATCTTGATGATATTGATGATTTTGATTCTGGTTGTTTTGTGTGATTCTGGTGGTGTCGATGGTTTTTAAAGAAAAATGGATTTTAAGTGAGGGAAGGTTTTTCTTGAAAAAGTGCAGAATTTGTTTGATATTGGCTGTTTGTTTTAAAAGAATCAATTTTAAAAAGGGTTGAACTTTCACTGGTTTTCGAAGGTGTATTCGACTACAGCATGTGTGTATTCGAATACAACCTTGTAGGTTTCTGTTTTATTTTAAAGTTATCAAACCTGTATTCGAATACGAGCCTCTGTATTCGACTACAGAGGAAAGATTTTTGCTTCTGTATTCGCAACTGTATTCGACTACGACCATGTCGTATTTGAATACGGCAGTGAAATTTTTAACACTGTATTCGCATCTGTAGTCGACTACAGGCATGCTGTATTCGACTACAGATTCGAGTTTTTCCAGAAACTCAGTTTTTTTTAGCTTATGTATTCGAATACAAGGAAGCTGTATTCGAATACAGATTCGTGTTTTCCAGAAAAACAAGTTTTAATCACTGACATGTGAGTTTTGAAGTGTTGAGAAACTCTGAGAAGGATTTAATGATTTGAAAAGAAGTATGTGAAATTGTTTTAAAGAGGAGAGAAAGATGATTGAAAACCTTTAAGTGACATGGGAGAAAAGGTTGCATTTTCCAAAGGTTGAACTCCTGTATTCGACTACAGTCAAGCTGTACTCGAATACAGAATGTTAAGTTGCAGTTTCCTGCTTCTGTATTCGAATACAGAGGGTCTGTATTCGAATACAAATTTGAATTTTTATAAAATTTCAAGTTTTAAGAGTGTTTTCAAAACCCTGAGTGTCTGGGGAATACTGAGGATGTTGTGGTGAGTTAAAGTGGAACTTTTGATGAGATTTTGAAGTGGTGGTGATGAAGTTTTAAAAACTTTACTGATGTAATGAAAGAGGTTGTTTTATGCACTGAAATCTGCCTCTATATTCGAATACCAGAGGGCTGTATTAGAATACAGAAAGTGATTCTATACTATTTTTGACTTCTGTATTCGAATACAGAAGAGCTGTATTCGAATACAGATTCGTAAATCCCAGAAAAATCTCAGTTTTAAACACTGTGTCTGAATTTTGAGGGGTTGGGAAAACATTTCAAAGTGTGAATGATTAATGGATTGTTTAATTCATGATTGTGATGATGTTAATTCTGAATGTGCTATTATATTTTAAACATGATGGGAAAGCATGAATTTCTGAGTTGCATTCTGTTTCTAGAGAAGTGAAACACTGCATATTCATGCATTGCATAGTCAAGTGGTACCCGTGATGGGCCACGGAGTAATGCGCAACCACGTGCTGATCTGTGAGCGATTGCACGAGTGCTGATCTGTGAGCGATTGCACTAGGTACTGATCTGTGAGCGATTGTACCTTGGTATATAAGTGTTGGTCTGTGAGCGACTGCACTGGTATTGGACTGTGAGCGTCTGTACCCTGAAATGCGCAACCACGTGCTAATCTGTGAGCGATTGCACGAGTGCTGGTCTGTGAGCGACTGCACTAGGTACTGATCGGTGAGCGATTGTACCTTGGTTTATGTCAAACGTGCTGGTCTGTGAGCGACTGCACGATGTGCTGGACTGTGAGCGTCTGCACTGGTGCTGATCTGTGAGCGATTGCACCCTGGTCATGAGGGCCGTTAATTTGTGCTGGTATGTGAGCGACTGCACCTTGGTGATTCCAAGAAAATTATGCATGAGCATATATGCATTACATTGAGGGATTTGACCGTTGTGTCACGATTGTTTATATGATGAATGTTGGAAATTAATGTGTGTGAGTGCTGTCCAGAATCTGAAATTCTGAATTAAAGATTGTGTTTTGTTGATGTGTGTTTGTACTTACCGCATACATCATAATCATTAACTGCTGTTTTGAAAAGGCATGAAAGTCATAAATTTTCAAATGAGCATGATTATTTCCTCATCATCATATGTTATACCACGTTGATACATGTTGTTGTGCAATATATGCTATGTGAATATCTGTTATTTTCGGTCAGTGACCCCTTGCTTTATATTGTGGACTTTGGGCTTTGCCTTCAGATGCCTCCCAAACCCACGCCGCCCGTGGGTACCCGAACGACGGAAACGTCGTTGAATTTCCTTGACCGCTACTCGCGTACTACTTGGGCTTTTGACCCCCTCTCAAGCAGAGTGACTTATACGGGGTGGCTGGAGCGGACAAGTAGGACGGATGGTGTGGAAGACTTCGTAGGGCGCAGTCACACGAGCATAGATTTTCCCGTGCCTTCTCGCCTGGTGTTAGAGGCGCACGGAGTTTTTGACGACGCTGAGGAGTCGGATGAAAGGGTTGAGACGGAGGCCACTGTAGGAGTGGTGACTCCCAATCCTGTGATTGGAAGAGAGATACATGAGTCTGATGCAGTAGAGAAGCGTGATGAGCTGAGACCAGTAGCGACTGAGATTCCGGATCCATCTAGGATTTCCGATGATTGCTGCGAGATTCCGGCACCGCCAAAGCGGCCACGAGTGTGTATTGACTTGACTTCAGAGGAGACCGATCCCTCTATGTACGAGGAGGAGGAGGAGGTTACGTCGAAGCGAGCTGTGGAGTCAGAAGAGACTTGTGTGGGATGCGGAGGGAATCCGTGCTACTGCAGCTTCAGCGCGTGATCAGTAGACTTAATGTATTAGGTTTTGGGTTGAAATTGTAATTTGTCTTATTTTGGAAATACTGTACTATTTTCCGCTGAATCATGTACTATGATAATTATTGTTGATGTATTATGACAATGATATTTTGGGATGTATTAATGTTTAAAAAACTAATTTCCAAGATAAGTACTTAGTGATAATCCAGATGAAGTATTTGGTTTACGTTCATCGATTAATCTATAACGTACTATTTTACGAAGAAATTTATTTTAATTCTTTTGAAATAAATTTGGAAAAACTTATTTTAATTATTATTTAAAAAAAAAAATGCACCCGCGCTGTGTTTTAAACTCGGGGTGTTACAGCAACTGATTTTCCTCGATCCAGTTTTTGCATTTTGGAAGATTTATTTTTACCACGGACCTACACTTGCGGTGCAGCGAGTTTATTTTTTGGTTGAATCTGAAAAAAATGAGGTAGATCAGTTTGTTAGTTATTATAGTAAGCTAATCATTTCATATACAATTGATGTATATGTCAAACCTTTTCTGTCTTTTCTGGTGAAGTGACAGACTCGTTGCGAGGGATCTTCTTATTATTCTCTTTAGCAAGAATATAAATAAATGTGAAATTAAAAGCGGAAAAATCAACAATTAAACATAATCAATCATAATCATACAACTAAACATACATAGCAATTAACACATACCTCCTCAGTGCCAACAAGATTTTTCGGCCATGCCACGTAGCTACCTATTGCTTCTCCCAAAAATTTCATATCTCCGTCATTGTCGGGGATAGGCAACGGTGCAAATGGTTCTAAAACTATCACATGTGACACTTTAACATGGCCGATAGGGACGAGATTGTTGTGCAATACTTCTCCCAATGTATTGTACAATGTTCCTTTCCCAACCATGCAACGGGTAGGGGAAGACAAGTATAGCAAGCAACGTGAAACACCTTAAATCAATGGTTAATACATAAGTATGTGAAACAATTAGGTTGAATGAATATCTTATTTCGTTGAGTAATTAATTACCTTCGGGAGACTTTTATGGCCAATGTTGAAACTTCCATTTTCACTGTTTATTTGCATTTCACGTTGACACTCTAGAAGTTGTTTTTCCTTATCCTTTTTAACCAAGTAAGCAACTTGCTCCAATAGGGTTTTCAACGCTTCTAATACTTGATCATTTGATGGATTTGTGTGCTTCTCATGTGAAAAATAACTTTTGGGAGTCACGCCAAATCCCTTACCCCTCACACGGCAAAAATATTCAGGAACATTGAATACCTTGCCAAGAATGTCCCTGCAACTAACTTCTTTATTCTCATCTTGATTTTCAGGACATTGTTCCAAATTTTCCAAAAATACATGTAGTATTAAAAAGATAAGTTCAATATCATTTTTAAAAGACAATATTAAAAAATATTAAAGTGATAGTATACTTACATATTGTTGGATAACTTGTTGAACATTTTCATTATCCACTATTCCGTCTTTATTAATGCGAACCTCCTTCCACAAGATATGACGACCCAATGGTTGATCGGATTTCGTCTCTTGCAACTGTTCGTTAAGACATAAACAAAATATTAGTTAGAAACTATAGTTTATAATCTACCACAATGTATAAAGTGAAGTTTACTTACAATTTTTTGCTCTAAACGTGCATACCCCATACGCGATCTTTTGTATGGATGCATTGGGTTCTTTGCTCGCTCCCGGTTTGCTGTACTTATATTCTATATATAAATAAAAAAAATAACGATTGTGTAAAAAAATAAGATAAGAATATGAATAAAACACACATGCTAATAAAATGTAGTGTTTGTAAATTTTTGGAGCTTCAACATTCAAATTTCCACACTTGTCTCTTAAGTAACAATTCGACAGATGAGATCTAAATCCTCTGTGAATTTTACCAGCAACTCTAAGCACATAATTTTTCCGCCTATCTTCAATGTTAAAAGCTGACTGCAAACCAAATAAATAAAGAGTTTGAAATTAGGGTTTCACTTTGATATGATGCTTTACTTTTGGAGTGTATTTCGATTAATTCTGTTTTGAGAATATTCTGCAGTATTTTGCTCAGATTATGTTTCTGGAGTCTTTTGCTCCGATTCTGTTTTGAGCATTTTGCTCAGATTCTATTTTGAGCATACTTTTAGCTAGATTCTGTTTCTTGAGTCTTTTTACTCCAATTATGTTTTGAGCATTTTGCTCAGATTCTGTTTTGAGCATACTTTTAGCTAGATTCTGTTTCTTGAGTCTTTTACTCCAATTCTGTTTTGATCATTTTTCTCATATTCTGTTTTGAGCATACTTTCAGCTTCTAATGATGTAGCATCTGATTTTTGCTTCTAATGAGATTCTCTGAAATTATCCTCTGGCGGGATCCTCGGATGATATGCTCTGGATGTTTTCTCTGGTATCCTCTGGATGTATTTTTATCTTCTGGTGACGTCATTTTCTGATGACATATTTTGCTTCTGATTTCTATCTTCTGGTGATATCTTTTGCTGACGTCATCCTCTGATTTCTTGTGACGTCATCTTCTGATTTATGCTTATGATGACATCCTCTGATATCTGCTTCTGGTGACGTCATCTTCTGTTTATGCTTTTGATGACATCCTCTGATTTCTGCTTTTGATGACATCTTTTGATTTTTCATTCTTCTTCTAAGTCAAAATACGATTTTCATAAAATACATTTGTTAACATCAAAACTTTAATTGCAAGAACCAACTTGGTTCCAACAAATATAACCTAATTACACTAAATATGATTAAAAAATTCTAATGTCAATGATCCAACGATTCAACCTAACCTAATTAAAATAAATATAATTAAGAAATTCTAATTTTGACAGTTCAATGATAACTAATTAGACTAACTATGACTTAAAAATTTACATTTTGACGAATTGATATTAACGAATTAGACTAAATATAACTTATAAATTCTCATTTCAGTTATCCAACAATTTAAGCTAACATAATTAGACTAAATATAACTAAGAACTTATAACTTCAATGATCCAAAAGTTCAATATAAACCTAATTAAACTAAATATGACTAAAAAAATTTAATTTCGATGATGCGACAATTTAATTTTAACTAATTATATTGAATATGATTTATAAATTTTAATTTCAAAAATCCAATTGTTCAATCTTAACTATTTAAACTAAATATCACTTAAAAATTCTAATTTCAATAATCCAACAGTCCAGTTTAACTTAATTATACTAACTATGAATCTATGATTGAGAAATTATAATTTTGATGATCCGACAATTCAATTTTAACTAAATGGACTGACTATGATTTGAAAATTTAAATTTCGATGATCCATCAGTATAATCTTAAATAATTAAACTAAATATGACTTAGAAATTTAAATTTTGATTATTCGACGTTTCAATTTTAACTAATTAAACTGACTATGACTATGAGTTATAAATTAATAAATTAATCTATCATATTTTTCATTATATAAATATTTAATTTGTATATTTTTTTACCATAAACTAAATTGTATAGTTTTAATATATATATATCCTTTTAAAATAATTAAAAATATTAAAGGACACTTGTTAAGTATTTAATTTCTTTGGAAATTGTCTTATTCATATTTTAAAATTGTAAAAAAATGACATTTTATACTTAAAATTCATTTTTTATTGCCTAATAAGTACCTTTAACACACTTGTTATCCTCACCCTAATTTTAATCATCTTAAAGACTAGAATGTAATATAAGAGTAAAGATAGACACTAGGTGCCACACACCCTATCATTTGACTTGGTTTCATTAAATTAAATAGCAACCAATTATTAGTTATAAATTTCATTTCACAAAAAAAGTTTATTTATCTATTTCATCTTAAAATTTATTTTATTTTATATTCAAATGAAATAGTTTTTATATCAATTATTTTCACATGTCAGAAACAAAATCAACCATTTCCAAAACTTACATTTACAACAATAAAATACACATGTCCTTTTACTAATAAGCTAAATAAACAAAAAGAAACAAAAAAAATAAAGGTTGAAATATGAAAAGCTACAAAAGCCGAAGTTTTCGGTAGCTTCACTAGTCCTTATCATCTTACATAGAACAAGAATAAGAAGAAAACTATACTATACCAATGAAAACGAAGTAACCCAATAAGGAAAAAAAAATAGTACTCACTACTCACGCATGCTTTGAAAGTCTATACCATAGAAAAAGAAAAGATATGTAGCGAATTAGAAAAACAGAAAGTGATACTTCGAATCTCTTTTGGGAAACTACCCTTCTATTGTCCCCTTTGCTTATATATCTTCCAGCTTTCATAATATGTTAATTCAACATTATACCACCATACATATGATATTATAATAATATTCAAGTTTTGGGTGGTGTAACTCGTTTCAAGTTGCTAAAAATTATCTATAATTATTAGTTATTGTTATAAACTATTTTTAAAAATATATTATCAAGAAAATTATGTGAATGAACTCAAACGATAAATAAGTTTTAGTTAAGAATGAATTGTTCGGAATAATTCAAGCTAAAATACTTACTAGAATAACTCTTGATTGAACTCCAAATTATCAAGTTCCTGGTACCTTGAGAGCTAAAAGGTTAAAACAAAAACAAAAATTAAAAAGAAAAAAAAGTTAAAAATGTTTAATTCAATTGTGAGTGGTTAGTCTTACATCGATTATAAATGAATAAAATATTAAATATTTAAGATATATAACTCATATACTCATTATCTTAAAGTTTTAGATGTAAATGTGATGTCAATATTTTTTTTAAGGTTTTGAAACATTTGACATGTTAGGGGCTCTATGTTTTCCGAGTTGCCCAACAATTGAAGGTGACCCATACATTTGACTCATTGTTGTTCTAAAGCAAAAAAAAAAAAACACTGAATTAGGCTCCTCTTTTTGTAGTTAACATGGATGCTAGAACAAAATTAAAGAAACATGTTCTCAAAGATGGTTGAAATCAAAGTCACCTTTTAATTTTTTTCTTTTCTTTCTCTCTAGGTACATTACCTTTTAATCTTATATGATGTCACACTCATTGTTGCTTCTAGCATCCACCCTAGAAAAAGCAGCATAATCCAAAGAAGGTGACAAAAATTTAAAGCTTTTATTTAATTTTTATGAGCAATTAAATACCTACCTCAAAATAATCAGACAAAAAATTTAATCAACTAGTAATCACATTGCATATTCAACACTCTAATTAATGTGGCCCATTTATTATATTTTGATTACATTAAATTGATTAATGCAAGGTTAGGTAGGTGTGTATTTTCAGAGCTTAGAAGGGGCCCATAACAATAATTTAGTGAAACAACTGTAGTCTTTTTGTTCACATATATGAAAGTTCTTGTTAACCTCTGTGTACTAGAAAGATTCATTACTGAATCATATCACTCACAATTTCTTGTGTTAACACTACCTTTCCACCATGGAATTGGACATTGGTTTCACTCATTCAGATTTTACTCTTGGTATTTATGCTATCATTTTCAGTTGCAATTTATTTATTTATTTTTATTTGTGATATTTCATATTTGTATGCTTATTTTTCCTCTATAATGTTTTTTTTCAGCTGAGTCTTGGTTTTCATCTGATACCTCTAGTGGATATCTTGAAGATGCAATCACTGGTTGGGATATTTGGTGCAAACAACATAATTTACCATCCTACCCTCAAGATCAAAAGGTTATATAACTATGCATGGTTTCATGTTCTTTAATTTACATTTGATCAATTTTTATTGCCTTGTTTTTATTTTGTCAAATTATTTTGAAACTTTGTAAAATGTTTAATTATTTACAGAAAAACCAATGTATGGTTGATCATGAAGATCTATTTCCAACAATTTCTTCCACAACGACCCAAATATTTCAAGGTATATATATTAATCTAGTCCAAATTTTTTCTCTGTTCTTTTGCTTATAAATTCTACTGATATAAAAAGAGTTAAGAATTTGCAATAAATGACCAACCTAACATTTTTTTGGGTCAAACATGACATTTTAACTATAGCCTATAAATTTATTTCTAATTTTGGTAGTATTGAAAGTAATTGAAATATACCTATCACTGACACTGAATTTTTTTGCTTTACAGAAAATGAAAAATTCAGCAATAGGAACCCATCATCATTACAAAATCATACACAAGCAACTGGAGTCAAACATGATTCACCTCAGAGGAGTTGTGCATCTACAGAATCACATGAAAATGATGCTTCAATTTTAAGTACATCTCTTTTACTCTTTTAACACAAGAATATTTACTTTGATTCCTCATTTTATATATTTTTTCTCTTTATTCCACACACCTTTATTTTCTAAAAACATTTTTACTTTATTTTTAAATTAATGTTCATTTTAAATTGCTAAGAAGGAGATGAAAGTTTAATGTAAAAAATTGTTTTAATAGAGAAAAGTTGGAAAACTAGCTAGGTAAAATGTATCTTAATTTTTCAGCAACAATAAAAATAATATTTTAACATATTTATAATTTCTGAAAATGTCAGATCAATTTTTAAAAATTGTAAAAGAAAACTGTAAGAAAAAAAATAATATGGAATCTATATTTTCTTTATATTTATTAGTTGAAGTAAAAATGAAAAAAAATAAAAGCCCTTATCTTTCTTTAATTGTTGATGACTCAAATGTGTACTTTTGTACAATTCTGTTTTTGATGCAACTAGGGGCACAATGGAAGAAAATAGCTTATCCATTTGAGTTGGTGAAGCCTGGAGGAATTGAAGGGGAAACAACCCTTAAAGATATAAATCACCAAATGATGATGAATCCATCAAAGCCAATTCCACATCCTGTAGGGAACTCTATGACTAATTCATGCATTTCAAACAGTGGTTATGGTATTTCAGGAAAAGAAGTGGCAGCTCTTACAAGGATTCACACTAGGGGTAGAGGCTCCATTACAATTATTAGGACCAAAGGTTGAATTGAAATGAAAGTCATATTATTTAGTGCATGTCTGGATAAAGATGCAATGTGTATGTTGCTGATTTTTGTACTATAGTAAGGCTTGATAGTTTATACCAAAGATGCATAAATGTAATGAGAGAAGAAAAAAAAAGTCAAAAGGTGTTTGTTGTAGTATAAAGTTAATTTGAAATTTCCTCCTAGCTAGTGATTGAAAATTTTTCTTTCTTTTTTGACAATCTAGTGATTGAGATAGCAGTAGAGGTTTTAGTTTTTATAAAATATAAAAGTATTATATTTGTGTTAAATTTTATGTTTTAATAATATTTCTATTTGAATATCGATCTTTGTTGTTTTTAGTAATGAAAATGTGGCATTTCATATCAACCACCTTATAGATCAGTTGCAAATTTAACAAGTAGGTTAGTAGACCAATCACTAATTATACAATAAAAAATGTTAAGCAAAAATTTAAAGTTTCTATTAAATAAATTTGACAAGTAATTTTATATAAATTTAATAAATTTTCCTTTTTGAGTAAAAAAAATAGCTATTACATCCTTTCAAAATTAATTTTTCTATTACATAATATAATGGGGTAAAATTTAAAATATCCCTTTTAGCAATATTCAATATGAACCACTAAGTCCTTAGTGCGCTCAAAGCCTTAGAGCACGATATTATAATTTGTTCGTTCAACCTAGCTAATTACTTTTGAATAAAAATATAGCATTTTAAAAATTGGATACACAAACACCACTCTAAAATATGTGAATAAGACTACGTGTAATGTATTTGTAAGCAAATATAGCTAATGAGTGCTCCATCTTGAACTAAAATATAGTTATTGTGATGACTAAAATTCAATTTCCTTTTAAATTAAATTAAGTTTTAATGAATTTTTTGTCCTTTATTTTGTTTCATCCCCGATTTTGATTCTCTTTTAATTTTTTTTTTCAAAATAGTTTAATAGCTATACTTATACATATTAAGTGTAGAGAAATGAAGAATTTCAATTTTCTTTTAAATTAAATTAAGTTTAGTGAATTTTTTTTCCTTTATTTTGTTTCATCCCCGATTTTGATTCTCTTTTGTTTTAAAAAATCCATAATTTTTGTCTCTTCATTTGAAAAAAGTGATATTTTACCATCTATTAATTTAAGACATAATTTTTTTTTTGAAATAGTTTAATAGCCATACTCATACATATTAAGTGTAGAGAAATGAAAATTTTCAAGTTTGAATTTAAATATTTGTATATCGATGTGTCGTTACCATTATCAATTGAACTGTAATTATAGGACATCCCAGAGATAATTATCCTGATATGATAAGTCAAATATGAAAAATGTTAAAAACACTATTTTGCTTATTCACTTTAATACTCACTATCTTATCGAGTGAAATCAATATGAGTCTCACATTTTAAAAGTAAATCCTACATAAAATAATTAAATTCACGTGAATTTCATCTAATAAAAAAGTAAATATGACACTTAATAACGATTGAAATATAGTATTCCTAGTATTTCTAGATAGAATATTTATGTGACATATGACTAGGTTGTATACATTAAGCTACCCGATTGTTTTTTAAAATCTAGTCATGTACTACCTAAACATCTAACTTGTATCCGAGTCATGTCCTATGTACCCTGTTACATTTTTAAAAAAAATTTAAAAAATTGGAGGACAAAATTATGGATTTAAAAATTGGATATTAAAATTGTGGATGAGACCAAATAACTTTGTTGAATCATCTGTCTTTAATAACTTGTTGATATTTCTTTTTTAACTAATTATTTATTTAAATCATTAATCTCTCCCAAATACATTAGTCACTAAATACTAAAGATAAAAAATCCATTTCCATTTTTTTTACATCAATTGAGTTGCTCATTCATAGCATATTTAATGAAACTCATGACATGGATTCATATAAAATTATTTTTCAATAGATAGATAAGAATCTGCAGCTTGCCTATATAAATTAAGAATTCTCGAAGTCGAATACACATTTTTCATGCATTTTGTCTTTTCCAATGCTGAATCACAGATAATATGTAGGAGAATCATTCAAGGGATTATATATGGTATATATATCATACTAGTTAGTCTGCAGAAATGATGCATCATATAGCACCAACCATGATCCTAATTCCTAAGAAATGCTTTTATATTTGATTGAGGTCCAAACGTATACCACATTTGTAGCACCAGTCACTGTCATGAAAATTATTCTCCACTATTTTTTTTTTGTTGTTGATAAATCTCAATTGATTTGTACCACGACACAATAGTTGCTAACACTCCACAAAAAGATTATTTTTTTTTAAATATAGATAAAGGAACCCACATCATAGTTTAAACACCCACTTTTTATATTGTTCATGTATTCGCATTTATTAATTATTATTATTATTTATAAATATGGAGGAAATTTTATATATGAGTATATTTTATTAACCACTTAAATTATTTTATTAATTATTAAATTTTAAATTATTAACTATTTATTTGACATTATTATTATAAAATGATTGAACTATTAAAATATTTCATTAACCATTTAGATTAATTCATTAACTATTAAATTTATCTCATTAACCACTTAAACTATTTTACTAACCACAAAATGAAATTTTAAGTATTTAATGATTTATATTTGAATGGTTAATAAAATACACTCATATATATAAAAGTATGAAACATAGTAATTATGAAAATTATTTCTATATAAGTTGGTGTTGATGAATCAATAGTATAATGATGATAGTTGAAATGACATTATCAAAGCAGAGGTAAGTTAAAGGCTGTGTTTAAAGCTGTTGAAGAAATGTAGTAGAGAAGTGGTGGGTGCCATATTTTTGGGAAGTTCATTCGTTGTCGTATGCAGAAAACAATAGGACATAGAACAGGATTTGATTTCATTCATGTAGTACTATACCATGTCTGTATCATGGTGTCCTATAATTTGGGGCATATTCGTGGCCCATTGGGGGATTACAACTTCAAGACTCAAATGGTATATATTTTCATTTGGAGGATTTATGTAGACAAACACAAAATGAAAGCATGTGCCATGAGTATAGTAGTTAAAGCAGGAAGCATATTAGTCTCGATGCGACCGTTGAATTAGACAAGGGTAGGATATATGCAAAATACTATATTAGAGAACAAGATGATCAATGATTTATTATTTTTTGCATTTAGTTTATTGGTCTTGGTAGATTTTTTTTATCAGGAATGTAGAATCAATTTACATTGGTGTCACATTTCGTGTGTATATATATTGAATTATTAAATAGTTTAAAAAATTAAACCAAAATGAAATTAGAAAACACTTGAAAATTTTGAGAAAAGTATCATGTAAGCTAAAGCATTAAAAGATGTCATGTGTCAAAACTTTCATCCAGTGCTACTTCTCAAAATTATCCTTAAATATTTTTTCTTAAAATTATTATTTACAGTTTTGATCTATTTACTTTTATCAATTTATAAAATTGATTGTTCTATTTTAAAATTCGATAGTTTGGTTTATTTATAAGATTTTTTAACAAAAAAAATTATGATTTGATATATTTTAAATAACGTGACATATGATGTCATTATATAGAACTACCTAAATACATTAATTATTTATATGTTACTAATTAAATTACAAAATAAATAATTTTAAAAATTTAAACTGAAAGTTTTTTAAAGTGTTTTATTATAATTTCATAGATATTAATCATTCAACATCATCATATCGTATGTCACGTAGTTTAAAATATGTTACATCACTATTTTTTAATTAAAAAACTAAATAAGAAACTAAAAATATTGAATTTTAAAATACAAAATCCAATTTCACACATCGATGAAAACAAAGAAACCAAAACAACCTAAAATAAAAGACACAATAAAAATCGAGGCATAAAAGAATATTTTATTTTCATAATAACGATCTAATAATAATTAATATATTTAGAAGTAGAGTAATATGTTTATTATATGGAGTTTTACATTCTCAATCCAACCAACCCATATAAAAATTTAAAGCCATTAAAATGGGTTATGCCCAGTAGGCCTAGTAGTCGGCCCACGTTTTAGTTTGGGCTTGGTTCTAAAATTAGTAGTCTGAAAACAAGTAAGTCTTTTTGATTCAGTGCAATTTAAAAATAGGTCGGGTTGAACTGATTTTTTTTAGCTTCAGACTGGTCCATTGATAGAAGAAAAAAGTAAATCAGATTTAAAAAAAAAAAAACGAATGAGATTTCTTCATTTAACTCTGCGTTGTTAAAAAAATTATCCACCTTCATTTTTTTAGTTCACCCTAATTCGCTTACAAAATTGAAAACATTAAAAAAAAAAAAATTCAAAACTCATAAATAAGACATAAGAAACACTTAAAAAGTTAATTTCATTAAATTTGTTGGGAGCGTCATCACCCCATCCTCTATTATGTTGGTATGTGTTATTGTGTTGGTATGTGTTATATATATTTGTAGTTTGAGATATCTAATTTTTTGTTTTTTAAATTTTAAATATTAAAATATTTTTTAGACAAAATACTTCTCGTAGTCATTTTAACTTAATTTCAAGTAATAATTTCATTTTTTTTTAATTTAATCTTTTATTTAATTTTTATTTAATTTTAAGTAACGATGTGATATTTGAAGTGGCTAGAATATCACTAGAAGGGGGTTGAATAGAGATATTTAAGGTTTTTTTAAAATTTTGTTTACTACTGTCCTCTTTCAGAGGATGATTATCAGATGTTGAAAGTTGAGAGAGAGAATAATTGAAGGTGCAAACACGAGAAGGGGGGTTGAATTGTGTTTGACTTATCGAATACTTTTCCTGTTTTTGCACTTTTAAAACAAAAATTGATGTATAATTAAAAACAGAGTTAGCAGCAGATATAAAGTAAAAATAAAACTCACAATTTTTATACTGGTTCACCGTTAACGAGGCTACGTTCAGTCCCTTCACCTTGAAGGATTTCACTAATTCAAATCTTGAATTACAACCGTTCTACTGACCATCCAAGTCAGTCTTCTCAAACAGTATAACAATCCTAGACTCTTGAGGAATAAAGCACCTGTCTTCAGCCAATCTGACAATCCCAGATTGTAGAAGAAATCACAACACTATGAATCTAATTGCCAAGTAACCTGCTACCCCTTCTGACTCCCTCAGATTGTAGACTCTACTTCAACAACTTAGATTTGACACACAACATTATGAATCTAATTGCCAAGTAACCTGCTACCTCTACTGACTCCCTCAGATTGTAGACTCTACTTCAACAACTTAGATTTGACATAGTGGAAAGAAAATAACACGAGTACTTGCTTCTTGAAAGCTGGAACTCACAATTGACCTCTCTGAAAATTTGAGTGTTTGCTTTGGAAGTGTATGACTCTTTTGTGATTTTCGATGATGAGTATTCTGCCTTGAGCCTCCTTTTATAGATGCAGATTAGGGCCTCTTCCAATGCTTAAATTCGAGCTGAATCTTGCTGGATTCTCTGTAAAAATAACTTGACCAATTGGGCTTCATTTAAATAAAAAATAAAAAACATATCTTTTTTAAGCCTTAGATTTCTTTCAAAAATAACTGGCCAATTAAATCTTTAGTTGCTTCCCGCCACAGCTCCTGAATTCCACAATACTCCACTTTATTTTTGTAACAAATCTTTTTAATACTTTGATCAAAATAAATTAAAATCTCCACCGTTAATCCTCCTGATTAAATCTGAACCATCAGATTTTTCTGCGCTAGTCCACATCTGGACCAAACTAATTGATATGTTGTGATCCTCTGAATTCGGTCATCCCTGGACCACACTTCCTAACCCTCTGATCTTCTGATTTCAGCCATCCTGGACTCGCACCTGATATGCTATGATCCTCTGAACTCGGCCATTGCTGGTCCACACATCTTGACCCTCTGATTTTGGCCAACACTGGGCCATGGTCTGATCTTCTGATCTAGACCATCACTGGACCAAATAATTTATTCTGAACCATTGATCTGGAAATCTTCCCTCTGATCTGGACCAATTCTGGACTTGGTCTGGATTAAATTGAAATTAAATCTGGACAAGTAATATTTCAGTATGGACATTTTACCTTTGATTTTGGTTCAGGTCTGGATCATTCTGGAAATCATTTCTTCTGGTCTGCACTTAGTTTCATGCCCTGAATCATGCTATCTTATGGTCTGGGTCAAATATGGATTGTTTCTCTTGTTCTGGATTCATAAACTTATCTTCTGGTTGAGTCTGGAACAAGTCTGGGCTGTTTAATTTTTCACTGTCAGGCCATCTTCTGGTCAGAATAACTTCTGGAATAAATCTGATATTTGATTCTTGTTGGTCTGGAACAACTCTCTCTCTGGTAGGATTTCCTCTAGTATGGCCTATGTTTCCTTCTGATCTGGGCCAGAAACGATATCTTCTGGTGATGTTTTTGACATCCTAGAGTATCACTGGAATGCTATTTTTGGTGGTTTCTGCTTGTTTTTGAAACCACTGGAATGCTGTTTCTGCTGAGGTGTTAAATTCGTGTGAATCACCTGGTTCCTCTGACAGTTTGAAAACCTGCAAAATACTTATCTAGCTTTGATTTGTTAAGATCAAGCTTCTTGTTATCACAGTAAACATAAATATCAAATAATAATAGTATTTACAGCAAGATGTAACCTCTATGTCAGCAGTTTCAGGTTTACTCTGAAAATCCTCCTGTTTCTGATTTTCAGATTTCGAATCTGTATGTTCTGTGATTACATGGTTTGGATTAAGGGATTTGAATTCCCTTCCAGGTTTGTAGTCTTGATGAATCTTACTGGAGTGTTTGAAGAATTCTCCTGATTCTGATTCCACTCTTTCTGCTTTGGCTGATACACCATGTTCCTCTGGTGATTCTGGAACATGTTTTGGTTCTGGTAACTTTGGTGAATCTGGTGATTCTGATAACCTTGATGGTTCTGGTGATTCTGATAATTCCTGTAGTTATACTGATTCTGATAATTAGAGTAATTCTGATGATCATACCTCAACCTTTGATACTGATACCTGTTCAGGTTCTGGTTCTGGTACTGATTCTGATTTTGGTTCCAGTGTTGATTCTGGTTCCAGTTCCTGTGCCTCTGATACTGGTTCCAGTTCTGGTTCTGGTTCCAGTTCCTGTTCCTCTGATACTAGTTCCAGTTCTGGTACTGGTTCCAGTTCCTGTTTTGATTCGTGTGATATCTTTGATATTTCCTGTTCCTCCTATGATTCTGGTTCTGGTTCTGATTATGTTGACCAGTCCTTCTTCCATCAGACTCATATTGCTTTTGTCTTGTTGTAGCAGGAACATAAACCTTCTTATGCTTGTGCATTGCCAACATCCATTGTCCAGGCACCATTGTTGGTGTCTCCTTCTGGTTGCTCAGAACATCTTTTGGTACCCAGAACTGATTGGGTCCAGGTTTGTTAGTCTTAACAGCTCTCTGATCATGTTCATATTTTACCATTGGACAAGATAGTTCAGAGTGACCTTTCTTAGCACAAACTGACGTAGTCGGAAATCGCAAAGGGTTAGCAAGCGCTAATCCTAAAAAAAGAACAAGTTCTAGAATCCACCAGAGAAGAGAAAAACTCTCAAAATTAATTATTTTATTAAAAGATACCGTTTTTGTTACAACATAGAAAGTCTTTAAATAGATAATAGAAACCCTAGTACGAGAATTAGGTAAAACAGAAAAGCCCTAAATTAAAGGAAAAACTAAAGCGGCTGTAAAACAGAAAAGCCCAAAATTACGGGAAAACTAAAATGACTGTTTTGAGGCCCAAGATGAGCTCAAAACGGTTCTGGAGCCCATACATCATGGCGTAGCCATGTGTTGTGTTTGTGGCGCGATTCCCTTTTCGGAAAGGTATAATAATAGGCAATCTGACACTGGACGATCTTTTTCTGCATTTCCCCGCAAAGTCGTTTCTTCCTCGATTCTGGCCTTGAACCCTCCTACATCAGTCTCCTCCACTTCTAAAGAACTCGAACCCGAGTTCATACCAGAATAAAGGTCAGCATCTTCATGGAACTCATAAATATCAGCCACATTAACTTCAGCAACTCAAAACCCACAATCTCCTGAGCTAAGGTAATCAACAAGGAAGCTCTCCTACTCAACGCATCTGCTACCTTGTTCTGGGCGCCTGATTTGGGCTGAATGATAAATGAGAATTTCTGCAGAAAACTCACCCAGCGAGCATGCATCTTCTGACTATGGAGGAACTTCTGGGCAAAGTGGTCAGTGAACAAGATAAACTCCCTCTGAATCAAATAATGCTCCCATTGCCTCAAAGCTCGAAAGACTACATAAAACTCCTGGTCATAAGTGCTCCACTTCTTCCTGGCGTCGCTCAGTTTTTCACTAAAGAAAGCCACTGGTCGCTTCTCTTGTGAAAGTACAACACCTACCCCTACTCCACTGGCATCACACTCCACCTGGAATATCTTGTCGAAGTCAGGTAAAGCGAGAACTGGTGCCGTGCAAAGCTTCTCCTTGATCATCGCAAAGCTCTGCTCTTGTTCAGGTCCCCACTGGAATTTTCCTTTCTTCAGACACTCGGTGATAGGCGCAGTAATGGTGCTGAAGTCGCGCACAAACCTCCTATAGAAAGTAGCCAGGCCATGGAAACTGCGTACTTCTGTCACAGACTTAGGTGCAGGCCAGTTTCTGATAGCACTCACCTTCTCTTCGTCCACCTGAATCCCATCTTCACCGACAACAAAACCCAGAAACAACAGCTTGTTGGTACAGAAGGTGCACTTCTTCAAGTTGATGTATAACTGGTGCTCTTGCAAGACCTGTAGTGTAAGACCCTTAATTTTAAATATTAATATTGGAATTAATGTCAAGGGCATTTTGGGAATTTTGTAAAATATTTAATATATGTATGTTTTGAGTGAATATATATATATATATATATATATATAAATATTTATTTTGAAGTATGAATTAAAATTATTGGATGAAGAATTAAATTAATTTAATTCCAAGTAATTAAATTAATCAAACCATTAAGTAAGGATTAGTGGCTAATTACAAGACAATTAAAAGCTGGAAATCAGACAAGTGGCAAGTGAGGTGGCACCATGAGAGCCTATATATAGGAGTGAGAAGGATGGTGAAGTCAGAACACCATTCCTTCCTCCTCACTGCCCATATTGCATGTACCAACTCCATCTCCCCTCCCATTCTGTCTTTGTTCTGCCATTCCCGAATTCAAATTGAAGAGAGGGAAATTCCTCCAAACACCATTAACTGAAATTCCAACCATCAAACCAGAAAACCCGCAGTAGTAAAGTTAATCCCCATCTCAATACGAAGAGAAAGAACCCAGTTTTGCAGTAGCAAACTCAGGGAACAGCTTCGCCGTTTTTAGACGCAGAAAAGGGAACGCAGTAGGAACAAGAGAAATAGAAGAACACGCTACAAGGGTAAGGGCACCTTCCATCTTTTAGCTGCATTAGGGCCACGAATGTGTGTTATTTCAGTTCTGTTTTTAAAAGAAAAACTGTTTTCGAAAAATGACATTTTGAAAGAAAATGCATTTTGTTGATATGTGATTATCCTGATGGTTGTTGCTGGCTGTTTTTCTAATAAAACATGCTGTTTTACTTATGGGTGAAAGCTGGAAAATGTTTGCATGTTATTTTAATGATGATTAAAATGCATGTCATAAAACTGTTTTGAAAATAGTCTTAAAATGCAAAAATGCATTCTGTTGAGGTTTGTTGTTCTGTGATGCTTGCATGTATTTCTGTGGTATCATGAAAGCTGAAATGTTTTGCATGTCATTCTGGTGTTTTGAGAAAACTGAATACTTGCATGTTTGTTCTGATGAGTGAGGAAACTGCAATGTTTAAATGATGTTCTGATGGTTTGAAAATCTGAATGATTTGGTGATGGTGACTCTGATTCTGTTCTGTGTTGAGTGATTCTAATGATATGAATGATTCTGATTCTGGATGTCTTGTGTGATTCTGATGATAGTGATGATTCTGATTCTGGTTGTTCTGGGTGATCTTGATGATATTGGTGATCCTATTATGGTTGTTTGTGATGATTCTGGTGGTGTTGATGATTTAAAGGAAAAAGGGATTTTAAATGAGGAAAGGGTTTTGAAAAAGTGCATAATCTATTTAATGTTTGGTTGTTATCTTTAAAAGAAATAGTTTAAAAAAAATGTTGATGTTTCAGGAAGTATTTCACTGGTTTTTCGAAGGTGTATTCGAATACAACATGTGTGTATTCGAATACAACCTGTCCAGCTTCTGTTTTCCCTAAGTTTTCAAAACTTGTATTCGACTACGAGCCCCTATAGTCGAATACAGATGAAAGATTTTTACTTCTGACTAAAACATCTGTATTTGATTACGACTATGTCGTATTCGAATACAAAAGTGAAATTTTGAACACTGTATTCGCATCTGTAGTCGACTACAGGCATGCTGTATTCGACTACAGATTCGAGTTTTTCCAAAAACTCAATTTTTAGCTTCTGTATTCGAATACAAGGAAGCTGTATTCGAATACAAGGAAGCTGTATTCGAATACAGATTCGTGTTTTCCAGAAAATCAAATTTTAATCACTGTCATGCGAGTTTTTGAAGTGTTGAGAAACTCTGAGAAGGTTTAAATGATTTGAAAAGAAGTCTGTGAAATGGTTTTAAAGAGGAGAGAAAAATGTTTGAAAACCTTTAAGTGACATGGGAGAAAAGGCTGTATTTTTCAAAGGTTGAACTCCTGTATTCGACTACAGTCATGCTGTATTCGAATACAGATGTTAAAACTGCAGTTCATGCTTCTGTATTCGAATATAGGGTGTCTGTATTCGAATACAGATTCGAATTTCCAGAATTTCTAAGTTTTTAAGAGTGTTTTGTAAACCCTGAGTGTTTGGGGAATGTTGGGATTGTTGTGGGGAATTCAAATGGAATTTTTGGTGACATTTTGAAGTTGTGGTGATTAAGTTTTTGAAAATTTTCTGATGTAGTGAGAGATGTTGTTTTGTACACTGAGACTGCCCCTGTATTCGAATACTAGAGGGCTGTATTCGAATACAGGGTGTGAATCTGCACTGTTTTTGGCTTCTGTATTCGAATACAGAAGAGCTGTATTCGAATACAGATTGTAAAAATTCCAGAAATCCTCAGTTTTAAACTCTGTAATTGAATTTTAAGAGTCTGGGAAAACTTTTCAAAGTGTTAATGATTAATGGACTGTGTAATCATGATTATGATGTTGTTATTTATGACTGTGCTGAAATATTTAAACATGATGAAGAGCATGAATTGTCTGATTTTGCATTCTGTTTCTAGAGAAGTGAAACACTGCATATTCATGCATTGCATAGTCAAGTGGTACCCGCGATGGGCCACAGAGTAATGCGCAACCACGTGCTGATCTGTAAAGCGATTGCACGAGTGCTGGACTGTTGAGCGTCTGCACTAAGTACTGATCTGTTGAGCGATTGTACTTTGGTATATAAGTGCTGGACTGTTGAGCGTCTGCACTGGTACTGGACTGTTGAGCGTCTGTACCCTGAAATGCGCAACCCCGTGCTGATCTGTTGAGCGATTGCACGAGGGCTGGACTGTTGAGCGTCTGCACTAGGTACTGATCTGTTGGGCGATTGTACCTCGGGTTATGTCAAACGTGCTGGTCTGTTGAGTGACTGCACAAGGTGCTGGACTGTTGAGCGTCTGCACTGGTGCTGATCTGTTGAGCGATTGCACCCTGGTCATGAGGGCCGTTAAATTGTGCTGGTTTGTGAGCGACTGCACCTTGGTGATTCCAAGAAAATTATGCATGAGCATATATGCATTACATTGAGGGATTTGACCGGCGTGTCACGATTGTTTATATGATGAATGTTGGAAATTAATGTGTGTGAGTGCTGTCCAGAATCTGAAATTCTGAATTTATGATTGTGTTTTGTGTAAGATCCTTAATTTTAAATATTAATTTTGGAATTATTGTCAAGGGCATTTTGGGAATTATTGTAAATATTTAATATATGTATGATTGAAGTGAATATATATATATAAATATTTATTTGGAAGATGAATTAAAATTATTGGGTGAAGAATTAAATTAATTTAATTTCAAGTAATTAAATTAATCAAACCATTAAGTAAGGATTAGTGGCTAATTGCAAGATAATTAAAAAGCTGGAAAATCAGACAAGTGGCAAGTGAGGTGGCACCATGAGAGTCTATAAATAGGAATGAGAAGGATGGTGAAATCAGAACACCATTCCTTCCTCCATACTGCCCATATTGCATGTACCAACTCCATCTCCTTTCCCATTTCTGTCTCTGTTTCTGCCATTCCCGAACTGAAATTTGAAGAGAGGGAAATTCCTTCAAACACCATTAACTGAGAATCCAAGCCTCAAACCTGAAAACCCCCAGTAGTAAAGTTAATCCTCACCTCAATACGAAGAGAAAGAACCCAGTTTTGCAGCAGCAAACTCAGGGAACAGCTTCACCGTTTCTGGACGCAGAAAAGGGAACGCAGCAAGAACAAGAGAAATAGCAGAGCACGCTACAAGGGTAAGGGCACCTTCCATTTTTAGCTGCATTAGGGCCATGAATGAGTGTTATTTCAGTTCTTTTTTTAAATGAAAAGCTGTTTTCGAAAATGACATTTTGAGAGAAAATGCATTTTTTTGAGAAGTGATTATTTTGATGAGTTGTTGTTGGCTGTTTTACTGGTAAAATATGTTGTTTTACATTCTGTGTGAATGCTGGAAAATGTTTGCATGCCATTTTAGTTATGATTAAAATGCATGTCTTAAAACTGTTTTGAAAATGGCATTAAAATGCAAAATGCATCTTGTTGGTGCTTAGTGTTCTGTGATGTTTGCTTGTCATTCTGTGGTGTTTTGAGAAAACTGAACGCATGCATGTTTGCTCTGATGTTTTGTGAACACTGAAATGTTGCTTGTTTGTTTTGATGAGTGTGAACACTAAAATGTTGCATGTTTGTTCTGATGAGTGAGAACACTGAAATGTTGCATGGTGTCCTGATGATTGATCATCTGTCTCTGTTTTGGATAAACTGGTTCTGATTCTGTTTTATGTTGTGGGATTATGGTGATGAAAATGATTCTGAATCTGGTCTTGTTTGTGATGATTCTGGTTGTTCTGGGTGATCTTGACGATATTGATGATTTTGATTCTAGTTGTTTTGTGTGATTCTGGTGGTGTTGATGGTTTTTAAAGAAAAAGGGATTTTATGTGAGGGAAGGTTTTTCTTGAAAAAGTGCAGAATCTGTTTGATATTGGCTGTTTGTTTTAAAAGAATAAGTTTTGAAAAGGTTTGAACTTTCACTGGTTTTCGAAGGTGTATTCGACTACAGCATGTGTGTATTCGAATACAACCTTCCAGGTTTCTGTTTTATTTTAAAGTTATCAAACCTGTATTCGAATACGAGCCTCTGTATTCGACTACAGAGGAAAGATTTTTGCTTCTGTATTCGCAACTGTATTCGACTACGACCATGTCGTATTTGAATACGGTAGTGAAATTTTTAACACTGTATTCGCATCTGTAGTCGACTACAGGCACGCTGTATTCGACTACAGATTCGAGTTTTTCCATAAACTCAGTTTTTTTTAGCTTATGTATTCGAATACAAGGAAGCTGTATTCGAATACAGATTCGTGTTTTCCAGAAAAACAAGTTTTAATCACTGTCATATGAGTTTTGAAGTGTTGAGAAACTCTGAGAAGGTTTTAATGATTTGAAAAGAAGTCTGTGAAATTGTTATAAAGAGGAGAGAAAGATGTTTGAAAACCTTTAAGTGACATGGGAGAAAAGGCTGCATTTTCCAAAGGTTGAACTCCTGTATTCGACTACAGTCAAGCTGTATTCGAATACAGAATGTTAAGTTGCAGTTTCCTTCTTCTGTATTCGAATACAGATTCGAATTTTCAGAAAATTTCAAGTTTTAAGAGTGTTTTGAAAACCCTGAGTGTTTGGGGAATACTGAAGATGTTGTGGTGAGTTAAAGTGGAACTTTTGATGAGATTTTGAAGTAGTGGTGATGAAGTTTTAAAAACTTTACTGATGTAATGAAAGAGGTTGTTTTATGCACTGAAATCTGCCTCTGTATTCGAATACCAGAGGGCTGTATTCGAATACAGAGAGTGATTCTATACTGTTTTTGACTTCTGTATTCGAATACAGAAGAGCTGTATTCGAATACAGATTCGTAAATCCTAGAAAAATCTCAGTTTTAAACATTGTGTCTGAATTTTGAGGGGTTGGGAAAACATTTCAAAGTGTGAATGATTAATGGATTGTTTAATTCATGATTGTGATGATGTTAATTCTGACTGTGCTATTATATTTTAAACATGATGGGAAAGCATGAATTTTTGAGTTGCATTCTGTTTCTAGAGAAGTGAAACACTACATATTCATGCATTGCATAGTCAAGTGGTACCCGCGATGGGCCACGGAGTAATGCGCAACCACGTGCTGATCTGTGAGCGATTGCACGAGTGCTGATCTGTGAGCGATTACACTAGGTACTGATCTGTGAGCGATTGTACCTTGGTATATAAGTGCTGGTCTGTGAGCGACTGCACTGGTACTGGACTGTGAGCGTCTGTACCCTGAAATGCGCAACCACGTGCTGATCTGTGAGCGATTGCACGAGTGCTGGTCTGTGAGCGACTGCACTAGGTACTGATCGGTGAGCGATTGTACCTTGGTTTATGTCAAACGTGCTGGTCTGTGAGCGACTGCACGATGTGCTGGACTGTGAGCGTCTGCACGGTGCTGATCTGTGAGCGATTGCACCCTGATCATGAGGGCCGTTAATTTGTGCTGGTCTGTGAGCGACTGCACCTTGGTGATTCCAAGAAAATTATGCATGAGCATATATGCATTACATTGAGGGATTTGACCGTTGTGTCACGATTGTTTATATGATGAATGTTGGAAATTAATGTGTGTGAGTGCTGTCAAGAATCTGAAATTCTGAATTAAAGATTGTGTTTTGTTGATGTGTGTTTGTACTTACCACATACATCATAATCATTAACTGCTGTTTTGAAAAGGCATGAAAGTCATAAATTTTCAAATGAGCATGATTATTTCCTCATCATCATATGTTATACCATGTTTATACATGTTGTTGTGCAATATATGCTATGTGAATATCTATTATTTTCGGTCGGTGACCCCTTGCTTTATATTGTGGACTTTGGGCTTTGCCCTCAGATGCCTCCCAAACCCACGCCGCCCGTGGGTACCCGAACGACAGAAACATCGTTGAATTTCCTTGACCGCTACTCGCGTACTGCTTGGGCTTTTAACCCCTTCTCAAGCAGAGCGACTTATACGGGGTGGCTGGAGCGGACAAGTAGGACGGATGGTGTGGAAGACTTCGTAGAGCGCACTCACGCGAGCATAGATTTTCTCGTGCCTTCTCGCCTGGTGTTAGAGGCGCACGGAGTTTTTGACGACGCTGAGGTGTCGGATGAAAGGGTTGAGACGGAGGCCACTGTAGGAGTGGTGACTCCCAATCCTGTGATTGGAAGAGAGATACATGAGTCTAATGCGGTAGAGAAGCGTGATGAGCTGAGACCAGTAGCGACTGAGATTCCGGGTCCATCTAGGATTTCTGATGACTGCTACGAGATTCCGGCACTGCCAAAGCGGCCACAAGTGTGTATTGACTTGACTTCAGAGGAGACCGATCCCTCTATGTACGAGGAGGAGGAGGAGGTTACGTCGAAGCGAGCTGTGGAGTCAGAAGAGACTTGTGTGGGATGCGGAGGGAATCCGTGCTACTGCAGCTTCAGCGCATGATCAGTAGACTTAATGTATTAGGTTTTGGGTTGAAATTGTAATTTGTCTTATTTTGGAAATACTGTACTATTCTCCGCTGAATCATGTACTCTGATAATTATTGTTGATGTATTATGACAATGATATTTTGGGATGTATTAATGTTTTAAAAAACTAATTTCCAAGATAAGTACTTAGTGATAATCCGAATGAAGTATTTGGTTTACGTTCATCGATTAATCTATAATGTACTATTTTACGAAGAACTTTATTTTAATTCTTTTGAAATAAATTTGGGAAAACTTATTTTAATTATTATTTAAAAAAAAATGCACCCGCGCTGTGTTTTAAACTCGGGGTGTTACATTTTGTTGACGTGTGTTTGTACTTACCGCATACTTCATAATCATTGACTGTTGTTTTGAAAAGGCATGAAAGTCATAAGTTTTCAAATGAGCATCATTATTTCCTCATCATCATATGTTATACCATGATTATACATGTTGTTGTGCAATATATGCTATGTGATTATCTGTTATTTTCGGTAGGTGACCCCTTGCTATTATATTGTGGACTTTGGGCTTTGCCCTCAGATGTTACCCGAACCCGTCCTATCGACGGAAACGTCATTAGTTTTCCCTGATCTTTATGTACGAAGTCTACGTGGACAACGCAAAGGGACGGACGGTTGGCTGAAGACGAGACTTATAGAGGATACGGTGGAGACCGTGCTACTGTAGCTTAGTGCAGGATCAGTCTAGACTTTTGTATAGGGTCTTGAGTTTTGGGAAGTGTAATTTTATTTTGGGAATTAATGTACGACTTTTTCCGCTGTATTATTCTGCACTCTGACATTGTTAACATTTTTAAAATGCCTTAATGTTTATTATTAAATTTCCCAAAATTGAGTACTTATTGATTTACGGAAACTTTATTTTAATTCCTTTCGAATTCAATCAGGAAAATCATTTTTATTATTGATTTTAAAAATAAAAAAAATGCACCCGCGCTGTGTTTTAAACTCGGGGTGTTACAATTGTGGTATCAGAGCATTTGGTTAACTTTTGGGTTTAAGCTCTGATTAAAGTGTTTATTTTGAATCATTAGCTGATTATGCATAAGAAGCAAGTAGTTAAAGTTTCAAGTCTTGTGTGGGTTGTGGTGTGACTGAAGTAATGATGGTTTTGTAGGAAACGATGCCTCCAAGAAGAGACGACACCGCAAGGACGAATGTCAGCCGGGAAGATAGGATGGCTGAAGCAATGAACAATATGGATGCGTCTGTTGCTGCCCAGACGGCTGCCAAGACTCAACGCGACTTAGAGAAAAGAGAACGAGAGATTCGCGCTGCTGAGTCTAGAGGGCTTGAGGACTTTCGCCGTCATAACCCTCCCAAGTTCACAGGTGATGAGGGTCCGGAGAGAGCAGACCAGTGGATCCAAGAGATGGATAAGATCTTTGAGATGATTAACTGTCGGGCGGAGGTGAAAGTAAACTATGCCACGTACCTACTGATAGGGGTTGCAGAGTATTGGTGGAGGAGTACGAGATTGCTGATGGGGTCAGCTCAAGAGGAAGTGACCTGGGAGTCATTCAAAAAGAAGTTTCTAGACAAGTACTTCCCAATGAGTACGAGGACCAAGTTGGGGGATGACTTTATGAAATTGTACCAGGGGAATATGACAGTGGGAGAGTACGCAGCTAAGTTCGAGTCGCTGTCCAGACACTTCAGATTCTTCCGGGAAGAAGTTGATGAACAGTTCATGTGTCATTGCTTTCAGAATGGATTGAAGTACAACGTTTCCAAGTGCTAGTGGAAAAGTGTAGAGAGGTGGAAGAGATGAAGAATAAGAGGGCCAACAGAGGTGGTCACTTTAACTCAAGAGGGCCTAGTTGGATGAATAACCAGAACAATAAAGGGAAACAAGTTGCCAAGCTGTATAACCGGCCACAGAACAACAGGAAGGGCCAGAACCGGCCGGGAAACCAGAGCTTTGGACGGAAATTAGGACAAGGAGTCCGATGTTATCGCTGTGGGAAGGAAGGACATATTGCAACTGCTTGTACCACGAGGGATTTGTTGTGCTTCAACTGCCACAAGCTAGGACACGTGGCGAGGGATTGCCGGGTTCCGAAGGTGGAGCCAACCGTGAACGCGACTAGGGCTACCCGTCCTACTGCTAGAGGCCGCGTCTATCACATGGGTGCTGAAGCTGGAGGTCAAGCCCAAAATTTAATCCAACAAGATTGTGAGATTGCAGGTGTAAGACCCTTAATTTTAAATATTAATTTTTGGAATTATTGTCAAGGGTATTTTGGGAATTTTTGTAAATATTTAATATATGTATGTTTTGAGTGAATATATATATATATATATATATAAATATTTATTTGGAAGATGAATTAAAATTATTGGGTGAAGAATTAAATTAATTTAATTTCAAGTAATTAAATTAATCAAACCATTAAGTAAGGATTAGTGGCTAATTGCAAGATAATTAAAAAGCTGGAAAATCAGACAAGTGGCAAGTGAGGTGGCACCATGAGAGTCTATAAATAGGAGTGAGAAGGATGGTGAAATCAGAACACCATTCCTTCCTCCATACTGCCCATATTGCATGTACCAACTCCATCACCCCTCCCATTCTGCCTCTATTTCTGCCATTCCCGAGTTCAAATTTAAGAGAGGGAAATTCCTTCAAACACGATTATATGAGAATCCCAGCCTCAAACCGGAAAACCTCCAGTAGTAAAGTTAATCCCCACCTCAATACGAAGAGAAAGAACCCAGTTTTGCAGCAGCAAACTCAGGGAACAGTTTCACCGTTTTTGGACGCGGAAAAGGGATTGCAGCAGGAACAAGAGAAATAACAGAGCATGCTACAAGGGTAAGGGCACCTTCCATTTTAAGCTGCATTAGGGCCATGAATGAGTGTTATTTCAGTTCTGTTTTTAAATGAAAAACTGTTTTCGAAAATGACATTTTGAGAGAAAATGCATTTTTTGAGAAGTGATTATTTTGATGAGTTGTTGTTGGCTGTTTTACTGGTAATATATGTTGTTTTACATTCTGTGTGAATGCTGGAAAATGTTTGCATGCCATTTTAGTTATGATTAAAAATGCATGTCTTAAAACTTATTTGAAAATGGCATTAAAATGCAAAATGCATCCTGTTGGTGCTTAGTGTTTGTGATGTTTGCTTGTCATTCTGTTGTGTTTTGAGAAAACTGATTGCATACATGTTTGCTCTGGTGTTTTGGGAAAACTAAATGCATGCATGTTTGCTCTGGTATTTTGTGAACACTTAAATGTGGCATGTTTGTTCTGAGGAGTGTGAACACTGAAATGTTGCATGTTTGTTCTGATGAGTGAGAACACTGAAATGTTGCATGGTGTCCTGATGATTGATCATCTGTCTCTATTTTGGATAAACTGGTTCTTATTCTGTTTTATGTTGTGGGATTATGGTGATGAAAATGATTCTGAATCTGGTCTTGTTTGTGATGATTCTGGTTGTTCTGGGTGATCTTGATGATATTGATGATTTTGATTCTAGTTGTTTTGTGTGATTCTGGTGGTGTTGATGGTTTTTAAAGAAAAAGGGATTTTAAGTGAGGGAAGGTTTTTCTTGAAAAAGTGCAGAATCTGTTTGATATTGGCTGTTTGTTTTAAAAGAATAAGTTTTGAAAAGGGTTGAACTTTCACTGGTTTTCGAAGGTGTATTCGACTATAGCATGTGTGTATTCGAATACAACCTTCCAGGTTTCTGTTTTATTTTAAAGTTATCAAACCTGTATTCGAATACGAGCCTTTGTATTCGACTACAGAGGAAAGATTTTTGCTTCTGTATTCGCAACTGTATTCGACTACGACCATGTCGTATTTGACTACGGCAGTGAAATTTTTAACACTATTCGCATCTGTAGTCGACTACAAGCATACTGTATTCTACTACAGATTCGAGTTTTTCCAGAAACTCAGTTTTTAGCTTCTGTATTCGAATACAAGGAAGCTGTATTCGAATACAGATTTGTGTTTTCCAGAAAAACAAGTTTTAATCACTATCATGTGAGTTTTGAAGTGTGGAGAAACTCTAAGAATGTTTAAATGATTTGAAAAGAAGTCTGTGAAATGGTTTTAAAGAGGAGAGAAAGATGTTTGAAAATCTTTAAGTGACTTGGGAGAAAAGGCTGAATTTTTCAAAGGTTGAACTCCTGTATTCGACTACAGCCATACTGTATTCGACTACAGCCATACTGTATTCGAATACAGAATGTTAAATTTCAATTCCTGCTTCTGCATTCAAATACATGGAGTCTGTATTCGAATACAGATTCAAATTTTCAGAAAATTTCAAGTTTTAAGAGTGTTTTGAAAACCCTGAGTGTCTAGGGAATACTGAGGATATTGTGGTGAGTTAAAGTGGAACTTTTGATGAGATTTTGAAGTGGTGGTGATGAAGTTTTAAAAACTTTACTGATGTAATGAAAGAGGTTGTTTTATGCACTGAAATCTGCTTCTGTATTCGAATACCAGAGGGCTGTATTCGAATACAGAGAGTGATTCTATACTGTTTTTGACTTCTGTATTCGAATACAGAAGAGCTGTATTCGAATACAGATTCGTAAATCTTAGAAAAATCCCAGTTTTAATTCTGTGTCTGAATTTTTGAGAGGTTGGGAAAACATTTCAAAGTGTGAATGATTAATTCACTGTTAATTCATGATTGTGATGTTGTTATGTATGACTGTGCTGAAATATTTAAATATGATTGAGAGGCGTGAATTTCTGTTTTGCATTCTGTTTCTAGAGAAGTGAAACATTGCATATTCATGCATTGCATAGTCAAGTGGTACCCGCGATGGGTCACAGAGTAATGCGCAACCACGTGCTGATCTGTGAGCAATTGCACGAGTGCTGATTTGTGAGCGATTGCACTAGGTACTGATCTGTGAGCGATTGTACCTTGGTATATAAGTGCTGGTCTGTGAGCGACTGCACTGGTACTGGACTGTGAGCGTCTGTACCCTGAAATGCGACTGCACTAGGTACTGATCTGTGAGCGATTGTACCTTGGTTTATGTCAAACGTGCTGGTCTGTGAGCGACTGCACGAGTGCTGGTCTGTGAGCGACTGCACTGGTGCTGATCTGTGAGCGATTGCACCCTGGTCATGAGGGCCGTTAATTTGTGCTGGTTTGTGAGTGACTGCACCTTGGTGATTCCAAGAAAATTATGCATGAGCATATATGCATTACATTGAGGGATTTGACCGTTGTGTCACGATTGTTTATATGATGAATGTTGGAAATTAATGTGTGTGAGTGCTGTCCAGAATCTGAAATTCTGAATTAAAGATTGTGTTTTGTTGACGTGTGTTTGTGCTTACCGCATACTTCATAATCATTAACTGCTGTTTTGAAAAGGCATGAAAGTCATAAATTTTCAAATGAGCATGATTATTTCCTCATCATCATATGTTATACCATGTTTATACCTGTTGTTGTGCAATATATGCTATGTGATTATCTGTTATTTTCGGTCGGTGACCCCTTGCTATTATATTGTGGACTTTGGGCTTTGCCCTCAGATATTACCCGAACCCGTCCTACCGACGGATACACTAACGACGGAAACGTCGTTAGTTTTCCCTGATCTTTATGTACGAAGTCTACGTGGACAACGCAGAGGGACGGACGGTTGGCTGAAGACGAGACTTATAGAGGATACGGTGGAGACCGTGCTACTGTAGCTTAGTGCATGATCAGTCTAGACTTTTGTATAGGGTCTTGAGTTTTGGGAAATGTAATTTTATTTTGGGAATTAATGTACGACTTTTTCCGCTGTATTATTCTACACTCTGACATTGTTAACATTTTAAAAAATGCCTTAATGGTTATTATTAAATTTCCCGAAATTGAGTACTTATTGATTTCCAGAAACTTTATTTTAATTCCTTTCGAATTAAATCAGGAAAATCATTTTTATTATTGAGTTTTAAAAATAAAAAAAAATGCACCCGCGCTGTGTTTTAAATTCGGGGTGTTACATGTAGCACTTGCTTCAAATGCCCTAGATGATCCTCCTTGGTTTTGCTATAAATCAGAATATCATCAAAATAAACCACCACAAAAGAGCCAGTAAAAGGACAAAGAACCTGAGTCATTAGTCTCATGAAAGTACTGGGGGCGTTGGATAACCCGAAAGGCATGACCAACCACTCGTAAAGGCCATCCTTGCTCTTGAAAGTCGTCTTCCATTCATCTCCAGGTCTGATTCGGATCTGATGATAACCACTCTGTAGATCTATCTTTGAAAACAACTTAGACCCCGATAACTCATCAAGCATGTCTTCCAGACGAGGGATGGGAAACCTGTACTTGATCGTTATCTTGTTGATGGCTCTGCTGTCAACGCACATCCGCCACTGATTGTTCTTCTTAGGGACCAAAAGGACTGGAACTGCACATGGGCTCATACTCTCTCTAATGAACCCTTTCTTCAGTAAATCCTCAATCTGTTCCCGCAATATCTCGTTCTCCTTGGGACTCATGCGGTAATGAGGTAGGTTCGGCAGGTTGGAACCTGGAATTAAATCAATCTGATGCTGAATATCTCGCATAGGAGGCAAGTCGTTGGGTAGCTCATCCGAGATCAACTCCCCAAAATCCGCCAAGATTTCCTGCACCTCTTTTGGTGGTTCAGGCTCCTTCAGTTAACTTAATAATTTGAACCTACGTCCAGTCCCTTACTCCAGAAGGCCTTTTACTAATTCAAACTCCTTTGAATTACAACACCACTGACCCTTCAAGTCAGTCTTCCCAAACAGCCTGACAACCCCAGACTTTTGAGGAACAATAACACCTTGACTATACTTGCCAAGTCTTCTCAAACAGCCTGACAACCCCAGACTTTTGACGAATAACAACACCTTAACTAAACCAGCTAAGTCTTCTCCTACCAATCTGACAACCCCAGATTGAAGAAGGAATCTACACCACTATAATAAAGGTTTAGAACTTTGCAATGTTGCTTCTGGAAAGCTGTTTGTTGCACTGTATTTCTCTCTCGAAAACACTTAGAAAATATTGCTCTTGTTCATTTGTGTTTCTCTCTTTTGAACTCTCAGATATCTTTGAATTGAAGCTTGAGTTCTTGTGTTTTTCAATACTTTATTCTTCAGCATTAAGTCTCTATTTATAGTTGAACTTTAGAACTTCACTGATGCTTTACTTCTGCAGTATATTTAGATTAATCTGTTTTGAGAATATTCTGGAGTAATTTGCTCAGATTCTGTTTTGAGCCTTTTGCTCAGATTCTGTTTTGAGCCTTTTTCTCCAATTCTGTTTTGAACGTTTTTCTCAGATTCTTTAATCCTCATGATCAAATCTGCACCCTTGGATCTTCATGCGATATTCCACAACTGGACCAGCCGAATTGATATGCTGTAATCCTCTGATTTCGGCCTTTGCTGGACTGCATAGTTTGCCCCTCTGATTTCGGCCACCACTAGGCCATGGTCTGATTTTCTGATCTGGACCATCACTGGACCAAATAATTATTTCTGAACCATTGATCTGGAAGTTTTTACTCTGATCTGGACAGATTCTGGACTTTGGTCTGGAACAAACTGAAATTAACTTGAACAAAAAATATTTCAGTCTGGACATTTTACCTTTAATTTTGGACCAGGTATGGATTGATTCTGGATATCATTTCTTTTGGTCTGGACTTAGTTCCATGTCCTGAATCATGCTATCTTATGGTCTTGGCCAAATCTGGATTGATCCTCTTGTTCTGGACTCATAAACATACCTTCTGGTCAAGTCTGAACAAGCCTGGACTGTGTAATTTTTCACTGCCAGGCCATCTTCTGGTCAGAATACCTTCTGGAATAAAATTGATATTCGACTCCTGTTTGTCTGGAACAACTCTCCGTCTGGCATGCTTTCCAATGGTATGATCCATGTTTCATTATGATTTTTATTCCTTCTGTTTTGGGCCACCAAACATATCCTCTGGTGATGTTTTGACATCCTGGAACATGTTCTGGAAATTCCAGAATTCATTTTCCTTTGATCTCTGCTTCTGTTTCCTTCAGTTTCTGGGGCATTTAACTTAACAATTCAAAGTACAAAATAAGTTTACATTGAGTACATTTGTAAGCATCAAAATCCTAAGTACTTAGAACCAACTTGGTTCCAACAATCTCCCCCTTTTTGATGATGACAAAACCTTAACTTATTTTGCTAACTTATGACTCGAAAACTTTGAATTACTCCCCCTCAGACCAATCTCTCCCCCTAAGTCTGATACTCTCCTTTTCAACTCCTTCTTTGTTCTCTCTTTCTTTTCTTCTCTTCTCCTCTCCTTTTCAACTCCTTCTTTTTGCTCTCTTTCTTTTTCTCTCTTCACATTTCCTCTCCTTTTCAACTCCTTCTGTTTTCACTCTTTCTTTTTCTTTCTTTGTTTTTCTCTCTCCCTGTTTCCTCTCCTTTTCAACTCCTTCTATTTTCTCTCTTTCTTTTTCTCTCCTTCTTTCTTTTTATCTCTCATTTTCTACTTATTTCTCCTTTCTTTCTCTCTCTCTCTCTGTCTCCCCCTTTTTGTCATCAGCCAAAAAGTGGTCCTACTATTTTTGATTTGTTGTTTTTCTTTACAAAGTACAGAACATAAATTAAAAGACAGAAAATAAAATAACAGGAAATTTTAAATACTCCTAAGATGACTACTTGAGCTAGTCAGGTATGGAGGTAAAGCTGAGATGCTTCTTAATGAACTCGAACCTATCTTCTGGTAAAGCTTTGGTGAAGATATCAGCCCATTGATGATCAGTGTCCACAAACTGAATGTTGAGTACTCCTTTCTGAACATAATCTCTGATGAAGTGGTGTTTGATTTCTATGTGTTTGGCTGTAGAATGTAGGATAGGATTTTTGGTTAGGAAAATTGCAGAGGTGTTATCACAATAGATGGGTATGTTGGATTCTAATATTTTGTAGTCTTCAAGTTGATGCTTCATCCAGAGTAGTTGAGAGCTGCAGCCAGCTGCTGAAATGTATTCAGCCTCTGCTGTTGACATGGCAATGTTGCTTTGTCTTTTGCTTGAGCAAGAGATCAAGTTATGACCTAAAAATGTGCAATTGCCACTGGTACTTTTCCTTTCCAACTTGTCTCCAGCATAGTTAGAATCACAAAAACCTTTGAGTTTGTAGGTGGGGGTTTTCTTGTATAACAGTGTAAGGTTGGTGGTTCCTTTAAGGTATCTCTATATGTTCTCTGATCTACCTTTTGGCTGGTTTCATCTTTCTCAAGTGAGCAGGTTGGGTGCATGGGGGTGTATTTAGATGAGTATACCTGATTTACCTTGATGAATCTGAATTCCCAGGAAGAACTTAAGTTCTTCCATCATGCTCATTTGAAACTCCTTCTGGCCACTGGAACAAAAGTCTCAGTGTAATCTATACCTTTATGTTGAATTTGTGTCTGAACACCTACTTGGTTCCAATAATGTTTTTGTTTGGTCTGGATACCAGATTCCAAACATCATTCCTTTGGAATTTATTCAGCTCATCTTGCATTGCAAGTATCCAATCTTCCTCTACCAAAGCTTCATCAACATTGCTTGGTTTGCATCAGCTTCTGATTCTGTAACAGCTTCTGATTCTGATGAATCAGCTTTTGGTTCTGGTGAATCTGTAACAGCTTTAGATTCTGGTAAATATCCAGATTTCTCTTATGACTTATCTTGGGTGTTTCTGACTTGATCAGATTTATCTTTTGAAGATTTGTCAAGCAGTTTGTCATATATCATAATATAAATCAATTAATTTAAAAATGAACATAGTACAGCCAACCCATTAATTCTGCTTCTGGTGGTTTCTGTTTGTTTTTGAAACCACTGGAATGCTGTTTCTTCTGAGTGTTCAATTTGTGTGAATCACCTGGTTCCTCTGACAATTTGAAAACCTGCAGAACAGTTATCTAGCTTTGATTTGTTAAGATCAAGCTTCTTGTTATCACAGTAAACATAAATATTAAATAATAATAGTATTAACAGCAAGATGTAGCCTCAGTTCTGAAAATCTTCTTGCTTCTGATTTTCAAATTCCTAATCTATATGTTCTGAGATTACATGGTTTGGATGAGGGAATTTGAATTCCCTTCCAGGTTGGTAGTCTTGATGAATCTTACTGGAGTGTTTGAAGAACTCTCCTAATTCTGATATTTCTGCTTTGGCTCATATACCATGTTCCTCTGGTGATTCTGGAACATGTGGTGATTCTGGTAATTATACTGATTCTGATAATTAGAGTAATTCTGATGATCATACCTCAACCTTTGATACTGATACCTGTTCAGGTTCTGGTTCTGGTACTGATTCTGATTCTGGTTCCAGTTTCTGTGCCTCCAGTTCTGGTTCTGGTTCCAGTGTTGGTTCTGGTTCCAGTTCCTGTACCTCTGATACTGGTTCCAGTTTTGGTTCTGGTTCCAGTTTCTGTGCTTCTGGTACTGGTTCCAGTTCTGGTTCTGATTCCAGTTCCTGTTCCTTTGATACTGGTTCCAGTTCTGATTGTGTTGACCAGTTCTTCTTCTACCAGAGTCACTTGGCTTCGGTTTGGTAGATGTTGGAACATAAACCTTCTTCTGCTTGTGCGTTGCCAACATCCATTGTCCAGGCACCATTGTTGGTGTCTCCTTCTGGTTACTCAGAACATCTGCAACATAGACAATTTGATCTTTTGGTACCCAAAACTGATTGGGTCCAGGTTTGTTAGTCTTAACAGCTCTCTGATCTTGTTAAGATTTTACCATTGGGCAAGATAATTCAGAGTGACCTTTCTTACAGACAATACATAAAACATTAGAATAAGCAGTTTTATTTTCAGTACTTGTTTCTTCAAATCCTATACCTCTATTTTCGTTCCTACTGACTCCATAAATCATAGAAGCATATTTGCTTCTTTCCATACCACTATCAAGAATTTCTTGAAGAACTTGTTCATGCATATCAGAATTACTAGTGGTATTTTCAATTGCTGTTGAATTATGATTATTTTTCAGATTTAAACTTTCATCTTTAAGTTCAGCAAAACTGTTTTTCAAGCATACATTCTCTGTTTTCAATTCTGCAATATCAGTTTCAAGAATGACACTTTCTGTTTTAAATTCTGCAATCTGATTTTTTAAAACATTAACTTCTTCTGTTAGATTTGTATTTTCTTTCTTAAGAGTTTTCAGTTTTAAAGATAATTTGTAATTACAGTTTAAAAAATCATTCAGAACAGTAATCAAATCATATCGAGTGAATTCAGAATATACCTCGGTTTCATCATCTTCTGATTTTCTTCCAGAATCAGATTCTTTGTTGGATCCAGAGTTGGTGTGAGCCATCATAGCCAAATCTGCTTGTTCATCTTCAGAAGATTCATCAGAATCATCCCATGTAGCCATCATGCTTTTCTTCTTAGTTCTGAAATCTTTCCTCTGGTACTTCCCTTTCTCCATATTTGGACATTCTGACTTGATATGTCTAGATTCATTGCATCCGTAGCAGATGATACCTTTTTTGTCATGTGTATCATCACTTCCTTTGTTGGACTGATTGGAATATCTCTGGGGAAATTTATTCCTTCTGTTATGCCACATCTTTCTGAAATTTCTAGATAAGAAAGCAATTTCTTCTTCCTCTGAGTTCAAACTTTGATCGTTTGAATCACTATTTTCTGATGTTGCTTTCAAAGCCTTCTTCTGCTTGGATTTCAGGGCTAGAGTTTTGTTCTTCTTCTTGGGTTCATCTTCTTCCAATTCAATTTCATGTGATCTGAGGGAGCTGATTAATTCTTCCAGCTTTAGAGTATTCAGATCTTTAGCTTCCTGAATAACAGTAATCTTTGGTCTCCACTTGATTGTCAGACTTGTAAGTATTTTCCTTACATGATCAGCAGTAGTGTAGCTCTTTTCTAGTACCCTTAATCCTTATACTAGAGTCTGGAATCTGGAAAACATAGTTTCAATGTCTTCATCTTCTTCCATCTTGAATAACTCGTACTTCTTGACTAGAATGTTAGCCTTTGCTTCTTGGACTTGCTTACTGCCTTCGTAAGTCAGAATCAGACTATCATAGATGCTCTTTGCTGTTTCTCTGTTAGTGCATTTGTCGAACTCTTTGAACGTGATTGCATTGATCATGAACGTTCTGGATTTGTGATGCAACTTGAACATCTTCTTCTGATCAGCATCCATATCTCTTCTGGAAATTTTAATACCATCAGCATCTTCTGGAGCAGTATAACCATCTTCCACCAAGTCCCAAAGTTCAGGATCTTGTGAAATAAAAAAACTTCTCAGCCTGTCCTTCTAGTATTTAAATCGTTCTCCATCAAACAGAGGTGGTCTGTTGATGTTTCCTCCAGTAGCTTCTTCATTGAATCCGGACATGTTGATCCCTTGGATCTTTCCTCAAACACTGTAAAGTGCTCAGCCTTGAGACCGAGCTCTGATGCCAATTGAAGGTGCAAACACGAGAAGGGGGGTTGAATTGTGTTTGTCAAACTTAATTTCTTTTGCTATTTTATTAAATATTGATTTGAATTATTCGATAAATAATTAATCAGATTCATCAGTGGATAATAATAACATAATAACATAGCAATTTATACTGGTTCACCGTTAACTAGGCTACGTCTAGTCCCTTCCTCCAGAAGGCCTTTTAATAATTCAAACTCCTTTGAATTACAACACCACTGACCCTTCAAGTCAGTCTTCTCAAACAGCCTGACAACCCCAGACTTTTGAGGAACAACAACACCTTGACTATACCTGCCAAGTCTTCTCAAACAGCCTGACAACCCCATACTTTTGAGGAATAACAACACCTTAACTAAACCAGCTAAGTCTTCTCCTACCAATCTGACAACCCCAGATTGAAGAAGGAATCTACACCACTATAATAAAGGTTTAGAACTTTGCAACGTTGCTTTTGGAAAGCTGTTTGTTGCACTGTATTTCTCTCTCGAAAACACTTAGAAAATATTGCTCTTGTTCATTTGTGTTTCTCTCTTTTGAACTCTCAGATATCTTTGAATTGAAGCTTGAGTTCTTGTGTTTTTCAATACTCTATTCTTCAGCATTAAGTCTCTATTTATAGTTGAACTTTAGAACTTCACTGATGCTTTACTTCTGCAGTATATTTAGATTAATCTATTTTGAGAATATTCTGGAGTAATTTGCTCAAATTCTGTTTTGAGCATTTTGCTCAGATTCTGTTTTGAGCCTTTTTCTCCAATTCTGTTTTGAACTTTTCTCTCAGATTCTTTAATCCTCATGATCAAATCTGCACCCTTGGATCTTCATGCGATATTCCACAACTGGACCAGCCGAATTGATATGCTGTAATCCTCTGATTTCGGCCTTTGCTGGGCTGCATAGTCTGTCCCTCTGATTTCGGCCACCACTGGGCCATGGTCTGATTTTCTGATATGGACCAGCACTGTACCAAATAATTATTTCTGAACCATTGATATGGAAGTTTTTACTCTGATCTGGACATCTGGACTTTGGTTTGGAACAAACTGAAATTAACTTGAACAAAAAATATTTCAATCTAGACATTTTACCTTTAATTTTGGACCAAGTCTGGATTGATTCTGGAACTCATTTCTTTTGGTCATACACTTCCAAAGCAACAAACACCCAAATTTTCATAGAAGTCAATTGTGAGTTTTAGCTTTCAAGAAGCAAGTACTCGTGTTATTTTCTTTCCACTGTGGCAAATCTAAGTTGTTGAAGTAGAGTCTACAATCTGAGGGAGTCAGTAGAGGTAGCAGGGTACTTGGCAATTAGATAGGGTTGTATCTAAGTTGTTGAAGTAGAGTCTACAAACTGAGGGAATCAGAAAGGGTAGCAAGGTACTTAGCAATTAGATTCATAGTGTTGTGATTTCTTCTACAATTTGGGGTTGTTAGATTGGCTGAAGACAAGGTTGTTTTCCTCAAGAAGTCTAGGATTGTTAGACTATTGAGAAGACTGACTTGGAGGGTCAGTAGCAAGGTTGTAATTCAAGATTGAATTAGTGAAATCCTTCAAGGCGAAGGGACTAGACGTAGCCTCGTTAACGGTGAACCAGTATAAAATCTGTGAGTTTTTATTTTTATCCGCTGCTAACTCTGTTTTAATTATACATCAAGTTTTGTTTTAAAAGTATTAAAACAGGAAAAGTATTCAAGTTAAGTCAAACACAATTCAACCCCCCTTCTCGTGTTTGCACCTTCAGACTCTACTTCAACAACTTAGATTTCACACAGTGGAAAGAAAATAACAAGAGTACTTGCTTCTTGAAAGCTGGAACTCACAATTGACTTCTATGAAAATTTGGGTGTTTGCTTTGGAAGTGTATGACTCTTTTGTGATTTTCGATTTTGAGTATTCTGCCTTGAGCCTCCTTTTATAGATGTAGATTTGGGCCTCTTCCAGCTTAATTTCGAGCTGAATCTTCCTGGATTCTCTTGCAAAAATAACTTGACCAATTGGGCTTCATATAAATAAAAAACATATCTTCAGATTTTCTTTCAAAATAACTGGCCAATTAAATCTGTTAGTTCCTTCCCGCCACAGCTCCTGAATTCCACAACACCTCACTTTATTTTTGTAACAAATCTTTTTAATCCTTTGATCAAAATAAATTAAATTCTCCACCGTATAATTTTCCTGATTAAATCTGGATCATTGGATCTTCATGCGCTAGTCCACATCTGGACCAACCTAATTGATATGCTGTGATCCTCTGATTTCAGCCATCCTTGGACCACACTTCCTGACCCTCTGATCTTCTGATTTCGGCCATCCTTGATGCGCACCTGATATGCTATAATCCTCTGAGCTCGGCCTTTGCTGGACTGCACATCCTGTCCCTCTGATTTCGGCCAACACTGGGCCATGGTCTGATCTTCTGATCTGGACCATCATTGGACAAAATAATTAATTATGAACCACTGATCTGGAAATCTTCCCTCTGATCTGAACCAATTCTGGACTTTGGTCTGGATTAAATTGAAATTAAATCTGGACAAGTAATATTTCAGTCTGGACATTTTACCTTTGATTTTGGATCATGTCTGGATTGATTCTGGAATTCATTTCTTCTTGTCTGGACTTAGTTTCATGCCCTGAATCATGCTATCTTATAGTCTAAGTTAAATCTAGATTGATTCTCTTGTTCTGGACCCTTTAACTTATCTTCTGATGAGTTTGGAACAAGTCTGGGCAATTTTAATTTCTCACTGCCAGGCCATCTTCTGGTTAGAATAACTTCTGGAATAAATCTGATATTTGATTCCTCTTGGTCTGGAACAACTTTCCTTCTGGCAGGATTTCCTCTAGTATTGTTCAGGTTTCCTTCTGATTTTTCCTCCTTCTGTTCTGGGCCAGCAAATATATCTTCTGATGATGTTTTGACATTCCTGGAGTATCTTCTGGTAATTCCAGAATTCATTTTCTGGAATCCTTTGATCTTCTACTTCTGATTATTTCAGTTTCTGGTGGTATTTAATTTAATAATTCAAGGTACAAAATAAGATTACATTGAGTACTTTTGTAAACATCAAAATCCTAAGACTTAGAACCAACTTGGTTCCAACAATCTCCCCCTTTTTGATGATGAAAAAACCTTAACTTATTTTGCTAGTTTATAACTCGAATGACTTGAATTACTCCCCCTCAGACCAATCTCTCCCCCTAAGTCTGATACTCTCCTTTTCAACTCCTTCTTTGTTCTCTCTTTCTTTTCTTCTCTTATCCTCTCCTTTTCAACTCCTTCTTTATTCTCTCTTTCTTTTTCTCTCTTCACATTTCCTCTCCTTTTCAACTCCTTCTCTTTTCACTCTTTCTTTTTCTCTCTTTGTTTTTCTCTCTCCCTGTTTCCTCTCCTTTTCAACTCCTTTTCTTTTTCACTCTTTCTTTTTCTCTCTCCCTGATTCCTCTCCTTTTCTACTTATTTCTCCTCTTTTCATCTCTTTCTTTTTCGCTCCTCCCTTTCTTTTTATCTCTCCTTTTCTACTTATTTCTCCTTTCTCTCTCTCTCTCTCTCCCCCTTTTTGTCATCAGCCAAAAAGTGGTCCTACTATTTTTGTATTTTTTGTTTTTCTCTTTACAAAGTACAGAAAGTAAAAAACAGAAAATAAAAGACAGAAAATAAATTAACATGAAATTTAAAAACTCCTAAGATGACTACTTGAGCTAGTCAGATATGGAGGTAAAGCTGAGATGCTTCTTAATGAACTCGAACCTATCTTCTGGTAATGCCTTGGTGAAGATATCAGCCCATTGATGTGTCCACAAACTGTGAACTGCATCCTGCTGCTGATATATACTCAGCTTCAGCTGTTGACATGGCAATGGTGCTTTGTCTTTTGCTTGACCAAGAGATCTAAGAAAGTGCAGTTGCCACTTGTACTTTTCCTTTCCAACTTGTCTCCACCATAGTCGGAATCACAAAAACCTCTGAGTTTGTAGGTGGGGGATTTCTCTGTATGTTTTCTGGTCTACCTTTTGGCTGGTTTCATCTGATTTACCTGGATGAATCTGAATTCCCAGGAAGAACTTAAGTTCTCCCATTATGCTCATTTGGAACTCTTTCTGCATTAGGTCAGAAAACTCTTTGCACAAAGTGCCATTAGTTGATCCAAATATGATATCATCAACATAAACTTGGATAATCAGAATATCATAGTGTATTATCAATCTGGCCTCTATTAAATTCATTCTTAAGCAGAAAGTTGCTAAGTCTGTCATACCATGCCCTTGGTGCTTGTTTTAAACCATATAAGGATTTCTTAAGTTTAAAAACATGGTCTGGAAAATCAGAATTTTCAAATCCAGGGGCTGTTTGACATAGACTTCCTCACTTATGTAGCCATTTAAGAATGCACTTTTAACATCCATTTGATACAGCATTATATCAGGATTAGCAGCCAATGATAAAAGAATTCTAATTGCTTCTAACCTGGCCACTGGAGCAAAAGTCTTAGTGTAGTCTATACCTTCCTGTTGACTGTATCCTTGAGCTACAAGTCTGGCTTTGTTCCTTACCACTTCACCTTTTTCATTGAATTTGTTTCTGAACACCTACTTGGTTCCAATAATGTTTTTGTTTGGTCTGGATACCAGATCCCAAACATCATTCCTTTGGAATTCATTCAGCTCTTCATGCATTGCAAGTATCTAACCTTCCTCTGCCAAAGCTTCATCAACATTGGTTGGTTTGCATCAGCTTCTGGTTCTGGATGATCTGTAACAGCTTCTGATTCTGATAAATCAGCTTCTGGTTCTGGTGAATCTGTAACAGCTTCAGATTCTGGTAAATATCCAGATTTCTCTTCTGACTTATCTTGGCTGTTTCTGACTTGATCAGATTTATCTTTTGAAGATTTGTCATGTGTTGCTGACTTGCTTGTATCCTCTACCTTTCCAGGTACTTCTGTTTCTTCTGCTTCTACTTCTGCTCCCTTTGGTTCTGGTGAACCTGCACTATTTTTATCTTGCTTTGATTTGTCAAGATCAAGCAGTTTGTCATATTACATAATGCAAATCAAATAATTTAAAATTTAACTCAATACAGCCAAACCATTAATTCTGCTTCTGGTGGTTTCTGCTTGTTTTTGAAACCACTAGAATGTTGTTTCTACTGAGGTGTTAAATTCGTGTGAATCACCTGGTTCCTCTGACAGTTTGAAAACCTGCAGAATACTTATCTAGCTTTGATTTGTTAAGATCAAGCTTCTTGTTATCACAGTAAACATAAATATCAAATAATAATAGTATTTACAGCAAGATGTAACCTCTATGTCAGCAGTTTCAGGTTTACTCTGAAAATCCTCCTGCTTTTGATTTTCAGATTTCAAATCTGTATGTTCTGTGATTACATGGTTTGGATTAAGGGATTTGAATTCCCTTCCAGGTTTGTAGTCTTGATGAATCTTACTGGAGTGTTTGAAGAATTCTCCTGATTTTGATTCCACTCTTTCTGCTTTGGCTGATACACCATGTTCCTCTGGTGATTGTGGAACATGTTTTGGTTCTGGTAACTTTGGTGAATCTGGTGATTCTGATAACCTTGATGGTTCTGGTGATTCTGATAATTCCTGTAGTTATACTGATTCTGATAATTAGAGTAATTCTGATGATCATACCTCAACCTTTGATACTAATACCTGTTCAGGTTCTGGTTCTGGTTCTGGTACTGATTCTGATTCTGGTTCCAGTGTTGATTCTGGTTCCAATTCATGTGCCTCTGATACTGGTTCCAGTTCCTGTTCCTCTGATACTAGTTCCAGTTCTGGTTCTGGTTCTAGTTCCTGTTCTGATTCGTGTGATATCTTTGATATTTCCTGTTCCTCCTATGATTCTGGTTCTGGTTCTGATTGTGTTGACCAGTCCTTCTTCCATCAGACTCATATTGCTTTTGTCTTGTTGTAGCAGGAACATAAACCTTCTTCTGCTTGTGCATTGCCAACATCCATTGTCCAGGCACCATTGTTGGTGTCTCCTTCTGGTTGCTCAGAACATCTGCAACATAGACAATTTGATCTTTTGGTACCCAGAACTGATTGGGTCCAGGTTTGTTAGTCTTAACAGCTCTCTGATCTTGTTCGTATTTTACCATTGGACAAGATAGTTCAGAGTGACCTTTCTTAGCACAAACAATACATAAAACATCAGAATGAACAGTTTTAGTTTCAGCAATAGTTTCTGTAAAACCAAGACCTCTCTTTCCAGTGTTACTGTTTCCATAAATCCTAGATGCATATTTACTTCTTTCCATTCCATTAGAAATAAAGTTTTGAAAAAATTGTTCATGAATATCAGATTCACAAACAGTTTTGGAAGTGGAACATATATTACTTTGGAGAGTTTGGTTTTCAGATTTGAGTCTTGCAACTTTAGTTTTAAAATCTTTGTTTTCAGTTGCATACTCAGAATTTCGATTCTTTAAAACTTGGACTTCTTTGGTTAGATTTTTCTCATCTTCCCTAAGAGTTTTCAGTTTTAAAGACCTCTTATTGTTTGCATTTAACAAGTCTTTTAAAGTCTCAATTAATTCAGTTTTAGAGAGATCAGAAAATACCTCACTGTCTTCATCTTCTGATTCTGTTCCTGAGCTGTAGCCAGAACTTGAATTTGTATGAGCCATTAGAGACAGAATTGCTTCCTCTGATGTGCTTCCAGACTTGCTTGAATGACTACTTCTTTCATTCTTCCTTCTGCCTGCTTTTCTTCCTGAAATCATGCCTTTATGAGGTCCAGAAGCAGACCTGATGTGTGCCATCATTGCTGTTTCTGCCTCTTCTTCATCAGACGATTCTTCTTCTGATTCTGATGTTGGAACCAAGTTGTTACAAAAATAAAGTGAGGTGTTGTGGAATTCAGGAGCTGTGGCGGGAAGGAACTAACTGATTTAATTGGCTAGTTATTTTGAAAGAAAATCTGAAGAAATGTTTTTTATTTATATGAAGCCCAATTGGTCAAGTTATTTTTGCAAGAGAATCCAGCAAGATTCAGCTCGAAATTAAGCTTGGAAGAGGCCCAAATCTGCATCTATAAAAGGAGGCTCAAGGCAGAATACTCAAAATCGAAAATCACAAAAGAGTCAAACACTTCCAAAGCAAACACCCAAATTTTCATAGAAGTCAATTGTGAGTTCCAGCTTTCAAGAAGCAAGTACTCTTGTTATTTTCTTTCCACTGTGTGAAATCTAAGTTGTTGAAGTAGAGTCTACAATCTGAGGGAGTCAAAAGGGGTAGCAGGTTACTTGGTAATTAGATTCACAGTGTTGTGATTTCTTCTACAATCTGGGATTGTCAGATTGACTGAAGACAGGAGCTGCATTCCTCAAAGAAGTCTAGGATTGTTAGACTGTTTGAGAAGACTGACTTGGAGGGTCAGTAGCAAGGTTGTAATTCATGGTTTGAATTAGTGAAATCCTTCAAGGTGAAGGGACTGGACGTAGCCTCTTAACGGTGAACCAGTATAAAAACTGTGAGTTTTATTTTTACTTTTATCCGCTGCTAACTCTGTTTTTAATTATACATCAAGTTTTGTTTTAAAAGTATAAAAACAGGAAAAGTATTAAAGTTAAGTCAAACAAAATAAAGTTTTTACAAAACTGGAAATATGTATTCGAATACGAGGTATCGTAGTCGAATACAGACTCCAAGTCAGAAGCTAAAACTAAATTTATGTATTCGAATACGAAATATCGTAGTCGAATACAGATTGCAAGTCAGTGGCAAAAACTCGAATCTGTATTCGACTACAACCTTGTGTAATCGAATACAACTTAAGTCTGTAGCTATTTTTAAACATATATATTCGACTACAACCTTGTGTAATCGAATACAACTCAAGTCAGTGGCAAAAATCCCGAATCTGTATTCGACTACACGTTCTCGTAGTCGACTACATAGTTCAAATTTCAAATATAATCAGAACGTTTTAGAGGTGTATTCGAATACACTAAGACTGTATTCGAATACAACTTCGAAACAATGCAACTTTTCAGTTTTGAAACATTGCACATGTTCATTAAAAACGTTTGGGAACCTTTGCCATTGATCTGAAGTGTTACCTATGAAGTATAAATACTTCAAACGTTTCAGATTTCGTTTAATAACTTTCAACTGACTTTCTAGAATCAATTTTCTGAAACATCAAACACTTCAAAACTTAACTTTCATATTTTCAAGTACTTGCTTTTCATTTTCATATCATTAAGAAAGGTTCTCAGTTGTACTTGGAAGTGTGATTGATTAAGTATCAAATACTCAGTATTATAACCTTGTTCTTAGTCAAGAACATCATTACAAAATCATTGTATCACTTGAAGGATTTAGTGTAGATTCTTCAAGTTGTGTTAACAGAAATAGTGGTGTACTATCTTCTGTTAAGTGTTTGTGAATCTGTAACTTAGTCTTAGGGTTAGACTTGTAACATATTCATACAAAGTGGAAAATCTCTTGTGGTGTGCAAGAGGACTGGACGTACCCTTGGTTGTAAGGGGAACCAGGATAAATCTTCTGTGTGTTTTTATCTTCTGCCATTTACTGCTTTCATTTACAAACACAGCAAATATTTGACACAAAGTTAAAACAGTCCTTTAACAATCTTCTGATCTCTAAAACAGAAAAATTGTCCAACACCTAATTCACCCCCCCACTCTTAGGTGCAACTTTGTTCTTACAATAAACATACCTTCTGGTCAAGTCTAGAACAAGTCTGGACTGTGTAATTTTTCACTGCCAGACCATCTTCTGGTCAGAATAACTTCTGGAATAAAATTGATATTTGATTCCTATTTGTTTGGAACAACTCTCCTTCTGGCAGGCTTTCCATTGATATGATCCATGTTTCCTTCTGATTTTTCTTCATTCTGATCTAGGCCAGCAATGATATCTTCTAGTGATATTTTTGACATTCCTGGATATCTTCTGGTCAATCCAGAATTCATTTTTCTGGAATCCTTTGATCACTGCTTCTGATTCCTTCAGTTTCTGGGGCATTTAACTTAATAATTCAAAGTACAAAATAAGTTTACATAGAGTACATTTGTAAGCATCAAAATCCTAACTACTTAGAACCAACTTGGTTCCAACAATCTCCCCCTTTTTGATGATGACAAAACCTTAACTTATTCTGCTAACTTATGACTCGAAGACTTTGAATTACTCCCCCTCAGACCAATCTCTCCCCCTAAGTCTGATACTCTCCTTTTCAACTCCTTCTTTTTGCTCTCTTTCTTTTTCTCTCTTCACATTTCCTCTCCTTTTCAACTCCTTCTGTTTTCACTCTTTCTTTTTCTTTCTTTCTTTTTCTCTCTCCCTGTTTCCTCTCCTTTTCAACTCCTTCTGTTTTCTCTCTTTCTTTTTATCTCCTTCTTTTTTTTTATCTCTCCTTTTCTACTTATTCCTCCTTTCTTTCTCTCTCTCTCTTTCTCCCCCTTTTTGTCATCAGCCAAAAAGTGGTCCTACTATTCTCTCTCTCTCTCTCTTTCTCTCCCTTTTTGTATTTTTTGTTTTTCTCTTTACAAATTACAGAAAGTAAAAACTGAAATTAAAAGACATAAAATAAAATTGCAAGAAATTTTAAAAAACTCCTAAGATGACTACTTGAGCTAGTCAGATATGGAGGTCATGCTGAGATGCTTCTTAAGCAGAAAGTTGCTAAGTCTGTCATATCATGCCCTTGGTGCTTGTTTTAAACCATGTAGAGACTTTTTAAGTTTGAAAACATGGTCTGGAAAATCAGAATTTTCAAAACCAGGGGGCTGTTTGACATAGACTTCTTCACTTATGTAGCCATTTAAGAATGCACTTTTGACATCCATTTGATACAGCATTATATCATGATTAGCAGCAAATGATAAGAGAATTCTAAATGCTTCTAACCTGGCCACTGGAACAAAAGTCTCAGTGTAATCCATACCTTTCTGAAAGAAAATCTGAAGATATGTTTTTTATTTAAATAAAGCCAAATTGGTCAAGTTATTTTTGGAAGAGAATCCAGCAAGATTCAGCTCGAATTTGATCATGGAAGAAACCCTAATTTTCATCTATAAAAGGAGGCTGAAGGCAGAATACTTAGAATCGAAAATCACAAAAGAGTCATACACTTCCAAAGCAACCACTCTCAAATTTTCATATAAGTCAATTGTGAGTTTCAGCTTTCAAGAAGCAAGTACTCGGTTATTTTCTTTCCACTGTGGCAAATCTAAGTTGTTGAAGTAAAGTCTACAATCTGAGGGAGTCAGTAGAGGTAGCAGGTTACTTGGCAATTAGATAGGGTTGTATCTAAGTTGTTGAAGTAGAGTCTACAAACTGAGGGATTCAGAAAGGGTAGCAAGGTACTTAGCAATTAAATTCATAGTGTTGTGAATTCTTCTACAATCTGGGGTGTCAGATTGGCTGAAGAACAGGAGTTGTTTTTCCTCAAAGAAGTCTAGGATTGTTAGACTATTTGAGAAGACTGACTTGGAGGGTCAGTAGCAAGGTTGTAATTCAAGGTTGAATTAGTGAAATCCTTCAAGGCAAAGGGACTGGACGTAGCCTCGTTAACGGTGAACCAGTATAAAATCTGTGAGTTTTTATTTTTATTTTTATCCGCTGCTAACTCTGTTTTAATTATACATCAAGTTTTGTTTTGAAAGTATTAAAACAGGAAAAGTATTCAAGTTAAGTCAAACACAATTCAACCTCCCTTTTTCGTGTTATTATTATTATTATTGTAACTGCTAAGTATTCTTCAGGGTGGTATTTATTTTGTGACCGTCAGAATTGTATATCAAACATTTGATGTGTGGTCTATAAATTGGTATTACATTAGCATTCCTTAAGCAGGGGTACTTATCATAGTCTCAAAGCATTGGATGCATGAGCTTTAGTTACAAAATTGTATGATTAGGCTTGGCTCTGAATCTGCGTTTCTCTTTTTTGCTGGTACCAAAAAGCAGTCAATCTGCGCTACAATTTTAAGCAGCATGCAGTCACTTGTGGCTTATATTGTATTAATACATAATCTCTGAAAATAGTCATTGTCAGTTTCAATCTATTAGGATTATTGTGGTGGATTAGGATTAGTCTAATACAAATTTCTCACACAATACCACCATCTGTAATTCTAGATCTTCTTTGCTTTTTCAGAACTAGTCTTAGTTGCCACAAAATGAACTTTGCTAACTTTTAATGTTCTCTCTGTCGGGTTTTAGATAAAGATGGAAGAAAGAGAAAGGTTGTAGATTTTGAATTGTGGTTGTGGTTTCATCATTGATGTAAAAGACTAACCACTAACCCTTACTCAACTCTTAATCTTAAATTAAATAAAACTAATCATCTTTATGATTATTACTAGACTTCTAATCCTAATTAAATGATGAAATGTATTCTAAATTCTAAAGAAACATGATCTATCCCATTCCTAAGAGACATTGATATATTTTAAATTACTCTAAATGTCACAGTTCAAATGTTATGAGTTTTCATATAATTAACAATCTTTTGTTCTTAAGCTGGCTTTTTGGTTTGTACTTTGTACCCCTACATCCCCTCCATATTTTACACTTGTGTTTTGGCAAACAATTGCTTCAATTTGTATACTTTTCTGCAAATGCAGCGTTCAGGTAAAGCAGTTACAAAATCCAGAGACAGTTTTTGAAACAATTATTGGTATAGTTATTCGGCTAGCAGAGCATGGTCTCATTCATTGCGATTTCAATGAGTTTAACATCATGGTATGCTTGAATCACTTGCGCTGACTTGTCAGCATTATTGTTAAAAAGAATACTAAATATTTTTTCACTGTATGTAATTTTTGGTGGCTTCTGCTTCTGGCTTACACTTGCTTCGTTCACTGTAGATTGACGATGATGAAAAAATTACCATGATTGATTTTCCGCAAACGGTGTCTGTGTCGCACCGTAATGCAATGTAAGAGTCTCTTAATTGTATGATATTATGTCTTTCCCAATTCTGTTTATTTATCTTTGATTTCATGCTTCCAAATTTTTTTGTCATCACAATCCTGAAGTGAACCTCATTTGCTATGTTTTGTTTTGAATTTAAAAATATATCATTTTGATTTCCATCTGCTATCTGTTAACTAATGTAGTGTATATATATGATCTACCTATCATTATATTCTACGCATTCTTCAATGAGAGTTAAATAGCTATACTAATACTAAACTTTTTTGTCCACAGTTTATAACAAAATAATAATATTTAATTATTGTTTGTTTATGTGGTATAAAACTAATGAGACATGCTTTTTATATTCTATCAAATTACTTATTTATAAGTTTGCTTCTTTTTCATTCATTTTAAGATTTAAAAACAGCATTATGTTACACTATTTTCAATAGGATTTAACAGCTTATTATTTTTTCCTTGTTTCAGGTACTTCGATCGTGATGTTGAATGTATCTTTAAGTTTTTCAGAAAGAGGTTGGTAGTTATTTTGACATTATGTATTTGTGAACTTTACTGTTTTGTTTGAGGGGAAGGGGGGATGCTATGAAAGAAAAAAAAAGGAATTTGGGTTATTATAAATACAGTTGCTTTGCATATAGTTTTTAACATATGATTGTGGTAACTCCAATGATGTTAGCCAAAAATTGAAATGATGTCTGTCACTTTCGCGAAACTGACCTCTAAAAAACTAAAAATTAGTAATCAACTTTGTACGATATTCCAGTTGAGGTAACATTTTACAAAGTGCATTTAGTGCATGTTATCAAGGACATCGACTTTAGTTTTTTGTCTTAGTCCGTTCCCTTATCCTTTATGTAAAGAGCTTCCTCTAAGGGCATGCCCTTTGGGAAGTCTTTGCAATTACATTCCTAAATATTTTATGTCTTGCATGCATTTGTATATACCTGTCCTACGGTTCTTAGTTGTCACTGTAATAAACTATCCCATTGGATCGATGTTTGTGTGATATTGCAATTTCTTCGTTCTATATGTTAAGGATGATTACATTGAATATAGCTGGCCTAAAGGTCATTTTTAAAAACTATAAATTTTGAAATCTTGAGCTATAACTTACGAACAATGATCAGTTTTTGATTATAACATACCCATCAGCCAGGCTGAGCCTATCTTATTTGCCATCCTAGAAGTAAACATCTTAGCAGGATTTGGAAATCTATATATCTATATTTTTTTTAGAAGGCATCTAATTTGATTTTTAAAACGTCATTGTCAGTAAAAGTAGGAAATAGTATTGTGGATTTGTGGGGCTTCTGTTAGGCCAGACACCCGAGTCCAACTCATGCTCTACCCCTCTTCTCCTGGAGTTTCCACTTTCCCGGGCTTCTTTTGATGCACATTGATTGAAGCACAGTAATTTTGCACTATGAGTTTATAATGCATATATATATATATATACCAGACCAAACAATGTGAAGTATACTTACACACATATAGAGGTTTCAACTCATCAAGTGTAAAAGCATCCCCATATATCAATTTAAAGTGTGATAAAACATTTCACGGATCACATCTCCCAGTTGTTTTGCTTCCTCTTCGGTAACAGCCAATTGAGAGAACAAACGGCAGTTGAGGATGAGATGTGCCTGGGTGCAATGGTGCCTGTGAAACCTGGTGGTGCAGTGATCAGGAGAGATGAGATAGTGGGGGGAATGCATAGAAAAGAAGCACATTTTTTTACTTTTGAGGTTGAGCTTTTTGGTCAAACAGTTGTTGTCCCTTTATTGAGTAATAATTTATAATTTATTCTGGTCCTTTGTCTTATCCCTTATTTTGTTGTCCCATGACATTCTTAAAAAATCTTAAATGATGTTTTACTTGTAGTCTTAGTATTTATTTTTTCATTCATGTTTGATACATATTACTAATACACATTATGAACTTATTGCATCTCTTAATTTGATTGAATGTTAAATTTATCATTTGTTGCATAACTTATAGAAAGATTCTGGATTTTGTGTGTGGCTTCGCAACAGTTGTCTTCATTATTAGCCCCTCTTATGTTTTAGGTATAATATTTCTTTTCAAGAAAACATAGATGATGTTGATGAATCTGATGAAGGGAGAGATGAAGCCGGAAAACTTTGTTTTTCCACAATAGACAGAAGTGCTGGTTTTCTAGATAAGGAACTTGCTGCTAGTGGCTTTTCTAGTAAGGACGATGAAGATATTCAGAAGGTATAGTGGTTTTTTCTGCCTATCCGTAGTTTTGATGCATCGATTGTCAAACATTCATCTTATTTTTTATTCCGTTTCAAAGCTCTTAAATCTATGTGCAGTTCATTGAAGGCGGGGTGGAGAGTGATACGAATTCTGATAGTGATGATGATGACTTGGTGACAAACCTGAATGAAGCAGACGATTTAAATGTTGATTCTTTACATTTGTCGGAGCAGGTAATATATCCATTAGCCTTTGTTTGTCATAGAAGATATACAGGCTATGGAATATGGTGTTTGCTATTTGTTCATTTGCTTAATTTTGATAAAATCAGTCAGGAATAAAGTACAGGTAAAGAGAGATTAAAATTTGTAGCTCAACTTCACAAAACAAATAGACTCATCTGTAAGAGGATTGTCTTTTTAAAAACTGTTGATGCCCTTGATTGTAATTTGACACGGCACTAATTGAAGGTTTTAGGTATTTGCTTGGGATACCAGTGCTGGAGAAATTGGGAAGGATATTAAACTTGCTTTCTGCTCTTTATGTTTTCATTGCTCTGAACTGAATGTGACATTAATGTGGGATCTTATGTGATATTCTAAGTGAACTATGTGGGATGTAAATCTGAACGGACAGTAGTTCATCTAAAATTTGTTTTTTGTTCACCAATTGACTGCTCTGCATATAGTCTACCCCATTTTTTTCACTTGTAATGCAATGTTTTTTTTACAATTTTGATTGAAGGATTGTTAATGAAACCATGTTTAGGTTGAGGGACATGAAAGTCATGGAATAGAGGAGAGCGGTGAAGCAGGTGAAAGCAGCGGGTCTGAAAAGGAAGATGCAAATGACCAGGTATGCTAATTTCTATTTTTTTATTGGATGATGATTATCTCAGTGTTTTGCTCTTCCTCTTCATTATGCTTATATGTCTTCCTTATTAAAAAGGAATGCTAAATATTATCCAAGTTCAAATGAAAATGCAATGGGAGTTGAGTTGATTTAATTTTCTGTCAAGATCAAATGAATGAATTTTTATTGAAAGTAAACTAAGAATGTTCTAGTAGTTATAGAGTCCTTGTTGTCTAGTCTTTACATGAAAACCATTTATATGAAAACCATAATGGTATTAATTTTGATTTACAGGAGGAAAACAATGAAATTGAAGCTGAACTCACAAGGAGCTTGGCAAAGCAAAGACAACGTGCTATAGCATCAGCTCGTAGGGGACGAAAGACACTTGCATCCAGGAATTCCTACAAAGACAAGGGTGGTAGGTCATCTCACAGTTCAAAGGTTCAAAAGCAGTTGAGCAGCTGGTGAGATATATATGGAAAACAAAACTCATGTGATTGACTTCATGTCAATGTCATTCAAATAGTGAACAACTAGAAAAGACTGGATATTTAGTTTCAAATGTGCCATCTGTTAGAAGCCCTAAGTTATCTGTTTAAAGTTCAAACATATGTATAGTTCCAGTGGTCAGAAAGTAGCGTTGAGTATGTTATGTGTTGTTTTTCTTCCTGTTGACCAAATAATTATATTCTTTTCGAATGAAAATTTTGCCGCCCTAAATAATCTGTCGTTCTTATGCATGGTGAATTTTTTGGACTTCAGAAGCAGCTACTATCAATTATCTTTGGTGTGCAGTGTTATCTGCCGATGTCCACTGTCCACTGTAAGGCGCATAAGCATAGTGCTTCTAGTTAAATACTAGAGAACGTTTATGCTTTCAAATTTCAAAGTCTAGACATTTATCCTAGTATGGAAGCGTTCTAGGGGAAACTTGGTTTGGCCTAGAGCCCTAAACAAATGGCAATCCAAACACATAAGCCGAACAAGTGAAACTTGACTAATGATGCAAAATCAATTTTAATATAAAATTATGATTGACAAATGGCAATCCAAACATAAGTACCCTTTGAGGTAACTTGGACTTGTATGCTTGGATTAGCGTTTGACAAACATAATTTTAGACCGAGTCCCAATGACGTTATTACCATTATTTTTTAACTTTTCCTTCCACATGACCGTGTTCAATCCACTATCAAAATAAAGAGGTTATTTTTGCTTCAAAAGTAAATTTGATGTAAAGCTCAATGTAACATCCTCTAAATTTATTATTTAAAATAATTAAGACTTATAAATATATATTTTGTTATTAATTTAGGTGTGATAATTATTTGCCTTGTTCGACTTATTGTAGTTGATAAAATTATTAGTAAGAATTATTTGCCTTGTGTCATAATTATATATATATATATATATATATATATATATATATATATATATATATATATATAATTATGCTTTTTTTAGTACAAGAAGAATTTGAGCTAATGGTTTGTGGCTAGGTGTGACCCAACCCATAATAGAAATTTGGGCTTGGAGTTGGTGGCTTAGTTTTTTTTATGATCAAGGTAGAAAAAAAAATAATAATAAATAAATAAATAAAATAATATTTTCTCCCTTCTATTCTTTATTTGGGCCCAACACTATCTACTCAATAATCTCCACTTTAAATTTTCCCTAAAGTCCACAATATTTCCATACTAAGTAATAGTAAGCAAAAAAAAACACCGAAACCCTAGCCGTTATCTCCTCCACACCTCATCTCCTTCGTGCAGCAAACTTTTCGTGTGAACAACTTCGTGGGGGCTTAGAGTTTCGTACTAGGAAGAAAAGCGGCCAAGGTAAGGGCTTTTCCCCGCACAAATTATAGTTAGACCGTTAGTTGGATACATGAAACTTATAATTGTAATTTCTTGTTTTTGAAAGAAATAAATGTAGAGTAATAAAATAAAATAATGGAATATGAAATCTTTTACGTTTAGTTCGATATGTAATGTATGTCTTTTTAAGAAGTAAAATATGAATTTTTATATTATACATGATAGAGTTTTAATCTTTATGATGGATGTGAAGCAAAATATGATTTTTCTTATGTTATATATATGATAAAGTTTTGATTTTGATGATGTATTATGAGTTGGAGTTTGAAGTTTCTTGTTATATATAAATTTTTAATCTTTATGGTGTAAATGAAGTCAAGTCCCGATTTTTATGCGTACGTGGTGAAAATTATTATTTAATGATTGTTTGTCTATGAATATATAATTCTCATGATAAAGATGTGTGATATGTGATCTTTGTGATGTGAATAAGATGATGGTTTTAAAAAGGTGATTTTTTTTAATGCATATGACATGATTCTTAGTGGGCTGTGTGCGAGTATAATTGTGATAATATATGGTCATGTCATGGCATATGCATCTTCGTGGGAGTTGCCTTAGTGACAGGTTTATTTTCCCCATTGGTATGGGTGATCTTTCTGTGTGGAAGTTGCCTTAGTGGCAGGTTTATATCCGAATCATATAGCTTTAGGAGCATGCTTTATACATATTTTTTTTTTATACGATTTGCCGTTTGCACATTTTTTTCTTTTAAATTAGAAGTTTTTACCTTTATGTGTTTTGTGTTATTCTTCTATATGTTTAGCTTTGGTTTGATGTGGATGATGGAAAAAATTGACCCTTACAACAACATTTTAGGTACAAATGAGTTCGAGGAGATTCAAGAGTAATTGATGAGTATTAACGTGCGGCGAACGTAGGGTAAAAATGGAGTTTTCACGACAATTTTGTAATAATAAGTATTGCCGCAACATTTCTATGTTTATTTATTTTTTTTTAATTTTTGTCACTAAACTTTTAAATGCATTCGAATTCTATAAATACGGAAGCGGGTTTTTGATTCCGTTAGGAATAATTGATCTTTCCTTTATTTTAGCTTGAATAAACCTTTTTTATAATATTAAATAAATGTGATTGTTACTAATGATTTAAAAGCATAAATGTGATTGTTACTAATTATTTGAAAGTATAAATGTAGATATTCTTACCAAAAAAAAATTATCGTAAATTTTTCTAAAAGTATTTTTTTTAGTAACGTTTTGGACCAAAAATTCAGGGCGTTACATTATTTTAATTGGTAGTGGTACCGGGGTCGGGATGTTACGGTAGCACCGCCGATAACGCTGAAGGGTCGTAGAAATAGTGAGTTTTTGCCTTCCGTGGGAATCGAGCCCGATACCTGGGGGATAAGTAACCGCTTCATCACATTCCCACTACCAATTGATCCAAGGGTCGGGATGTTACGGTAGCACCGCTGATAACGCTGAATGGTCGGGGTGTTACACTCAACAAACAGATTATTTTTTTTGTATCGAGGTTGAAGTGTCTTTTTAGTTTTTATTATTTCTAAATATAATGAGGTTTTTGTGATAAAATCAAATTTGATTCAAAGTAAGCTGATGTAGCGTGTGTTTGGAAACATTAATTTTCACGATGTTAATTTAGGTCCAACCAAAAGCTATAACTAGTAGCTTCACACTTGCCGTGCATTTTCTTGTTCAGACCGTATTACCAAGCACAAGTAGAGTATTTTTTTTCTTTTACATTTGAGATTTGAGAAGAAGGTAGAATAAATTTTGGCATACTTTGTTGTAAATTCGAACATTCAGAATATCTTACTCTTAATTGACAAATGAAAAGGTTCCCTGCCCTTCTCTCTCAGCTAAAAAACTACTTGCTCATTGCACTTTTGGAAGAGCAAAAATTAATTTTAGATGTGTAAAATTGATTTTGACATGTTAGAGTGCTACTGAATAGAATTGAAACTATAATAAGAAAAACAAAATTAGATTAATAAAATCCAACAAAATACATTAAATGAAAAAAATACATCAAAGTTAATGCAGTTGAGTAAATGTGTCAGCAGCGTTTGGTTAAAGTTTCCTATTATGTCTAAGGACCCGACATATTTGCAAGAAGCCAGATTTGGAGAAGTGATCAATCTCAAAAACTATAAAATGATTTTGGTTTGACTATTGCGATGATTGAGAGATGGATACCAGCATCTCCCAATAAGTGAATGCAACTTCATCTCTCAATAGGTGAATGCACACAAATTTTAGAAGATGTATACTACCTTTTAGGCTTAAATATTTATGGTTTTCTTGTTAGTGGTTCTTATTTTGTGAACGATAGGAATGTTTGTCAAACTTACTTAGGAGTTATCTCATATGAGAGAGCAACGAAGAGTAATATTATTAAATTAAAATGGCTTAAGAAAACATTTGACGATGTTGGTGAAGTGTTATCTCACCTGAGAGAGCGGTAATTTTATTAAATTAAAATGGTTTAAGGAAATGTTTAACGGCGTTGGTGAAAATGCATCGGTAGAAGAAAAACAAGTATCATGCTGAACATACATCTTACACATGATTGGAGGGTTGCTGATGGCTGACAAATCCAACAATGTGTACATTTAAAATAAGCTTAATTGCAGTTTTAATCCACCTACTTTTACTTATTTATTATATTGGTTCCTCTATTTTAAAAGTCTAACAATTTTGATTCCTCCATATAATTTTTTAACTAAAAAATAGCGACATGACATACTTTAAGTATTGTGTCATATGATACGATGATGTAGAATGATTAACATCCATAAAATCGGAATAAAACACTGTAAACTTAACCTTCAACTTCATAAATTTTTCATATTTGTAATTTATTTAATGACATATGAATAATTAATATATCTAGATGGTTCAATATCATGGAATTTATCCGACATTATTTAAAGTATGTAAAGTCGTCAATTTTTAGTTCAAAAATATGAGAGAGACCAAAATTGTCGACTTTTAAAATAGAGAGACTAATTTCGTGAATTGGTAAAAATAGAGGGACCAAAACTGCAATTAAACCTTTAAAATATTTGCCACTCTTGGGGGATTTAAATAAAGTATCACAATATAGTTATGATTCAACAGTTTTAGCAACACTTTATAGATAATTGTGATTTGCTACGAAACCCGGTATAATGTCTATAGGAGGATGTGCAATATTGTTACAATACTATACATGCTATCGCTTTTCTTGTTGGATTTTATTAATATAATTTATTTTGTTGGATTTTATTAATATAATTTAGTTTTTTAATTACTATAATTATATTTTGTTTATTAATTTAATATATTTTCATTTGTTAAAAATGAAACGAATGAATAGACAATCACATTCCCAGCTTGCAACCTCTTGAAGTAAGAAGAAAAAAAAATCATATTTCACATAGTCACAATCCTACCTTGCGACCTTATGAAAGTCCAAAAAAATAAGACTTTTTTGTATATTAGTTTTAAAGTGGGATACATTAGAATTTTTTTTCAAAACAGGATGTGTGGGAAAAATATCCTTAAGATTGAGGAGAGTATTAAAATTATAAATATGCCATGAAATGAAAGTGATTTTTCTTTCATAAACATAATTTATTTTATTTATTTGTTTACACAATTTAAATTTTGGCTTTCTATCACCGTTGTTACTCTTCTATTATTTTAGTTAACGAATTATCCATAATTGTTTTTATCGAAGAACCTATGAGCATTTGTACTACAATTTATCTATAATTATTTGCAGCGCTATAAAAAATATTAGTATTAATAAACTGAAAAGAACCATAACAATAAATAGAGGTGAAAAGAACTAAACATATCAAATAACTTATTTATTTATATTGATAAAATGATGTATTGTTTAAATAGAAACAAATTGAATAATTATAATACTTTTGTAAATACAATTAATTTATATGTTTGTTTTTTTATCAACATGTGTTAGCATAATATATAAAAATATAAAATCAATTCTATTGTTAATTTAAATTGTGAAAATGGAAATGTATTATAATATATATTGCTTTTAAATGTAGATAAGTGTATGATTTTTTATTATATCCTATACAATCACTTTCGAAAAAAAGTTGTACTTTATCATTATGTGTAGGAAAGGGAAAACTAATAATAGTGATTTTTAGATTGTACTTTACATTAAGATTTTTCATAAATACATAATGACTTTTAGAGTTTTTTTTTATTAGATATAAAATTTCTTTAACTTTAAAGGTTATTGATTTTTTTTGTTTGTGTTAAGTGAAATTTAAGTAATACTTTATTTGCATTTATAGGTAATTAATTACAATTAATATATATTTTAAGCAAGGTAGTTTAAATGAGGGATACTAATAGATAATTAGAATTGAAAATAGGAAGTGTTGAAGTGAAGAGAGGGAATGTATGACTTTATTGAATAAGAAAACAAAATTACACGTAAAGTAATCCCTTAACACAGAGCACAATGCTCCTTCAGAGTGCCAAATGCTCTCTGCCTACAACATACAAATTATATTCCTCCCCTTCCTGCTTTTACACACACATTACATTATATAATTATTCCCTACTAGGTAGTTATGTAACTGCCAAATAATTATCCGCAAACCTACTAGGCAGTTAGGTAACTGCCAAATAACTATCCATTAAATATTCTCTTATACACTTTCCACTTACTAACAGCCCCTGTAGCAGTTACTGCATCAGTAACTGCTCCCCTAACAATCCCCTCCTACAAGAGGAGACTTGTCCTCAAGTCGTAGTGTAGGAAATTGACTTATGATGTTTAACTCATTTTCCCATGTTGCGTCGTCGGCTCGTTGGCCCTTCCATTGGATAAGCACTTGTCGGATAGTATTTCCGTCCTTAGCAACAATTCGACTAGCCAAAACTGATTCGGGTTCTACGTTATTGGCATTGTCACTTGCCAATTCTTGAGGTAAACTGGCCTGCACATTATAATTTCCGACTGCTTTCTTCAATAATGACACATGAAACACCGGATGAATACGAGATGAATCAGGCAACTTAAGCTTATAAGCCACTGCTCCAACTTTCTCCAAAATCTGAAATGGTCTGTAGTAACGTGGAGATAATTTTGGACAGATGCGAGCACCCAAGGTAACTTGACCATGAGGTCGCAATTTCAGAAATACCCAGTCACCAATGGGAAACTCTGTATCCACCCTCTTCTTATTCGCATGAGTTTGCATTTGGTTTTGTGCCCTCTGCAATTGATACTTTAGTTGTTTGATGGCTTCATCCCTATCCCGCAATTCCCTTTGCATTGCTTCCACCTTAATTTCTCCAGGAAGGAACCGATTCAAAACAGGCGGAGGTCGTCCGTAAATACACTCAAATGGTGTGGTACCAGTAGACACATGGAAATTGGTATTATACCAATATTCAGCCCAAGGAAGCCACTGCATCCATTGCTTAGGCTGATCTGCTGTAAAACACCGTAGAAATGTTTCCAAACATCGGTTAATCACCTCCGTTTGACCATCAGTTTGAGGATGCTATGCAGTGCTCATTCGCAGCTGATATCTTGCAGTTTGAACAATTCCTTCCAAAATGAACTCACAAAAATTGGGTCACGGTCAATGAGAATGGAAGTTGGAAGGCCATGCAAACGTACCACCTCTCTTGTGAAAATCTCAGCTAACAACCTTGCTGTATATGGATGCTTGAGGGGGATGAAGTGGCTGTATTTTGAGAGTCTATCCACAACAACTAGAATGGCTTCATAACCCTTAGACTTAGGGAGTCCAATGATAAAATCCATTGATATCTCCTCCCAAATTTGATTTGAGATGTTAAGAGGTTGCAGCAATCCTCCTGGGGCAGCAGCCAAGTTTTTTTGGCGTTGGCAAACATCACAAGCTCTGACATACTCCTGCACAGTTTTGATCATACCAAACCAAAACAAATTGGCAGCCAATTATTCTATAAGTTCTGTACACACCAGAATGCCCCCCTTGAGGAGTTTCATGAAATTCTTGTAACATTTTAAGAATGCTCTCTGATTTCTCCGACATTACCAACCTGCCCTTATAAAACAATACCCCTTTTATATAAGAGAACCCCTTCTTTACCTCCTGACCCGATATCAAAGCTATTATGATTTTGGACAGCTTAGAATCTTTATGTACCTCTTCTACCAATTGCTTACTTCTTAACCAACTCGGTTGATGAATCATAGTGATCAATTATGGTCCTTCATGAATGCAAGAGAGAGCATCAGCACCCTTGTTTTCTAGCCCCAGCTTATAGATGATGTCAAATTGATACCCCAATAATTTGGCTACCCAATTTTGTTGGTCAGGAGTGGTTATTCGTTGTTGAAGCAACTGTTTAAGACTCTTGTGGTCGGTGCACACTGTGAACTTCCTCTCTAAGAGATACGGTCGCCAATGTTGGATAGCAAGTGCTATTGCCATCAACTCTTTCTCATAGGTGCATTTGGCAAGGCTCCTCTCTCCCAAAGCTTTACTGAAGAATGCTATAGGTTTGCCCTGTTGAATCAAAATGGCTCCGATCCCCATACCTGATGCATCACTCTCTATGAAAAACTCTTGTGAGAAATTAGGGAATGCCAAAACTGGTGCAGTAGTGAGTTGAACTTTGAGCTCCTCAAAAGCCTTGTGCGCCTCATTGCTCCAATTGAACCCCTCTTTTTTTGTCAATTCAGTAAGAGGTTTTGCAATCTTGCCATAGTCTCTTATGAACTTCCTATAGTAACCCGTGAGACCAAGAAATCCCCTCACCCCCTTAACATTCTTTGGAACTGGCCACGCTTGCACACATTGAACTTTATTGAGATCCACAGCCACACCCTCCTTAGAAATTATGTGGCCTAGGTAATCAATTTTGGCTTGAGCAAATGAACATTTTTTACGGTTAGCCACTAATTTATGTTGCTGCAGCACCTTCAAAACCTCTCTCAAATGCTTCATATGGGACTTCTAATTTGAACTATAAATCAAAATGTCATCAAAGAACACTAACACAAATCTTCTCATCATTGGTTTGAAAATATCATTCATTAAAGATTGAAATGTGGAGGGTGCATTCATCAAACCAAAAGGCATTACCATGAATTCGTAGTGGCCGTCATGAGTTCTGAATGCAATCTTGTGGATGTCTTCCTCCTTCATTCGTACTTGATGATATCTGGATTTAAGGTCGAGCTTGGTGAAGTATTTGGCACCGTGTAGTTCATCCAAGAGTTCCTCAATAATTGGAATAGGGAATTTATCAGGGATAATGACCTTGTTTAAAGCTCTATAGTCAATGCACATCCTCCATGTGTTGTCTTTCTTCTTCACCAAAATTACCGGGCTAGAATATGCGCTCTGACTAGGTCTGATTACCCCGGACTCCAATAACCCTTGCACTTGCTTCTCGATTTCATCTTTGTGATGATGTGGGTATCGGTAAGGCCTTACATTCACAGGTCCTTTTCCTTCCTCTATACAAATAGCGTGATCTTTTCCCTTCCTAGGAGGTAGCCCCTTAGGTTCACTGAAAACTGCAGCATAGCATTCCAAAAGCCCTTGCAATTCCCTACTCAATTCATCGTTTAGTTGATGTCCTAACTCGGTGTTCTTATCATCAGCCAGCAAAAGTATCTCTTTGGATAATAGTAACCCATCCACTAATTGTTTACACTTCCCCAACAAACTTTGCAAGGCCATGGGTTGCTCGACAGCACCTCATCCTTCTCCGAATTGGACCCATTGTCCCTTCAATTCAAATTCCATCACTTTCTCCTTCCAATCCACCCACATTCTCCATATTGTTTCCAACCAATCCATCCCCAACACTAAGTCCACCCCTTATAAATCAAACATAACAACTTCAATGGTGAATTTAGTAGTCCCAACCTCAACTTCAATATCAGGACATTTTCCCTGTGTGGTAGTTTGAAATCCATCACCTAGTTTGATACTCATTGTTTCAGTTTGCTTGATGGGCCAACCAAGTGCTTTTACCAATTTCCCAGCAATGAAATTGTGAGTAGTACCACTATCAACCAAGAGTAAAATGGGCACTCCATTGATTTTAGCCTTTAATTTCATGGTCCTTGGTCTCTTTTTTTCAACCTCAGTGATATTGCTCAAAGACATGCTGTTGTACTCCTCTTCATTTAAGACTTCATCTTCTTCCTTCTCATCCTCCATGACTTTGGCCTCGCAATCTCCTTCAGCAGGTTCATCTATCACTATTACTTTAAAATGACTGTCAGGGCATTGATGTTGGGGGTGATAATTTCCCCCACACTTGTAGCATAGCCCTTTCCTCCTTCTTTCCATCAACTCATGATACGACAGGTGCCTAACCCCTTTGTCCTGAGGCATATCACGCCTGGAATCACCCCTGTTATCATTTTTTGGTCTAGACCCATTTCCATTTTCCTTGTTATACTTCCCATAACCCCACTCTAAACGAAGCCCACTAACATCCTGTGGGTTCACCCGGTTGAAAACTCCTCTCGATCCACTCCTTTGGTTGGCACTACGCAACCCGACCCAATTTGGTTTTTTCTCCAAAAATTCCATCTCAACAGCCCGTGCCATGTTCATCAATCTTGAGCGCGAGACCGGCCCCATCGCTATCATACTCCTCAATTGCCCCCTTATTCCTTCTCGAAGACCATGTAAGAAGTAACCCAAATATTGTGAATCGGGTATTCAGTCCACTTGCGCCACTAGCCTCTCGAAATCTTTGATGTATTCTTCTACACTTCCCTCTTGCTGAATCGAAGAGAGTTGTTTGAACAAATTTCCTTCTCCAATCCCTCCATAACGTTCAAGTAAAGCATTCTTAAACTTCTCCCAAGTCAGATCCGCTTCTTCCTCTGTCGACGCTTTGAAAAAATGAATCGTTGACCCCTCCATGCATAATTGGACCAGACTCACCTTCAATTATGGGCTTGTATTAAGAACCCTGAAGTAAATCTCTGCACGCGCTATCCACCCTGTAGGATCTTCACCATCAAAAGAGGGGAGTTCCACCTTCTTTACAGATTGACGAAATTCATCATGGGTTTCACTCTGCATTTGTTGGTCGTTCCTCTTCGAAGTTTCTGAATATCCACTCTTCTCCGCAAGACTTTGGGATATGAGCGACACAAGTTTTTCCTGATCCTGAGTGGCTTGAAATCGCATCTCTGCCAAAGTTTGTTTGAGTGATGCAACTTTTGTCTCCAACTCATTCACCTTTGTTTCCATCTTCTTTGGTGGCATTAGTTCAATTCAATTCGCTGGTATTTGGTTTCTCTCTCTCTCTCTAATTAAACGATCCGGCAAGTCGGAACAATTAATAGATAATTAGAATTGAAAATAGGAAGTGTTGAAGTGAAGAGAGGGAATGTATGACTTTATTGAATAAGAAAACAGAATTACACAGTAAAGTAATCCCTTAACACAGAGCAGAATGCTCCTTCAGAGTGCCAAATGCTCTCTGCCTACAACATACAAATTATATTCCTCCCCTCCCTGCTTTTACACACACATTACATTATATAATTATTCCCTACTAGGTAGTTATGTAACTGCCAAATAATTATTCGCAAACCTACTAGGCAGTTAGGTAACTGCCAAATAACTATCCATTAAATCTTCTCTTATACACTTTCCACACATGTGGCTTACTAACAGCCCCTGTAGCAGTTACTACGTCAGTAACTGCTCCCATAACAGACACAAAAGAGTTTTAAGAAGAGATTTTGAATGCAAAATCGAGAAAAACTAACATAACTACTTTTTACTTATATTTGTCTATAAAAAAATACGTTTCAACGATTAATAACGATATTGAATATTTTATTATTTTGTGAAGTAAAATTAAAAGTAAAATAATAACTTGAAGGATAACTGATTTTAAATTTAAAAATAGTGTTAAATATGAATTAATTTGTTGAAATATGGTATTTTGTTAGAGTAAATTTCAATTGTTTAGTAAATGACTTGATAAAAAACAATTGTATATTAATTATTAAAAAAAATGAAAACATTTAAGGAATAAAATTTCGTTGATCAATTTTTTTTAATAAAAAACAACAAAACAATTAAGTTCACATTATATAAAATTTTAATATTTTATTATGGTTGAGTAAGATGTGAGATGACTTTATACGTTGAATCAATTAAATATGAGAAATGTTGTGTTTGAAGGTCATATCAAATTGGTAAATAAAATTACAATTTTATTTATTTATTTATTTTATACTGTGAGGACATAATCTATATATTGATATAGAGAATACCAAATGTGTAATGAAAATATAATAAAATGAAAGAGAATTGCAAATACTTAAATTATTTCTTCCATATAAATTTAGTTTTTCAAATTCAAATTATATACCTTTGAAATATGAGGATATGCCCCGGTTCCAAATTTTTTTTCTTTGGTGCCCATTAAAAGGTCTCAAAACACAACACATATAGGTGTTATGCCCGATTTGTGTGCATTATTTATATTTGCAAACGATCACCAGAATATTTAGGACGAGATAACATTACTAGACATTTTATTATCAACTCATGTGCATGGATATGTAAAGTTAGAAATGAAGGGATAATTTTCCTAAAAAAAAAATAGAGGAGTAACGAAAGTTGATTGAAGTAGGAAGATGATAAAATTATTTTGAAAGGAACTTTTATGTGTTGGTTTTGAACATATGTATAACGTGTGAGATGTAAAAGCTAAATTGAAAAATAAAAGACATTGAATAAATGGTAAAGACTAGGGATGAGAATAGGCTAGGCCGTCCGTCAGGGGTCTATGGCTTGACCTACTTATGGGTTGGTCTGGCTTGGCCTGTTTAATAAGAAGGCTAGTTTCAGACTATTTTTAAAGCCTATTTATTTAAATAGGTCAAATTCAGACTGATATAAAAGCCTATTAGGCCTGATAAGCCGACCTATATATATATATTATTTATTAATGTTATTTTTTATTATTATTTATTAATATTATTGTTTCCTATTTTAAAGCCTATATCAATTAGACTTATTTTAATATATTAGATTTGATTATAATTTTATTAGTTTTCCGTATATAAACTGTCTAATTTAGCATATTTAAAAAACTGTAAAATATAACATTTAAATATTTTAATGTAAATAAGGATTTTAAATAGGCTTACAGCCCAGACCATATTTTAAAAAAGGTCAGGTCAGGCCGAAAAAAAAGCCTATGATAGGCTGTAGGCTATGCTTAGGCCTAAAAAATTAATTGTAGGCCAAATTCAGACATTTCAAAGCCTGGTCTGACCTGACTTATTCCCATCCCTAGTAGAAACATATGAAATGTGTCATATACTAATACAAACGACGCAGTGCAAATGTTACGATGTACTATATAAAAGTGTGATATTTCATTCAATAGAATTTGAAATTTGTAAATAAATATGCATAACTAACATTTAAGTGTAGCAAATTATTAGTAAATAAAATGTAGCATATTATATTATGTTTAATACCTTCGAATAATTATTAAAGATATAATTAATACTAATTAAAACTTTTTTTTTTTTGACAAATACTAAAAACTTAGATCTTATATATAACTTGCGGCATCGATAAAACAATTTAAATTAATTACTTTCACATATAATTGCCAAGACTAATATGTCAAACTAACCAATATTTATTTAAAAAGTTGATATTTCTTATAATTAATATATATATATATATATATATATATATATATATATATATATATATATATATATATATTCTCATGTATACGGGCTAAGATCAAATCTTAGATTATATAGTTAATTAAGAAACCTAATTATCTATCATTTATACCACACCACGTTAGTTTCTTAATATTATTTTCCTTTCATATAAAAAATGTTAGAATATAAAAATGGCTTTCCACATGTTTAGAATTATACAATTTCAACAAATCTATAAATCACATACATGTCTCTAAAGTTGGTTGTTTCATACGCTAATATTTTTGAACACGTGTTATACACCTTTTAATTGTGTCAAATTTAAAAAATATTTTTTTTTACTCCAATTACAATTTACTTCTTGCACATAATTGATCTTCTTAATTTAAAAGTCGATAGTTTTAGTTTTTTTTTCTAATTTTTGAAATAAAAAATAATGATTTGATATATTTTTAATGACGTGATAATTCTATAATATGGAGCTATTTAAATATATTAATTGTTCGTATGTCATTAATTAAATTAAAAACGTGAAATTTTTTCGAAGTTGAATGCTATGTTTTTACGGTGTTTTATTCTAATTTTATAGGTGTTGATCATTCTATATCATTGTATCATATGTCATGTAATTTAAAAATCTCACGTTATCATTTTTTTAGTTAAAACATTAGAAACAAAAATTAAAATTATCAACTTTTAAAACAGATGACTAATTTAATGAATCTCTAAAAGTAGAGAAATTAAAAGTAGAATTAAACTTTTACTTTTGAGACAAATAGCAAAATGATATCTCCTATCAATTTTTTATGAGGCCCATTATCATAAGATTAACTAGTTAACTAGTTGTTATAAAAACAGAACCCATCTTACTATCTTAAGATTATTTATTTATATAAAAATTGGATCGTAAATGATTCCTCTTAGTCTTAGTGTTCTTTCTATGAGAGTTATTATCATTGTCATATTAATCTGAATTCTCAATTTATATTTTGAACATTAGCTATGTGTCCGTTTCGATGTCCCATGTGCATCTTATAAATTTGTAATATCCGTACTTGGGAAATTGGGAAATTATCTACTTCATATGAAGAGCATGTATTGCCACAGGAGATGCATAGCTTAAAGTCATTTTTTAACATGAAATTATTTTTTATTTAAATAAGTGATTATTAACTAGATTTAATTTTCTTTCCTATTTTGTCTTTGATTTTGCTGTTTAAACTTGATATTGTTTTATTTGTTGTTTTGGTGCACAGTTGTTTAATTTTTTATTTTGTTACATTGTTCGTTTGATTTAGATTGACAGATAAACGCCAAATTATTAAATATTCAATCAATAATTTTGACGTCATCAATATGATAGATCTACTTATATGAGTATTCCAGATATTTTAATTTTGTCACATTACATTTATAGACATTTTTCTATTTTATACTATTAACCTAAATACTATGAATTTATTCGCTTATTAATTCTTTTCAATTTAAAGACTTTAAATTTGTATTGTTATTGATGTATTATATCAAATTTGTACAAATAAATATGGTTTTTATATTTAGTAAAAAAAAATGAAAAACGTATATATATATATATATATATATATATATATATATATATATATATTTATGAACAATTTAATTTACCCGAAATGATGATTTGTGATAATTCTATTTCTAGTCTGTTCTTTTAAAAGTGGTATAAGGCATGGTATGGTATGTAAAAATCCTTAATCAAAGGACACAACAAAAAACACTTTCATCTTTATTTGTTACAAAAGAATACATCAAAAAAAAAAAAATCTCACCGCCTAATTAAGTGGACCTAGGCTATCAAATGGTATGGTACAAAAACTCTCAACTTTTCTCTCTATTGGATAGTGTACAACATGCATGAAATACAAGGACTATATATGAATACATTTTACATGCTCCTTCCCACAACCATATAAAAGCCTTCTATTTAATTGGGTTGAGAGCTTGATGACCACATTGGTGCATGTTATAGAATGCATTACCAGATGTGCAACTCCAACACTTGCTACTCATCATGTGGATGCATGATTCTCTTGGAACTGTTCTGTTTGTTCTGCATCTCAATTTTTTTGCTTAAGTTAGATCCTTTTAAAGTTAATCACAATATATATTAGTAAATGTAATTTTGATCAAATAGGGAGTTAACCCAAGAAATAAAAAAAAAATAGAGGTTGATTATCATAAGACTAAACTAACTAATAACAAATTTTTTATAATTATAATAGATAAATATTAATAATAAAAAAGTTTTTTTTGTTGGTGGGTCGAAAGCAAGAGTTTAAACTGCGTTTGAATTGAATATGCCAAATTATGGCGCAATTTTAGAAATGTGAAAATTTTCTATTTCATTATAAAATTATCAATTTTCTAGAAAAATAAATGTTTTCAAGATATATTTTTTTAATACAAAGAATGTCATTTAATGAGATGTATTTCAATATAATAGTTTTTAGAGTCTAAATTCGGATCTCTTAATTAATTTTTTTAGGGTGTTCACCAATTAAATCGAGCATTGTACTAAAAAAATTTCTATGGAGCTTATAGAGATACATATCCTATACAATCTTCATCCATTGTTATTTACCTTTGTGGGGAGAATGGCTTATCAAAATAAGGCATCAATTGAGCTCTTGGAACCATTTCTTTCCTTAGCAAACGTATCTCTTCCTCTTCAATCATCTGTTCCATATTCAATTAATTTAATCTCTCTAAAATATTGCTCTCATTCTCATAATTATAGTATCATATATACATCTTCATTATTATGTGTCTAATACCTTCATTAACTTCTCCTCTTGTCTCTTTCGCAACTCCATGAGATACAATTTTGCAGTCACCTAAGTAAAATCACATTATTCATCAATCAAAGAAAGTTATATTGCTAGCTTCAACATTGATCATTCACTATATCTTACTTCATAGTTGAACATTGCACGTTTGACAGCTCTTTCTTGAGTGTGAAGTTTGAATTCTTGTGGTTTAGTTTTTTCTTTGGGAGGAGATTTTCTTGAAGCCTATATACAAACACAAAAAGTGACTCACCATAGTTGAAAGAATTGTATAAGAAATTTAATATATTAAGTAGTAGTACATGTAATATTTCTTACCTTGGTTTTGTCATAAAACCTTTCTTTGAGTACATCTTTTGTCTGTGATAACATTCAATTATGACTATTTAGTTGGCAATCATGATTCATGTATAATAATGTGGAAGAGCTTTTTAAAAAAACAATGATTATGGATAGAATAAAAGGACAAGAAACAGATAAAGGAGTGTGAAGCATTATATTATTATTATTATTTTTATTATTATTATAATAGTAAAAAAAGAGGCAAATAGTGCTAAGTGATCATTATGGGGTCCATCATGTGGATGGTAATGCACTTGATCTAAGTTATGAAAAGGAAAGACATATAGTGGTCCAATATATCATGTCTAGCCGACTTAAAGAAATATTTGAGTGTTTTTTTTTTTTTTAGTGAAAAATTAAGTGTGAATGCATATAACAGCTATATAAAGTAAGACATACCAATACAACCCTTTTTCTAAAACTATAAGAAAATAGGAATTTGACTTTCTATTTATAGAAGTGAATCAACACTAAGAGAAAATATAAAATGGGAAAACAAAATAAAGAAAAAGTAATTATGAATTTGGAGTACATAAGACTTGGAGGGGTATGTTATGCTCGTAAAATTTTTGGTGTCAGACTCAAAAATATTACTTCTATAAAGCATAAAATAGGGCATTAATTTCTGGGTAGTTCAATAGATGTAATGATTTTTCCCTTTTTGAGAAAACATCTCATTGATTGTTGGATAATACTTTTAACAAATTTAAAAAAGGAATATATGTAGTTTAGTCAATTTTAATTTAAAGAAATGATGACAAGGAGAAAGTTGCATGGATAAACTTGTTAGGTGTAATCAAAACAAGTTCAATAATAATAATAATACTACTTTAAAAGGTAAAATGGGTTAGTCACGCTTTTGACATATCACATATGTCAAATGCATGCATTTCTTAAATATTATTTTATATATGTAAATTTTTATTTCATCACACATGTGTGTGCTTGTGCTAAATAAATATATGTAAATTATCATTTCACATATATGTATGTGATGGAGTAATGATAATGAAACAATGAGTAGTGGCACACGCGCAAACACACACACACACAAAATAACAAATCCATATACGTGTGCTTATTTCAAAACAAAGGTTATATCACCATCTAGTCAAGTATGCAAGAGGTATTGTTGCTTTAAAAACACCTTCCATTAATCTCATTTCATTCGCTATCATTAAGGATGTTGTTGATGATAGTTTCATAACTTTTAAACTTAATTAAGATGAACCTCACCTTTCAAAAAACAACATATGTCTAGAAATGTCTAGAAATATACTTCCATATCAAGAAAAAAATGTGTTTTTATTCGAAAATATACTTTCGGACAATATAAAAATTGTGTTTTTTTTTTAAATATGTACTTCTAAAGTGATATTGGAGTGAGAAAATAAATAATCATCATATAAAACAAAACAATTGCATTAAATTTATCTTCAATGACTTCCCTTTGTCCTACAAAATTTTAATGTAAATTTTGAATCCAAAATTCATCCATGCATTAAGGAGTGGCTTTAAGGATTACATGAAAGGGTATGAAAAAAATCTATGCATCTCACCATTCCTTTAGAATCAGTACTACTCCATTGAGATGAAGATTGTGAAGTGCTCTTGACAAACTTTTCGCCACAAAAAAATTAAGGAAGATGCAAAAAAAAAAAGTGAAACAATTAGGACATAGTACTAATTTACTAAGATGAAACACAACAAAACAACATTAAAAAAATAATAATTAAGCACTCCAACCTTCAAAGAAGATTTAGTGTTTACTCTCTCCATGTTTAAGTGGAATTAATATGTAACTATGTAACCGTTATTGAATTGAGGGGACTATATAAAGAGAGTGAAAAGAAGAAGTTTGGAGGTTGGTAACTGTCTGAAAATTTTAATTTAATTTCTGTTGCTACATCACCAACATGCTCTAGGATTTGCATGCTTTCTTGCACCAAACTTTCTGATTAAATCTCCCTCTCAATCATATATTTTTCAATCCCTATTATGTTCCTTCAATTTTCCACTTGGCTTAATTAAGTGAGGGATAATCCCTTGTTTATATTAATTAATCCAAAGTGTATACTTGCATGTTGTACCATTTATACAATAGTACTATTTTACATTGACAAAATTTGCATGCTTATTTATAATGTATGATAAGTTTGCAGAACATTTTACATATAAACATATTTGAACTTGATCACTTTTGGAGATGCCAATTAAATTTGAGAGGAAATATGTAATTTATTTTATTTATTTGAAACAAGGACATTACAATGTGATTGAACAATTTTCTAAAACAATTAATCCCTATGCAAGCATCATTGTTGCTTGTCATATACACATAACAAAGAACAAAATTTCATGCAGAATCTGTTTGTAATTTGACTGTAGCTTACTTAACATATAGTGATTTCTAATTACAATATCTTGTATTTTAGTTACTAGAGTCAATACAGCTTCAAAATAAGATAAAAATAATATCTAATTAGTATATCTGTTAATGGAGAGGGAGAAATGTTGGTGTTAGATATTATACTCTCTTAATCTTCTACATGTAACTCTCTTGATGTCGTTAGTTAAACTACTAGACTATTTATTCCGTCGCAATAACACTTGCTCTTAATTCATAACATCTTATAAGTAGATTAATATCTTCATTAAAATAAAAGATGCGTCTGGTATCCAATACTAATACATATAATTATTATTAATAACTTATATTTTCTTAAATTATAATCGATGCTTGTATGCTAGAGTGTGTCTGCTGCACCAATGACTCATAGCAATTAAGATTTATTACACATATGTTTATCTATTGTTTTCATTTATTTTTATATAAGACATTTGAGTATTATCTGATTAACACAGTTGCTTTGAATCACTTTCATCATAGTAATAGAATACTTTAGAATTAGAAAGAAAAAGATGAGCAAACAAAAGGTTGTTAATAGCAAGCTTTCAAAGGTTTCTTGTTGAAGGCGTCAAACCAACCAAAGACCAACACATCTTTCACATCAGTTTTTTTAGGGAATGAATCTCCATGTAGTCTAACATTCAGTTCTAAACCTTAAGCCCTAAATAAAAATTTATTAAAAATTAAAAATTGTTTCAATCAAAATTTGAATTCTTCCGAAGAACTTGTCTTTAATTGAAATTCATTAACTATTTAGTCTAATCGCTTGATTAAGTAAATGAGATTTCTATAGTACATTGAAAAATTAACATGTTTTGGTACTATCAAAATTAAATCACTAATACTTGAATGACATATTATATATATATATATATATATATATATATATATATATATATATATCAAAATTCTTAATTTAATCAATTTCAATAAATACTATAGTAATACATACGTAACAAATTAAAAAAAAATTATTGATAAAAAATTCATAATACTGATACGCACTCTATTTTTAATTGTACATGTAGAACTTGTCTTAAATAAATATATGGTTTTATTATCTCCCTTGTACATCAGTCTGTTGTATTTGTTGCTTTAATTAAGATGAAAAAAAAAATACATTTGTTGCTTAATTATCTATACAGGTAGGTTAGTTCATAAATTATAAAATTTGTATCATGTTTCTTTTAAGCATTATGATGCATCACGAGGTAATCCTAATCTATCCTAATTAGATTGACAATACTATAACTGACAACTATTTACAGCATGGAAAAAGATATTAAAAAAACCGGAAAATAACACAGTAACAACAAAATGGGGACTTAAAACTAAACCCACGAAATCAGATTATTTGAATCTAAATATGATGTGTTTTTTAAATTTAAAAACTAAATTTGTACAGTATATAATTAGAGGTATTTAGAGGAAAAAAAACTAGACATAGTATCTTACACCTATGATGTTAGAACCGAGGAGAATAGATAAAAAAATAGGCTAAATAACACATGTGGTTCCTTAACTTAATTTCAGTTAACGTTTTAGTCCTTTATTTTTTTTCCCGATTTGGTCCTTTATTTTAATTTTAAGTGAAATAAAGAATGAAAATATGAATTTATTTGAAGATTTGAGTTACGAATATGATGAAAATTGTGTTATATGAAAGAATATAATTAATTTTATGGGTTTTGGTTGAAAATTTTGATGAATTTTTGTAAAAAATGGATAATATTGTTGACATTTTAAAACATAAAAGATCAAATTGTCACTTAAAATTAAAATAAAGGACCAAACCAAAAAAAAAAGATAAAGGACTAAAACGTTAACTGAAATTAGGTTAAGGGACCACGTGTGCTATTTAGCCTAAAAAATAATTTAAAATTCAAAAATTATATATACAACTTATTGAATATATCAGATTTTGTATCCAAGACAAAAATTTTAATAATCTTTTTTAAAGCAAACCTGTCTCAAAATGATAAATTGAAAGTCATATCATTTCTTGAACCAAAAGTTTCACACAGTGAACATATATACAAATATTTTTATTCACGTTACCTTTCTTTAATCCATTTTTAAGGTTTTTTCTTGTGGTGTCATTTTTTTTATTATTTTAGTTGCCTTTTTACAGTAAACTTTTTCTGAGCCTAGGTGCTTTTGTCTAGTCAGTCTTACTATTAGCTACTTAATTCATCCAAACTATCGTGTAATCGATGATAAGTCTCTTTTATAAATTTCATTTTTATTGAGAAAAATTGACAGTGTAGTTAATATGTCAATTTTGTATAAAAATATTATTAAAATGTCTTTTGTGTATTAATATATTTAATAATGATTGTTTATATTTTAAAATAAATTAATAATATTAATTAGGGTTATATTAGAAAACAATAATAAAGGTATCAAATAAATTGAAAAGAGACTTATATTATTTTAGGTAGTAGTATATGGATAATTTATAATTATAGTCAAGTTCATTAAATGCAGACTAGAAAAATTTAGTAACTTGTTAAAAGGGAAAATTTATCGGATGCTATAAAGTAACAAAACGACAATATCAATCTGTTTTGTTAAAAATAAATGTTAAAACTGTTAATTAATATGTGGCGTAAATATGGAAATTGTTTTCTGAAATTGTAATTGTCGATTAAATTAGTATTTGAATTTTGAGAATTAACAAATACATTATTGAAATTATAAAATATTAATTAAAATAGTTTCTATATAAATTTTTGTTACATATTTTGACGTCACAGTGTAATTGAATATATAGTTTATCTATGTTATCCCAAATCAATATCATTTTATAGGAGATAAATTTGCTGATGAAATTTTGTTATCTCATAAATAAATTTGTGAGTAATTGTAATCATGTATAAACTAAATATTTAAATCTCATTCGAAACTTAATCTATGTTGTGATGACATTGATATGAGATCAACATAGATAAGTTATATATTTAATTATTATCTCGTATCATAATCTATAATCTTTAATGATAAAAGTTTAAATTTAAATTATTTTAATTACTTTTTACAATTTCAAGAATATACTTATTACATTTGAAAAATTCAGATAATTAATTTAACTAATAGTTACCGTTAAAGTTTGAAGTATCAATTTATTTGTTTACTCTTAATATCTAGTTAGTGCCTTGATAACTTGTGTTACACTTATATTTCTTAATCAGTTAGTTAATCATCATGTCGCTCAGATCCAATGAATAACATGTCAATTCGACTGCATTTTTTTTTGTATTTAAGAAATTAATTACTATTTCATTATCCAATTCCAAGTTTTATTTTTTTGTCAAAACAGAAAATGCCCAAATATTCTTTCAATAATACCACCGTGTATCAATATTGTGAAACTGAAATTGCATTGGCAGTTTTTTCTTTCAAATACAGTCTTGCTTTCTAATGCTTTGTCTTGAATCTAAGTTTTGTATTTCTATTGTCTTGAATCTAAGTTTTGTATTTCTATTGTCTTGAATCTAATCTTTTTTTTTTTAATAGTTAAAGAAAAAGAGATTATGGTCATATGTTCACGAATTAGAAAGTTTAACCGATTGAACGGTGAACTTATACCGTCAATAGTTTGATTATTTGATTGTACGATCGAAATTTTATTTTGATTCAAGTAATTTAAAGTTGTTGAAAAATGATTAAAAAATCTCACCGATTTAATATTCAATTCAATTTTTTAAACATCGCTCCGAGTTCACAAAAAATGAGTTTATTTAATTCTAAATCCTTGACCACATGTTTAGTCGCAGTTACGCCGTAAAGTTTTATATTACAGTAATAAGGATAAATAATTATATTATAATATTATTGCAGAGATCTCTAAAATCATTATATTATAATTTTAGATGAAAATTATTGTTGAGAGAAAAATAATAAAAAATATATTAAATAATAAGAGAGAATTATTCTAATACATTAAATTATACATAAAGATTATATAACCAATGAATAACAACTAATTAGTATAATTATCTATACTAATTAACTATTTATTGTACTTAATTTATATAACTGACTAATAACTAATATGTCTAATACAAACCATAATTTTGATTCATGATTTCTACTAGTATAGAATACTTATATACATTAATTGCTTATATATGAAGTTGAAGATTTATCTATCTTATTGAATGTGAAACAGTTGGAGAGAGTCATTTTCATTTCCACAGCAAGAGAGAGACATGAACAAGGTTGTTAACAACAAGCTTTCAAATGTTTCTTCTTGAAGCAGTCAACTAGCAAAAGACACATTGGATGAATTTGTTTTAAGGGTAAGCAGAATGTCATCCAATTCGTTTGGTTATGAATCGAAAATCAACCTACTACAAGGCATGATATGATGCTTGTAGTTGAAGTTGTGGGGTATCCCATGACCATAATAAAGCCTTCAACAAGACTTTAACAAATTTGTAGACCTATCTCTTTTTAATTTGACAATGGAAAAGACACCATTTTAACTGAACATGATCACTATGTCTCAACTATACCACACTTACTTGGTAGTAAGCCATTCTAGTTCATCCTCTCATTAATCAGTATTAAATCTTTCTTCTTTCTTCTTGTAATAATTCACTTAGGGAAATATAACAAATGAAAATTAGTCTATGCATACAGAGATACTTTAGTTTTTTAAAAAATAATTAGTGGTTGAAAATATAAAAATATGTTTGAGTACCTTATCTTTTCCATTATTCCATTAATCGCCTTTATTCTCAAAGATTAGTTCACTTAAATTAAATTGATCGCAACACATACTATGTTGTATAGTTTTAGTCCCGAAATGGATCAAAAACCAAATTCAAGGGAATCTTGGAATTTAAGCCTACTTAGTTTTATATAATTTGAATTTGTATACGAAGAGCTTGGAATAAAATTGATCAAACTTTCGATAACTATAGTAAAAAATTTATCAAAGAAATAACAGATTAAATTATACATATAAAATAACAGATTAAATTATATATATAGAGGACCGCTAACATCACATTCTCTAATATATTTTTTAACATACTAATTAATTAAAATTCACATAAATTCCATCAAATTATGTGAATTTTGACCACTCAACATAAAAGTGTAAATTGCTAAATTACACCACTAAAAAATAACTGTGCTTAAATGGCAAACCCCTTTACTTTTATGGGGTTGCTCGTCCATCCTCCATAATTTATATAAAATGTGTAAAAAACACTACAATATTAGAGTTTCAGATATTATTAATCTAATTTATCACCATCGACAAGAGTGTACGCAAATTGGATTGAATCAATTTTAACAAAATCTGATATCCGACCTGATCGATTATTTTTGGATTGGATTAAGTTTTAAATCCATATTTTTTTAATTTAACCTGAACCAACCCAATCAAAAACGGGTGATCGGGTTGAGTTGGCAGATTATACATAAATAATAACCTAATTTTTATTTTATGAAAAAATATATTTAATAAATATATATTTAATACATGAATGTCTCAAAAATTATAAAATTTCAATCAATCATTTAATTCTTTTAAAAAGCCAACAACCTCTCACAAAAAAAAAAAATCCAACAATCTTCAAATACATAAATAAATTCAACAATAGTAAATCAATTCTAAGCAATGTCAACTTTAAGTCAAAACACTTAATAGTTAAATGTTTGAACTTAAAGTTGATATTGTTTAGAATTGATAAATTTTCATATTTTAAGAGGTATTCGCGAGTTGAGTTAAACAGATTTTGACAAAATCCAATACTCACCCCAATCAATTATCTTTAAGTTAAGTTAAGTTCTAAACTCGTTTTTTTCCTTTTTCATTTAACCGAAACCAACCCGATCAAGAACGGATTGAGTTAAATGAGCGGATTGGCAGGTCGACCTAGACCCATGTACACTCCTAACTATTAACTATCGGATTAAAGTTTAAAATTTCTGGTAAATCACCGAGAATTTGATGTGGGGAAGAGCATCGCCCTTACTTTTATATGAAAAATAACTTTTGTTAACTACTAAGAAGCAAACCAAATTAAAGGCAATTGTTTGTGAAAAAGAAATGACAAACTTTCCCACGATTTAGAGTCTCCTTTGATCTATATGGCAGTTATAGGTGGCAATGGAACATTACAAAACATCATATATGAATACATAATTGAAAACAATGGAATTTTACAAAACACCATAAATGACTGCATTAAACTAACGTCCAGATTCATGCCTCTTTAGTTTCTACAATCCACGGTGTGATAATCATTTTACCATCTTGCCAAAGATCTCAACAATCATGAGTTCCTGACTTCTCAATAAATCTTAAAAGCAAAATGATTCATCAAACTGGCCGATGCCTAGAGGTCCTTCAGCAGGTCTCTATTGCATTTCTTATTACACAGTAAAATGACACTGAACAACACTTGATTCTAGCAAGATAATGGATGATGTCCCTGAAACCTTCAAAACCTGGTCACGGGTTGTTTTCTAACAATTCTACCAGAAGAGGTAATTATATTTTTATTTAAAACCTAGTGTAAAACAAAGAATAAACCACTAATTTAGCCACCGAAATGTCACTCTCAATCTCTCCAATTTAGTCTCTAGAGTTTGTTAAAATAATAAGCAATCACTAAAATATATTAAATCCATCATTTCCGTGCGGGAAGTATATGAAACTCTTTCCTATCAGTCCCTAACAACTTAACATTAAGGACTAAAGTGACGAATTTCATATACTTTGGGAATAACCTTTTATATATATTTTTAGGGCTATGTTGGAGAGAGTGAGTGATACTTCAAGGATTACATTGAGCGTTTATTCGTAAAACAAGTTACAATGTGAAGTCTTAATACTTCATCAGTTACCAAAAACAGGTAACACAAGTTGATCTTCAGGGGTTCTTTTGCCTTTCAAAGGTAGAAACGTCGTTATTTAAGTCTCATATGTTCAAGTTGGTCTTATTCTTCAGAAACCTTGAAGAAAGTATATGACAATATAATGTTATTGATACCATCCATTTTAGGATCATCCTCAATTTCTGGGTCAATATAAAAGAACACCTACAATACAAGAAACACACAATCAAGATGACTTTAAATACTCACTGGAATTCAGTTTGAAAAAAATCACTTACAGGCATGTCAATCTGCTCTCCAGGAAGCAGTCGCTGCTCCTCAAAACAGAAGCATTGTATTTTATTGAAGTAAATTGCAGCCTGTACAAGAAAATTTATGATTTGGACATTATGTATAATATGGCTACTTTAGGAAGTTCTAGGGAAGGGAGACTTATGGAAGAAATGAAAAATAATTTTTCAAAGTCAAGCTCCTCTATTATTTATTTCAGCATAAAAGAGATCTCAATAGACTTCCACTCAAACAGGAAGACTTGAAAAATCGATATTTTATGTTTTTAGCTGAAAACAGGATTTTAATAAAGTGGAATTTTGTAGTATGAACTTCCAGAAATCTCAGATTGTCATGGCAGATAGACCTGTGATTTGAAGAGTCCAACGGCAACTTCTGTTATACAATATAGAATATTCTTCAGTAGTCAGTACCTTCATAGGAGTGACATTATATGTAGAAACACCAGTTATCGGTGTAGAACTTTTGTTTTCTGCAGTATAAAATGCAAGGGCACTTTCTCCTGGCTTCACCCTAACCTGGTAGAGCAAATGAATTATGAATAATGCAACATTTCAATTCTTACTTCTTTCTCTCTTTTCCCTCTTTCCAACTTTTCAAGTGATATATGAAAAATTTGTAACTATAATTAGATTTAAAAAACACCATCTTCCCCCAAAAGATTAGATTAATTTATGACAACCAAGCCTTTAGACCCAAGAATAGAGCTTTAACTTGACTTTCCGTTACCCTATTTGAGTTACCAGCATTAAGTTATCATGTACTGTTGTAAATGAATTTAACAGTTCCAAGATATAAAATTAAATTTTGTATCCGAAATGCAGCATATTTGCAGTAAGGTGGAGAAAATATTAAGCAAAGACAAACCTCTCTTTGTGTAGGAACAAACTTCCATTGCATCCCATCAGCAATATCAGCATTGAACTGTACCACAATTTCCCTGAAAAAATAAAAATGGTAATTCATCAACCCACTACAACCAGAAAATGACTAGCGTCTAAAACACCACACCCTAATTTATGTTTGTTGAATAATTCCTTATAAGCATATCTATTATTGAATCATTGCTTGATTGTCCCCTGACATGCCAAAATACTACTGTCGGATATGAATGCCAAGTATGTGTGTGTTGGAAATTGACGAACTTCTAATAACCACACATTCATCAACCTGAAAAAACAAAATAAATCCGATCCCAACCTTGAGGTGGCAGTTTTATTGCTATCATGCCTTGCAATCTTTTCTTCAACACTCTGTAAAAATTTGTATAAACTAATTATAAAATAAAATTGCCAATGAATTTGAAGAGAAAATGAAAAACCATTGAAAACAAAGCCACGTACCTCACGTCGTGTAACTGTTCCCCCATAGCCAGTAGCTTGGCAAAATCTCCGATAAAGGGGAACTGCAGCATATGAGCATCCAACCATCGCAAAAACCAAGCCTGTCAAGTATAAAAGCATCTTTTGTGATTTTTTCTCTGTGGATGCATGAGATGAGAATTGTCGAAAACCAGGCATGAAACACAACCTTCCAGCATTCTGTGAAGCAAAAGCTGAAGAGCGGTAACACTGATGGAATGATGTTGTACGCTGGAATCCAGTATTGGAATTAATTATGTTGCAACTTGGTCCTTCGGGACCAATAGATAGGCCCCTGAATCAACAACAAAATTATATTATATATATTAACATAAAAACACATTAGTTAGAGATAAAATTTGTCAAAGAAGTCTGCCCAACTAGTAAAGTATAACTTTTTATTTTATCATTGCAAACTACAACTATGCTTTGGAGCATTCCCTAGAACAACATTGATCAATAACCTACCAAAGGAAAAGAATAACAAAAACTTAAGAAAGAATGTAAGCATCAAATTACCTGAATTGATGAGAGGAATTTTGCAAAGCTTTAAGGTATGGCGAGAGATTAGCTCTCCTACTTATACTTGACCATGCCATGATTAACAAAACTGATTTCCCAATAACAGGATATCCAGTACTATCTGCAAGAAAAGAAACAAGTGTGAACTTCTGTAGAGCAGTGTCTAGAAATGTTTGGGGTAAATAATAAACTTTTACCAAAAAATCTATATATGTAAAGTTTATATAAGGACCAAAATACATGAAATGAGTCATTTTTATTAATATTAATTACCAATAGGAATCAGGAAAATAATCAAAACATGAACGCACTACACAATACACAAACAAAATAGAAGCCAATGCAGCAATGCTCTTAAACAATGCAATGTGTCAGTGTCTTAGAAGTTATGTAGAAATTGTTCCTATAAAGTAAGGATTAAATTATTTGTGTTTTCAATATAATAAAGGCAAAATATCTCCCGCGGTCCCTTAACTTAAAAACCTAGAAAATTCATCATCTTCAAACAAAACTCAGAAAATTGATTATCATCTTAAACAAAATCCATATTTTTACCAAATTCATAATTCAAATCTTCAAATAAACTCATATTTTCATCTCCAACAACCAGAACAACATCAAATTCATCAAAAAATAACTCAAATTTTAAGATTTAGGTTAGGGATTTGATCTGGAGAAAGATAGAAAGAATAAGAAAGTTTTGGCGATTTGGAGATTAAATCTTAAAGAGTGAGTTCTTTATTTGATGGATTTTATGTTGTTGTTAGAGATGGAGATATGAATTTATTTGAAGATTTGAGTTATGAATTTGATGAATATATGAATTTACTTAAAATTGATAATGAATTTTATAGGTTTTGTTTGAAGATGTGATAAATTTTATGAGTTTTTTGTAAAAAAAAGATAACATTTTAAGACATAAAAATCAAATGGTTACTTAAAATTAAATAAAGGACCAAATCGAAAAAAAAAAATAAAGAATTGAATTGTTACGTGAAATTAAGGTAAGAAAAAATAGATTTAATCGCTGTAGCACCGACACTTTTGATAAGGCGCATTGCGATATCGGACACTTACACATTGATTACATTCAATTAATTTATTTTCTCAAATTATTATCAGTATCAATGTGTTTGTGTCAATGTTGTGTCGGGTTAGTATTTGTTCTTCATAGGATTTAATTCATATACACTATCAATATAACAAAAGTTTTACACATGCATTAAATCATAACTCCCTATTATGCCACTGCCACTTTATTATGTTATGCCCCTTTGTTACATTAGTTACTAAAATATCACAATTATCTATCTACCTTAAAATATATGTTATAATATATATGACGGGATTTGATACATTTGTAAAACTTTGTTATAGACAGGTTCTAAGATATTTGGTGTTTGGGCGAACTATAAAAATGAAACCCCGTGATATTATATTTTTTTTTCTTCCAAAAACATTAATAATTTATTCGTTGTAATCAAGATTCTTTAAAAAAAAAACCATTTGTACCTCACAATTACAAGGCTACAGTGCAAAAACCACATGAAAATCAATCTCAAATTAGAGAAAAAAATCAAGTCACAATTTTTGAAAAAAATCCCTTTTCCTCCTCCTTCACAAAATAGGCACCATGTTTGAAAAGAATCAACATAATAGAAGAGCAATAATTGAATGAAACACCACACACAAAAAAAACAATCAAAATTAAACTAAAATGTTCAAAAAAACAATCAAAACAAACAATTGAAACAACATAAATGAAGAATAAATAAGAGCAAAAAACTTGGTAAGGATAAATAGAAACGAACCAGAACTAAACGGTTGAGAAAGAAGGAAGGACAGTGCCCGTTGCCGGAAAACGCTGCCGGAAGGTGGAAGGTCGGTGGTCTTGGGCGATGGCAAAGTCGGGATGGTTTTGGAGTTTTGAGTGAAAGGGTAGATGGAAAGAGACGATAGAAGAAAATCAGAAACTAGAAGATGTTATGAATATTGGGCCTATTAGCCCATTAGTGAATGTTATTTATAAATAGTATTAATATTGTAACATGAATCATAATAATATTATTTATCTATTGTTGATCTCTACTCATGTATTTTTTATAATTTTTATATTAATTTTTTATGTATCATTATATTTATTTTTTATATCATATTTATTTATTTTTAATGAAATTTTATTCATATATCTTGTAAGAGTTGCAATTATATTTGCTATTTTACAATTATTTAGATTTGTTGAAATTTTTTTGAAAAACTTAAAAATTTAATATTTACTTTTAAATTTTTTTTAAAAATTCAATATTATTTATATATCTACAAAGGATTGTACAAAATATTATTTAAATTTATTATACAGTTTTTTGAAGAATTTAAAAAAATTAATATTTACTCTCAACAAATTTCGAAAGAATTTAATTTATGCATCATTGAAAAATTCTACAAAATTAAATCTATTTTATAGTTTTTAAAAAACTAAAAATCGAACTATATTTACTCATACTGAATTGTGTAAAAATTCAATATTTTTTAAGAAATTACATATAATTACATCTATTATATAGTTTTTAAAGAATTTATTTTAAAAGTTTTTAGTAGGTTGTAATTATTTTATAAATTAAAATTATAATTAATTATTTTGTTTATCATTATTTATGTTAAATCTTTACTGAACTAGAATGTGCTTCATTTTTTATAACATTTATTGTTATATTATTATTATTTTCTCTAAAATTAAAAAAATCGATCCTTTTAGTAAAAGATTTTGATTTGATTATTCTGATTTATTTTTTATATAGATACTTTGAGTTGCTAATCACAATAAGAGAAGTAAAAAAATAAAAATAGAAATTGTGTAGAACATCAGTTGCCGCCACTCCCCCAACGACCTACTCTCCATTCATTCGTCGCATTTTTTACATCTCAGAATTTTCTAACGGATTGCACAGACTTACCGCTCCTCCCCGTTCGTCGAAGTTTCCACATATCAGAATTTTGTACTGCGCAAAGTGCTCCTAAGTTAGTCGCAGTTTTCGCATCTCATAATTTTCTCATGAGCAGAGTTTGATAAACAAGAAAAAAGAGTATGAAACTTGACGTAGACGTGTTGAGATATCTTTCTAAAGATGATTTTAGGGTTCTGACTGCCGTTGAATTAGGCATGAGAAATGTATGTGCAGTCATTATCGATTTCTATTTCCATTCAAATCTATATTCCTGATTTTACTGATCTTCTTTCTTTATTTCAGCATGAACTGGTACCTACTGAACTCATTGACCGAATAGCTCGTCTCAAGTATTGTTCAAAATCTCTTATTATTATTATTATTGAATATTGAATTAAATATTGAAAATTGAATTTATAATTTTGATGTTTGTGTTTCATAGACATGGAGGCACTTACAAGGTTTTAAAAAACTTGCTCAAGCATAAGTTGTTGCACCACGACTCTTCTAAATGTTAGTACTTTCTAATGTATGTCTATTATTATTACTGAAAATCATAAGTAATTGTGATATTATAATAGCATGTTTGGATTGACTTATTTGAGGCAAAAACATTTGTAAAACTGTTTGAGAGGGTTTATGGAAACAACTTATGATATGTCCATACCCTCAGTTTATTATCATAAGCTCTTCATGAAAACTTATAAAAACAAGGTGTACCTTCTATGAAAACAGTTTGACTTTATTTATCTTTTGTAATAGAAATACTTTATACATTAGTACTTGTAGAAATATGATAAGAACTTATGCTATAAGCGATTAATTAAGCTGTTTATCCAAACCGAACTTAATTATATGAAAGTTTATAGCAATGTCTCTCTAACATGTGAAAGTTTACTTTGCTTTTAGACGATGGATTTCTCCTTACCTACCTTGGTTACGATTTCCTTGCCATCAAAACTATGGTGAACAAAGGAGTTTTTGTGGCGGTTGGTCGCCAGATTGGTGTCGGAAAGGAATCTGGTACTTGTTTTAATGTTGTAATATGGTGCTTCTCTTTATTTAGTGACATCTCAGTCATTTCCTTCTAATTGTGGCATTTGTGATTTGCTAGATATATTTGAGGTTGCTCGTGAAGATGGAACTGTTCTAGCTATGAAGTTAGATAGGCTTGGTAGAGTCTCTTTTAGAGCTGTCAAATCTAAGCGTGACTACTTAAGACATCGTAGTAGTTATAATTGGCTCTATTTGTCTCGCCTTGCAGCACTTAAAGAATTTGCTTTCATGAAGGTTTCACTCTCCCTGTCCCTTCCCTTGGTTTTTCCATAGCTCTATACTTGAATTTTAATTTTTTTTTATCACGTGATTTTCTAGTGACATGTGCTTTGCTTGAGCAGGCTTTGGAAACTCATGGCTTTCCTGTTCCAAATGCTGTGGAACATAATCGGCATTGTGTAATCATGTCACTTGTCCAAGGTTATCCTCTGTAAGTGTTCTTTCATTTTGTTTCAAATTTCAATCATAAAAGTCGATTTGGGTCACATTTGTGCTAAATGTATCTCCTGATTTTTGGAACAAGATTCGATATTGTGGTTGCGTAACTGTTAAGTATTCTTCAGGATGGTATTTATTTTGTGACCGTCAGAATTGTATATCAAACATTTGATGTGTGGTCTATAAATCGGTATTACATTAGCATTCCTTAAGCAGGGTACCTATCATAGTCTCAAAGCATTGGATGCATGAGTTTTAGTTACAAAATTGCATGATTATGCTTGGCTGTGAATCTGCATTTCTCTTTTTGCTGGTACCATAAAGCAGTCAATCTGTGCTACAATTTTAAGCAGCATGCAATCACTTGTGGTTTATATTGTATTAATACAACATCTCTGAAAATAGTCATTGTCAGTTTCAATTTATTAGGATTATTGGGGTGGATTAGGATTAGTCTAATACAAATTTTTCACGTAATACCTCCATCTGTAGGTCTAGGTCGTCTTTGCTTTTCAGAACTAGTCATAGTTGCCACAGAATGATCTTTGCTAACTTTTAATGTTCTCTCTGTTGGGTTTTAGATAAAGATGGAAGAAAGAGAAAGGTTGTAGATTTTGAATTGTGGTTATGGTTTCATCATTGATGTAAAAGACTAACCACTAACCATTACTCAACTCTTAATCTTAAATTAAATAAAACTAATCATCTTTATGATTATTGCTAGACTTCTAATCCTAATTAAATGATGAAATGTATTCTAAATTCTAAAGAAACATGATCTATCCTATTCCTAAGAGACATTGATATATTTTAAATTACTATAATGACACATTTCAAATTTTATGAGTTTTCATATATTTAACAATCTTTTGTTCTTATGCTGACTTTTTGGTTTGTACTTTGTACCCCCACATCCCCTCCATATTTTACACTTGTGTTTTTTGCAAACAATTGCTTCAATTTGTATACTTTTCTGCAAATGCAGCGTTCAGGTAAAGCAGTTACAAAATGCAGAGACAGTTTTTGAGACAATTATTGGTATAGTTATTCGGCTAGCAGAGCATGGTCTCATTCATTGCGATTTCAATGAATTTAACATCATGGTATGCTTGAATCACTTGTGCTGTCTTGTCAGCATTATTGTTAAATAGAATACTAAATATTTTTTCACTGTATGTAATTTTTGGTGGCTTCTGCCTCTGGCTTACACTTGCTTCGTTCACTGTAGATTGACGATGATGAAAAAATTACCATGATTGATTTTCCCCAAATGGTGTCTGTGTCGCACCGCAATGCAAAGATGTAAGAGTCTCTTAATTGTATGATATTATGTCTTTCCCAATTCTGTGTATTTTTCTTTGATTTCATGCTTGTATGAATGCCAAATTTTTTTGTCATCACAATCCTGAAGTGAACCTCATTTGCTATGTTTTGTTTTAAATTTGAATTTAAAAATATATCATTTTTTATTTCCATCTGCTATATGTTAACTAATGTAGTGTATATATATGATCTACCTATCATTATATTCTACGCATTCTTCAATGAGAGTTAAATAGCTAACAAATAGCTATACTGGTACTAAGCTTTTTTGTCCACAGTTTATAAAAAAATAATAATTTTTAATTAATATAGTAGATTGTTTATGTAAATACATATATCTGTAGGTTTATGTGGTATAAAACTAACGTGACATGCTTTTTATATTCTACTAATTGAATTTCCCTCTACTTATGAATTCAAATATTGTCGATTAAAGAAATTAATGAGTACAAATATGCTAATAGATTTTTTCTTATGAGTTTAATTGGTATGTACTATCTGTGTAAAGAAGTTTTATGCATGCGTTCAGTTGTATCTTACCATTATGTAACTTTGTTATATTAAGTTCCTAAAATATTTTCACAAATATTTATGTTGTGAGATCCTTGTTATATTAAGTTCCTAATATGTTTTTACAAAAATATATGTTGTGAGATGTGATTGGATGCATGCATAGACCATTTTTAAACTGACAATGCATACCGATACCAATTAAATCCTTTTTCTAATTTTCATTTTCTGTTGTTTAAAATTCTACCAAATTACTTATTTATAAGTTTGCTTCATTTTCATTCATTTTAAGATTTAAAAACAGCATTATGTTACACTACTTTCTTTAGGCTTTAACAGCTTGTTATTTTTCCTTGTTTCAGGTACTTTGATCGTGATGTTGAATTTATCTTTAAGTTTTTCAGAAAGAGGTTGGTAGTTATTTTGACATTATGTATTTGTGAACTTTACTGTTTTGCTTGAGGGGAAGGGGGAATGCTATGGAACAACAAAAAGGAATTTGGGTTATTATAAATACAGTTGCTTTTGCATATAGTTTTTGTAACATATGATTGTGTTAACTCTAGTGGTGTTAGCCAAAAATTGAAATGATGTCTCGTCACTTTTGCAAAACTAACTTTTAAAAAACTAAAAATTAGTAATCAACTTTGTATGATATTCAAGTTGAGGTAACATTTTACAAAGTGCATTTAGTGCATGTTATCATGGACATGGACTTTAGTTTTTGTCGTAGTCCGTTCCCTTATCCTTTAAGTAAAGAGCTTCCTCTTCAACACTGTGAATTCAGAGCTTCCTCAATATATTCTGCGCAAAAGAAAAACTCCATGCTAAAATGAAAAAACTAGAATTGGAGATTCAACAACTAGAGGAAAATTAGATGTCATGAAGTATACATACACACATATAGAGGTTTCAACTCATCAAGTGTAAAGCATCCCCATATATCCGTTTAAAGTGTGATAAAACATTTCACGGACCACATCTCCCAGTTGTTTTGCTTCCTCTCTGGTAACAGCCAATTGAGAGAACAAACAGCAGCTGAGGATGAGACGTGTTTGGGTGCAATGGTGCCTGTGAAACCTGGTGGTGCAGTGATCAGGAGAGATAGTGGGGGGAATGCGGAGTAAAGAAGCATATTTTTTTACTTTTGAGGTTGAGCTTTTTGGTCAAACAGTTGTGGTCCCTTTATTGAGTAATAATTTTTATTTTATATTCTGGTCCTATGTCTTATCCCTTATTTTGTTGTCCCATGACATTCTTACTTGTAGTCTTAGTCTTACTACTACACATTATGAACTTATTGCATCTCTTAAATTGATTGAATGTTAAATTTATCTTTTGTTTGTTAACTTATAGAAAGATTTTGGATTTTGTGTGGCTTCTCAACGGTAGTCTTCATTATTAGCCCCTCTTCTGTTTTAGGTTCAATATTTCTTTTCAAGAAAGCATAGATGATGTTGATGAATCTGATGAAGGGAGAGACGAAGCCGGAAAACTTTGTTTTTCCGCAATAGACAAAAGTGCTGGTTTTCTAGATAAGGAACTTGCTGCTAGTGGCTTTTCTAGTAAGGATGAGGAAGATATTCAGAAGGTATGATGCATCGAATTTCAAGCATTCATCTTATTTTTGATTCTGTTTCAAAGCTCTTAAATCTATGCGCAGTTCATTGAAGGCGGGGTGGAGAGTGATACGAATTTTGATAGTGAAGATGATGACTTGGTGACAAACCTGAATGAAGCAGACGATTTAAATGTTGATTCTTTACATTTGTCGGAGCAGGTAATATATCCATTAGTCTTTGTCTTTCATAAAAGATATACAGGCTATGGAATATGGTGTTTGCTATTTGTTCATTTGCTTAATTTTGATAAAATCAGCCAGGAATAAAGTACAGGTAAAGAGAGATTAAAAATTGTAGCTCAATTTCACAAAACAAATAGACTCATCTTGTAAGAGGATTGTCTTTTTAAAAACTGTTGATGCCCTTGATTCTAATTTGACACGGCACTAATTGAAGGTTTTAGGTATTTGCTTGGGATACCAGTGCTGGAGAAATTAGGAAGGATATTAAACTTGCTTTCTGCGCTTTATGAAGATGAATTTGAAATTTTCATTGCTCTGAACTGAATGTGACATTAATGCGGGATTTTCTGTGAAATTCTAAGTGAACTGTGTGGGATGTAAATCTGAACGCCCAGTATTTCATCTAAAATTTGTTTGTTGTTCACCAATTGACTGCTCAACATATAGTCTACCTCATTTTTTCACTTGTAATGCAATGCCTTTTTTACAATTTTGATTGAAGGATTGTTAATGAAACCATGTTTAGGATGAGGGACATGAAAGTCATGGAATAGAGGATAGCGGTGAAGCAGGTGAAAGCAGCGGATCTGGAAAGGAAGAGTCAAGTGACCAGGTGTGCTAATTTTTATTATTTTTATTGGTGATGATTATCTCAGTGTTTTGCTCCTCCTCTTCATTATGCTTATATGTCTTCCTTATTAAAAAGGAATGCTAAATATTATCCAAGTTCAAATGAAAATGCAATGGGAGTTGAGTTGATTTAATTTTCTGTCAAGATCGAATGAATGAATTTTTATTGAAAGTAAACTAAGATTGTTCTAGTAGTTATAGAGTCCTTGTTGTCTAGTCTTTACATGAAAACCATTTATATGAAAACCATAATGGTATTAATTTTGATTTATAGGAGGAAAACAATGAAATTGAAGCTGAACTCACGAGGAGCTTGGCAAAGCAAAGACAACGTGCTATAGCATCAGCTCGTAGGGGACGGAAGACACTTGCATCCAGGAATTCCTACAAAGACAAGGGTGGTAGGTCATCTCACAGTTCAAAGGTTCAAAAGCAGTTGAGCAGCTGGTGAGATATATATGGAAAACAAAACTCATGTGATTGACTTCATGTCAATGTCATTCAAATAGTGAACAACTAGAAAAAACTGGATATTTAGTTTCAAATATGCCATCTGTTAGAAGCCCTAAGTTATCTGTTTACAGTTCAAACATATGTATAGTTCCAGAGGTCAGAAAGTAGTGTTGAGTTTGTTATGTGTTGTTTTTCTTTCTTTTGACCGAATAATTATATTATTTTCGAATGAAAATTTTGCTGCCCTAAATAATCTTTGTTACTGTCAATTATTTTTGCTATGCAGTGTTATCTGCCGAAGTTCACTGTAAGGCGCATAAGCATAGTGCTTCTAGTTAAATACTAGAGAACTTGCTTTCAAATTTCAAAGTACTAGATATTTATCCAAGTATGGAAGCGTACTAGGGGAAACTTTTGCTGGTTTGGCTTAGAGCCCTAAACAAATGGCAATTGCCTTGAGGAACTTTGGACATGAGATTGTTCTTTGTGTTCTAAGCTGAACAAGTGAAACTTGACTAATGATGCAAACTCAATTTTAATATAAAATTATGGTTGGCAAATGACAATCCAAACACATAAGTTCCCTTTGAGTATCTTGGACTTGTATGTTTTGATTAGCATTTGACAAACATAATTTTAGACTATTAAAAAAGAAACGTAATTTTAGACTAATTTGCTTTTGTAAAATTGATTTATAGCTTGTTTGGTTGTGTTCAAATCGAAATTCTTGAGTCCCAATGCCGTTATTATTATTATTTTGTGAATTAAGATATTCTAACTTCTCTCTCAAAAATATTAGCCAAACAGCTTTTTTTTTGTATTGAGGAAGAAGTGTCTTTTAGTTTTTATTATTTTTAGGCTAAATAGCATCTATGGTCCCTTAACTTAATTTCAGGTAACGTTTTAGTCCTTTATCTTTTTTTTTTCCCGATTTGGTCCTTTATTTTAATTTTAAGTGACAATTTAATCCTTTATGTTTTAAAATGTTAACAATATTATCCTTTTTTTTACAAAAATTCAAAAAATTCATCAAAATTTTCAACCAAAACCCATAAAATTAATTATATTCTTTAATATAATACAAATTTTATTAAATTCATAACTCAAATATTCAAATAAATTCATATTTTTATTCTTTATTAGATGGAATTTTAAAAATCAAATAAAAAATAAAAATATGAGTTTATTTGAATATTTGAGTTACGAATTTGATAAAATTTGTATTATATTAAAGAATGTAATTAATTTTATGGGTTTTGGTTGAAAATTTTGATGAATTTTTGTAAAAAAAATGGATAATATTGTTAACATTTTAAAACATAAAGGATTAAATTGTCACTTAAAATTAAGTTAAGGGACCATAGATGCTATTTAAGCTTATTTTTAAACATAATGAATGAGGTTTTTGCGATAAAATCAAATTTGATTTAAAATAAGCCGAAGTAGCGTGTGTTTGGAAACATTAATTTTCACGCTGTAAACGTCCATCCAAAAGCTATAACTAATGCATTTTCTTGCTCTAACTGTGTTACCAATCACAATATTAGAGTTTTTTTGTTTTTTTAACTAAAATCACATTTGAGTAGACATGGCAACGGGGTGGGGGCGAATTTTGCCTTCCTCGCCCCGTACCTTACTAATCGAAGAAAATCCGTACGTATTCATATATATTAAATTATAAATTTAAAAATCATATATATTATAATTAGTATAATAAAATAATTATTATTAGACAATAAAAAAATATTTTTTATAGAGATGAGATTTTAATTTTTAATATTTTAAAAAATATTAAGTATATTTAATATGTGCATGTTAAAAATTACAATAATATTACTAGCGGGACGGGTTCGGGTGCGGGGTGAATATCAACACACCCGCACTCGAATTTTAATTATGGCGAAAACTCGCACTCACACAATCAAAGTAGATTTTTCCATCCAAATCAAGACGGTTTCGTGTGGTTATCCGTGGGCGTGGGTTATGTTGCCATTTCTACATTTGAGCATAATGTAGAATAAATTTTGACACACTTTGTTGTAAATTCGAACATTCAAAATTGATAAATGAAAAGGTTGTCTTGGTTAAAAAACTATGTGCATATTTGGTTGCACATTTGAAATAGTCAAAATCAATTTTGAAAGTGTAAAATTAATTTTGACATGATTATGTGTTATTAGGTAGAATTGATTCTAGCTTGAAGTAAAGATATGTAACTTTTGAATTTAATGTTAAATAGATTAAACATGAAAGATGTTATGTTTGAAGGTCATCAAATTTGTAAATAAAATTACAATTTTTTATCTATTTTATTTTTTATAATTTGAGGACATAAGTTATATATTGATATAGAAAATACCAAATTTGTGACGAAAATCTAATAAAATGAAAGAAAATTGAAAATACTTAAATAATTTTTGTTATATAAATTTAATTTTTTAAATTTAAAGTATGTACCTTTGAAATGTGTGAATATGATGAGATTCCAAGTTTTTTGTCTTTGGTGTCCATTAAAAGGTCTCAATATATATATATATATATATATATATATATATATATATATATATATATATATATATATATATATATATATATGTTGGAACATAATGTGTAAAAATTTAAAAATTGTTGAAGTTCCACATTGGAAAACTATCATATGTTATGTAGTTTTAATCACTTTATAAAGATTCTAAATTTTTTGTTAAAGTTTCACATTAGATAGAAAACATATGTGGATTTGTTTTCATCACTATATAAAGAGTGTCAATCTATTGTAAAAAAACACACCAAAGTTGGATACATTTATCAGCTTTTTCTTTTCTCTCTCTTATATTCTCCTCGATATATTTCCGAGCTACATCTTCCCTTTCTTTCTGTCTCTTCGATTTTTAGTTGTTCTAATACTATTTCCTTTTAGAGCGGTTTTTATGCCGTAGTCCCTTCGATTTTTGAGTTGTCATAATACCACTATCCCTTCGATTTTTTAGTGGTATATACCACCGCCATATTGAGAGTGACTTTAACTGTCATATTGATGGTTTTAACAGCCATATTGAGGGTGTAATTCTTGAACGATTTTCTACATTGCAGTGCAACTCCGATACAGTAAATCTGAGTTGTTTTATTCTAGGGACGTTGTGGTTGATAATCTGTCTTACACAATTTGAACAATGTCGCGAAACGTCTTAAAGAGAGCGACCTAGTCCGCGACTCAACCCAGTAATAAATTAATTTTCAAACAATTTTCAAAATTCAAAAAACAATATATATATATATATATATATATATATATATATATATATATATATATATATATATATATATATTATGTTTATTACCCGAAACGATGATTTTGATAATTCTATGTTCTTTTCAAAGTGTACAAGGCATGGTATGTAAAAATACTTAATCAAAGGATACAACAAAAAAACACTTTCATCTTTATTTGTTACAGAAGAATACATCAAAACAAATCTCGCCGCCTAATTAAGTGGACCTAGGCTATCAAATGGTATGGGACAAAAACTCTCAACTTTTCTCTCTATTGGATAGTGACATGCATGAAATACAAGCACTATATATGAGTATATTTGATATATGAAATACAAGGACTATAATTGGGTTGAGAGCTTGATGACCACATTGGTGCATGTTATAGAATGCATTACCATATGTGCAACTCCAACACTTGCTACTCATCATGTGGAGGCATGATTCTCTTGAAACTGGTCTGTTTGTTCTGCATCTCAAATTTTTGCTTTAAGTTAGATCTTTTTAAAGTTAATCACGATATATATTAGTAAATATAATTTTGATCAAATAGGAAGTTAACTCAAGAAATTAAAAAAATTAGAGGTTGATTATCATAGGACTAAACTAACTAAAAACAAATTTTTTATAAATATTAATAGTAAAAAAGTTTTAATTTATTATTATTATTATTAAAAGAGGCAAACAGTGCTAATGTGGTCATTATGGGGTCCATCATGTGGTTGGTAATGCATTTGATCTAAGTTATGGAAAGGGAAGACATACAGTGATCCAATTAATATATCACACTGTCACGGCTTAAATTTCTGAGTGTTTCTCAAATTCAATGGAGTCGCCACCAAAGTTTATTTAAAATAGGAAAAATATTGGAAAATCCTTAAAAAGAAAAAAAAAATAGTATTTGAAACCAAATTTTAAGTTCGGGAGTCGATTATGCGTAGGGAAGGTATTAGCACCCTACGACATCCGTTAAAATACGGTTACCTATAATTAATTGTGCAAAATTAGTATTAACTTAAATATATTTATTTCTTTTTATTATTAAATATGAATATGAATATCAATTATTTATTTCTAATGTGATTTTGGAATAAATACGTGTTTAAAGAAAAGAGGAACAAAAAAAAATTTATTAATGTGTTTGACAAGAGTGTGATCTTGCTCCTACGCATCTTCCGGTGCGATGGAGAAATCAAAGCTACGTAGTTCTTGGTTAGAAAATGCTGTCGATTGTTTTTAAATAAATCGTGTTTAGTTACTAAAAGGTTAATTTTGACGAAAATAAAAGGAGTTTGTTTTATTTGAATGATTAAAAAATGTGAAATTTAAGACGATAAGTCTCAAAACTCAAGGATTAAAAGGATGTCTCATCCAGTTAATCCATTTAAAAGTATTTTTATTATTTTCGATTTTAAAATTGAGTCTCAAAGCCACCAAGTAGTACAACTTGTGTCTTAATAACTCAAAGACTACAAAAATGCCACATCTAATTAATTAAATTTTTTTAAAAATAATATTAAATTAACTTATTTATAAAAATAAGTTTTAGAACTATCAAATTATATAATCTGCGTCCTGACAACTCATAAATTAAAAAGATGTTACATTTGATTAATTGGATTTGAAAAATTGATTTTTAATTAATTTATTTATAAAAATGAGTTCTAGACTATTTGCACAATTTGTGTCCTAACAATTAATAGATTAAAGGATGATACATTTAATTAGCCTTTTTTAAAAAAAATTACATGTTTTTTGAAGGTTTAATATTTATTATAAAATTAATTATATAAAAAAATGAGATTTATTTAAAAAGTAAAAAAGAAATGGATGCTAAAAAATATAAAGATATAAAGAACAAATAATTCTAAAATCCAAAACTAATATTTATATATAATGATATAAAAAAAACAGAAACAAAAATGATATTAAATATATATATATATATATATTTATATAAAAAAATGATTTGATTTTAAAAGGGGAAAGTAACCAGTTAAGACTAGGGATTTGGGGAAGAACAAACGGGAAAAAAGAAAGAAAGCAACGCAACCAGAGAAGAAGAAAAACGAAAAAAAAAAATAACCAAGGAGAAGGAGATTGCGATGGAGAAGAAGACAGAGATGAAGAAGAAGGCTGAGATGGAGGAGAAGGCTGAGATGGAGGAGAAGGCCGAGATGGAGAAGAAGGCTGGAAGGAAAACGAGAGGGAGAGGAAGGCTGGAAGGAGACCGAGAGGGAGAGGAAGAAAACGGAGGGATCGAAAAGTACAGTTGACGTTCCGGCGCCGACTTCGGAGGTTTGAGTTCTATTCTTCTCTTCATAACTTATCTTTGTTTGTACTTTCACACAGATCAAAAAATAACTTTTGTATAACAACAAAAAGTTTCATTTTTCAGTCATAACTCATTTTGTACATATTACATTTTGATAAGAAATACAGTGATTATAGAGTAAAGATGAACGAAATACCTTAATCCTTCTTCTTCTGTTTGCTTTCTTTAGTAGTTTTCTTCTTCTTATTTCTAAGTGTTTTGTTACTATCAGTTTTTATCCTTTTCTCCCTTTTCTGTTGATGGATTTTTTCTCAATTTATAGAGTAAAGTGATGAATCTTTGGGTACATGAGATAATAATCAGTCTCAGTTTTTACATTGTTTTTGCAACAAAGACAAGCAACCTTTGTTAAGTATAGAAACCTATAATGCATCTTTCTGATTGAGTATAGAAGTAGTGGAGATAATAAACTTTTAAGGCAAAAGATAGAAACTGATCTAAGGGAATGGGCTAGCTGTAAAACACAATCTTTGTCTTTATTTTATTACATTTATACCTTCTTTCTAATATTATTTGTTTATTCAATTGATTAATTTTGTTGATAAGAACATGTATTAACTTATTAGCCATTATGTTACTGATTAACCATTATGTTTGAATCAATGTGTAAGGCTGATTCAAGATGCCTCGTAGTACCTCTCTATTATCTATTCTGTTGGTAAGTAGCGATCTTATATTGTTGGTAAAGTAGCTATCTTAACTGAGTTGTTGGTTCTCAAAATACTGAGTTTCTAATATATGTTGTTTCTGGAGAATGTTACATTGGTTTATTTTTCTTTATTAATTTGAATTGATTGAAGTTGAATTTTGTATTTTGATTATGGTTATTTTATTATGTATTTTTGGATTGGAATGGACAAAATTGAGGTGCTACAACTGCCCCTATTTAATTGTATTTACTAGAGAATATGAATATTATCACATGAATATTATTATTGTTGTAAAAGGTAATTAAATATAAGAACCTAAATTTTGTCTAAATAAGTTGTGAATTCGAATTACCACTGCGTACATGGACGACAAAAAATTAAAGAATGACCGTCTTCGGATTGGTTACCGATGCGTAGATCGAGAATTAAAGAATGATCGTCTTCGGATTGGTTACCGATGCGTAGATCGACAATTAAAGAATGATCGTCTTCGGATTGGTTACCGATGCGTAGATCGACAAAAATTAAAGAATGACCGTCTTCGGATTGGTTACCGATGCGTAGATCGACAAAAATTAAAGAATGACCGTCTTCGGATTGGTTACCGATGCATAGATCGACAATAATTAAAGAATGACCGTATTTGGATTGGTTACCGATGCGTAGATCAACAAGAATTAAAGAATGATCGTCTTCGGATTTGTTACCGATGCGTAGATTAACAAAAATTAAAGAATAACCGTATTTGGATTGGTTACCGATGCGTAGATCGACAAAAATTAAAGAATGATCGTCTTCGGATTTGTTACCAATGTGTAGATCGACAATAATTAAAGAATGACCGTAAAAAAATGTAAACTACGGGCAATACATAGGTCTAGTTTAGGAGATAAATAAAGAAATAGATATATTTTTTTTTTGAGAGAATATATTTATGATAACCGTAACAAAAACGCATAATGTATAATGAGTAATGTAATACAAAGACTGTTGAGTATAAATATTAAATATGCATTGCAAAAGGTTGTTGAGTGAATGAAAATGCATAAGTCATACCTGAGTAGGTAAAAAAATATGAATGCCAAATGCATGAATAATGTGTTTTGCAATATAGATAAAATCTTTGTTCATTTTTTAATTCCTCGATCTTTATACGATTTTGTGCTCCCACAAGATTCAATGGATGAATAAAGATAACAAACGTTTTTTGTATGATGACTCTATACATCTCGTGTGACATTTTTTTAGAGGCAAAACAAAGTACATTGTCTAAAATGACTGTCCTTTTTTTATTTTTGTGTTGACATCCCCATACGTGTTAAGAATCTATCAAGTTTCCGTGTATATATTTTCAAATATCAAAATAATTAAAATATTTTTTGTTTACACCTACTTCAAATTCCAATATTTATTATCATAAAATAACATTTTCTTTTAAAAATGCTAGAACAAACAACCATGAGAATGAATTAGCTTAGGGAATGGACAATAAAAAAAAGAAAAAAGGTAATGTACAACATCAAAAGACAATATTGAAAAAAAAAGTATATTTACTATATTGGGAACAAAAATAATTGCGGTAGGGGTTACAATGTAGGGATGAGTTTGTTCATATTTAGTTGAAGGGATAACAAACGCTAATCATTCTTGTAATTTAGGACTCCTGTTGGTCATCACCCAAGAATAATAATTGCCACAATTTGAATTGTTTGGTTCTTTTTATTCCTTTTTTTTATATATCCCTAACTTTTGCATAGACCGCTCTTTCAAGTTTTCAATCCATCGGGATGCTCTAACTTTTGCCTAGGTCGCCTTTTAAGGTTTTCGACCTAGCGAGCCTACATTTTTTCAAGCATAATATTTTTTGACTGCGTCTGAGTTTACTAGAAGTGGAAGTTCCTCTCCATCCATTTCTGCGAGTATAAGAGCTCCCCCAGAGAAATGTTTTTTTTACCACATATGGTCCCTCGTAATTCGGGGTCCATTTTCCACGAGAATCCTTTTTTATGGACAATATTTTCTTTAACACCAAGTCTCCTTCTCGAAACTCTCGAGGATGAACTTTTTTCTCATAGGCTTTTTTAAGTCTTTTTTGATACAATTGACCATGAAACAGAGCTATCATTCTTTTTTCTTCAATGAGATTCAATTGGTCAAATCGTGATTGAACCCACTCTGCCTCTTCTAGTTTTGTTTCCATCAAGACCTTGAGCGAGGGGATTTCAACTTCAATGGGAAGTACTGCTTTCATTCCATACACCAATGAGAAAGGAGTTGCCCCTGTTGAGGTGCGAACAGATGTTCTATAGCCATGAAATGCAAAGGGAAGCATTTCATGCCAATCCTTGTATGTTTCTACCATCTTTTGTATGATTTTCTTGATATTCTTATTTGCCGCTTCTACAACTCCATTCATTTTCGGCCGATAAGGCGAAGAGTTATGGTGTTGAATTTTGAAGCTATCACACAACTCCTTCATCATTTTGTTGTTCAGATTGGTCGCATTATCCGTGATAATCTTATTTGGCAGCCCATATCGAAAAATCAGTTCTCTCTTGATGAATATGACCACTACGTTCCTCGTCACGTTAGCATAAGAAGCAGCTTCAACCCATTTTGTGAAATAATCAATAGCTACTAGGATAAACCGGTGCCCATTTGAAGCCTTAGGTTAGATGAGCCCAATAACATCCATCCCCCACATTGAAAATGGCCAAGGTGATGTTAAGACATTCAATGAGGTTGGCGGTACATGTATTTTATCAGCATAGGTTTGACATTTATGACATTTCTTTACATAACTAAAACAATCAGACTCCATGGTCAACCAATAATAGCCAGCCCTTAAGATTTTTCTTTCCATTGAGTGCCCATTTGCGTGCCCAATAATAACCTCTTGAATGATTTCCTCTGCTTCCGTATTATCCACACATCTAAGGAGAACCATGTCATGGTTTCTCTTATAAAGCACGTCACCATTTAAAAAGAAGTTCATTGACAAACTCCTCAAAGCCCTTTTGTCATTTTCCAAAATACCCAATGGATATTCCCTATGCTTTACATAGGATTTGATATCATAAAACCATGGCTTGCCATCGGGCTTTTCTTCTATTGATAAGCAATATGCTGGCTTATCCTTTTGTTGAATTTTTAGGACCGACACATCCTGATCGACGCTTATTTTGAACATTGATGACAATGTGGCCAAGGTGTCGGCCAATTGGTTTCCTTCTCGTATACAATTGATGTATATGTCAAACCTTTTCTGCTTTTTCTAGTGAAGTGACAAACTCGTTGCGAGGGATCTTCTTATCATTCTCTTTAGCAAGAATCTAAATAAATGTGAAATTAAAAGCGGAAAAATCAGCAATTAAACATAATCAATCATAATCATACAACTAAACATACAGAGCAATTAACACATACCTCCTCAGTGCCAACGAGATTTTTCGGCCATGCCACGTAGCTACCTATTGCTTCTCCCATAAATTTCATATCTCCGTCGTTGTTGGGGATAGGCAACAGTGCAAATGATTCTAAAACTATCACATGTGACACTTTAACATGGCCGGCAAGGACAAGATTGTTGTGCAATACTTCTCTCAATGTATTGTACAATGTTCCTTTCCCAACCATGCGACGGGTAGAGGAAGACAAATATAACAAGCAACGTGAAACACCCTAAATCAATGGTTAATACATAAGTATGTGAAACAATTAGGTTGAATGAATTTCTTATTTCGTTAAGTAATTAATTACCTTTGGGAGACTTTTATGACCAATGTTGCAACTTCCATTTTCACTGTTTATTTGCATTTCATGTTGACACTCTAGAAGTTGTTTTTCCTTATCCTTTTTAACCAAGTATGCAACTTGCTCTGATAGGGTTTTCAGCGCTTCTAATACTTGATCATTCGATGGATTTGTGTGCTTCTCATATGAAAAATAACTTTTGGGAGTCACGGCAAATCCCTTACCCCTCACACGACAAAAATATTCAGGAACATTGAATACCTTGCGAAGAATGTCCCTGCAGCTAACTTCTTTATTCTCATCTTGATTTTTAGGACATTGTTCCAAATATTAGTTAGACATAAACAAAATATTAGTTAGAAACTACAGTTCATAATCTACCACAATGTATAAAAGTGATGTTTACTTACAATTTTTTTTTTCTAAACGTGCATACCCCATACATGATCTTTTATATGGATGCATTGGGTTCTTTGCTCGCTCCCGATTTGCTGTACTTATATTTTATATATAAATAAAAAAAATAACGATTGTGTAAAAAAATAAGATATGAATATGAATAAAACACACATGCTAATAAAATAAATATCACCACAAATGCGGGGTCTGAACATTTAGCTACAAAAGAGCTCCAGTCTTCAGTTGATATGTGGTGTTTGTAAATTTTTGGACCTTCAACGTTCAAATTTCCACACTTGTCTCTTAAGTAACAATTCGAAAAATGAGATCTAAATCCTCTGTGAATTTTACCAGCAACTCTAAGCACGTAATTTTTCCGCATATCTTTAATGTTAAAAGTTGACTACAAACCAAATAAATAAAGAGTTTGTATAAAAGTATTTCAATGGAAAAAATTATAAGTAACAAAAAAGTGGAGTAAAAAAGTTACTTGTATATAACTCCACAATATGTCTTTAGCATCCTTCAAAGCTTTGTCTCTCTAATCATCAATTGTTATTGGGATATTTTGACGAACAATAGCACTGATGTAACTTACCATCATTGAACTGTTAGACTCAATCGGCTGCCACTTTCATTTCATCCCACCTAATAAACTCATAGAGTGTAAGTGTTTGCTTTCAAAAAAGAAAAAAAAATCTAAACAAAAGTATAGTATATATACCTCAAATTTTATTCCACTACTTCTTGCTTTGATGACTTTTTGCATTATAATTGCCCCACATTTCACTTCATTTTCATAGCCTTTAGTGTTGACAACTTCAGTGTTTACAACGTCAGTATTGACAACTTCATCATTTTGACGACCTAAATCGTTATTGGAATCCATTTATCTACACATTTCACACAGTATAAGTTCAACATGCAGTTTAGTGACAACAACAGATTGAATAAATACAACATGCACTATAAGTTTAGTGACAACAAGATATTAATAACAATACCTGTAGTTTAGGGTTACGATGTCGCAGAAATACAAGTAGAAATGTCTTGTGCAGCGAGAAGAGGGCACTAGGATTCCACAAAGAGCGCTTTAAAAAACTGAATGAAAAGCGCCTTAAAATCCTTTATGGTTCGTAGGGATAGTACGTAGTGAAAATGGAGAATAATGAAAATAGAGAGTACGTAATGAAGATGGACAATAGGGTTCGCATTAGGGAGAAGAGGGTCGAGTTCGTATGGAGAGTAATGAAGATGGAGAGTACGTAATGAAGAAGGGTTTCACACTGCCAAATTGTTCGTAGGGAGAATACGTAATGAAGAAGAAAATGAAGAGGCGATTTCTTATTATCAGTTTACATAATATTTTAAAAAACTCTTTTACAACGCTTTTCCAAAGAGCGCTTTAAAAGACCTAACCTATTACAACGCTCTTCCAAAAAGCGCTTTAAAAGACTATATAAAAAGCGCCTTAAATAGTCTTTTACAGCGCTTATAGACACACTATATAAAAGGCGCTATATGAGCATTTTACAGCGCTTATAGGCGAAAGCGTTGTAAATATTTTGTACTTGTAATTTATTTTTAAAAACCTTTTACAGCGCTTATGGGTAAAAGCGCTGTAAATGTTTTGTTTTGTAATTGTAATTTATTTTTTAAAAGTCTTCTACAACGCTTATGGACAAAAGCGTTGTAAATGTTTTGAAATTTGATTTTTAGAAGTCTTATATAGCGCTTATGGAAAAAAATACTATAAAATACCAAACATATGGATAGAAAATAGAATATGTATATCATTTTATAAATCTTGCGTATAGAGTAGTGAGATAATATTATCCATACTCATGGATACCAATTGTCATCTCTAAAATGATTTTATCAAATTGTTCATATCAACTTATATGATGAATTCATATTATAATTAAAAATTTTATCAAATTGTCATCTCTAAAATAATTAAATAATATAATGAAAAAAATTATATGATGAGTTTAGATTACATGACTTATGGGAAAAATAATTTTTTTCCAAATAATTAAATACCTGTATATCAATGCTAAATTACATGATCAGTTCAAGTTCTGGCAGAAAATCAGTATGAGCATAAAATCAAATACAGTTCAAGCTAAATGCTAAATACTCAGTTCTGATAGGTCAAACAAATTGCTAATTAGTATAAATTACATGAACTTAGTTCTGACAGTTCAAGTTACGTGAAATTAGTATAGATTACATGATGAGTACAAATCATTACATGCCCTTCTTCTTTTCCTAGTGGGATTCACATTTGTTTATCCCTTAACAATATGAAACGATGGATTAATCCAAATTCCCTCATCGTGATCATCTCTAAGATATAAACCATCATCAGCTGAATCAATTTCACATGGTTGTGATGTCGCAAAGAAAATATTATTACCAACATCTTCAACGTTCTTGTTATCATCACTTATTTTATTGGTCGATAGGACAACAAACCATTTATCATCAGCAGGATTAGTGACATAAAACACCTGTTGAGCTTGCGAAGCTAAAATAAAAGGCACATCTTTGTATCTCACCCTATTAAAATCTACAAGCAAGAACCCTGACTCATCAATTCGAACACCATTATTATTATCAACTCACTTGCAACCAAAGATGGGAATACGAAACATTGTGTAATCCAACTCCCATATGTGCTTGATAACCCCAAAATATGATAGATTTGCATATATTGGGTTTTGTCTTTTGCACTTAAGATATGCATCGCTTCAACTACTAGAGTGACTCCGCTATTTTGCATAGTAGTTTGATCATCTTGTTTTGTGGTATAAAATGTATAGCCGTTAATTACATAACCGGTGTAAGAAAATACATGTAAACTCGGGCCATTTGCTAGCCACCTCAATCTCTCTGAAATTGAAGCGGAGTCTATATCAAACTTTGAGTTAATGTGATTTTTTAGCCATGTCATAAAACTTCGATTGTGCTCCCGTGTTAACTAATTTTTATCCCTATTCATATTCAAACTAGATAACTGATCTATGTGTATTGTAACATACGGTTGAACCTCATCATCATTGTGCAGAACATACAGTTGTGCCTGCTCCCATTCTGTCCTTGATATAAATCATTACTCTCTTTCCAATTATCCCTTCTCCTGTTATTCTTCCCGAATGACGAGACATAGGAAGTCCTATGGATTCAACATTGGGTAGATATTCAGTACAAAATTCAACAGCTTCTTCGACAATGTACCGTTCAGCAATACAACTTTGTGGTCGACTTCTCCTTTTTACGTACCCTTTTAATATTTTCATATATCGTTCTATCGGATACATCCATCTCATATAAGCTGGCCCACAATGTTGTGTCTCCTTAACAAGATGAACAGTAAGGTGAACCATTATGTCAAAAAACGAGGGTGGGAAATACATTTCAAGCTCACACAAAGTAACAACAATTTCCTTCTGCAATGTCGGTAATTTTTTAGGATCAATCACTTTACTACAAATTTCCCTGAAGAAGAAACATAATTCAGTTATGGCTCGTCGAACTTTTTCAGGTAAAATGGAACGTATACCTATTGGTAGCAAATGCTCCATTAGAACATGACAATCATGAGTCTTCAAACCTTTTAACTTGAGGTCTTTCATACAAATTAAATTTTTACATAAAACAATTTTTTCCTTTCTAGATAGAGTATGAGCGGCTGGAGGTAGATATGTGCAATTTCCATTATTTACGGGACCCAATTCATTTCTTATTCCCATATCGACCAAATCCAATCTTGCATTGATGTCATCCTTAGATTTTCCTGGAACACTGAGTAACGTACCAATAACACTATCAAATACATTTTTTTCAATATGCATCACATCGAGAAAATGTCTTATATACAATGACTTCCAATATGTCAATTCAAAGAAAATTGATTTTTTCTTCCACCCAATTTTGACATGCTCTCCGCAAATGGTTTGCCAAATTTATTGGTCAAACCTTGTACTTTCCAATATTTGATATCCAGTCGATGCTAAAGGAGCAATACCTTCCTCTGATTTTCCATTAAGTGCATTTCTCCACCCACGATAATGATGACTAAAAGGTAAAAATCTACGATGTCCAAGAAAGACGTTATTCTTACAATGTTTCAACCGCATCCAATCGACATATAGGATATGCACACTGACCTTTAATGCTAGATCCTAATAAATTACCATATGCTGGAAAATCATTAATTGTGTCGAACAACATAGCCCTCCAATTGAAACATTCTTTCCTATACCCATCATAAACTTCCACACTTGTCTCCCAATATTTTTTAAATCTTCAATTAAAGGAGCCAAGTATACGTCGATATCATTCCCCGGTTGTTTGGGTCCAGAAATTAACAGAGACAACATCATAAACTTACGCTTCATACATAACCATGGAGGTAGGTTATAAATCAAAAAAATCACAAGCCACATGTTTGAAGACCATGTGGATTCATTCCATCAGTAGAAAGTGCAAGTCGTAGATTTCTTGACTCTCTACCGAAATCAAGATACACGTGATCAATTTTTGCCTATTGTGGAGAATCTGCAGGGTGTCGTAACTTTCCATCTCTAATTCTTTCATCTGCATGCAATGTCAAGTGTTTTGAATCTTCTTCACTGCGATAGATGCGCCTAAATCTTGGTATTATAGGAAAATACCACACGAATTTTGCTGGAGTAGATTTTTTCTTCTTATATCGAGAGACATTGCATTTCGGACACGTCTTTAGTAATTCATATTCGTTTCGAAATAAAATGCAATCGTTAGGACACGAATGAATCCTTTCGTAACTCATGTCAATAGAGCACAAAATTCGTTTAGCCTCGTAGGTTCGAATGAGAAGTTCATTATCATCTGGAAACATATCTTTTAGAAGTGTTAATAACTCTGTAAAGCTTTTATCAGACCATCCATTAATCGCTTTTAAGTTGTACAACTTTAATATCGCTGAAAGTCTTGTGAATTCAGTTCAACCATTATATAATGGTTTCTCTGCATCACTCAACAAACTCTCAAACATTTTAGGACAATCCCGAAGATCTTCTTCAACTGCTTTTGCAATCTCCTCAACTCGGTACCGCTCATATGTATCTTTGTCGAAATCATTTGAAGCATATTCGCATCATTCTCAAAATTAGTGTTCCTTTTTTTTCTCACCATGTCTTATCCAACATGTATAGCTTTGATCAATTCCATGCCATTCTAAATGTCTTTCCAATTCATCTTCTCTAACGCGTTTTCCAAAACAACATTTTAAACAAGGACAAATGATTCGATTTAGGTCTTTTGCATTCTTCACTGCAAAATCAACAAACTCCTTCACTCCATTTTCATACTCTTTTGACAATCGATTGACAAACATCCATTTCCGGTCCATTTATATGACTTATATGAATGCAATGTTACACAAATTTATCAATCTATAACATTAAACCAATCTATAGTATATATGCATACAAGTCTAAGTTCAAAATAGTACAGAACAGATCGAACATATTTTATCATGTAACAATTTATATGATTTATCATGTAACAATTTATCTGATTTATCAGGTAACAATTTGTATGATTTATCAAGGTTATGCCAACTACTATCATGTAATAATTTATTAGTTTTAGAGACAACAACAAATTAATAAATACAATACCTAAGACAACAATCACTCAGTAGAAATAGGCGCACAGTAGATCAGGGTTCAGCAAAAAGAAAGATCACAGTAGTAGAGAGGAGGGTTCGTAGGAATTAAATATGTTTTTATTTATTTATCAATAATATATAATAGGTAGAATTTGTGGTATACATATTAAAAATAAAATTATGTAAAAGGGTTCTATAATGTTACAGTTATATGAATGCAATGTTATATATATATATATATATAATATATATATATATATACCATTTTATAATGCTTATAAAAAAGCGCTCTAAAAGACCATGTAAATATAGTGTGGAAGCGCTTATATACAAAGCGCTTTAAAAAGCATTGTAAGTATAGTGTGGGAGCGCTTCGCATTAATTAACCATGTAAATATAGTGTGGGAGCGCTTATATACAAAGCGCTTCACATAATGCTTACAATGCTTTCACACTATGCTTACAATGCTTCGCATAATGTTCACATAATGCGAAGCGCTCTAAAAGTGTTGTAAACATTATGTGAAAGCGCTATGTGACCCTACAACAACGCTTTTCGCAAAAGCGCTGTAAATCTTAAACCCTTTATGACCCTACAACAGCGTTTTTTCTAAAGCGTTTGTCATTAAAGCGCCGTTGTATCCTCCATTAATTTTAAAATATTATACAACAACGCTTTTAGTTATAAAGCGCTTTAAAGTGCGCGCTGTAAAAGACAATTTTTGGCGTAGTGTCATGTTTAGCCAACTTAAAGAAATATTTGAGTGAATTCTATTTTATTTTATTTTATTTGCTGAAATGAGTGAAAAATTAAGTGTGAATGCATATAAAAGCGATATAAAGTAAGACATACCAGTACAATCCCTTTTCTATAAACTATAAGAAAATAATAGGAATTTGACTTTTGATTTATAGAAGTGAATCAATGGTAAGAAAAATATAAAATGGGAATTTTTTGGGCATGAAATTTCAGAGGATGATGAACAATCGATTCAACTAGAGAGTTCAAATAGCGATGCAGTAGTTGGTGATAGGTTCGTAAGGATTAATTCCATTACCGTTGATGAAATACGTGGGATGAATTTTGGTAGTGTTGACGAAGCTTATGATTTTTATTATAGGTATGCAAAATGTGATGTTAGTCGCGATGTTAGAAAATTCATTGTTATGAGGCAGTTTGTATGCAACAAACATGGATTAAGAGACAAAAAACACTTTTCAAGGGTAGATAGGAAAATAGATCATAGATGTCTCATTCATACTAATTGTGCACTTCAAAGCCAATACTAGTAGTTGGATAGTGACATTTTTTGGAGAGGCCTACAACCAAGAACTTACCCCATCTAGTTTTGTGCACTATAGAGCTCATGTTGATGGCCTTCAGTCACATGTGTAAAAACTTGTCGTATAATGGGATACATGATTGCTCAGAAAGGTGGATATGCTGGTGTTGAGTTTATGCTGCCACTAGTGATGGACGATTGAAATATCTTTTTTGGGCAGTTAGACGAAATGGAAAAGAAACATTCTAAAACAGTGGTAATGATGGAGATGGGGCTATGAGCGAGTCTATAAAGCATACTTTTCCACATGCATGTCATCGGTTATGTGCTTGACATTTGCACAAGAATGCCATTGAAAATGCAAATAAATCACCATTTTTTTAGGGTTTTAAAAAATCCATGTATCCAAATTTTACAAGGAGCAATTTGAAGAGTTTAGATCTATTATACAGTTTTTGAATAATTTTAAAAAATTAATATTTACTCTTTACGAATTCTGGAAAAATTTAGTATTCATTAATTCTTGAAGGATTGCACAAAGCTAGATATATTATATAGTTCTTGAATAACTAAAAATCGAATAATATTTATTCTCAATGAATCTCGAAAGAATTCAATATTTTTTAGAAAATTGCACAAAGTTAGATCTATTATATATATAGTTCTTGATGAACTTATTTTGAAGGTTTTTAGTATGTTGCAGTTATTTTATAAATCGAAATTATAGTTAATTATTTTGTTTATTTTTATTTATGTGAAATACTCGTTGAATTAGATTGTGCTTGACTTTTCATAACATTTATTGTAATATTATTATTATTTTCTCTAAAAATAAAAAATTGATTCTTTTATTAAAGATTTCGATTTTTATTAAATGTCTAATACTATCATTTATTTGATTATGTTCAATTTTTTATATGTATAAATACTTTGATTAGATAATTATAGTATGATTATCACCATAAAAATGCATGTTTTGATACGAGTCCAAAATAAAAATTGTGGAGAAAACATAAATGATGATGATATGTTAGAAAAAAAATTCTCCACTTTTTATAAATCTAATGTGCTCCTACAACAACAATATAGAGAAAAAGAGTGTAAAAAATATTCTAAATTGATTTCTTGTCCCTTGGCCGAGCAAAATAATGAACTTTTAACGAAAAATCATGAAATTCGTCTCACTTGTATAGCTCCATTTTCATAAGTGAATAGTGTAACACACCATCACCATAGGCAAACCCGTGGTCGTGTTCATGGTCTTGCCCATGGTCGTGGTCAAGATCATAACTATAACAAAAATTTCAAGAACTTGTATTTTCACCAGTGAATAAATGCTGAAAAGAATGAAAAAGGAAAAGGTAGACAAAATAGTAAAACTAATGAAAATTTTTGTCATCGTTGTGGAGGCAAAAGTGATTGGTCTCGTATATGTCGTACACCAAAGCATCTTGTTGAACTTTATCAAAACTCACTCAAAAATAAAGGGAAAAGGATCGAGACTTATTTTGCTTATAAATATTATGATTTTGATTTATGGTGACATTGATCCTACTCATTTAGATATTGGTGATTTATTTGCTGGAGGAAAAATTGATCACTTTATTGGAGATGAAAGTGTCAAGAAATAAATCCATTTTATTTTCATTATAATAATAACAAAAATTTATGTTCGAGTGTATTTTGAATTCTCTATGTTATGGACACTAAAGTTTTATGTCTAATCAATAATGGAGTTTTATCTTTTACTGTGTTTAAATCATAACGCTCTCTTTTAAATATATTCTTATACTTCTTGCTTATTTTTGTTTATATTAGATAAAATGAATATTGATACTAGCATCAATGGAAATATGTGTCTCGCCGATAGTGAAACTGCCCCACACAATTCTCAAAGATAAAAAAAAATTCTTATTTAGTGAAGCGAGAATCCGATGTTAGTATCATATCTAATACTACAAAAATAATTGAAGGCACCGAAGGAGCTAACATATCATTATATGGAGAAATAAAGTTACATATTGATAATGTGTTATATCTCTCTAAGTCTCATATAAATTTATTAAGTTTCAAGGATATTCATCTAAATGGATACCATATTGAAACAAGAAATGAACAAGGTATTGAGTATTTATGTATCGCAACACATAATTTGGATAAAACATGTGTATTGGAAAAGCTACTTGTCTTTTCTTCTAGTTTGTACTACACTTATATTAGTACAATTGAAACACATGTAATTGTAAACCAGAAGTTTACAAATGATAATAAATTTGTTGTTTGGCATGACCAGTTGTACTATCCCGAGTCTATAATGATGCGAAAAATAATTGAAAATTCATAAGTTCATCGATCGAAGAGCCATGAGATTCTTCATTCTAATAAGTTATCATGTATCTCTAGTTCACAAAGAAAGTTGATAATTCGACCATCGACAATAAAATTTGTGGGCCAATACATCACCATGTGGACACCATTTAGATATTTTATGATTTTAATTGATGCATCAACTAGATGGTCACATATTTTTTTGTTATCAACTTGCAACCATGTGCGTTTGCGAGATTACTTGCTCAACTTATTCGAATAAGAGCTTACTTTTCTGATTATCTCGTTAAGAGAATACGTCTCCATAATGCTGTTGAGTTTTCATCTCAAGCATTCAATGAGTATTGTATATTAATTGGGATTAATATTGAACATCCTGTAGCACATGTTCATACACAAAAATGGACTTTCAAAATTAATTAAACATATAAAGTTAATTGCAAAACCACTTCCATACAAACTCCTAGTTTTTGTTTGGGACATGCAATTTTCTGTACTGCAACATTGATTCGCATCAGGCCAACAAACTATCATAATCATTCCCTCTTACAATTGACTTTATAAAGAATTTAATATCTCTCATTTAAGAAATTTTTGATGTGTGGTGTATGTTCCAATTGCTCCAGCACAACGCACCCGCACTCAAAGAAGGTTGGGTACATATATTGGATATGAATCTTCCTCTATTATAAAACATCTTGAACCAACAACGTGAGACTTATTTGAAGCATGGCACACCAGTCAATTCCAAAGATAGAAATCCTTGAACAATAAAGGGAGCTAAAAGCAAAGATAACAGATATATAAACTCTAAAAAGTTTTATGACATAATTGACACTTCAGTCCCAAAAAAGACTAATTAGGTACCTGTAATTCATTAAAATAAAGAGATCTCAATAAATTGTATCACTAATGCAATACGATGGAATCGACATGAAGTTAACGTTGTTGATGTTTTTGTATATAATATAGCGATAAATGTGGTAAATGATAATGAGAACAAGAACCATGGTGTATCAAAGATTGTAGACAGAGTGAGAATTGACAAAATTGGAAAGATGCAAGCAGAATTAAACTCATTTAACATGTGAAAGGTTTTTGAACATGTAATCCGAACACCCAAAGGTGTAAATAACGTTGGGTACAAAAGAGTTTTTGTACGGAAACAAAATGAGAATGGTGAAATTGTGAGATACAAAGGAAGGCTCGTGGCCCATGTTTTTTTGCAAAGACCTGAGATTGATTTTGTTGAGACATATTCACTTGTAGTACATTTTTGATGGATGTACATTTTCTACATACTTGCTTAGTCTTGTAGCACATGAAGGGAAAAAATTTCACATGATGGATGTATGTCCTACTTGATAGTGACATTTATATGGAGCTCTTTGAAGGAATCAATTTTCCAGACACCAGTGGTCCAAGATCTCAAGAAGACTACTCCATAAAATTGAATAAGTCTCTCTATGGACTGAAACGATCCAGACGCATGTGATATAACCGTATAAGGAATATTTGTGAAAGGAGGGATATAAAAATGATTCTATAATATGATCTCTGCATTTTTTTATATGAATGGATTGGGAAATGAATTTTCCATAATTGCTATATATATCAATGACATAAATATTATTAAACTCCAAAATATCTTCCAAAATCCATAGATAGCATGAAGAAAGAGTTCGAAATAAAATATTTGGGAAAGAAAAAGTTTTGTCGGGATTACAAATTGAGCATTTGAATAACGAAATTTTTGTGCATTGAGAAACTTACACAACAAAAGTGTTAAAACATTTCTATATGCACAAATATCATCTGATGTCTTCTCTAATGGTTGCTAGATCACTAGATCTGGAGAAAGACTATTTCAGACCCAAGCAGAGGATGAAGAACTACTTGGTCTTGAAGTACCATATGTAAGTGCGGTTGGAGCATTGATGTATCTCGCTAACTATACATGTCTTAATATAGCATTTATTATCAATCTATTATTAAGATATAGTTATTCCCATACACAAAAACTAATGTGGATTATTCTATCAAAGGTTGATGCAGGTTACTGGCATCCCCATGACAAAGATAGGTTACTGGGCAAGTGGAGGTACATTCATATCATAGAGATTCATAGAACAAACTATAACGGTGACTCCATCAAATCATTCAAAATTTTTAGCACTGCAAGACAAGTAGAGAATGTGTTTACTTAAGGTATTGATTCAACACATACAGGAAAATTGTGGTTCATATACTGGAAGAGCGATGAGATAAACAATCAACAAATTGATTCGTGTGATAATCTTGCGAACATTTTCACAAAGTCACTCCCAAATAGAATAGTCGAGCAACTAGTACCAAAGCTTGACCTTCCCCATATCAGATATATTTGTATGGTTGAGGGACAAAAATAAGTGCATTATGTAGTAAACAGAAGGATAATATAATCTTTTTTCTTCGTTACAGTTTTTTCTCAATGGGTTTTTAGTAAGGTTTTAATGAGGAAATTTTACTCTGTACCCCACCGTTGTACCTATACCCCACAATATTTTAAAAAATGCCAACTTTACCCTTGAATTTTTTTACTATTTTAACAACTCAAATTCACTTTTTTTTTACCATTCAAAGATTTCTGGACCAAAAAAACCTAGTTTTTCGATACGGAAAATATTTTCGAAAACTACCGGAAATTTTTTTATAAGATTGCTGGTACAGATGGTTTAACCGAAAACCTTTAAAAAGTTTTCCAGTACAGAAGGTTGAAAATGTATGTACCAGACATAAACCTTTAAAAAATTTCTGGTACATAAGGTTGAAAATGTATAATATCATAAAACTTTACACAAGTTTTCTGGAAAACTCTTCTGTGTCGGAAAACTTCTAAAAAAGGATTATAAAAATAGAAATTAAATTTATTTTTTTGAAAAACTTGTGGTTTTATGTTTTCCGGTAAATTCCGGAAATTTAAAAAAAGTATTTTGGTAGTGAGGTGTGTTCCAAAAATGTTGAAAAAAATTTTGTGGTTGTTTCCGGAAAACTTCAAATAAGTTTTTCGGTACCGAAAATCTTGAAAATTAGTTTTCTAGTAAATAGATTTGTAAAATAGAAAAAATGATACGCACCTATGTATCGAAAAACTGAAATGATATGTGGTGGAAAATGACAAGTTTTAATATTTATATGAGAAAAATATGTCAATTCATCGCATTTGGGGGAATAAGAGTATAATTTGATGTGTACATGGTAAAATTTCCTTTAACCAGGCATATGGCATTCAAGGAAGAGTGTTATAAATATTGAGTCCATTAGGCCCATTAGTGAATGTCTTTTTATTGTGTATGTAAACAAGACTAACATTGTAATAGAAACTATGTAATAACATAATAATATTATTCACTCTCTCTTCTTCTCTTCTTCTCTTTTCTCTCTACTCTCCTATATTATGTCGTTATTTTGATTAGCTTACAACATTTCAAGTTAAGATAAAAAAAACCATTTCAACCTTATTTTAACCAAAAATGTTGTCAAAATCAAAAACCAAAAACTCATAATTAGACATGTCAAAACGGGCTACCCGACCTGGAATGGGTTGGTCTTAATGGGTTATGGGCTTTATCAGATCAGACCAAAAAACTCTATTTTAATATAGGCTAAAAATACTACCTAAGTCTGGCCCTAGTCGGTTGCTGGCTAGGCGGGTAGTCTGCATATTTTCTTAACATTATTTTTTTAAAATTTGTTTGCAAATTTTTTAAAAAAATTTCTTTAATGCTCATTTTTTTTGTATGGTATACTATGAATACATTAAGAATGAATCAATTTGAATGAGTGTAAATTATAAACTGATATCTATCTCAATTTGATTAAGTCTACTTGCCACCACCATGGACAAGCCATAAAATTTTGATAAGTTAAATTTAGAGCAAGCAATGTCTGCAACAATAACAATGATGAATAATATTATTATATAAATTATGCAAGCATTATGAAAACAATTAAATATTATCAAATAACTCAAGATTATAAATCTTAATTTTGATTGAATTGTTAAAATATCTTTAATAAATTTTAATTCTTCAAAAATAATTTTATTATCAAGATTGTGAGAATTATCCTATTTTAGATAAGTTTCAAAATATTTTGAACATAGTTTCAACTCATATAAGAGAAAAGTTTAAGTTCAAGACAAAAAATATATTTGTATGTGTTATAATATACAAATATTTTTATTGAGTGAGTGAATTGTTTCATCTATAATATAAATAATGAATCATAAAAGATTCATGAGTAAACTTAATGTTTATACGGTGTATATATTATAATCATACTGATTTATCATAGTATTTTTTTATGTGAATCAGACATTTTTTTTAACAAAATACATCCCATCTCTATTTCATTGTCAATTTTTCAACACAAACTATAGTATTTTCAATTGGGACAAATCATATCAAATTGTATTTGCAAATCCACATTCTCTATATTTTTTCAAGTATTTAATAAAATATTTTACTAGTTCAACGTTAACATCAATACATATATCTTCTTTTAGTATATTTTTACTAAAATATTATTCAATAGAGTCAATGTTTTATACAATTAAATTAAAATAAGAAAACAAAATTATTATTACTATAATAGAAATAGAATTCGACAAATAGATAGAACAAATATTGATCGATTAGCATAGGCTTGCACTTTGAGACTTTCTTAAATTGATTATATATTAAAGAGACAAAGAAACCACAAAATTAGAATTTAATTGGAATGCTTTTACATCTAATTCTTTCATAAGTCATTATTTTGTTGTTGTTTATTTTAAAAGCTTTAATTTTTAAACTCTACTTAAAAAATATATATAGATTTTCTTAGCTCTTTTTTTAAATAACATTTACATTAATTTTTAAATTCTTTTAAATATTATGGTGTAGATATAAAATCAAATGTCGAACATGAGTACTCCATAATTTTGATTGCGAATTTAGTTTTGAAATTAATATACAATTTAAAAATTTACTTCTAAGTTAGAAATTTAAGTGTTATGAATTTTAATTAAAAAATAATAAATAAAACATAATTTATTTTATATTATTTTAATGCAATTCACTATACATACATATAGTAAGTGTTTTTTTACAATTATTTAATTTGATATGTATTATGGAAATTCATTATGCTTCGTTCATCATGTATTAAGTATGAATCTTAAAGTCATGTATGTTATGTGATAATGAATATTATATATGTTAGTAATACAAAGTAATCGTAAATTTAAACCACATTATATTTATGTATTACATATCTATTATTTATTAAATAACTGAATTTTTTAAAACAATAGTATAAAATTTTAAAATATTTAATTATTTTTTTAATAAATTATAAATTTGATCGATAAACGCTTAAAATTTAAATAAAAAATAAAATTAATAATAATTTTTTTTTCTATATTTAATAACGAATGTACGTACATATAATTATTTTTAATAACAAACAAAATTTTATTA